>JAKGUB010000284.1:20932500-22132500 GCA_026261675.1 Hippocampus mohnikei
AGCCAGATCTTTTCACTGAGCCGATCCAAATGAACCGGATCACCGAAAAGAGCCGAAAATCCCATCACTACTGACTGGCAGGCGCGGTGCTTCTAGTTCTGGTTTATTTAGAAGCCGCCCGCCTGCGAGAAGAACGCCGATTGGCTGCTCATTGGACTCGAATAAAAAGGGAGGTCCCCGTGGGAAACTTTTAACTTTACTTTGGAAAAAAAAAAAGAGTACAAACATACATGTAAAAATGTTGGCGATACCATTTTTCGTTTCGGAAACTCATTGCGTGTTTTTGTAAACATTTATACAATACAATACAATACAATACTTTGTATGCGGCGATGGCTGTTTGAAAGTGCTCTATAAATACAGTTGACTTGACTTGACTTGAATACAATACAATACAATATGTAACCAGGTGAACCTCACTTAGACTTTTGGAGTGAAGGCTGCCTTGTTTAACAAATGTAGCACTGTCACTTTAACCCATAAGAACCCAGACCCATTTTTCCATAAAGGAAAATTATGTGGGATATACTACAGGCCAAGTGGATCACATAAAATACATTTCTGATGTTTTTTTCAGAATAACACTTTTTCATACCAAAGATCTGTGTTGTTACATATATATCACATTGGGCGTTAGTGGTAAAAAAATGTTCTTCATTTGGCAATAAGTAAACATGACAGTTTTTAGTGCTTGGAACATGAAAAGTGCCTATTATTTGTATTTCAACAACTTATATTGTAGCTGTGACTTTAATGACAAGGTTTGAAATAAAATTCTTCAGTTTAGCTTTGTGTCACAAAATTGCCAACTTTATCAAAAATAAATAATGCTGCATATTTGGTTGCGTTTGTAACAAGCTACCATGGGTACAGAGAACTGAACAACAGATGCAAAAACAAAAGTTGTGGGGAAAAAAACGTTTTTTAGCCTACACTAGATGGTAAGACTTGAAACAGTTGCGTTCCTCAGTGAAGCAAAGACGCACATCACATTTCTCACAGAGAGTGGTAGTCGCGTTGATTATGCAGTGTTTGCAAGCCGCGTTTGTCACATTTTGCAGGCCAATGTGCAACTTGGTCAGAGCGAACATCATTTGGAACTCCAAGACGAACCCTTTTGGGCGGTGGTGGTGAAGATGTGGGATTGAGTGATGGTCGGCGTCTTCGTGCCCGCAAAAGAATGAGGCTAGTGGCAACCTCTGCCTGGAAGGGCTTTTGTCGCAGTACATTTTTGACACCAAGTAGTTTACAGTCACGGCGGTAGATCAACCATGCATTAACCAGACCTAACATGATGGTGTGCCAGAACAAGTAGAGGTACCACCTCTGTGACCTTATGCGATACTTGCATCTTGCAATGCATGCATCAAGGAGATCCACTCCTCCCATGAATGTGTTATATTCCTTCACAATGTGTGGCCCCTGACCTCCAAAAATGTCTTGTCTGCTTTGCTCCAGCGTCAAGCATTATCTTGAGGCTCAACTGCACAATAGGATGAGATCAGGATAACAGCTTTGTTGTCATACCACTTGACGATGACCAGCCTTTCTTTTTTTTCCACCCTGGTGTCAACAGATCCTCTGCCTCTCTTGGCAAGACTTTTATCATCTTCAAGCTGACACCCAGCTAGCGATTGCCACGCAGAGTTCCCACAAAGTAGATCTTTCGTTGAAGAAGGTTGAGTACCAGTGGTACTGAAGAAAAAGATTGTCTGCAAAGACTTTGTAGTTGTGGTCTGATGGGAGAGTTTCACAAAGCTTGACCACCTCCCAAAGTACAGAATATACAATAATTAGATGTTTCTTTTTGTGGGATAAGCATAGGATAGCAAAACTGTGAGGATTACGTTAAAGTTCCAAAAAGTGTTTTACTTTCACGTTATTTTGTGTTTCTATTTATTCATTACACTTTTAATTGAACAAACTGAACATACTTCAACTGAATATAACAGATACCATAAAATAAATTGGGTGGATTATTAAAATTTTTGTTATTGTGACAAATATGTCACATCAAGTTTTTCATTCATATTTTAAGGCAGTAAGCCCAATGTGACATGTATGTCACAGCGAGATTTCGATCCCTGGTTTGATATTAGTTTCTTCAATAACTATGGTGAGACCAGGTGGAGGGCACTATTGGACATGTTATCAAAGTATTGGAACTGTCAAATGAGTTTGAAATTACATGTAGTATCACATAACAGTTCTTTGAAGTTGGCTGTCTCCTTGAAGTTAGCACATCAGCAATACCAGCAAATTGGAGAAGTCACTTCCTGTCACAGTCACATGACTATCACATGGTCTTTATTCCAGGATGTTGCTTATACGTCGCTTAGGGTTTTGATGGGTTAAAGTCAGACAAAAAGTTTTAGAACAAAGAAACTGGGGAGTTCAAAGTGTGTGTTACACTGGTGTCACCGTGGGCTCTTATGGGTTAAGAGCCACACTAGATCAAAACATGCGGGAACATAAAGAGTGCGTGAGAATCAGACCAGAAAGTGAAGTGAGGGTGACATGCACATGAACTAGGGTAGCCGCTGAACTGTGCCTAATGCTTGTCCCAACTTGAGACACCCATGATCAGGTAATTGATAACTAGTTTACCATGATGCATGTTAAGTGTTAATTTTGGACAGATGATTACTTATTTGAATGGTATTTGTAGAGCACAATATCGTGGTTTGGAGGTTGAAATCTACCACTAGTGAGTCGTGTGAACAGCTGTACAGCGTAAGTGTTCGCAACGTGACAAGATCTAAATATGTTTTTTTGGACTGTGAAATTATATGAACTGTGTTATCTGTTCTTTAGAGGGGAGATCATTTGTGTTTGTCCACGTGCTTTGTATGCACCCAACACACCAGAACGTATCGAGTAAGTGTGTCTGCATCTCAAAACATGGGGTTTGTAATGATTATTTGTTCTGCACTTTAAGTATTGTGGCTTGGATATAATGTAATTTTATTTCTGTTACCCCATTAAACAAGCCACTGCTGTTGTCCATTATAGTGTAATTGTCTTTAATCTGTTAGATACTCTTCTTTGATCTCTTAGATCCCTTTTCGAACTCTTTTAAAATTCCGTTAACATCTCAGTCTTTTCTCTTAATGCTGTACAAATTTTCATTGTCCAGTAGGGAATAAAACCCACAAAAATGTATTTGTGTTCAGTCCAGTCTTTCCAAAGACCCGGCTACACAATACATATAGCGCTTTCACAACAGCGGCAGCTGTAACAAAGCGCTTAACAAAACAGTTAACATAAAGTAAAATAAACACAACACATAACATAAAACACGGACAGTCGTGCAGTCCTAACCACTTTTCCCCTCATACGCTTTTTTTAAAGCAGTTTGAGATGAAAGAGGAGAGAATCAAAGTGTCCTTTCACTAGTGGATCAGAGACGTCATGCTCAAAATGTGCACACGTCGGCTACAAGCTAAGTTTCAAAGTCAACAAGAAGCTGCAGCATGCATTGATGAAAAAAGAGATTGGTTCACTTCTCCTGCCCCATGTAAATCCATTCCAATTCCAAGCGGTGACTCTCAGTTCCAAATACGCATCGGCGCAGAAGCCGACGCTCCTCTCTCCTCATCCTCAACTTCAGCAGCCATCCATCCAGCCGCACCAATGCAGACTGTCCAACAGCGCCGACGTCTCCACTGAACAAAACGGAGGCTTTGAAAAATGCTGCCCATTACAGGCGCAAAAAACACAAGCACCCTGAGGCTGTCCAGCACCGACAGTCAATAGCGCCGACATTCCTCCCAATCAAAATCTGTGCTGGTACAGGCGTGCTGCCAAGAAGGCACCACCACCAAGCACAGATTCTTCTCCTTTGATGAATCGGGTCCACACGACAAAACAACAATTTATTCGGTTTTATTGTTCATAAATTGTTCGAGTTTTATGTACAGCCCTTTTTTTTCCCCAGTTGCAGTTGTTTACAAAGTGTTCTATACGTAAAACGGAGTTGAGAATGATTAACTAATTAACATTTAATTAAAAAATATATCAGCATTAAAGACACAGCTGACACGACTTAATAAAAAACAACCAATTTTAGGCAAGAAATTGCTAAATAAACGCAACTATATTGAATAGAATTTCAGAACTTTTATAGTATATATATTTTTAATAATCACTTGATTAACCAACCAATTATTGTGATTTTGCTAAACGAATACAAACAAGTATTTAATGAAGTTCTTTTTTACCATGTTTTTATATTCCTCGTTTAACACATTTTCGGAAAAACAAGTAAAATATTTTACGTTTACAGGACTCTCGACAACAGAAGGGGTGTTCACACGGAAACTTTTGCTCCGGTGCAGCACAGGGACTGCCCCCATAGAGCGTTCACACGTACAAAGTTACACCAGTGTAGCCCCTGAAAACAAGCTTAAACTGAACAAATTTAACCCTGCTCAAGCAGGTGGTTTAAAAATTAGCTCTGGAGTAAATGCTCGTTTGCAGGGCAATACAATACAATACAATACATGCTGATTTATATAGGCAGCACCGATGTAAAACGGTACGTGTGAACGCTACAGGGCAAGACTCGCTACGCATGAGAAGAGTTGATTCCATACGGGTCGAATGCGTTGCTTTCGCTCTCTGTTGTACTTCCGTCATCTTTCCTTTTGTAGGAGACTGGACTGTCTCTGAGTTGTTTGTGTAGTTTGTTCCTCTGCTCTGTGCTCATAACCCCCGCATAGAATTTATTTTGTGATTTCCTCTCTTGATTTTCTGTTTGGCACATTATTGACTTAGCGTAGGTTAACATTCCAACCTGGTTACAAATTCAGGACTCCCTGTACATGGAAAATATTTTCATTCAGTGAAACGGACAATTAAAAAATTAGACTGAGAGATGCAATACGAGATACTTCCTTTTGGAACTAATGTTTGACCTTTGGTTAGGCAAGTTTTATTTTCATAAAACAAATATTTGGGATCTTTCCAATTTCAGATTAAATTTCATGTAAATACCTTGCCGCCAATGCAAAGTAAGTGCAAAAACAGTCCTTTTGTGGCAAACATCCTTCAAAAGAGATATTTGACTATTAGGAACATAAAACATTGCATTGCAGGCTCTAGAACTATGCAATTGCTGAAGATGAACTGAAATGCTGTGCAATCAATTCAATTGTTGAAATGTAGAATGTGAAACTTGAAGTTATTGGAATGGTTTGAACTGGTCAGGAAACAAGGAGGGAGGAGAGTATGTGAAAGATTTTCACAGCTTTAATGTGTTCTGACTTAATTCTTTTTAGTCAAGTGCACTCATTCTGGAGGCTCCCCCCTCACACCCGCCGTTCCTTTGGGGCTCCTGCAAAGGAGGAAGAAGAGGAAGATGGGTGCTCTTGCAGGGTACGCTTGGAGATGAGCTCTTTGAAGACCGAGTCCATCTGCCGACATACATCCTGCGAAAGGAGGAGGGAATCTTGTATGATTTGCACTTCATTCAGCTCAAGATCCCAAATCGGTCACACTGGCATCGGGCACTGTTATAATGCAACAAGCTAAGGTGCTTATGAAGAGACGCAATCAATTCAGTCGTGCGTTGTCGAGTGATCCCGACTTAGAAGTTTCTCAAGATACCAGCCATCGTTCGGTGGAGATACGAGCATTGTATGGTGGCAGTGAACCCAACTCAAATCACTCATAAGCAACAGTTGGGTAATTTGTGACTTGGAAGAGTCTATTTAGCTTCACAATGCAAAAGACGGGCTAACAAATAGCAGTGATTTCACTTGGGAAGTAAGATTTGAGTGTTAGTTCTGAACCTGGTCGTGGAACAAATGAAGCCCTCGCCTTGGGGAAAGGTGCAACAGCATTTGGAATTGGTTCATTCAAAAGGACAAAGGAGGAGGACCACAAACCTTATCTACTTTGATGACATCCTCGGGGGAGGCGTTCATCTGTCTGGAGGAAGAAAAGATGGCAGGTGAGATTCTGATTTATGGATCAATTAATTCATGGGTGTCAAACTCAAATCCCACCCACCACATCATTTCATGTTGCCCAATAAAGTACATCAACTTCATCCGTCCATTTTCTAATCCGCTTATCCTCACGAGGGTCGCGGGCAATAGGCGGGGAACACCCTGAACTGGTTGCCAGCCAATCGCAGGGCACACAAAGACAAACTAGCATTCACAATCACACGGGACCATTTAGAGCACGGGTGCCAGAACTTTTTGGACCGAAGATCGACTTTTCGATCAACCAACCTCCCGCGATCGACCCATTACCACGCATGCCATGATAAGCAACAGCCTGACACGGAGGCACGTGACACACTTTTGCAGCATGTTAACTATCGTAGCTCACACGTACCGTTTTAAAGTGCTTCCCTGGGCCCTCCTAGATTCCTATTCTTTGCCCGTGCCCTCGGTGAATTCTACACTAAACAAACTCTGAATGAGAATAATGATAACGATAAAAGATATAGCGCAATTAGCTCTGATCACAATCTGCAATTGCAGACGGCTGAGCGCTAACAACTTCTGGTGGCGCAGGTCACGCTGCCTTATATTATTTTATAAATACCTTTTGTGAAAATGAGACTGATAGGATGATTAGGGTACAGTTTACATTAACTCAAAAGATTTATTACCAACATGAACAAAGACACACAAATGGTTGGTTGTTTTTTTCTCCTTTACACCCCTCGCGATCGACTTGGGATCAGGCCACGATCTACCGGTGGATTGCGATCGATACAATGGCCACCCCTGATTTAGAGTGTTCCATTAACCTGCCATGCATGTTATTGGAATGTGGGAGGAAACTGGAGTACCCAGAGAAAACCCACACAGGCACGATGAGAACATGCAAACTCCACACAGTTAAGGCCGCAATAGAACCCTGCACCTCTACGCTATGAGGCGGACATGCTAACCAGTTGATCACTGTCCCACCCGTCTACTTCATATTTTCCAGAAATTGATTTGTTCTTTTCATTCTTGCAGAAACTCTACAAAAATACACAGTTTGAGAAGCATTAATCTTCACCAGATCCCTTTTGACATAAATTTCCATCCATCCATCCATCCATTTTCAAGACCGCTGATCCTGAAGAGGGTTAGGGGAGTTGCTATTCTAGCTAACTTTGGGCCAAAGGCAGACTTCACACTGAACTGGTCACCAGTCAATCGCAGGGCACATAGAGAGTATTTCTCTCTTGATTTTACTTTTTGCTGCAATGGTCTGGACTGTAACCCCGGCGATGGAGGCTGGTTTACTGTACATGTAATGATGAGGTGATAATATATTTCCTTGGTTACAGACATTCCTCCAAACTAGGATGAAAATGAGTTTGACAGCCCAGCATGAATCAGTTGATAGCTTGGTACTCACTCTCTACGTGCATAACCGGGAGAGTGGATCCTCCTTGGCCGGCATTGGGGCCCGGTGGGAATCTGGAGGATGACCTTTGCCCCGCCCATGGGGATGCTACCCCCGGCTGGTCCCGATGCAGTCCTGCGGTGGTCCGCCGATCCAGTCTTGTCAGCTTTGGAAGCCTCGCTGTGTTTCTGTAGGGCTCCTGTCGCTGAGTTACTGCGATTGACCGGGTGTCCCGCTTCCACTTCTGTTGCACATCATATATGTTAATTTGTGTCCTGCTTCACAAACTTGAATCAGCCAAGATGCATACAGTAATGCTCCCTCGTGATTGGGCTTGCCACCAATGGGGAAACATTGTCAACATAGTTAAAACTTTTGTGTGTGGCAGGAATCTTAAAACTGAAAAGCTATTCCAAATCTCGAAAGCTGATTGGCTCTTCCATGCAATAAGAGTTTTGTTTTGTTTGGTGCGGGGGGGGGCATACTTGTCAATTATTGATTTGTGTTTCTTGTCTAAAGTAAAAAAAAGTAAAACGTTCAAATGAGCTCACCAATTTTACAGAACTCTGCCTCACCGTCACCTTCCTCCACATTTGGCTCACTGTGGAGGGAAAAATAACTGCATCAGAAAGCCCCAAAAAAATGTGAACACTGGCCAGGATTTATAAAAATAAAGCGTTGTAAATTGATATTTACTAATTATTGTGAAAAATAATTAACATGATCAATGCCTTCAAATACATTCTGATTGCCCTTAATAATATTATTGAAGGTACCGGTAATTTGAGCAAATCTGGAAGCCCATTGAAATAATCAATACCCATGAAGTAGCTCTCATTTTCAAAAAGGTTGCATCAACGAATGTGGACTTGTGTGCAGTAGCTCCAATTTGTGTGGCAATTGAATGCAAACTCTGAAGTTAAACAGAAATGCTGTGGAATTGTTTCAAGGAAGAACGTGAGACTTGAGTTGGAATGACTTGAATCGGTTGAGAAATAGTCAAAGGATTCGATACAATTTCTCTGAAATTGGAATTATATTGTGAAATGGGGATCATGACAAATCATTCCATACACTGTCCTGAACTGAGCCGGATTGAAGCGGGAATGGCTTCCATCGACTGAGAAATGCGGAAGGACGAGGTCATTGAGTTAAAATGTCTGTAAATTTGAGGAATGTGGAGAAACAGTTCCCAAAATGTCCTGAATGAGTTGCACAGGTCGAAATAGCTCACAAGATGTCCTAAATGAGGTGAATATGTTCAAATTGAAACGTGGAAGGAGTAGAACATCAGAAAAAAACAATTGCAAAAAAAACCCAATGTTTGGGGGCGCAGAGTAATTTGAAAATTGGATTGGCTGATTTTTTCTCACCCGTCATCTTGTTCCAGTGTCATGCACTTCTCGTACACGGGGCCTCGCACCTCGCTCTGACCGGGGAAGATGCTCTCGTGCTGGAGGATGAAACTCTTGACCAGGGCGTTGATCTGCGGCTGCAGGGAGACAGCGTCCTGCTGGTCCTGGTGCTGGTCCTGCTCCTGAGTCCCTCTGACCAAACTGGGACCGAAGCACACGGCCAGGTTGTACGGCTGCATCATGTTCTCGTCGCTGTACTGTGACACGCTGGGAACACCGTGCAAATCACAATTTGACAACACTAGACGACAATGGGTAAGCTTTTCTCAAAATGTTATTAAAAGGCAGACAGACAGACAGACAGACAGACAGGTGTGTGGCAGGTGGGTTTGCACTCACTGATGAAGAAAAGCAAAGAGGTATCTCATGACAATGATGAGCGGCTCGGGTAAGGATGAGATGACACTTTTCATCTGATCAGCTCTTTCGCCGTCGTTTTTGATATCTGAAGGAGAAAAGTCATTGTGAACGAGCACAACAGGAGAAATTGAAGCGAAGGCAGCAAATGAGTAATCGCATCGTGGGTAAAGTAGGACGTGACGCTCTATAAAAATTGTTGGGTTATTCACTGAATTTTTGGATTGCTTTTGTTGGGTCAAAACTCTGGGATATTTCTAATTAAAGTAACCAAACTATTGGTCCAAATGAAACATTGATTGGGTTGTATGACCGTTATCCTTTTATTGGGTCAAAAATCAACCAATCAAGTATGACTGGTGGCCATGACAGCCATCGACATACTGCTCGTATGTCTCTACACACAGCATCGTGGTCAAGTAGATACTTGCCATTTGGATATCTTCATCTATCACTGTTTTGGTACGTACTATACACGTTTTAATATTTTGAAAACGGCCACGTTGCCTTGTAACTGTGCGTGTGTTGGACAAGGGGAGTGAGGGAATCATTAAAAAATAAATAAAAATCCAATGCCATGTAATGGTAAGGCATCGTAGATTGGCAAGGAGCAGGAAACTCTGACATGAAGTTCAGGAAAGATTCCGTGTGTGTGTGTCTGTGTGTTACTTTTATTTTAGCACACGTTATTTTAAGCATAATTAATTATGCCAGTCTGTATAACTATGGTCACACATTGTCTAGTCATAAATAATGGAAAACACATCATTTACTAAAACAAAAATTCCTATTTGCCTGACCTTTGAAACGCGCAGAAGAGCCTCATTCAAGGGGCTCGTAAACTATGTCCGTCGCCTGCAGCCTCTCGTCTGCGGTGAGTGTGAGTGGATGTGTGTCAATGTATGCATCAAACTACTGTATTGTAGAACAATGAGTGCGCACCCTGCCCCGCACTACTCAAACTGTAATGGAAGTGGGAATTGTCTGGTGTCCAGATTGTAGATTAAAGTGGAGTGGGTACAAGGAATGAGTGGAGAACTGTGGTGTGTGTGTGTGTATGGTGCGTGCCAGCTGTCACCGTGTGCGCTGATAGGATGAGATAAGTGCACAATTGCTCACGCGCGCAGCTTCGACGGAACATTGCTCCAAACACAAAGAGACGACGACAACACTCACAAGCGTACTCCAGCAGGCGACTGAGGCTGTCTACAGGGAAGAGGGGATTCTTCAAATCTCTGAAATACAGCTTTAGCACTCCAGCAACCGAATCCAGGTCAGATGTGTGTTCGGCCAGTGGGTCTTCTCCTACAGGGGAGCCAAAACAACAACTCTGCGGCTTAACTGGATATTCCAGACATCACCTTTACACACATACGCGCGCACGCAACAGTTTGTGTGCATACGCTAGCAATGAGTGAGTCATCAATATCTTCTGACTTGTGTTTGTGCGTATTTTGTGAACAAATTCAGAATATCCTCACACCATGCATACGCACAAATCAGCTTCTGAAAAAAATGCGAACAAAAAATAATTAAAAAAAAATTCCCAAGATGAATAACATATTGAAACTCCAGCAGTAATTCATATAAACACTAAGAATAATTTGAACAGTAAAAACTTAAACCGAGAATTTGCTGATGAGTTGACTAATGTCCGAAATAGCTGTGAAGGACCACCCCAATCACTTTCACCCGCTTGTGGTTCAAGTGTGTTTATGTATGTGGCTTAATCAGGATGTATTGTATTGTACTGTACAAAAGACGGCGCCACTCTCAGTGTGTCCGCAGTTGTCACTCAACAAGTGACGGCAATATGCAGACCGTGCAGCCGCAAAAGCCAGCAAACTTTTTTTTTTTATGAGCGCCTTCTATACTGCATTCTCTAATTTAAGTTTTCATTGAATTCATTAAAAATGGTCGGCAACAATACCATGGTGTCATGTTCAGCAAGGTGGCCAATGAGACAAACTTTCTGAGAATAGGACAAAGACTGACAACATTCTGAACGTTTTGGGGCCGTGTCTCTAAATGTTTTTTAATCTCTCGCTACTTTAAATCCAGGCATTGGCTGAGATGCCTCAAACCGACAACCCTTTGGGAGGAAATCTGGGCTCACTTCATGTAAATTAGTGTACCACGTGCACACGCTGTCATTTAGGATCAATTCTGATTCATCAATATATGCACACAAATGAAAGAAAACGGGCCGGTGCAGTCGTGTAGTGAATGCGACGGTGATTTTGCGTACCTGCTCAACTTGTGCGCAGAGTACGAACATTCCTATGCATTTACCACTAATGAGGCCCATTGTGTACTTTAGGAGTTGTGTAAAATGAGAGCTACTAATTCAACTTTTTTATTTGGAGGTTTAAAGTAGTTTTTAAATGCACTTCTTACACTAACAACATGGCAGCAAACAGAGAAGCTAGGTTACAAAAGCAATCAGTATTGACAACTTTGGAACTTTCCCCAAAAACCCATGTAGAGACTATTTTTCCAAAAAGTGACCACCAAAAGAATTTCTGTCTACATTTTTAAAAAAATCTGTTTATTTTATGACTGCAGCTTCATGAACAAGACACACTAGCAAACCTACCTCGTTCAAACGCATCCCTCAAATTGTTGACTTCCACCTGAGAACCCGACACCCGAAATATGCCTTCATGGTGGAGGCCTGTGGAACAGAGCGACAATGAGAATTCATCATGAAAGACGCTCAACACGCGCTTCGGAGTCTCCCAAGACGCAGTCGTCGGAGCTCACCATTGAGATTGATGAAGCGAATGCAACTTTCCACCACAACTGGAATCTGTTGACCTGAGGCCTGCTCGACATATGGAGGAACACAAAATAAATACATACATACAGTGGGGACTCAAGTATGACAGTGTTTTAGATTTTTTTTCGGAGTGTGGGGGCATGCCCATTACATGTGAAAAAATTCAGCCTTTATCGATTTTCTTTAATTAATGCAGCAAATAAATAAAGAAAATTAAATAAAGAAAATATTTTTCCATTTTTTGTGGTAAAACACAGCCGAGGAAAAAAAACACGGTTGTCTGCTCAACCAAACAGAAAGCGGAAGGTTGTTTGTTGTGTGTCGGGTTAGGTTTCGCCATGTTGAACTTCGAGTGACCAGAATGAATGTGACAGCAATAACACCAAATTTGACATGCCTGCTCCTCATTCACACCTGAGACTGTGCAACACTAAGTTGCCATATGACAACGAGGACGAAAAATGGTCAGTTAGGCCACATTTGGACATTTTCAGTTTGAAGTGTAGTCACCTTTGTTGACAGCATCTAAGGCATGAATGACTGTGTGTTGAGTTATTTTGAGGGGGCAGCACAGTTCCACTGTTACACAAGCTGTACACCGACCATCCGCTAATGTAGCAAAGTGCCATTTCTTCAATATTGCCCCACGAAAAGATATAATTTAAGAAAATTACAAAATTGTGAGGTTTGAGCACTTTTGTGAGATAATGTATCAATATTTTTTATTTAAAGAAATGCCAAATTTCATTACCTGCATGAAGGTCAGCATGTCACCGTTGAAAAGTTTGTGGTTGTGCAGCAAACTGCTACTGGAGGAAGTTTTCGAACACGTGTAGACTTCCCATTGTGTCTGAAATGAGAGAAAAAAACAAATGGTCCCTCATCCCGTTAACACCAACACTGCTGCATATGCACAAGTATATCCAGTCCAGTTATGCACCAACGTTCGTCATTTCCCAAATTTGTATCTTTTCTGGATCAGTCAGCTGGAAATAACATCAGCGGCAAACGGCTTGCTGATTCTAAAGACAAATATTTTTTTCCATGATGCAAACTTGCCTTTATCCCCGTCAATGTCAAAGTAAATTTGACGCACAACTTATCCCCACGCACCGATGTAAACCCTCTACACAAAACACAAAAATGTAGAAGGTTGTTTGAAAAAAATGCCAACCGTACATTTTTTTTTCGAGGTAGAAATTCTCGGTCAGTCAGGTTACCGGAAAGACACTACTTTTTTTTCTATGCCTAAGACAAAAACAAAAACCCTCTTGTGGCTGGGTCTGAAACATATTATCCCCCTCCCATTAAAGGGGGTTGACTTACCTTGGCAGATGTCTATTTGATGCTTGACCTAGGATATGGTGGAATTAAAAATAAATTAAGTTCTCGTACAGGTCATTGTTTGAAGTGCGGATTGGCACATAATTTCATTGGCGCAACCTTTTTCGACAGCAACTTTAAGCAGGTCGTGTTTGGCTTGCAGCTTGGACTCCAAAGAGGTGCCGACCAGGAACTCTTTGACTCTCTAGAAGACAAAGCGGCTGTTGTCATTCAGTGAGCCCATCTGTGCATGTCGCGCATGTAACTGACACAAAGGTGTATTTTTATAAAATGGCACACCACACACCGGAGCAATTGTCAAATTGTGTGAATCAGGGGTGCCCAACTCCTTTCCTCGAGGGTCTCTATCCTGGTTTAGATGTTTCCCTCCAACACACGTGATTCAAATGCTCAGCGGCAAGCTATGCAGAAGCCTCATAATTATCCTTATCATTTGGTTTGTTGGAGGAGGGAAACATCTAAAACATGAAAGATAGGAGGAACGGAGTTGCAGACCCCTTTTGTGAATCCTAAATGAGGTACTCAGCTCATTCAGAACAAAATATTAACTATAACATTCCCCAAAGACTGAAATTTTAACAGAAAATCTCACATGAAGACCTACGTCATTTCTTACAATTGGGAGCACCATCAAAACATGTACAATTTGAATGCAATTGACAACTTAAACTTTTCTCACTTGACAGCATACAGGATGTCATTGTGGTCTGTTACTTTCAAAAAAAAAAAGAAAAAAAAAAAAAACCTCACAGTGAGGTAGAGGTTCTCTATTTCTTGCTGGTTGGCTTTGCGGCGAGCCACACTGGGCCGGGCTAGCAGGCTCTCTGTGCTCTCCTCCTGGCTGCTGTTAGGCTCCAAGTCCAAGTCAGCCATAGTTTCCAACAAAGACGACTGGGCAGCGGACATGCTCTTGTTTGCCTGCAGGGGTTGGGCAAAAGCAACATTTTGGACACGTCGGGCTCAAATTCACAGAAGCCTTGCATTAAATTTAGTGAAAGGAATGGAAAGCTTTATCGGACAGTAATGAAACTGGTCCTTTTTGTGTGTTTAGAGACGGTAGCATTGAGCAGAAGAAATTCGGACAGGAGGTTGAGGAGAATGCTGAGATGATCTCTGGGAGTCATTTTCACTATTGCCTGTGAGTGTTTTGGCCATGGTATTTTACATATCGGCACGACTGTTCTTACGCCGTTTGTCCACCATGAGCGTCCACTCTGCAACAAATTAATTCATGGAGGAGTTATGGGGGGTTCACGAAAAATCAATCAAGGGGCCACTCAGAGTGTGGTCACGGCTGCCAATTGCCCATCCATGGCTTCGAGCACAAGTGTCATATTCAAGGCCTGGGGGTCAGATCTGATCTGTCACATACTTTTATATGACCCGCAAAAGCAAATTATGTGCAACGACTTCATGTTTCTCGCTAAAATACAAAAATTGCAAATTGTCTTTACATTTTTTTTAATGCTGACATATTTCAAGTATTTTTTGTTCCCAATCCCCCTTTTAAAATAAATGTAATGTCAACAATTATTACCGACGCCTGAAATCAAAAACTAGTTTTTCACCAGTTTTGTTGTGTGTATGTAATATGAGGCGATCCTACAATTTGGTTTCCTAGTCAAAGTAGCCCTCTGAAGATAACCGTAACTACATTTTGGCCTCTGACAAAAATGAGTTTGACATCCATGGCTTAGAGGCTCAGTGCCTATATCGGCCGATTGATGCTTGAACTGGTAGCAGGCAAAGAGGAAGACAAAAGTGGACATTTACACATGTAGTGAGGGACAGTTGTGGCAAGAGAAGAAGAGGCAGAGGTCAGGGAGAGAAGGAGGAGGACGCTCCTCAATTCAGCCTGGAGTAGACAGACGGTGACACTTTACCTCCTGTGTTTCCTCTGCAACCGCTTTCAGCCTGGTCTGGATCTGTTTGAATCTGGTCTCCAGCTCACATCTCATCTCACTCTCTGCGCTAATCTCAGAAAGCTGCAAGGCCAACCAAATGAGAAGGAACAGAGGACGAAAGTAGAAAAAAGCCAAAGTACAGGACACCCACCTGGTCTCCATCGTGGGGCTGGTAGGGAAAGCGAAGGGGCAAACAGAAGGTGACGGGATGGTCCTGCAGGAGGGCGTCCCGGTCCCGGCCCTGGTCTAGCACGGAGACCGAGCACTGAAGATGTTGCAGGCCCGAATTCATGTTGTGCTGGAGCTGGTGCCGACTGGACAGATAAGCCTGCATCACTCGGCCCAAAGACAAGTGGTAGCCCGCATCCGCGCACTGTAGGGGTGGGGGGGGGTCACAGCATAAAGACCTGTCACATGCTTCTACCACAACATCATTTGGAGAACAACACAACGACTAAAGCTAGCCATCTCCATTTTGCATTTCAGATGGCTGCATATTCCAAAAAAAGCAAAAAACAAAGCACATTGTTTCACAGAAGTTGAGAGTTGAAAAGAAGGCAAAGTTTAGAAGTGCAGACCCACATCAATGAGAGTCGAGATGTCTTGGAGGTAGTACTTGTTCATGGAAGCGTTGGCCGCCGCCAAATTGAGCAGGTAATCATTTCTGGCCTTGGTGCACTTCAAGTAAATGTCTTGGACTTTTCCTTGCCTCTACAAGTACACAGAAGGAAAAAAAAAATCACTTTCACACATGCATTCAAAAATGTGTGCTGTTGCTGGAATAATGACTTTCATCCAGTGTTAGTTTTCATGGAAATGCAGGTCACGAACAAGTGCGGCACACTGCTAGCGTGAGGAAAACATACGTCTGACGCACGCTGTAATACTCTTGACACCGCTGACCTGCTACACTTTCATGGGCCTTCAGTTCAATTTCACAAGCAATACAGTTCACTTGGGCTCTTGATGCTTATGTGGGTGCTAAGATGATGTTACCAGCTTGGATTGTGAAGAGTTCACAGAAACTTTCTGATAAGGCTTGAACGATTGACTATTTTAATAAACAGCTTTTTATAGCTTCCGATTCCTTATTTGATGGGAACAAAAGCTCCTCTTCTATTTTGTCACAAGAGCTCGTTTCTGTGAACTAGCCTTAGGATTTTATTCCACTCTGTGAGGTACATAACGTCCGTAGATTCCTGGACATTGATTAAAAATCAGTTGGGCCCGATAAATTACAGCCTTATTTTCTTCACCTTGCCATTGATTTTATTCTCTTTCCTGTGACATATATTTTCCATCTCTCCTTGTCAACTAATACCTGATGACCACAAAATAGAGTCGGGTAGGGAGGTGGGTGGACTACCTTCTCAATGAGCCTTTCCAGTTTCTTTGCACTCTGCTTTTGCTTTTCCTCCTGTTTCTCCGCCTCCTTTAACTTCCCGTCCGCACACAGGTAGTCGGCATGGTAGTGGGAATATGTCCGCCATGCCTGCGCCAGAGATGCACGAGTCATTGCTTGGCTCGATAAACACATTGCTTTGAGCCCTTGGGTTTCTCACGCACAGTTTGAAGCTCTGTGGTCACCTTGAGCAGGCCGTCCTGAAGCTGAGTGCATATGTCTTTACTCTGGAAGCCAAGAAAAAATGCATATGGAAAGCCTTTTCAGCATTTATTCATATCCTACAAAGCGTCAAATTGCCCATGTAGTATGCTCTTTGTCTTTGCAACAATTCAGCACACTGGGAGAACGACAGTGTCTACTAGTCATGTGATTTCCTAGATTTAGCCTATTAGTAAGCAATTCGATCTTACTAGTAAATTGCGTGCCACACTGACAAAAAAACAAAGCCTAACTAATACGCATTTGTCATGCACGAATAGTTTCCTGAGAGGATATTAAATACATTCTCAAATGGCTGCGGACAACTAACTGTATCTTCCAATCATAACCCAGCAGGCGTCCAGAGCACATATAAAATAGATCAACAAGAATTCCCACTCACATTGACAC
Source organism: Hippocampus mohnikei (assembly GCA_026261675.1). Classification (NCBI taxonomy): domain Eukaryota; kingdom Metazoa; phylum Chordata; class Actinopteri; order Syngnathiformes; family Syngnathidae; genus Hippocampus; species Hippocampus mohnikei. Next base: position 20,949,670 of record JAKGUB010000284.1, read on the forward strand.
CTACAGACTAATATTAGTGCAGTGTTGATGAGCTGTGAGGAATTGGGACGTCTCAATGAACAGTATTTCCGTTTGACTGTCTGATACGAAGTGGGCACGACAGAAAGAGCAGCACAATGAACATTTCATTGATGCAGTGTGACAAAATGTTTCGTTCTTTTGATTTTCATTTCATGATGTCATCACAGTATGGTTTCGTCTCGTCCAATATTGTGGAGTGAGTAACCATCATCCCCATGCTGCCTGTATGTTCAAATAGCATGACAAATATCCATTTCTGTGTAACAGTTAAAACATAGAACGGCAGACTAGACAAATCGCAGGAATGGTTTAAGTTGATTTGACTCCAACTTTGTATGCATTTGTCCCTCTTAGGCCACCAGAGTGTCTCGTATGTTCACCAGACTGCTGCATGTAATTCTTCTATGAAGTAATCTCCTTACTAAAATCTGTGATGCTGCTCCTATGGACATTAAGCACACAAACGCTGGCGTGCACACACACACACACACACACACACACACACACACACACACACACACACACACACACACACACACTTTGAGTACCTTCTTGGCTAGTCTCTGTGTGTACTCCAGGCAATGGTAGAGCGGCTGGATGAGGAAAGTGGAGCAGTTGTCACTCAGCTGGTTGTGATCTTTACTTTCTTGCCGCGTGTGTGACAGTAAGGCCAACCACATTTGGGCCACAGAATGACTGCTTGCCTCTTTCCTGTAACCAAAAACACGGATAGAGTACACATATGGTCATCTCGAGGTACACTATCCATACGCCAAGGTCACTTCCTAGCTAAATCATTAAAATAAAAATAAAAGATCTTTATTCCGTCCTCTTTTTAACCATCACCTCCTGGTTGAGGTGGCATGTTGGACAAACATTTATCAAGTGCACCCCACAGTTCTGAGGTTCCAGGTTCGAATTTGGGCGGTGGGCTTCCTGTGTGGAGTCTGTGTCCTATCAGTGCTCAAGTGCATTTTTCCTCTCACAGTCTAAAAACAGTGAAGTGAAATTGTCCATAGGTGTGAATGTGACATTGTGCCCCGATAGTGAGTGACATAACGGCGCTGACGAGCTACCTCTTGATGCGGTTGGTGAACCTCTCTGCCAGTTTGTCCAGGGATCGTGAGTACTCGCTCTCGATCTCGCTTCGTCGCCGCATGTAGTCGGCAAAGTCATGCAGATGTTGGCTCTTCTGCTCCAGCTGCACGTCCATAACTTTCAGTTGGTCCACCAGCTGACAGCGAACCTCTTGCAAGGGACAAGGGGCATCAAATAATACTACAGGCAACCACGCTTTGCAACAGTGATACGTTCTTGACTCACCAGCAATAAAGAGAAAAAAAAACAATTGAAATGCTTTTCTCCCACCACCACGCTTGATACACACTTAAAAATGTTAAAACACAAAAGTATTACTTATCACCTGATCTCACTCTATCTCTGTCAAGTCAAGGGAGACCCACTGTACTGTCAATGTCAAGCCCCAAAAAAGGTTTTGTGTTTTACCCTTAATTTGTGTGTCGTAGTCCACCAGGCCAACCTTGTCCTTCCTGAGCTTCACATGGGAAGCCATGTTTGCCCCAACTAGGTAGACTTCTGTGGAGCAAAGTGGGAATTTAAAACTTTGGTGATTTGTAAATCAAACACCTCAGAAGTAGAGGAGGTTTAAAAAAAAAAAAAAGAAAATTATCAAAGTTGTGAAATACTTCATGAATCTATATTTTTAATGATTGACTACTTTCCAAATAATGTCATGATAATTTGTCTTAATTGATCCCAAAATTAATATTCAATACAAATAAAGTACCCTTGTTCATCGGTCTGTTTGATACCCTTTTTTCCATGGCAGATTTCCATTTCCAGACAGATACCAATACTCTTGAGTACGAACCGATACAGATACAACTACTACGTGTGATACATAAAATGTCTACTAAACCAATGTCAGATCATTTTAAAGACCTCACATTTATTTTTGACAAAAGGAATCTAAGTTCAAAATAAAAGAGAAACAACTCACCCTGCATTAGAATTCATTAGCAATAATAAACATGCAAGATAAAACTGACAACTCACAGAGTATTAGTCTTTGTTCAAAATAAATTGAAGTGCAAAATAATAGACGGCTGGGCGCAACAGCTAATGAATGTGTCATCCATCAACTGATGTTGATAATTACCGATTTTTTTTAACTTCTTCAAAATAAGAAGAAATAGTCAATTGGTTGGGAAACACTATCCAAGAAACTTGGATCCTGAATTTTCTTGTTCTTCACTTCAGATTTCTTGTCTCTGTGATGATACAGGTTTTTTTTGGGGGGGGGGTTGTGTTTTTACTTAAGTGATTGTGTTAAAAAGAGGAAGAGTGCCGTTTTCTTTTATGACCAACACACACACACATACACTTCCTGATTTTGAAGTCACACATGACACTTCAACATTCTCTTCTGCTGAAATGCAGTAATGGCTTCCATCGGAAACTTTAATTCAAACCAAGCAGCCTGCCACAAGTAAGGGCAACACACAAAACCCAAACCACAACACCAGCATAATGAAACCAAGCAGCCTGCTTTTTGTCTTTTCAACCTCACTCACCTTCTCCTACCAGTTTGTGCTAATTTCGTTTCTTGTACGCTTTCCCACCACCTTCGACTCCAACCAGATTAAAAAATAAATAAATTAACGTATCTCTTGACCCTCCTCACGTAAGCTGACATCCCGCCCCAAACAAAAAACCAAGATGATGAATAAATAAAGACTGAATTTATCAAATTATTGCGGTAAACAGAGTCGATTTGCTAGTAGGGCGCCCCCATCAGGGAGATTCCCCTATCCCGACCCGTCACTGCACCGGAGGTTCAATACTGTAGTCGTGTCCTTGATGTGGACCATTATCGGCCGTCTGTCAGGCCCCTACTCGGCAGCAACAGCTAGTAAGGGGGCCTCGTGCGAGGGGACCAAGGACACATTGTCATTGATATGGGCTCATGTCAGCTGTCTGTCAGAGACCCCTTAACTCCTTCGTTGCCTGCCCTGGTTTTGGCCCAATGGCCTCGATTTCTCCTTAACACATTTGGACAGCTTTGTCACGCTATCATAACAAACAAATAAATAAGCAAATACTTTCGCGGCGACTTGTGAGATGTCTCAACCGTGTTCGCCTTCAACTATTCAAGAAGTTGCCTTGGACCCATAGGCGGCCATGTGACGCCCGTAAAACCAACAAACCACTCATTGGCTGAGTCACTAACTGCTGGTGATAAGCCAGGAGAAGACGGAAACACACGCAAGGCCAAGAGCCCAAAGTTTGACTTAAAAATCGGAAATAACTAACTTTTCAAACGAGCGTTTGAGTGAGGGCGTGTGTCTGCGTCCTACCTGAGGAGCAGGATTGACTCGTCTAATGTGTTGGGTGTTGTGAGAGTGCAGCAGGCAGAGTAACGCCACTTAGCTCTCACCTCCCCCTCACATTGGTCACGCATAAAAGTGGGTGGGGTGCAATGTAACTCATCACACTCTCTCTCTCTCTCTCTCTCTCATTCTCAGCGCTCAACCGCGAGTGACTCACGGTGCTCTTTCGTCATATTTACGCGTGTGCACTCGGGAAGTGTCTGGGTGCCATCGGAGACCGTTGGGGGCCAACATTTCCCCTGCATGAGTTAAACTTTGAAAACACACGCACTGATTAGTGGTCATCATTGAAAGCAGCTGCTGGAGGTTTTCGAAGCAGGTACACTCAAGAAATGGACATCGGCACTGAGCAAGAGTCACATTTCATTCTGAGAGGGACAGATTATTTGTAAATGAAGTTTATTTATTTACATTTTCTGACATGATGCTGACCATGGGAACTCCCTGCACCTTCTGTTTAAACGTGAAGTTATTAATAAACATACACTGAAAGATAACTTCAGAGTTGTTAATTTGGACATCAATATTTCCCCTTTGACTGAAAATGAATTTCAGCTCAAAGTATCGATTATCTGCATATATATATATATATATATATATATATATATATATATATATATATATATATACACACACACACACACACACATACACACGCACACACTGTTGTGACTATGCCCTCTGTGTTGCGTGTGAAAATGAGAGGTCACGATGGCACTTTTGATGTTTATGGTTGCTATCTCGTGATCGTTCTTAAAAAAAAAAAAAGAAGAAATGCTGCTTCGTTGGCATCACATACACAAGTCAACAACTGTGTACTGTACTCTTAAGTGCCATGAACAAGTTATTTTCCATTTCTTGTGGCCCGAATCCAACTCTGGACATTCTGTCATGAACTTCTCACTCACATACTTCCTTCCTCTAAAGTGGATAATGTTGCATAATCGGAAGAAAAAACAGCCAGCAATTTGAAAAAGGTGTGTGATTTGGGGAAGTTGAATATTTTTTCCCATGATTCTGTGACTTTAGTAGATGAAAACTAGCAAAGCCTGGAATATTAAAGGAGACGCGTAGGTTTCTTAACATATCTGTGACATGCCTTTATCCAAATACCCCAAGGATAAAAAATTATTGACATATTTTTTACTGCATATTGGTTAAATTGGCTGGTTTTAGGAGTATTCAGTAGTGCATTTATTATGTTATCTTATTTTAGAAGATCCATTCTCCATTACTGTTTTAAAACTCCACCTCTTCGCTATTTTTATGCACATTGGAAAGCCTTGGGGTAGGTCTCATGTACAAGTTCGCTTCTGCACCATCTGATGGCCTCTCGTGTGCCACGGAACTATGTTGAGGTTCATGATGTACTTTGCTGCCATCTTGTGACACCTATAGGCAAACACAAAACGTTTTCGGGAGGGGGGGGGGCTCACTAATTTTCACAATTTGAGAGAAGGTCCTGCTTCTGTCCATTTCCAACAGCCTATTTGAAAATGAACAAAGGTGAGTTTGTGGAGCTTTTGGGGAACTGGGAACCTCTCTTCCATTACTGCGGCCACAAGATGACACCAATGCACCATCATGGTGCCTGTGAACTAAGTTGGCAGCAGCTTCAAAAAGTTTAACAGCATTATAACAATTTTTTAAAGAACTGGCTGCAGCACAGTACGAGGTCTTCAATTCCCGATATGTTTATTATAATTATTGCGCTAGTAGTGGCGTCAAACTGTACGATTGTAACACATTTATTAGCATCAGTGTGTTCAATGGGCAGACCAAAGCGTACAGCAAACAAAAGAAAACCGGCGCGTCCAGTGTTCTTCATCGCATTATGATTAAGAGAATATTGTCAAGTTGGGGAGTGGGGATAAAAAGGCTGTTTAGGTTTTTCACTCTTCGTTAAAAACAAAAACAAAAAAGCCTACAAGCGTCATTGCGAATCAGAGGAGGAATCTTTGACGTCCGTGCTCTCGGTGGCCTCGCTGACTTCGCTCAATTCTTTGCTGTCTCCACCGCTGTCTCGTTCATTTTCTCTCTCCGGGTCACCGGAACCGGAAGGCGCCTCCTGACCCGGCACGCGGGGCCCAGGCTTTCTTAGCTAAGGGATGCAACAGTCACAGTCCAAATTGCAATCACTGTCAAATTCTACGCTCACCACTGTCAGCAAGTACAGTGAACCACCACTACTTTGTGTTAAATTGTTCATGCTCCTGCTAAACTTCAGATTTTTAGTTTTCTACACAGTTGGATCAATTATCAATCAATTTGATAATCGATTAGTTGTCAATTAATCTTTGAGTCTCTTATCTTGTGATTTTTTTTAATTTTAATAAAAGGATTGCTTTGGTATACCTCATCTGCCATGTGGGCCAGGTCCCTTTTCATGGCATAGGCATCCTCTCCGTCTGCGTAGTACTTAGGCTCTACTTCACTGATCCTGCACAAGAAGAAGAAACCTGTCAAACTTCCATGCTATTTTCTCCATGAAACAGATGAGTGGGTGATGCATTCCATTGCTTTAGTTTATGAATTACACCAGTACATTCAGGAAAAAAGTTGAATTTTGGCAACTTTCTGGTTGTTGAATTGCACATTGGCTCAAACATAAGTAGGGGAACTGTACAACTAATATTTAGAAGTTAAGAAGCCTTAAAAGGCGAAACATCCTCAAAAACCCAAGATGAATGCAGCTGCCAATTTTTTTTTCGGATTTCCATCAAGTTGATGGAAAGAGACTTACTGGAACTTGAGTGTGTTTGAGTAGAGATGGAGGGCTGCTCGGTTACTGTAGTAAGGACAACGGAATGGTTAGAAAACACGGCACAGGCAACCCGGCGTCTTGGAGGAAGGACATGTGCGGTACCTTTTGCGGACATGAAGCGAGACATATTTGGCATTGAAGTTCTCAATCATGGCGCGGCTGGCCTGGTCCATTAGTTTCTGAGCCAGACCCAGACGTCGATGAGAGCGCTTTACAGCCTGGGAGACAGTCAAGGCCACTGTTTATTGTTTGACGTGTACACAGCCGCCTTCAGCTTTGAACTCTTTAACAACTAAGCGTTTGTCTACATGTGTCGTGATCGGGTGGACTGTGTTCAAATATCTGCCACTTAAAATGTTAAACACCATCACAGAGATGCTGTTTGATAGCCTTAGCATTGAGCCAGCAGACATTCTAAGGCCAACTTCACACCGCAAGTCAGTTCCGATTTTCTTTTTCACGGAATTTGCCGCAAATTTGAACTCTCTCTGCAAAATTGAAAGTAGTCTGCGGAAATAAGGCCAAGGTGCAGAACATGTTTGTAGCTGGTCATTTATTTATTTATTTTTAAGTGACTGCGAAAAATCAACTTTCACACTGCAAAATCAAGATTTGCTCTCCTCAGAATCAGGACCGTTCACCCCAGAATCAACAGTTGCGTTTGATGCTTATAACGTGATTATGACAAATCTCCGATGCATGAATAGGAACTGTGTTACCTGAACGATACAATGTAATTTCAGGTGACTTTACATCATCAAGCTCATGCCCAGACATACCAGGGATGTGATGTGTCCATGAAGCACATCATCTGGGTCTTCCTCCTTAAAAAAAAAAAAAAAAAAGTTATTCTATGAACACTGAAGGTTATTCAGTTTGCTGGCAATGTTATGTATAAGGCACTTACATTTTTGCCAGCACGTAACCCACTATTTTGCCATTCTCATCCTCTGCGATGTACGATAACTGAAACACAGGAAACAAGAATCAAAAATACAAAAGGAAAAGTGTCAAAAGAGGAGAAAAGGTGGGCAACCTGGGGCCAGGACAATCCATGGTAAAAGTAGTATTTCATTTGGTAGTTTTCTGGCAGACACAGTAGGTTACAGTGCTGCATATTCATAAGGTCCTCGGGCTGAAATCAAACATGAGAGACAATTCCATTGAAATTTTAATTCAAACAAGCAGAACAAAAACAAATGACTAACAAAAATTGACAATGTAGATTTTGTGCCATACCAAAACCGTGTAATTGCAGACCAAAATTACAAATCACCTTCGTACTTGTTCATAGTGTGAAATAGTTTTTTAAAAGGAGTCAAATCAGTACTTCTGCTTTTACCAGTCTATTTTGCACAAGTATCTGTCTCTACATTAGATCAGTGTGAGTACTTTGTCCACCTCTGCATAAAAATGTATACAAAATATAGACATAAGAAAAGACGTCCCGCCTCCGACAGAACATACTGTAAATAATGTATGCACAACGTACAAACAAAAACAACTCCTAAAGTACAGTAATGGCCACAATGCTAATGCAGTTAGCAGCAGCAGCACGTTTAGTCTGCTAGGTGATGCGGCTAACTGAGGTAACCCTCTATGTAAGCGGCATTCGAGCAACATGCTTACCCTGGCGTTTCGTATATTCATCTTGTTCAGTTTCCCGTGGTGCGTTCGCTAGATGACAGCACTCAAACAATTCATAGCAATGATTATACCACGACTTTTGATAGCCAGTCAAGCTAACTAGTCGATTGGCTGGCTAGCAAAGTAAAGGAAGAAAGAGGGTGTGAACTTTTGTCATAATAGTAACAGCCCGTTCCGGTGAAGGAATGAGAGGACGCTTCACATTAAAAGCTTTAAAATCCCACAAATATTAAGCTGAGAAACGTAAAGTTATTTTAGTTTGAAAAGCTATGTTTCATCTAATATTTATCAACGCTATACGAATAATTATTTTGCGTTTCCGGAGTATTGTTTGATTTTTGGCACGAGATAAAGCGGCTTTGGTTGTTTGTAAATATATGTATCATAATGTACATCATGCATTCTGCGATCGTGACCTTTCCATTCTCTCCTCTTTTATCTGTAACCGCTTCTAACAAGGTGTACTTGGATTGTTACGATTGTATTATTTTCGATGTTTTTATGTTATGTGTTAAGTTTTATTGTTGTTATTTGGTGTTAAATGTTCTGGAAAGCGCCTTTTTACAGCTTTTGTGAAAGCGCTATATGAATACATGTGTATTTAATTGCATAAAACACAATGTTAAAGCAGTAATATATATATATATATGTATATATATATGTATGTATATATATATATATATATGTATATATATGTATGTATATATATATATATATGTATGTATATATATATATATATGTATGTATATATATATGTATATACATCAAATGTTTACATGTATCTGATTTTTTTTTAAACAAGTCTATTTGAGCTATTTGAAAGTCTTTTTTTATTTTATGTGATGTGATATAAAAGAACGATACAAAACATAGATGTAAGCAGTCTAAATAAGTATTTTCAAATACATGAAAATATATTTGATCCGGTTTTTATTCTTTTTTTCTTGTGATGATATATTTGATCCGGGTTTTTTTAAAGAATATTGAACAAGTCAGGATACAATTCTAGGTAAACAGAAAACAAAACGAACACGTTATTAATACATACACATATTACAAACATTTAAACAAAAAAGCCAGGGGATTTTTAAACAAAAATTTCAAATAAAGAGCATATAAATATATTTGATCAGTGCATATTTCCGGTAACCATCTGATGACGTGTTCTTTGCACTCACGTCACTTTCGGTGCATGCGCACTGACGTGGCAGCCGTGCTTTGCTGATGTGGACTAGTGGTTTTCCTTTTCTTTTTCCCCGGGCCGCAGTCACCGAACAGCAGCGTTTCAGTAGAACGCTTCCAGAGCAACCCTTAACCTCTCAACGCGTAAAGCCCCCAAAGCTACAATGATCCGGATAGCTGCCGCATTCCTCATTCTGCTGGTGGTTGCATGCTCGGGTAAGATAGATTAGAGCCGACTTGGGGGAGACATAGCTTTCCAAATGCTATGAGGAACTAGTTTGGTAATGAGCTTCGACTGGAACTCGATGTTTCAATGAAAATACGTCTGAGCATTTATTTCATAGTCTTTATATCTGGCTTTGTGTTCATGCACGAGTCCGCTCCGCTCTTGGTCCCATCTAATAAGGCAATTTAGAATACGAGTAGACAACCGCATGGTACTTGTGAGGCAAAACTGTCCATCCAAGCTATGAGTACATTATACATCACAAAACACGAGTTAACATCTAGCGCTCCACTAGTAGTACTAGGAGTGCATTCGTTTCAACTAGTACAGGTTTACCATAATAGAATAGTACTTGGTCTACTAGTATGCTAACTTGAGGACAAAGAGTATTCTTGTCCAGATATAAAGGTATTGGAATAAACACAAGATATGGAATATCCACGTTTCCAATTTGAAGTGGATGCTTGTTACTATGGTAACCGCTGTCAGATGTTGACATACGCCATATATACATTGTTTGCTGCGACAGGAGAGAGCTGCACCGAGCCGGCCATTTCCCCATCAGCCTACACCACCTCGGACGCTGTCATCTCCGCAGAGTCTGTGTTCATCGTGGAGCTTAGCTTGGTTTGTGCCAACGGAGCTCAGGTAAGTTCTCAAGGCAACATAAGAGACTTCACCAAGAAATGTCAAGCCTTGGTTAACCATTAACAGATGTTAACCATTGATAATTACTGCTTGCCATTGCTAACAGTCCCTGACGATTGCGAACCATTGGTAACAATAACCACAGTTAACCATTGTGGCTCTTTGCAGAGCGTTACTCTGTATGCTGATGTGAATGGAAGACAGTTTCCTGTGACCAGAGGCCAGGATGTAGGCAAGTATCAGGTAGGCCTTGGAGATTTTACACATTTTTAACATTCAATTCAATTTGATTTCTATAACGCCAATTGACTATGTGCACCAGGTCGGTGACAGATTTTAGATTTCGCCAGTGATCGTCAAATTATCTTCTAGTTATTTTCTTATTCCATTCAAAATGAACAGACAGAAAAACTCTCACTCCGTTGTTGCCAAGAAAATTAGGAAATATGATTTGAGCTATACGTTGTTGTTCCTTAGCACACTAAGGTCAGTAGCAGACACAAGGATCCACTGGTATTAGTAACAAATGCCATATTGTTTTTGTTTCTTCCCTTCTGACACCCCACTTACCCTCTGAACACAAATATTCTCAAATGGGATTCCCCAGAGTTCAGAAGACAGTGGTCATAATGATATAGAAAGTGAGTTCACACTGTTCTCAACGCAACTGTATTTATAGAGCACTTTAAAACAGCCATTGCTGTATACAAAGTGCTGTACATGGAGCAACTATCATATACACAACAATAAAGCAATAAATCAATAACAAAGAAGTTAACGTATTATTTTTCTTTTGTGCTGTCAAACTCTCACCGCCATAACGACATCACTGCTGGTTGTTCCAAGGTAGTCAATATAAATACACTAACAACAATAAAATAGCTTATACTAATACTGCTCTGTCTGAATAGACATTTATTAAGTACTGTAGCCTACTCGCCATCTGAGAGCTGTATGTTTTTCCTTCTAATCAACTGTAACATGGCAGTATTTGACTTGATCTTAGGTGTCCTGGAGTCTTCCTCACAAGCAGGCCAGTTCAGGAACTTACCAAGTCAAGTTCTTTGATGAGGAGTCCTACAGCGCACTGCGCAAGGTGAGCGTCTGATGCTAAGCTATTTGAGTCATTTAGCTTTTTTGTCTGGAATGAGAATTTATGGGTTTTGTAGGCGCAGAGAAACAATGAAGACGTAAACGCCATCCAGCCTCTATTCTCGGTCAACGTGGACCACAGGGTGAGTCTTGTGTCCCTATAGTTAACTTATTTTCCCTTCACCAACATCTAATATAAGCAGTGGGCAAACCTAAAATGTATGTTTAAGTTGCAGTTCTCTCAAAACGTTATTGGGTTTTTGGGTAAAATTTAAGGATGAACCGAAAAATGACTCTCACTTTTACAGGTGAACTTATGTTGACTTCATGTAACACAGTTAAAGTTGCTCCTCAAACAAAGTCAATGAGTCGCAAAACTGCTCCAGAAAGCAAAATATATAGATATATATATCGCGAGCTTTGGAGTCGTGGTTACAAAGGGATTTTTTGACAGTACATTTTGTCCATTTTGTCATATGGCTGATGGATTGTGGCCATGGTCCGACTCTGGACTGATTGTGGAATCTTGCGTAGCATTTAGTGGTGTAACAACAAAAAAGAAAGAAAAGAAAAACAAGCCCGAATTGTTGAATCACAAATGTATTTTGACTCATAAGACGTGGGTGCATCGAATTGTCCATCTTTTAAATGAAAGTTAGCAGGGTGTTGACTGTGGTCATGTCATTGTGACTTCAGGGTGTGTGGAGCGGTCCGTGGGTTTCCACCGAGGTGGTGGCGGCCCTCTTGGGAATCCTACTCTACTACGTGGCCTTCAGCGCCAAGAACACCATCCAAGCGTAAACACCCACACTTGGATCTTTAGAGACTGAATACAGGCGCAAATATCTGCTTTGGATTCAGAGACGGTCAGCAGTCTGGAGGATTTTTTTTGTTTCTTTATTTTTCTATTCAGACTGTGTCTGTATGTGCTCTCAGATGGACTTTGCATCAGTTATTTTTCTTACTCTCAGGCTGCCAAGCTGGACTGCTTGGTAAGCTGACATGTAAATCAATAAAAGAGTGCTTTTGGTCTTCCAGTCTACAGTAATTCATTTCTTCTCACTTTAAATACTGCACTTGGATTGGCAGATATCCCATATGTATCAAATTTTATAATGGGATTTTTACTATTCTTACATTTCATTTTGTTACCACTATATTCCGACATACTGTTACCAATAGGCATTGCTCCCCTATTATCCTGATTTGATCTATTTATTTTTGAACTTCCTTCCAATCAAATTTACTGTCAAACCAAATCACAGGAATCAAAATGGCTTCTCTTGCAAAGATGCGGGCAGTGAACTAGTTGAAGTTGATGTACAAAAGGTGAGCAGTAGACCATGTAAGGAGTTGGAGATTGTGAGTTAGCGCCCGGATTCCAAACTAACCACATTAGTGTGCTATGAGAGGTCATCTGGTGTGCCGCGGGAAATGATATAATTTCACTTCAATGGTCCCAAAATTATTAACTACAGAAAAGGTTAATAATCAGAGCTATTAATACAAGATGCAAGATCTCACCTGGATGCTTGACTTTGAAGTTTTTTATTTAGAAATGAGTCAGTAAAAAATGGAAATGGCTTCCAGGTGACGTGCTCACGTCCCCTCCATAGTGTCACATAATCCAAGCTCACATGTTTCACAAAGGTTCTCCTCCAGGAACTGGCCCAGACAGCCATTAGTGCCACACACGCAGGGCACTTCCTGTTGTTGGGCCAGCGATACCGTACGTGCGTCGGAAGAATAGTTCCATGTTAGTTCAGTGCCTGCCTTCACCACACTAACACACAAACCCACACATATACTTTTTTAGGCCCCTCAATGTTCAGATTGCACCTGCATTGCTTGCTCTCTTCTTACCTGTTGGTGAAGAAGGCGATGATGGGGAAATCAGGGTCATGTGAGTCAGTGAAGACGTTCTGAAGGAACAGGTTTGGCTGGCAACTGTGCTGCAGGAGATGAGAAAATACAGAAATGGTCATTTTCAAAGGTGCTGTGTGCTTTTGGAAAAAAAGGGTCACGCAAGGAAGAAAGAAATATGAAAAAGAGGTACCATGTGAGAAAGCCATTTAGACAATTATGCTGTAGGTGAAAAAAAAAAGTTGCTTTGTCGACTGCCACTTAACTGCTGCCAATTTATTTTAAAGGGCCACCTAAAGTGGTCCATGTTTCTTTCTTCGGGCACCCCAAAATAAAGAACCGTGGAGGTAAAAAAAAATCCCACAAAAACCTTAAGCGCCACTCACATGGGAGAGAGTAGAGAGAGAGAGAGAATGAAACATAAATGTGCAAAATATGACATACATTCAAATACTGGTAACACAATTATATCTGACAAGGATTAACAATCCATATAAATTAATAATTTTTCCTGCCACTGGATATTTGTTTCATATATTGTAGTACATTTTATGGTATATTCTATACAAAATATGTATTTTATGAAGAAATGGGGCAACAATATTAGAATATTGCCATTAATTTCATGCGATTTCAAAGAAAAATGTTTTTGGGGAAATTTAGGGTACCAAAAAGCAACTTTTTTTTTTTAACATTTTCAAATGACCTCTGCTATTCGCGGGGAATAGTGACCAGGCCAGACCGCGAATAGTGATAATCCATGTATAATTGACCCCATTGAGGATTCTTTTTTACATTATATATATTATTTTTAAATTAATCAACTAATTAACCCGTAATATATTCTATACAAAAATTGGCATTGGCCTCACAAAAATACCTTTTTGTTCTCGCTAAATGACACAATTGTATACATTTGTTTATACTGTACTGCAAGTCTTATAGGTTTTTCCATCTTTGTCTTGTTTTATTGAAGTTGTGGTCCACTTACGTTGAGGAAGCGGCTCACGTTTCCTTCCTTTCTGGCGTCCAGCAAATAAATGTCGTCTGAGTTGACGACCATCTTCAAGTTCTTTTCATTGCCTTTGCCATGAGCATTGTTTGGTGACGCCAAAACTTTCTTCACCTTGTCTTTGTTTGGATTTGCGTTGACATCGGTGGGTCTCTGGATGACTGGAACATGCAGTGGTGGAGAAGTTGGGGGGTCAGGGTTTTCCAACAAGCTGCTCCCCTCCAGTACGGAGGGTGCCAGCCACTCTGTGACCACCTCCACCTCGTCATCCGATGGCAGGTCCACTCTAGTCACTTTCAGGGGCGGAGGCTCAACGGGTCGCTGGACCTTCTGCAGTATCACGCCTGGAGATGTCAAAACATGTACTTTTACATTGAAGCATGGAAATTTAGATTCGGAAAAAAAATATTTGGACCCAAAGCGCAGAAATGTAATGCGCCTTTGAGCATCTGGGACTTAGCATCCCCGTCCTAACACAACACGTGATGGATAATGTGAAAGGCCATGAAAAATGGAAATAAAAATGACAAAATCCCAAATTGCACCATGTTTCTGACAAACGGCGGTAACATCGTGTTCACGTAGCCGAAGAAGTGTTTGTGTCACCTGCATATATACACACAAAGGTCCCCGCATCCAAGTCATCACGGCTGCGCACACCCCAGCCACAACGCTCCGTCCAAAAAACTTGAAGACGGACTCTGATTCCTCTCTGGATGAGACGATTCTGACAAAGAGCCCGATCGCAGCTGCACCACGGCCCGCACTCAAACAACCTGTCGTAAAAAAAAACAGAAGGAAAGCCTTTACTGGCATTCATGTAGCTGATACAGGACAACAAAACTGGGGTACAACTTGAAGAAAAAAAAACTGTGTTAATACTACACTGTATAATAATGTAATAAGGGCAAGACTAAAACATTTAGTGTAGGGCTGCAAATAATTTATTTTAATAATTGATTAATCTGTTGATAATTTTGTCGATTAATCAATGAATCAGATTAAACAACCATTTTTACATTTCTATTATTTAAAAACAGGACATTATTTCATTAATAGTGCAGAAAAAATAATTCTGTTACTGGTTTGGTACGTAAAAATAGGCAATAAGGTAGCGATCAAATGTTTTAATTTGATTCAACAGCGTGCTATCGGAAAGGACAACATAATTCTGAAAATATTTACTGCTAAGAAGCTAAAATAATGACTGATAGTCTTTTTATGATCAACTCACCCGGATGTCACAGGGTGGGAGAGTCTCTGATAGTTGTAATGGTTGCCTGCTCCAGTCATGGCGATGCAGGCACAGCGTTGTGCGTCCAAGCATCCATCTGTACACTCACAACAAGCGTCAAAAACGGGACCCCGGGTCAGGAAGCAGCCATGCGGCCAGCGCTCCTTCCTGTAGCGGAATTCAGATGGCCGGGAATCACCGGGCCCCACACACAGCTCCACTGGGGTCGGTTCAGATCCACGACTCAGGTCGATCTCAGGGGGCTGGCTGACTCGCACTGAATGAGGGTCCAATTGCACCACGTTGTTGAAGGAAAAATAGTCCAGCTGGAGGAAATAGCAAGACGGATCAATTGAAAGTCCATCAAGCAAAAAAGGTTTTGGTGGCTCTGAGAAAAGGGGGAAACTGTCCGGTTTCATTCGTTTGTTTTTGAGGAGACAAAACAAAACAATCCATGTCAACAAGAATTCAAACAATACTGCATATTCAAACATAAAAAAACAACATCAAGGCAAAAGAGTATTAGTACATTAGCAATAACAAAATAAGTTTCGTATGTGCTGATGAAAAAAGGAGTGGGAAGAAGAAAACTTCCGATCCCCATCTCACATTTACATAACATGCCATACAACTTTCACGATCTGATAGTTAGTACAAAGTCCGAATAATGTACAACACAACATATAGTATTAACATTAGGAAATGGGATGTATAATAGACATAGTACCTATCTAAACGATAGCCTGCATAATTTATAGTACAGTATACTTGAACAATAATTACGTACCAACAACGGTAATGGAAGTGGAATATCTACACTACATCACTACAGTAGAGGACTCAGCACTGAACCCTGGAGGACACAGGAGCAACACCAAGTTCATCCATTTTTACAAATTATGTTCATTCTGATAAGTAACCATACAACCGGCTATCCCTCAGATCTCATATTTCTCCATTTTGAGTCGAAGTGAGTGATTTATGCTCCCCCCGCCCCATTTCATCGGTCCCAAAATGAATTACAATAATATCATGTATCTCCACCTATACTAGCTACATATGGTCACAGGCAGAGCAATAAAACGCTCTTCCACAACATAGCAGAACTTGGCACAATAAAGTTTGTGCAACACTATGTTAGAGGAAATATTATCAACTCCAGCAACCACCATTGATGCGTGGATGTGCCATACAAAGGATCTGACCTGGAGTACATCGTAGCTTTCTGTGGCCAACAGGAAGCGCATCACATCCTCATAGTTATGGAGGCTGTGCCCACAGGGAGCTTTGTAAATGACACCCCAGTGGCTTTCATCTTCCTCCTCATCTTGGCCATCTTTCTGCTGATCATCGCTGGCCCCGCCCCCACTGGATAACATCAGTGGCCTGGCAACCATCCGTTTGAAACCACACAGCAGCGGGACCTTGAGAGGGTTCTGAGCCCAATACAGCAGCGTGGAGTTATGCGTGCCTTGTAAAGAAGGCAAGCACGTCTAGAAGGAGAAGAGCAGCTTCAGAACAGGAAGTGACCGTTGGTGGTTAGCTTGACCTTACCTTGCAGCACACGTGCAGCTTACATGGCAGCTGAATGGACAGCAGCTGATCATCAATGGCTGATGAAGAAGGTGTGGGCGTGGGGCTGTGCTCGTCTGGCTTATAACCTGAGCAGGTAAACAAAATCAGGAGTTAATTTGAAATCATTAAACTTTACATACTGTTCATTTTTTCATGCACACATGGTACATTCCGGGCAAAGAATATCCTTTTAATAATCGTCTATCAAATGATGAACTAAAGAACATTTCAAAATGTATTCTAAGGCTATCTGATATTAATCAATGAACAATTACACCTTATTCTATCTTTCAGGGGAAAGGTAAAATGTTATTTTGTCTTTGTTTTACACCACTTGTTTTGGCTAAAAATATCTACGGTACTATCAAATGTGTTATTGTATATGATTTTGGAAAATAAAATCAAATATGTTTGTCTGCTCCAAGCCGAAATGTCAGGTGTGTCTTCTTCATTTGCTAATGGCTTTCTTTTTTTATAGCTCTTCCTCAAACAAAGCAATATTTTGTTCATTAATAAATGGTACACCTGTGCAAATGTGATGGAAACCAAAAGTTTATTGGACTGTTACAATCTCCCCCTTGAATCCTGAAAACTATCTCATAAAAACACACACATTAATGCTATATCAAGTTTAATATTACCACCACTGTCACTATTGATTCAAATCAGATTGATTTGAAATTGTTTTGTAACATTTTGTAGTGCCCATATGAAAGAATGACATTTTTAATATTTATATTTTGAGTAGGGATGGCCTGGTGGTCCAGTGGTTATCGCGTCGACCTCACAGTGTAGAGGTACCAGGTTAGATCTTCCTGTGTGGAGTGTGCATATTTTCCCCGTGCCTGCGTGGGTTTTCTCCGGGTTCTCCGGTTTCCTCCCACATTCCAAAAACATGCATGGCAGGCTGATGGAACACTCTAAATCGCAGGTGTCAAACTCCGGTCCTTCCAAATCTCTCATTTGTAAAACACCTGCTTCAAATGATCAGATCATCGGCAAGCTCTGCGGAAGCCTGACATTGAACCTGTTCATTTGAATCAGGTGTGTTGCAACAGGGAGACTTGGAAAACATGCAGGACAGCGGCCCTCCAGGACCTGAGTTTGACACCGCTGCTCTAAATTGTCCCTAGGTGTGAATGTGACCGCGGTTGGTTGTTCGTTTGTGTGCCCTGCGATTGGCTGGCAACCGGTTGAGGGTGTCCCCCGCCTACTGCCCAAAGACGGCTGGGATAGGCTCCAGCACGCCCCGCGATCCTCGTGAGGAAAAAGCGTTTCAAAAAATGGATGGATGGATTGATGTATATTTGAGTACTGTAATTTGGGCCACCCCTCCGTGAGCCGGAGGCAGCTGACGGGTATCGACTGGCCAAGCGGAATGCAGCTTTGGTGGTCGCCGAGGCAAAAACTCGGGCGTGGGAAGAGTTCGGTGAGGCCATGGAAGCCGACTTCCGAGCGGCTTCGAGGAAATTCTGGTCCACCATCCGACGTCTCAGGAGGGGGAAACAGTGCACCACTCACACTGTGTACAGTGGAAGTGGGGCGCTGTTGACCTCGACTCGGGACGTTGTGAGCCGGTGGGCGGAGCACTTTGAAGACCTCCTCAACTCCACCAGCACGCCTTCCTTGGAGGAAGCGGAGTCTGGGGACTCTGAGGTGGGCTCTCCTATCTCTGTGGTCGAAGTCACCGATGTGGTTAAAAAGCTCATCGGTGGCAAGGCCCCAGGGGTGGATGAGATCAGTCCGGGGTTCCTCAAGGCTCTGGATGTTGTGGGGCTGTCCTGGTTGACACGCCTCTACAACATCGCATGGTCAGCGGGGACAGTGCCTCTGGATTGGCAGACCGGGGTGGTGGTCCCTCTTTTGAAAAAAGGGGACCGGAGGGTGTGTTCCAACTACAGAGGGATCACACTCCTCAGCCTCCCTGGTAAGGTCTATTCAGGGGTGCTGGAGAGGAGGGTCCGTCAGGAAGTCGAGTCTCGGATTGAGGAGGAGCAGTGTGGTTTTTGTCCCGGCCGTGGAACAGTGGACCAGCTCTACACCCTTAGCAGGGTCCTCGAGGGTATGTGGGAATTAGCCCAACCAGTCTACATGTGTTTTGTGGACTTGGAGAAGGCGTTTGACCGTGTCCTCGGGAGTTCTGTGGGGGTGCTTGTGGGTATGGGGTACCGAGCCCCCTGATACGGGCTGTTTGGTCACTATACCACCGATGCCAGAGTTTGGTTCGCATTGCCGGCAGTAAGTCAGAATCGTTTACAGTGAGGGTGGGACTACGCCAAGGCTGCCCTTTGTCACGGATTCTGTTCATCACTTTTATGGACAGAATTTCTAGGCGCAGTCGAAGCGTTGAAGGGGGCCGTTTTGGTGGCCTCAGTATTGCATCTCTGCTTTTTGCAGATGATGTGGTACTGTTGGCTCCTTCAAGCAGGGCTCTCCAACTCTCACTGGAGCGTTTCGCAGCCGAGTGTGAAGCGGTTGGGATGAGGATCAGCACCTCCAAATCTGAAACCATGGTCCTCAGTCGGAAAAGGGTGGAGTGCCCTCTCCGGGTCGGGGAGGAGATCTTGCCCCAAGTGGAGGAGTTTAAGTATCTTGGGGTCTTGTTCACGAGTGAGGGCAGAAGGGAGCGAGAGATCGACAGGCGGATCGGTGCAGCATCTGCTGTGATGCGGACGTTGTATCGGTCTGTCGTGGTAAAGAAGGAGCTGAGCCAAAGGGCGAAGCTCTCAATTTACCGGTTGATCTACGTTCCAACCCTCATCTATGGTCACGAGCTATGGGCCGTGATCGAAAGAACGAGATCCCGGATACAAGCGGCTGAAATGAGTTTTCTCTGCAGGGTGTCCGGGCTCTCCCTTAGAGATAAGGTGAGAAGCTCGGTCATCCGGGAGAGGCTCAAAGTAGAGCCGCTTCTCGTCCACATCGAGAGGAGCCAGATGAGGTGGCTTGGGCATCTGATCCGGATGCCTCCTGAGCGCCTCCCTAGTGAGGTGTTGCGGGCATGTCCCACCGGGAGGAGACCCCGAGGACGACCCAGGACACGTTGGACTATGTCACCCAGCTGGCCTGGGAACGCCTCGGGATCCCCCGGGGAGAGCTAGAATAAGTAGCTAGGGAGAGGGAAGTCTGGGCTTCCCTGCTTAAGCTGCTGCCCCCGCGACCCGGCCCCGGATAAGCGGTAGAAGATGGATGGATGGATGGATAATTTGGGCCACTTTCGAAAAAGCCATGAACTCTCACTGCGAAAGAATGACATTTGTTGTATTTTCACTGCTTTTAAAAATGGTTGAAATTTGACACGAACAGTATGCAAGGATTGCGTCAGTGACTTACCTGCACTAACAACCACCTGAACCACCGGAGTGTCGCCTATAGGAGACAGAGCTGTGCACCCCAGACAGTCGAACGACTTCAAAGCCTGGACACGTTCTAATGGAACAGATGCAAACATCAGTCAAGAAACTAAATGCCAGCAGAGATGAGCAGTTTGAAAAAACCTTTGTCGGTTGCCGTGTTGGTCTTCAGGACTTCCCTGAGATGATCCAGCCGCTTGAACATGACACTAAACACCTGATCCACATTCTCCTTGGCCCAGAAAACTTTGGCCCGATCTATGAAACACAGAAACGCGTTTACTGTAAAAGTAGCTTTTCTTTAAATAAATAGGTCAAACCAAAGTCTATAGAACAGGTTTAAAAAAGGGTTACGTTTCAAACAAAACGTACACAACTGGTTATTTTCAACCAAAATCTCACCAACATCTTGACGATCGAACGAATCCCCCATCTGAATTCCAGGCGAATGACTTAATAATTAATTTAAGCACTAATAAAAGTAAATTTGCTTAGCTAAGTTTGGTTAGCAGGCACTCTTCGCCTGGGAAGCATTAGCTGCGACAATGATTACATCAATTAAAGTCAAATGCGATCATCGAGTAAAATAGCCGCGAAATTTATATTGCTGTCTTTGCTTCAATGTAACGGTTTGTCGGTAACATTGCTGCTTCAAAAGTCAATCCTGTATATGATGGATTAGCATTCAGTTTCTTCCTCAAACACAACACGCCGGCAATGAAATGTGAAAAATGTTCCCTCACTTTGTCTGGCAGGCATAACGTTTGGCGTTCGATGTCATTTTGTATTGGGCAAAACAAATAAAGGGTTTTCCACTCAATTTGGGAAAAGTGACATTTCTACACCAAGCCACTAAAGATACAAATAAATACAAAATCCATAATCGTAAATTAAATACCTGCTCAAAGTGGCTAATTGTGGTCTTTTATTTGTCTCGCTATTATGTTATTTCAGTTATCTTATTTCATCTACACGAGTCTATTGATGGATGGCTATTCGTTTAATACCACGTTTATATAAGTTGCGCAACTATCCCGCGAACATCTTTTGCCTGCAAGGACAAAAAAGGTAATTTAACTACATTTATCGGCCACCGTAGCAATTGTAGTACTGTACTGTATACCTGTACACATTTTTCCTCACGGTTCACGTACCGATCAACAAATGTAGTGATCGAGGTTGTCTACTGCTTAGTCTGGGGGATCTGTACTACGATGTTTGGTTTTCTTTAGCACACTAATTCTGTTAAAAAAAATCCTTCTCGTATATGATTAGCTACTTCCGGTTTTCTTTTGTAACAGTTATACGCCAAGTTACGCAAGTTTTACTTGACGCAACGGAAAGAGCGTCTATTAAAGGTAAGCAATTTAGATTTAGCAATTTAGATACATTTATTTACGCGTGATTACGCGTGACACACGTTTTTATATATAATCCATCCATCCTTTCTCTGTACCGCTTATCCTCACAAGGGCCGTCGAATGTATAAAATATTTATAACAATTGAGAAATGCGTACTTAGTCAACATTTTCTGAAAAAAATTGAACTCACAATTTAATAATAACAAAAATGCATGTTTTAGTTAATTTAAAACCGCACAGAATATTATTTTGCATTTAAATAATGACAGTGAGCAGTTTCCCATGAAAAGGTATTAGAGATTAGATATTTGACGATACTGTACCTGAATTTCGAAAAATGTGAACGCTGTGCTCACTTTTGTGAAATACTGTAAACAAATTTATGGCCTGGATTCAGCACTATACTGGAGTGGGTCTAACTTGTACTCAGTGAAATAAACCTACCTGCAGCAAGATGTTCTTTAGAAAAATGTTAGATAGGAATTGATTAATTTTAAGATAGTAATTGATGTATTTTATAGTCCATTTACTGTCAGAGAACAGTTTACTGGTTCTGACTCTCTGCTGTTATGATGAATGAAGTTCTGAAAGAGTTGCATTGTGATAGATGACGACGGTGTGGCGGTCAGTGAGTGAGGCATTATGGACAATGTGTGCCGCCGACGCCATGTCCATGCCCGTTCACTGGTACTATAACATCCATGACATCAAGAGGGATTTTGGAGGGTGGATATCTGGCTTCAATTCGCCCAGAATCAAACACCCCAGCAGCATCCTCAGTCTGTCCAACACTGGTGAGGATCGGTCTTCTTTTTTTCAAGTGTTTATTGACGATTTTCTTCAACAATATGATTAATTGTGATCATTTGATGAAGCTGGCAGTGGCCGCACTTCCTGGTCATCTGCTGCCAACCAAGTGGAAGTGGTGGGTAACATCATCCTTCATGACAAACTGAGCTTATGGAAATCTCCCAGTGGCTCCGTCCACTATCACCAAGGTACTGTCTATTTGTCGCACATAATTACGGGTGGTAAAAGCCCAAGCATTCGTCTATGGCAGGGGTCTCAAACATGCGGCCCGCGGGCCAACTGCGGCCCCCAGGATGATAATTTGTGGCCCCCGTCTTAATATGAAAGATTAATATTAGTGCGGCCCGCAAGATTGATATGAATGACTCTTGTGTGCGGCGCTGAACGAACCAATCACGGCGAGGTATTGACCCTATTCCGCCCCGCCCATTTTTTAGAGGAAATAAAATCTGAATATGGGAATGTGCTCTACTTCACTGAGGTACGTTGGCTCAGGAGCGGAAACGTATTGAAGAGATTTTTGGAGTTGAGAGCAGAAGTAAAAGACTTCATGGGGAAGGACGGGGTGGCTTCTTTTAAAAATTATTTTATTTAATTCATTATTTTGTGTTAAAAATAAAGATATTTGAGGACTTTGGAATGATTTATCAGCGCTTTTCTTGTGGAAACCCTGATGCGGCCCAGCCTCAACCAGACTCTGCCTCCAGTGGCCCCCAGGTAAATTGAGTTTGAGACCCCTGGTCTATGGCATCACACTAAACAAAGCCTGACATGTTCTTTAACCAAAGCTGAGCTGAAGAGGAACTAGCTGGAGTACCGATTTTGACCTCTTCACTGCCAGTGCATTTTGAACTGTGTGACCTCACGGTCAAAAATAGGGGAGATGAACACACACAACGCTGACCTGACGTGACGGAAATAGTTAACAAGATCATTGAGGAACTGGATCAGACTTTTGATGTGCTGAAGAATTGATGTTAGCTTCTAAGCAAACCATAATGTTTTGCTAATGCCTTCCACAAACCCAGTGGTGGAGGTTTGGTTCCCACTCTGTCCATTAAGCAGTGGCAATTCGGGGTGGAACAACTTCACATATTTTGTAGTCGACCCCAGGTGATGAAAGTTGAGTTAATCTAATTATGTGATGACATGAATTATGATCATACATATTTTATCAACTTGCTGCGCACACTTGCAAACGCTTGCACACTCACTTCTCCGCCATACCCAGTTGCACAGGCCCCACCCCTTGACTCGTTCATCCAATTGCCAGTTTAGGATAGCAGGAGTCAATTACCTTTCTACTAGCTAGAAGTATCCCCCTTATTGTTTACAAACATTGTGAATTGGTCTATGGCTTCCATATTTGTATAATTATGAGTTCCATCCTAAATCCCGCTTGCGTGGTATCTTACAGGTCTGAAGGCAGGTAACAACACGCTGAATGTCCTATGCGCCCTCCGTGCCGCTCACACGCTGGCCAGCGCTGACTTTGCTGATATCTCGCATCCTGATGCCCGAGCCGCTGTCCTCGCAGACTACGTTCATTTCTTGACCACACCTGGGAGCCACGGCGACACCTACGCCGAGTCCTACCATCGATCCTTCTTTTCTGAATGGCAGGACAGCAGGCCGACTTCGAGGCCGGAGGTACAAAATCTGCTCTCTGGGGTTTTCTGAGCTGGGGCAGAAGGCACAGACAACACATTGGACTATTCACCAGTCAGTTGCAGGGCAGCTAAAAATGGATGTAAATTGTCACACTAGCAATGTTCCTAAACTTTCGTTCTCTTCTATGAAGATTCTAAGGTTTGCAGAGGAGCGCTCCAAGAAGAAGCTAAAGTCACTCCCGGACAGCCAGTTGGATGCAATCGGGTG
Organism: Hippocampus mohnikei; assembly: GCA_026261675.1. Classification (NCBI taxonomy): domain Eukaryota; kingdom Metazoa; phylum Chordata; class Actinopteri; order Syngnathiformes; family Syngnathidae; genus Hippocampus; species Hippocampus mohnikei. Next base: position 20,973,747 of record JAKGUB010000284.1, read on the forward strand.
CCTTACCACAAGCCTTCCCTTCATTCTGCTGTCAGCCTCAACCAATAAGGAGCAAGCTGTGAGTACCACATTCAATGGGAAGAAAGCACCACATTGTCACACGTACATCTGAGGGGCAAAAGCTCCAATGATACCGCCAGTTAACAAACCTTCAGCGGTAGTCATTTGCATTCTGTTCCACTGAAAGAAGTACCCTGGCATCTATTGTTTACAAATATGAACTATCTACAGAACATGACATGATGCTTGGATTTTCCGTCGTGACCTCTGATCACCAGGTCTGTGCGGCGGTTGAATTTGTGAAGCTTTCCCACCCCCACCTACGCGTGCCTGATTACGTAGCCATCTACAGCAGGGCACTTCATGCTGTGCTGGGGGGTGCCGGCGTCTGTCAGCAGGCCGAGCTCGCCCTCAGAAAGCTGGGAGTGTGGGACACCTCCGAGAAGTTCAGTCGGCAAGCTGCAAGGTGTGCACCTACAACCACATGACACGTTTCTATGTGTTTTTGCCTCACACCTCTACGTCCGGCTTGTATTTTATTTGATGATTTGAATTCCAGTACACTTGTTATTTTGTTTAGGTTTCCGGAGGGGTCTGAAGAACGACTGCAAGTCCATCAGAGTGCTGTCAGTAGCCTCGGCCTGGCGTGTTACACAAAAGGTGCCAGTGAACCACTGATTACCGCATTGGCCCGAATATAAGATGGCCCTGATTATAAGACGACCCCCCCTTTTTCAAAATTCAAGACAAAAAAAGACTTTTTGAACACCAAATTAATTTTTATACAAAAAATAATTACAGTACATCTGAAACAAATGATTATAAAACTATATTTGAGAGAAAAAGCATGTTATTTTGCCTCATTGAAATCTTAATATCTGAACATCTAAATATGTAAACTAAAGTGCAATTACATTCGTAAATGAATAGCTTCTGGTTTTGAAATGTAAATTACATCATAACTTCTCCTCAACTGCCGGTTAACCTGGCCGATCTTGGACCCACTTTTCTCCAGATTGTCGCTACGTTTCTAAATTTTCTGTTATCTCTTCTATTATTTTCTTCTCTTTTCTTTCTTACCGCTATTTTTATTTTTCTTCTTCGTGCTACCGCTATTTTTATTTTTATTCTTCGTGATAGGGGTTCACTTTGGCCTGGGGAGTCAAGTTCACCATTCGCGTCAATGATATCTGGCGACATCTAGCAGTGTGAATGGGTATAATGTCTAGACCCCGAATATAAGACAACCCCGCTTTTTCAGTCTTATTTCAATGCAAAAAACACCATTTTGTATTCGGGCCAACACGTTATTTTCTTCATGCCTTTCTTTTTGTAATTTGTGAATTTTTTGGGACCCTCCAGGAGCTCTTTCCAGCATGTTTTACCTTGCTCACCAGTTTCATGACGACCCTGCAGGAGGAATCCTGGCCAACACCAACTGCGGAGGTCTGAACACAAGATTTCGAGTCATTTTGACCAACTTGAATGCGATCTTACAGGCTGAATCACATTCTGACAATTATGTGACCAGATTCACGTAGTTCCGTGATTAAATAGATGAAATTCCTGCTCATTTTCAGGAGAGAACTGTAACCGAGGAGCTGCACTGGGGGCCCTGCTGGGAGCGGGAGCATCGTACAGCAAGTCCACCATCCCACAGGACTGGAAGGACCAATTAAGGGACGCTCAGGACTATATCCCAGACATACTCAAATGTTTGCAGTACTGACAATCTCCAGTATGACACCATTCCAAAGAAACCAAGACAGCAGTTTAGTTTGCCCATTCCCATTTCATCTTCTGCTTTACAAACGTAAGGATCTGATTAGACTCTTTCGTTGAAATTTGATTTGACTGGAAGCACTGCAAACAGACATTCTCATTGAAGTCCTGAGTGAATAAAAAAAAATCAATAATTAATGAGAAAGCATTTTGTTTGTGTCTCCAATCCCATATGCTGAATAGGTGATGCACAGTGACCTAACCAGATTTGAGGAAAACTGTTGGCTCCAAAGTCCAAAGAGACAAAATCAACAAAGCGGAGCCATATTTGGGCAGTTTACGCATGGCAATGTTCATGTGCTTCCAAGTCCATTTGTGACCTTTGTCCTGATCAGAATAAAAATGGCGACAACAAGCAGACACACTAAGTCGCTCTTCTTTCTCGGGCTTCTCTTGGCTTCTATCCCAGCATGCATTGGGCTCCCTGAAGGTCAGTCCTCCGCATTCTCAACCAGTTCAACTCTCATTTATCTTTGTCCTGTTTTGGTCCTTGATCGAAACATGGTCGAATCTTATGTTTGAGATCATGTTGGTGGTCAACGGCGTAGTGTTAGTCACATTTGTGATGTTGGCATTAGCTAATAGCATTATTTCCACAGATGAGTACAAGGTGTACCCCACCTCTCACCTGAGATCACTTCTGATCCTGCTTGCTTTTAACCTGAAATGAGATTAGCACAACAGTAAATAACATGGATGTTTAGCAGAGGTGCAGTGCTTCAATCAGAGGATTCAGAACACATCTCAAATCTTAAATTCATAATTTTAGGACGTGGCTAGACTTGACTCTGACTCATTCTGAAACTCAATTTATACTTGAAACACATGACTCAATAGGCCTTGCCTGTTTATGTTTAAAACATATTTCTGAGGTCATTTGTTTTGTCTGTGAAAGAAGTGTTATTTTCAACCAGCATTATGTTAGAATGTGGAGTGCGGAGATCACCTCATGAAGCAAGTACTGTATTGGGGAGGGAATTTTATTACTGTTGGATTCAATGATTAGGTATTAGATCACAATGAAGAAAGAATGGCAACATGCAAGAGTTGCAATTGAAAGAGAAGAAACTAAATACCTATGGCATCTAACTACTGTTTATCCGGCACTCAAACCCACCCAGATTTTTAAATGATGTCCACTCGACACCGGACCGGGCCGCCCCAAAGTGGGAAAATATATCTTGTGACTGCACGATTGCATGATTTGACGTATTACTTGTTAAATCCAAGTCACGACTAACTTGGTTGACATTAAGTGGGGACTGCAATTGACTCGCTTGTATTTTCCCTCAGTAACTATTGCTCAAGACTTTATGACTTGTACATATGTGACTTACTCCACCTCCGAATGACATCATGGAGGTTCTTGAATGGATTTAAAAAAAGGGTATTTCAAGTGTTTCTGGCCTGCTGCCACTATCCCGCGTGGTAAATCTTTGTTTGAAACAGGCATGTTTTTGGGGAGACCCGACGCAAGTGTTTTCCTCCATCGAACCCGTCGAGCGAACTACTTCTGGGAGGAGCTAAAACAAGGCAACCTGGAGCGGGAATGTCTCGAAGAGAAATGCTCATATGAGGAAGCCAAGGAGATCTTTGCCCTGCCGCAGCAACTGGTCAGTGTATGACCGTAAGCAGGTGGTTTTGTCCAATTGCTTATGTTTTCACTCATGTGCCACACTTTCTTTGCAGGAGGTTTTCTGGAGAATGTACACAGGTAAGTCTGTATGAATGTAGCGAGCAAGGCTGCTTTTGAGAAGCTTCCTGATTTGTGTGTGTGTGTGTGTGTGTGTGTGTGTGTGTGTGTGTGTGTGTGTGTGTGTGTGTGTGTGTGTGTGTTTCTAGCCGAGGATCACTGCCTGTCATCTCCCTGTAAGAATGGCGGCACTTGCACTCGTAAGATCAACACTTTTGTCTGCCAGTGTACATCTGGATTCCACGGCTCGACTTGTGACAAAGGCAAGGCCCGCATGGCACCGGCATGATTGCTTCGCGACGGACATTATGCACATGTATGATATGACACGGGTCTATTTCTTTGTAGCGCGCCTGACCTCCAACGGATGTCGCTATAGGAATGGAGGATGTGAACATTTCTGCAAAGACTTTCCCAACCGGACGCATACTTGTTTCTGCGCTACAGGATACCGTTTGGATCAGGACAACAGTACCTGTAGTCCACAAGGTCAGAGCAGATTCTTAACGTTGCTTTAAGGTCATTGGAGATCGGGGCTATAAGTTGGGCGGCGCCCTGTGCTCTGTCCTAGTCACCGTCCCCTGTGGACGACCACTGGTCCATTTTGGCCCGAGAGTTGTCAACGGAGAGATTTGTCCCAAAGGACATTGTCCCTGGCAGGTGAGATGAATTCTTCAGGTTCTGACAACCTAATAGACGTTCCGACAAATGAATGATGCTAAAAATAACGACTTTCTGTTCAGGCTCTTTTGACTGAGAATCACCAACAAATCTGCGGTGGCATCGTTCTATCCGATCAGTGGATACTGACTGCTGCTCACTGCGTGTGGAAGAAACAAAACAGCATCTTACATGTCATCGTGGGTAAGACGATCAATGAAAGAAGTAAGCTTGGAGCCCCTCGCTCACAAAATGTCATCTTTTTTTTGCCTCTTTTTGCTTCTCTGAAGGCGAGCATGACCTTGAGACGGATGAAAAGACGGAACAGAAGCGCAGAGTGTCGAAAGTCCTTATCCACCGTGGTTATAACCACTCTAGCTACGACAGCGACCTGGCCTTGCTGAAGCTCCACCGTCCCATCAAACTGGGACTCTACGTCGTCCCTATTTGTCTCCCGGCTAAGAACAGCTCGTTCACCCGCACGCTAGCGGCCATCCGACACAACACAGTGTCAGGGTGGGGTCGTCTGTCACTGCACGGATCCACGGCCAGACAGCTCCAGCGCCTGGCACTACCACGGGTGCCGCTGCAGGAGTGTCGTCTGCATACCAAACTCAACATCACCCGAAACATGCTCTGTGCCGGCCTACAAAGGGGTGGCCAGGACGCATGCAAGGGTGACAGCGGTGGCCCTCTGGTGACTCGCTACAAGAAAACTTGGTTTTTGACCGGTGTGGTGAGCTGGGGGAACGGCTGCGCTGACAACAACATGTACGGCATTTACACCAAAGTCAGCAACTTCCTCGACTGGATCCAACATCAAATGACCAGATGGTAAAGCAAGAAGACTGGAATTTGCCAACTGACAACTTAATAATTGGTTTCCACTGGTGACTTTTGTTTCAATAAACCAAAGAAAACAAATAAACAAACAAACATCTTTTCTCTGCTGGTTGTCAACTTTTTTGCGCTACTTTTTGTCTAGCTAAAAAAAAAAATTGGAGTGGTGGGAGATCAGTGCCAGGAAAGCATTAGCCGAAACAGGATCAGGCACACTGACCTACATTGAACAACTGGGCTGAAATCAAATATTTGTCCAGTGAAATTGTATTCATTGATATCCAACAGTATATTTTCTTCATATTGCAGCATTTCTCTTAGTTGCACTGCCTCCTGTACATGAATGCAAGTTAGATTTATTTACAAACCCAATTCCAATGATATTGGGACGGTGTGTTAAACAAAAATAAAAACAGAATAAAAGGATTCGCAAAGCATTTCAATTCATTTTATATTCAATTAAATCCACTCCAAAGACAAGATATTTAATGTTCAAACTGACAAATGTTGTTTTTAGCAAATAATCATTAATTTAGAATTTTGTGGCTTTAACACATTCCCACTGTGTTGCATCACTTTTTTTTTTTTAACCAACAAACATTTGGGAACTAAGGACACAAACTGTTCGAGCCTTATAGTTGGAATTCTTTCCCATTTTTGCTTGATGTACAACTTCAGCTGTTCAACAGTCTCCATTGTCGTATTTTACGCTTCATAACACGGCCCACATTTTCAATGGGAGACAGGTCTGGACTGCAGGCAAGCCAGTCTAGTACGTGCGCTCTTTTGAGTACAAAGCCACGTGGCTGTGACACGTGCAGAATGGGGCAGTGGTGTTCGTGAAAAAGACGGTTGGATGGCAGCCTATGTTTGTCCACAACCTGTCACCATTAATGGTGCCTTCACAGTTACCCATGCCATTGGCACTAACACAGCCCCACACCATCACAGATGCTGGCTTTTCAATTTTGCTTACATAACAGTGCGGACGGTTATTTTCCTATTTGGCCGAGAGCCCCCCGCGCTGCCCACTTTTAAAACACGTCTTAAAACTCACTTTTATTCTTTGGCTTTTGACTCAGCATGAGACCTGATTTTTAGTTTGACTGTTTTTGTGTTTTCTACTCTTTTCATTCTTCATTTATTGTTTGTTTTTGTATGAATTATTTTTGCTCCATTTTCCAGCACTTTGCACACAGCGGTGGTTGTTTTTAAGTGCTCTATAGAGTTGCGTTGAGTTGAGAGGTCTGATTGAGAAAGATTGTGACTTCCGGTGTTGACACAGCAACAAAAAGCCTTGTGTTTTCCCCAAATTTCCTTTTGAAACCCACTGTTGTCATTTCATGATTGGTCAAATTGACAGCTGGCCGAAATGAACCCTCCATTTTTAATAGATTGATAGACTGTGGCAAAGAGGTATAAAACGCTCACCAGCAGAGGGCATGCAGAAAGTTCTCTAAGCCCCATAAAAGAGGCGGAGACTTCTCATCAGGCTCATCAGCATTTGACCAGTGCTGGGGTTAAAGGACTTTAGCCTCATACAGATCAACCAGCGTTCCCATGGCGTCAACAGCGCGCTCGTGTATCTTTGTAAGCTTGCTCATCGTCTTTAGCCCACCATCATTGGCATCAGGTCAGAGAAGGAGAACAAAAGGAACCATCAGTATAATCATGTCATGCCGTGTGATGTTGATGCAGCCCCCGAAGAGGTAGCCACTTCCACTTTTCAAACCTGTACTTTGCTTGCTTCTCAGTTTTCCGAGATCCAGATGGGGCGCACAGTGTCCTGGTGCGCACAAGGAGATTCAACTCGGGCTGGCTGGAGGAGCTGCAGAAGGGTGATCTGAAGAGGGAGTGTCTGGAGGAGAAGTGCTCATATGAGGAAGCCCGTGAGGTGTTTGAACACCAAGAGGCTACGGTTGGCATGTCCTGCTCATTTTGCACCAACTTCAAATTCATCTCCAACTTGGTGTTGATTCAGTTATCAATCGCTTTGTGTTTCCTCAGGACGAATTCTGGAAGACATACAGCAGTAAGCAGAATAAATACTTATCGGGCAACTTGAAACTGTTGAAACAAGATCCTTTTTGAACAATTTGTTGTGGCGTTAACAGTTTTAGAGGTAGAAAATGCATGATAATGATGCCAAAATCATTTGTTTGTTTGGTCAGAATGAAAAACGGAGATAATATACATTCGTGTTCAGTGTCCAATTACTCATAAATCATAACCAAAACAATGGTGAAACACAGCGCTGTTTTTAGCATGAGTGCGAATAATTGTACAAAGGTTGACATTTACTACGCTGCTATTATGTCCAAAGGAGTCGAATTATTGACATACAAACATTCCCATTGGATGGCGTGTGTTAAACCCTTAACAGCCTTAGAAGCAAATCGGCATGTTCCACTGCATTATCTCGTTTTGACTTATTATGCACAAGTGACTTCATCAAGTGGCATCCCGCAGTTCCAGACAGCTGTGAGTCGAGTCCCTGCTTGAACGGGGGAAGCTGTTTGGTCCTGCCGGCGTCTTACAACTGCTTGTGCCCACCGCCCTTCAGTGGCCTCAACTGCGAGCATGGTGAGGTTACCTCACACTTGTCTTTTATAAAGATAACTTCAATCCTTTTGTGTTCTGTAGACGACCACGTCCGGCCAGAGACATGTTTGCTCGAAAATGGAGGCTGTGAGCACTTCTGTAATCAAGACGAGAGTGGAGAAAGAGTCAACTGCTCATGTGCAGATGGATACTTTCTGAATGCTGATAGCCAGAGCTGCATGCCCAAAGGTGACCTTCGAATTATTTGTTGGGCTTAGGTTTGTTGTGATGATGTTTAAAAAAATATGATCACACACGTAGGACATTTCATGTTTTTAAACAATAAGTGGTGGATACTTCCAGGAGGCAGAGCGCAAAGAAACCATGACCAGACCCCCAAAAAAAGAAATTAATTCACCATCCTTAGTTGGACTATGAAATAAGAAAATTGCCAGGTGACATAGTAACAACTTCTGAAGAGATGGACTCGAATACAAACCCCTCAATTGTGGGGTTTGTTGAAGGCATTTGCTCCCAGGTATGTATAAAATGTTTTGGGGTGACTTTGAGATAGAGCACCTGCCGTTCAGTAGCTTCACAAGTTCGAAGTTAAACAGCCAAAGAACCAAAAAACAGACAAATGATGCTAGGATGCTAGCAAGGTTACCAAGGTTAAGGGTTATTGCCATCTATTGCCATCTTCTGAATTATCTCCAGAAATCCAGTGGTCGTGTTCACCATGTCTGGCTTTCCACCACAACTATTTTTGAATCAAATGACTGGCTGAAATGTAAAGTACAGCTGGTGTGTGGTCTCCTTTTCAGGCAACTAACTTCGGTTCACGTCTTTTTAACAGACATTTTACCCTCTCTCTTTGTTTTGGTCAAATGACATGGAAGGGCTTGTTTGCTAGTGGTGCCAATGTTAAAGTACATATTTCCCTTGCCTCAGACTCAATAACGTGTGGCATGACCCCAGTTCTTCAAGATCCAAACAAAGCCAAGGAGCTTGACCCTCGTGCTCGGATTGTGGGTGGACAAGAGTGTCCCAAAGGCGAATGTCCCTGGCAGGTACTGTATGCTGCTTTGAAAAAAAACGTCTCAGCCTCAGAGTCCGCTGCACAGAAGCATTTGCTTCTTGTAGGTATGGTGCACTTAAGTGTGTTTCTTGTTGCTTCGTGTAGGTGTTGCTGCTTTATCATGGCAAAGGTTTCTGTGGCGGGATAATCATTAAACCCACGTGGATCCTCACGGCATCTCACTGCCTTGAAGATACTGACGTCCAGTTTATAAATGTTGTTGCAGGTATAAGTCACTGAACATGTTATTGTCTCTGGCTACGAATCTGTTGCATCATTGTCATTAATGCACCCCCGGTTCACGTTCATCTATGTTGCGGTTGCCCCAATTTCTTGTCCCAAGATCTCAACTGTGGTCGACTTTTCCTCTCTATGAACGTGTGTCATCATTTGCGCAAGTTGACCAAAGTAATGAGGCTAATTTGACAAAGTAAAAGCTGAAAGTACTAGATATCCCTTTTCAAACGGAGATACGTGGTTAAACCTAATTAAGTACAGTGAGAAAGAATTTGTTCTCGTCCCTACACTCACCACAGTGTCCCAAGTGATGTTTATACTGCTCTCTATCTGCTTTCAATTTGGCAGGCGAGCATAACACCATGGTGGAGGAGGGAACAGAGCAGGTCATCCAGGTGGCTCAAATCCTCATGCACGAGCGCTACGAAAAGAAGACAGCTGACAACGACATTGCCCTGCTGCGATTGGCCTCGCCCGTGCTTTACACGCCATACGCCGTACCGGCCTGCCTGCCCACTAAGTCTTTGGCTGAGCGCGATCTGTGGGCCGTCAGCATCCACACGGTGAGCGGCTGGGGGCGACGAGCCGAAAACGGCCCCACCTCACATCTGCTGCGCCGCCTCAGGGTGCCTCGCATACGTACACAACAGTGCATCCAGGAGAGTGGCGTGCAGCTCACTGAAAACATGTTTTGTGCCGGATACCTTACGGGCTGTGAGGACTCGTGTAAAGGTGACAGTGGCGGGCCCTTGGTGACGCAGTACAAGAAGACCACATTCCTGCTGGGCATCGTGAGCTGGGGGAAGGGCTGCGCCCGGCCAGGCCACTACGGCATCTACACACGCGTCTCCAACTACCTGCAGTGGATACATAACCACACAGCGACACCAGTACAGCTCACAAATGACACGCAACTTCCACCGCACAACCGAACCACCTGAGCGCTCGCTGACCAATCATCATCCACCCTGTTGAGCTGTCAACTTTATGATTTGGTACATTTATCATGCACAAAAACAAGTTGCCTGTTTCGTGAGTTGTGTTCACTTTTGGATCTTTTCTTCATTTTCTTCTCACCTATTTGCATTTTTTTTTTTTTTTTGCTTCTCTTGATATGCTCTAAGATGCCACAAGGTGGCAGTTTTTAGTACAGTACATGCAGTATGTGTTGCTGCAACGCACCCCACCCCAAAAATATGTAAACGGGTTATCTAGTGGCATAATGAAAAAATAATAATAGTTTGCACTTGTATGGGGAATTTGCGTCCCCTTTTGATCGACAAGAAGTGTTTTTAATGATTTTGCTAATAAATGTTGAAGTGAGAGGTTGGCTATGACAAGGAAATTGGACATCTTCGTATTTGAGAGAGTAACTAAAAGTTGATAGAAAGTGATTGGGAGATGACAGGAGACCAATGTTCCCTCTAAGCTGCGCAACTGTGCACTGGTCGCACACTCCTAGCGCACAAGGAAATCTATCCAGCGCAGTGAACGCACTGCAAATGAATTAGCTGTATAACTTTTTTTCTGTATCATTTTGCTGTGTAATTCAGTGAGTGACAGTTGTCCAGTCAATCATACGATACGATGCAATGATTATTTGCGCATGTGTTCTGCTCATACATGCTCCATAACAATAACAATGCGGCGGAGATAAGTGACGCTAACGCTAAACCTTTATCACAGCGAAATGAGCGGGCAGTGAGTGTGATACGTCGACTCCCCAAACCAAAACAAAAATGAACTACGGTTCTTCTCAGTTGGAATGGCTGCCGGAGTATGTGCAAATAAAAGAACAAGCGGTGAAACTGGGTCAGATCTTTTCTTTTTCGAGTGAGAAAGGTCTGCTCTGCAAAATATGCAACGAATATATGTAGGCACATTTTCCGATGGAAAATTCTGGACTAAATGGAAGCTGGACTACCTCAAGCGACACATTCAGCAGAAAAGTCATTTGAACGCTGTTGCAATTATATGAAGCCTCAAGATGGGAAAAAGGATTGGTACATTATTGCGGGGAGAAAAAGAATCGGCCGTCCCACAGAAAAATATCTGACCCTGAGCAAGTTAAAAGTTCTCATTGACAATATTTTACTTGCCCTCAAAATGAATGCATTAACTGCTGTTGTAATTAGTTTATTTTAATAAGCCAAGAAACTTTCTATGACCTGGTGTGTGGTCACAGCGAGCACTTGTGATCTTGCTCACAGGAGTGCTCGGCGTGCTCAAGGAGGTTATCTGTTTGCCCAGACATATGAAAAATTAGAGTGAACGTTGCAGGAGAGCGCCGTGACTCCAGTGACACTCTAAAACTTCCCTCTGACGTTCACTTTTTAGTCTGAGATTGTGCACATCGTTAGGTGTAAGCCCATCTTAAGTAGAAACTCTTTCACTGAGCAATAGCCACACGTTCTGCAAATGTATATGTGGCGCAATACTTTTGACTCCCAGTTTCAAGTGAGCCATTTTCCAAAGTGAATTGACCTCTGGTTTGTTTACAAACGTGATGGAAAAAGGGGAATGTGTTTGTTTTGTCGAGTCCAAGGGTTGTAAGGATTGTAGGATTTTTGGTTTAAAGGTTCTGCCTCTGTGGCATGCAGACCTGGAACTTGATTTTGGGGAGTAAACCGCTGGACATCATGTTGGCGAGAAGCTGCATTGTGTTGATTCTGCTGATTGACATTGCCGCAGCTGCAGGTTTGTCTCTGAAATGCAAAAAGTGGTCATCTCTCCACAGATAAAATGTCCTCATTTCCTACTTGTTCCTGCCCAGCTAACATATTAAAAATGCCAGACGTGGAGCTTTTTAAAGCCTCAGCACAAGCCCAAACATGCTGAATGACGTTTGCAATCTATCATTTGACTGTGCGTGTACGCGTTTGGTATCAGTGTTTGTGGAGAAGCAGGAGGCGGAGGCGGTGCTGAGCCGATGGCGGCGAGCAAACTCCGGATTCTTGGAAGAGCTCAAGCAGGGCAATCTGGAAAGGGAATGCCGCGAGGAGATCTGCAACTACGAGGAGGCCAGAGAAGTGTTTGAGGACGACACCCTGACGGTCAGCCAGATGCCTTTTGACTTTCGATTGTTTGTATTGGCGGTTCCCCATTCTTGATTGAGAAGAGGCACATACTGTAATTACTTGAAAGCGCCAAATTTTTCAAGTGACGGGCCTTTGCTTTGTGTTGTGATTACAAGCATACTATATTTTCCGCACTATAAGGCGCACCTAAAATAATTCAATTTTCTCAAAAACCCTCAGTGCGCCTTATAATCCGATGCGCCTTATATATGTATCAATATTCTGATTTCTGGGACGTGGTATTTTGAATGTTCTGCAAAGCGCTTTGTTGCAGCTGCAGCGGTTGTGAAGGCTCCATATTAATAAAGCTATAGTGTATTGTATTGTATTCCCCTTAAGTGTATCTCCATCTAGTGGTTGCATGACACAACCCCAGCCACTAGTGTATCTTCGATTTATGCACCGTATAATGCAGTGAGGTCCATATATGAAAACAGTTTGAAAATAAGCCATTCATTGAAGGTGCGCCTTTGACTCCTAAGCGCCTTATAGATTCAGATTCAGATTCAGAAAACTAGTGCAGAGAATACAGTAATTGTAATTACAAGCAAGTGAGCATCAGAGTTAGTGCTGCCTGAGCAAAGTGGGGGCGGGGAGGGGGGGGATGAGAGTGACAATCTCTGATGCACTGATGCAGGAAAAACAGTCAAACACGCAAATACAAATTGAAACCACTCCTAAGGAGCTACAGTCAGTCAAGATTGACGTCTACAAACTCCAACAAAGACTGACCGGACACGATCCTGGTGCTGTTCACTCGGCCACATATTGATTCGATGTGTGAGGAAGGGAAGACACACTTTTTAGGTTCTGGCATAGCTAGAGAGCAAACTGCACGTCGCAATTCATTTCTATAGCCATGCAGCCATGCGAACCGAGACACTCGAGTTCTGTTTATTGAGTCGGAGGGGCGATTCATGCAGGGTGCTCAAGTACGTTACTGGCCGCCATTTTTGGCAGGTGAAAATCAGGAAAACTGAAACGGTGAAAAGAATTTAACACGATCGCTTCACAACTGTGTAATCCATTCTTGTCAGTCTTTACACCGTTTCCAGAAACTATCTTCAAACGGAATTGAAAATGTATTTCGAAAACAATCTGAATTCACTTCACAATGTGAAATTGGATCATTTCCCATGGCACAGTAATGCGGTTGAGAATCACTGGTCTGATTTCTACTAAGCTGTAATTGCTGCATTGTTGCTGTTCTTTGCTTCCACAGAAGCAATTCTGGGATACGTATGAACGTAAGTCCGTCTTAAAATCCAGTGACCAATTTCTGTTCCTCTTCTTCTGACTAATCATTTGCTGTTGTCCTGAATCACCGTGCTGTCAGGTCAGGACCCCTGCCGCATCAACCCGTGTCTTAACAACGGTGTGTGTGTCACCGCCGGGAGCGACTTCCAGTGTCAATGCGCCGAAGGCTTTGAAGGACGCTTTTGTCAGATGGGTACTGCAGGAAATAACAGCCGATTGAGTGCATACTCTATATGTGGTGATCTCATTGTGCCGCCCCCCCCTTTCCCGTCTTTCAGTGTTTGAAGACTCGCTCAAGTGTAATTTCCACAATGGCCAGTGTGAGCACTTCTGTGATGGCTCAGGGAAACGCCGCAAATGTTCCTGCGCTGATGGCTACATCCTGGGCGAAGACGGGCGACAGTGCATTGCTCAGGGTGGGCGTTTTTTTGGGGGGGGCTGAAGTAGCACTTGCAGTGATGGCGTCCTCAAGATTCTATTCTTTACACATGCTTATATTCAGCTCGGAGTCCTCTGACAGGGGAGATATTTTTCCATGGCTCATAACGGCAATTAATGTCACTAAATGCTATGGGAATGATGTCAACCAAGATATTAATGACCTGTGGAACAGATGAATTTCAAGTGAATTCAATTCAATATTTATCTTACACTTATAATATGGTCACCAACAGAGAGGAGATTGTTGAATAAAAATAGCTGTTGCCAACTCAGCCATTTGCCGGCTGCACGTAGCTGCTTTTTCAACCACTCCAGGGACTATTTCCCGCCAAGAAACAAACAACGTGATCTGACTCTTCGACGTAGCGTGTTCCGTATGACAAGAAAGGAGCGTGGTAGAGGGCAATCACAAAGGGAACGGCCTTGAACATCTCGCCCATGACATGGTGACCATTTGGCAATGTTTGAAAGCAGTCAACTTTTCACTCACGGTATGTGCTTATGAGCAGTAAATCTTTTGCTGAGGTCACCGTGCCTCACCTGGAGCCGACAACTAATTCGACATGGCAAATGTGAGCAAGGGAGGAATGCTGCATGAATGGCACTTCAATTCCCATAAAATTGCCTTTGTGTCTTTCAGTGGAGTTTCCATGTGGTCAACTCGCTCCGAATAATCAGAGCATGATGCAGCAGACGAGGCTTGTGGGATCCAGCCATTGTGCCCAAGGAGAGTGTCCCTGGCAGGTAGATGCTCTCATCATGAAGCCTGACTAACAACCTGTCACCCTCGATAAGTGTCATCATGAACTGCTTCTAAATTGTGGTTTGGTACTCTGGCCCAAACCAAAACAGAAACTGATGAGACACTGTGCATTCTACTGGTTCACTCACATTGGGACAGTTCGATGGTATCATGCTTCAGTGCAGTGAGCAGCACTCATTCAGACTCAGGCATGTTTATCTGCGCCATCACTTCGTGAGACTTTGCAGATTATCTCCACTCAGTCTGTTTACAATATTCACACTGCGTGGTTATCCTCCAGTGAAGTGCACCACATATCCATGTGAGATTAACCACAAGGCCTTTGGTACGAAGTAGGCCCAAGTACGATGCCAAGCGCCTTGCGATCTTTTCATCCGTTCGCCAGTCGATCACAGGAAATCGAGAAATTGTACCAGATTGTGAAAAATAGCTTATACACTGTAAGGATAGTGACATTTATTTTTTTCTGTTAGGTTCTGATTCAGTTGAACGGAGTCAGTCATTGTGGGGGCGCTCTTATTGGGCATGACCGAGTCCTGACCGCAGCTCACTGTGTCCACGGAATCAACCCTGGCAAACTTACTATAGTGGCAGGTAGGTAAATGAACAGTTATTGGTGGACGCTGGGGCTGGGAGCTGACCAGTATCTGTCATCCAGGGACGATTATTTTTTATGTGCGCCCATTCTCCATTGACCAACTGTCCATCTCGGTCTCTCCATCTCAACCCCGACGGAGCCTGGGTTTTGGGGGAGGTCCCCCCCCCCCGGCGCCTTCCACCTTAGAGAGAGTTTTCTTTGCAAAGTGCTTTCTCATGTGGGGTTCCGTTGGCTTTATCTCATGTATGAGGAGTGGGGTCCTTGTACCAGTACTGGTCATTTTGGGCGATGTAAATGAAAGTGAGTTGACCTGACTTTGATTGTGTTGCCAGGGGAATACAACCTGGATGTCAACGATGGAATGGAACAAAGTATCCCCGTTTCAACGGTGATCGTTCATGAGGATTACGAACCAGTGACGGGCCACAGCGACATTGCACTTCTGCATCTGAGTAGAGACGTGTCCCTAAATAGTCACGCACTCCCCATCTGCTTGCCCACCAAAGACTTGGCAGAGCGTGAGCTGCTGCTCCTGCGTTACCACACTGTGTCTGGCTGGGGCAAGAGGATAAGTGGAGGAAACGATGACGGCACCGTGTCTGCGGGGGTTCCAATTTCCCCGATCCTCCGCAAAATGTCTGTGCCCATCATCCAGAATTCCCTCTGCTCCGAGAGAGGCCGGTATAACTTCACTGACAACATGCTATGTGCCGGTTACCTGGAGGGTCAACAGGAGAGTTGCCGTGGAGACGACGGGAGCCCATTGACCACTCTCTACGGTTCCACCCACTTCCTTTCAGGAGTAGTGGCTTGGGGGCGGGGCTGCTCAGTCCGAGGCTACTTTGGCGTTTACACCAATGTGGCCAAATTTGTTGACTGGGTGAAGTCCGAGAACCTGCCCTTAACCACGGTGTCACCTGGCATGCTGCAACAGAAAGTAGCTGAACACTGAAAAACGAAAAGATTCGAAGATTCGTCATTGAATGTTGTCAGTAATGCAAACTTTCATGTCTGAAATAAAAACAAACATCCATTTATTTTATCTGGTCCTTGACCTCATTGTTTGTTGAATTTCTTGGGGCTTTGTTTTCCGATTTTTTTTTTTAACCAAAAACGTACGCAATGATGGTATCAGGCTCACGAAATGCATCAATATACAGAACTGGGACAATTAGGAATCAGCAAAAGGAATTTAATCATTCTCTGGTATGACAAAATAACTCGCCAGACCGTCATGATGGCCAGATGTTCGGCCAATGTGTAGAATGTCATTACCCAATCCTTTTTTTTATCAGGGATACATCTGACTTCCCGGTTCTAGAAGAACAAATATCTATAGCCAGTTGACTTCTGCTTTGTTTACGTACCTGATGTAAAAAAAAAAGGGGGGCGGCCTTGGGGGGGGCATGTTTGTTTTGCTGAGTTTGAGGGTCATTAGGGTCACCTGGGATGTAACTTAAAGGCTCTGCCTCCTCGATAAGCAGACCTGCAACTTGATTTGGGGAGTTGAGCACTGGACACCATGTTGACGAGAAGCTACATTTTATTGATCATGTTTGGCATCGCTGCAGCTGCAGGTACTGGGGTTTCATAGAAAGAACAGTTATCTTTGCATGGTGATAAAGCCATCATTTCCAACTGAGCTCAGCTCGCATTTTAATAATGCTAGGCACTGAGCTTTTAAAAGCACGCGCTACAAGCCCTGACACGCTTAACTAAGTTAATGATTCATCATTTGACGATACATCTATGCGTTTGGGATCAGTTTTTGTGGAGAAGCAGGAGGCCGACGCCGTGCTGAGCCGGTGGCGACGAGCAAACTCGGGATTCTGGGAGGAAATCAAGCAGGGCAATCTGGAAAGGGAATGCCGCGAGGAGATCTGCAACTACGAGGAGGCCAGAGAAGTGTTTGAGGACGACACCCTGACGGTCAGCCGGATGCCTTTAGATCTTCAATCAGCATCTTACATCAGTGTTTCCCAGCCTTTATTGAGACTTGGCACATACAGTGCAGACTAGAATTCCCCA
The DNA here is from genome assembly GCA_026261675.1 of Hippocampus mohnikei. Classification (NCBI taxonomy): domain Eukaryota; kingdom Metazoa; phylum Chordata; class Actinopteri; order Syngnathiformes; family Syngnathidae; genus Hippocampus; species Hippocampus mohnikei. The sequence continues at coordinate 20,990,742 of JAKGUB010000284.1, forward strand.
AATATACCAGTTTTCTGAGTCTTTTTTTTTGTGTGTGTGAGTGTGGCGAGACAAAATCTCAATTATGAACAACTGCTTGAGTGAATGGGGTTGGGGGTTAGTGAGAGTCACCGTTATTTGAACAGGACAAGCACTTGCAAGGAGTTAAAGGCATACAAAGCCAAAACATATTTTACATGTGAAGAATCTCATGGCAGACCACTAAACTAAAAAGTCCAAAAGGGTGGATACCCATGTCACATGAATGTGGTTGGGAATCACGAGGTTACACTAATATAGTTTGTAATAAGATACAACTGTTCACATTTTTGTTGGGTTTTGTTTTGCTTCCACAGAGACAATTCTGGGATACGTATGAACGTAAGTGCATGTTAAATTCCCCTGACCAATTTCTCTTGCTGTTCTTCTGTCTGACTTTTGCTGCTGTTCGGAATCATTGTGCTCTCAGGACGGGAACCCTGCCAAATCAACCCGTGTCTTAACAACGGTGTGTGTGTCACCGTCGAGAGCGGCTTCCAGTGTCAATGCCCCGAAGGCTTCGAAGGACGCTTATGTCAGATGGGTACTGCAGGAAATCACAACCGAATGAGTATGTACTGGATGTGTGGTGAAGTCATAGCTCATCGTGCCGCCCCTTTCTCATCTTTTAGGGTTGGAAGACTCGCTCAAGTGTAACACGCAAAACGGCCAGTGTGCGCACTTTTGCGATGGCTCAGGGAAATACCGTAAATGTTCCTGCGCTGATGGCTACATCCTGGGCGAAGACGGGCGACAGTGCATCGCTCAGGGTGGGTGGCTTTATCCAAATGTTGGAAACCTTTGACCCGAGTTATATCCAAACAAGGCGCAAATATTTTTGCAGACGTCACCGTACCTCACCTGTACAACTCTATATGAGAGGGGGGGGGAAAAACTGAGGAAATGAAAAATGCTGCATGCATGCAACTTGAGGCATGTCATACTGATGTGATACATCACGATTATATCAGTGTTTAATTGGAATAAAGCTGAGGTAGGGAGGTTTCATTAGTGTTTCTTGTATTGGCACCAAAGTCCCCTTACGTAGGTATCAAACGACACCTTGGCGGCAACCTATGGCTCATCAACCCAAAGTTTGAGAACTGCTGTCATTTTAGTTTCACGTATGACAGCAGTGACGCTAGTTTGTGAATACCGGGATTTATACCACACACTGCTGCAAACGTTTTGCACACAAAAATGGTCAAAACAATGTCCTATCACACTCACATGAAGAAAAAAAACAAGTGAGGAAGCTGTACGACGAGGTCGGGCCAATAGGCCAGTAGTTAGCGACGTTACTTAAAACTCCCAGAAAAAAAGGCCTTTCTGTTTTTCAGTCAAGTTTCCATGTGGCCAAGTGGCACCAGTCAACCAGAGCATGATGGGCCAGATGATTACTGGAGTGAATCGTCCTAACAATGGAGAAATTCCCTGGCAGGTAAATGCTTTGATTACAAAGGATGACTGAAAATTTGTGAAGTGTCATTACAAACTGCTGGTCAATTCTTATTTGGTACACCGTTAGTACTCACACGGACAGTTCTATGAAGTGGAAATTGAGCCAAGGCTTCCTGTAGGCAAGTCAGATCAAGTAAACCATTACCGGTACATACACAGTCAATATCTCAGACCAAAATTCACCCTGTTCAAAGATGTATTGATGAATTTACCTCGAGAATTGACAGCGCTTGGGATGTTTGTGACCAAGCTTATGCATGCATGCATCCTTTTTATGTTGTGCTTATTTTCATGCCATACGGACAAAGATTTATCCCTCCATATCCAAACCACACAAGCACAAAGAGGACACGCAAAATCCACATGGAAAGGCCAGAGCGGGCTTTTGAACCCCAAACCTTTGACCGCTGATGCTAACCAGAAACAAATTAAATTAACAAAAAAGCTGTTGGGTTAAGCGCAGATTTGAGTATACTGCAGTTGTATATATCTTCAGCAAAGATTCAACTTTTAGTTTTTACCAGAGAGCGAAGACAGCTTTATGCTCTGAATCAACTGATATCACCCCACCGCATCTATTAGGTTCTGATTCAGTTGAATGGAGCCAGTCACTGTGGCGGCGCTTTGATCCGTCCTGACCGGGTCCTTACCGCAGCTCACTGTGTCCACGGAATCCAGCCTGACAAACTTGCTGTGGTGGCAGGTAGGCAAATACCTGATTCCCTCCTCAGTCAGCAATCAGTTGGATCAAATTTTTGTTTGATTGAGCTTGTCTTCCTCTTGTCTTCTCAGCTTGATTTTAAAAACAACAACAGGGCTATAGCCATAGATACAGCTCTTGTTAGGGCTGCTGTTGTCTCATGACAACCTAGGCAGTGTGTTACTCACTCGCTTCTCTGTGTCTTTCTTTCTTTTACTGTGCACCTTCACATTTGTCATCTACTAATTGCTGCTGGTGATGCCGTGGTGTCAGGAGCGGCCCATTGTGTGTCCCTATGATTACTGACCCAGCCGTTGTGTCCACCGTTTTCTCATTGCCTAACACCGCTCTCCTATTTTCTGTCTTGATCTACCCTCTGCCCTTCTGCTGTGTTTCTCCATCTCAAAGCAACCAATCGCCCTCTGAGCCTGAATTAGGTTGCAGGTTCCTTTGTTCTGTTCTGCGCTGAGAAAAGAGAAACCTTGCCTCCATCGCCAAGTACCTGCTAATGCGAGGTTCGGTTGTTTTTCTTTAACGTATGAGGAGTGTTGTTTTTGACCAGCTCAAAACGGAGGTATGAGTGCCTTGAGATAATCTCGTGTGAATTGAGGCAATTTTGTGTTTCCAGGGGAACACAACTTGGACGCCGACGATGGCACGGAACAAAGAATCCTTGTTTCCATCGTGATTACTCATGAGGATTACGAGCCAGCGACTGGCGACAACGACATTGCACTTCTGCAGTTGAGTGGAGGCGTGTCCCTGAGTAGATACACCATACCGATCTGCCTACCTACCAAAGACTTGGCAGAGCGTGAGCTGCTGCTGCTGCCCACCCACATTGTTTCCGGCTGGGGTTGGAGGACCAGCGGAGGAAACGAAGACACCTACAGTAGCACAACAGAATCCGGGGAGGTCCTTGCCTTCCCCGTCCTCCGCAGCAAGTCTGCGCCCATCATCGAGCACTTCGTTTGCTCCCAGATAGTCGGGTTCAACATTACTGAGCGCATTCTGTGTGCTGGCTACCCAGCGGGTCTGCGGGAGAGCTGCCGCGGAGATGACGGGAGCCCATTGACCACTCTCTACGGTTCCACCCACTTCCTTTCAGGAGTGGTGGCTTGGGGGCGAGGCTGCTCAGTCCGAGGCTACTTTGGCGTTTACACCAATGTGGCCAAATTTGTTGACTGGGTGGAGTCCAAGAACCTGCCCTTAACCACAATGTCACCTGATATGCTGCAACAGAAAGTTCAACACTCACGAAGAAGATTTACCCTTTGAAAAGTTAAAAGTTCAAGAACAGAAATTGGAAAAAAATAAAGTAAAATAAAAACCTCAATTGATCCATTTTCTATTGTGCTTCTCGTCATCCAATTCGGGTCATGGGTGACCTCGAGCCAATCCCAGCTGATTTTAAGCGAGAGGCGTGGTGCACCTGAGACTGATTACCAGTCAGTCACCAGGAACACATTGACAAACATTTGCACCTATGGCCAATTTGGAGTCTTCAATAAATCTGTTTTTGGGAAACATCGCTTGGTGAGGGAGACGCTCTCACCACTAGGCCCACCGTTGCTGCCTCATGAAACCATCAAAGATCACTTTTGAAGCTTGACAAAAAAACTCATAAAAGCTCATTTGAACACTCATTCAAAACAAACAGCATCATAAGAGAAAGGATACGGTAGTTGCGTGCCAGCAAAAACAGGATTGAACTGGTTGACGTACCCTCTTCATTTACAAAAATCCGCTAAAACCACTTCGAGTCACATTTGAACTGAAAAATAAGTATCAACAGACGCTAACCACTGCATAATATTAATCTGTTCGAAACAATACAACACTGACTTTTGCTGACGAGTGACAAGGATGTGGCAACTATTAACTGTTCTAAATGTTCTGGTCAAACATAAAGGACTCAAAACCACAACAGAAGATCCTAGTCAGAATGCATTTGGTTTTCAAAAAACTCAGAGGTGGGGAACCAAGAACAACACGAAGTACTGTATATCCACCCCCCAAAAAATTGTAACATCACAACATCGCTGAACAGCCGAATGACTGTAATTCCAGGTTGAACAGTGAATGGCTCATATGGAAATATGGGAGTAATGCTGGAGTCTACTTCATAAGTGCCTGGTGCACATTTTCTTTAACATTGTTTTTCCATCAGACACCAGTTGAGGTTGGTCCTTGTTTCAGACAATTGGCCTTGTTCCACTGCAGTTCGAACAACAGCCAGATAATATGGCACTACACCTCGAGTGTAGTTGGTTAAGTGTGACTACTCGATTCAGAACATCCTGATCATTCAGGTTTTTTTATGAATACTACACACATTAAAATGAGCAAAAAACACTAAACAAAACAAATATGATGTCGTAGGAGAGATTTGGTACCTCTCAGGATAGGTACCAAATCTCTCCTAGGACTGTCATGAGCCAAACATCTGCTCTCTGAATTTGGGAACAAGTCAATTCAATTTCTCTGCCATTAATAATCTGATTTCAGTTGTTACCGTTTGCTTTATTTGTTTCCTTTTCATCCGTTTTCAACATTCATAATCTCTTCCTGTGTCTCGTCTTGTGCTTCCTACGTGGCATGATTTATGCAACGTTGTTGCGTAAATTATTAAAAAAAAAAGTGTATTCATTTTTTTGCAGTGCTAACATTCACAACATTCCTTTTCCAGGGTAAGTCTCGTATTCCAGCACGCGGTAGTTGTACAGTATGTGCAACATTTTGACAAAGCAGTCCCCTCCCATCCAGATGGGTCCACTGGAACACGTTGACACCCCTTCCTCCCCCACAGAGGTCATCGGCCTCTCTTCCTGCCCCTCGTTGTGTATTCAGACTTCAGATCATCCCTATGCCACAAAGAGCTTCTTCTCCTCAACTCACCACCGGACGCCATGTTTTGTTTTGGTGAACTGTTGCTCGGCGTGCTGTTTTTGCATCTGGCCACCGCTCACGGTATGTTCAATGACAAGGGGCGGCGGATGATGCTGGGGAACAGTGGGAAGTGTGCGCTTAGTGTGTTCAGTACGTGTGTGTTTGTTCAGTATGCCTCGATGTGTAGTATGTGGCGTGTGATATCAACCCACCACACCTGATGGGGGTTCTATCACTTGATTGGATGAACTGATTCTCCAAACTGTTTTCGGGGGCGCAGAAAGATTGGTGTATCGTTCTTTCAATTGAATTGGCAGTCAAAAGGCGGAAACCCCAAAAATGACTGGTTATTTGGTTTGTATTTTACATTTAAAAGACATCAAAATGGATTATACCTGTATTTTAATTTTAGGGTCAGATTTGGTTTGGGTTTCGGCACAACTGTGAACAAATCATTAGCCCATGGCTGTCTCACAGTTGTAAATTTGGGTGCCCAAATCCTGAATCCAGCCTTCCAGTGTGGAGTTAGTATGTTCTCCAGGCTCAAGTGGGCTTTCTTCGGGTACTCTGTCTTACCACACATAGCGGGACATTACTGGACAGCAAAAGCATCCTTTCCGTGACAAATGTAATTCTTGAAGCTGCTTTCAACAACTAACTTTAGTATGGCTGATGGATCACTATGGATGTCAATCGTGGCCTTTACTGAATGTGGCATCTAACAAGTTAACATGGCTTTACTAATGTTCCTGACCAAACCTAACGTGACCATAATTCAACGTGCAACTCTGTTTGATGATCATGATCTTCAGTTATGAAGCGAGTAGTGCATGCCTCTTATGTAATTCTCTCGTCATCCTCAGTGTTCCTGGGAACCGAAGAGGCCAGTCAAGTGTTGATACGGCCCAGACGAGCCAACAAATACTTTGAAGAGCTCAAGCAAGGCGACATGGAGCGCGAGTGTCAGGAGGAACGCTGCAGTTGGGAGGAGGCGCGGGAGATTTTTGAAGATGCAGATAAAACTGTATACGCAATACCTAACACACACACACACACACACACACACACACACACACACACACACACACACACACACACACACACACACACACACACACACACACACACACACACACACACACACAAAAACAGAAAAATGTTAGATAACTCATTAGATAACGTTACAGTACAGTTAACTATCCTGAACATGCTTAGCTAGAAGTTAGTTAGCTAGCTACTTACTAACTCTTGTTGATGTCCAGTTTAAAAGATCTCAGCCCAAGTTAGCTTAATAAACTTTATGGAGATTGCTTTTTTGCTGGCCTGAGGTATTCTAGTTAAATACATGCTATTTAAAATACTTAACACCCATGTTTTCTAATGCAGTTTCAAGTCAAGTCAAGTCAAGTGTATTTATAGAGCACTTTCAAACAGCCATCGCCGCATACAAAGTGCTGTACATGGAGCAATTTAACATATACAATAAACAGTAAAACAAATCGGTAATAAAGACGGTAGAAAGCACCAAACAGTAAAACCAAGAACAAATCTAAGTCATGCTGAGTCGAATGCCAGAGAATACAAGTGAGTTTTGAGGAGGGTTTTGAAGATGGGCAGCGAGGAGGCTTGAGTTTGGGTGTAAAGTTCTGAATACTTTCCTGCTAGTCTTTGCACATACACTTGAATGAAACTAGACCTTTACTACTAGACCATGTTCAACTTTTAAAAACAATGATTAAACACACCATTACTATTTGACTGAAACCATATTTTTCTCACATTATAAACACTTGACTTGAGGAATCAAATATTGCTGGCAGAAAAGTGGCTGACAATAGCTTTGAATGAAGAAGACGACGAATGAGAGGAAGCTGGGACAGAGGGTGCTTGGACCAAAAGGGCATTGAATAAACACTACAGCAGATAAAATAAGTCAGTATTTTAGAGTCCATGGACTGAACCCTGCCGCAAATAGAGGACATCCGCAAATACTTGACGCACACTTAAAATGGGGTTTTAATTGCGTATTGATGTCACAAGATGGTGGCAAATCACGAAGAACAAAGAGAATCATAAAGCACCAAGCTCATGCAAATAGCATGTACGCAATAATAAACACGTGTATCATAAATGACTGTATTCAGTAGTTAAAATATTCACCAGAAACACATTGCCTTATCCTAACTGCTGTGTATCAACAGTATTAGCTAGCATAATCATCTGAATAATACACTAGCGCTAACTAACATGACACCACACATTGGCAAACAAAAATGTACACAAAGACTACACAAATGGTAAGTCATTAAACTCACTTTTTGTGATTTATGCACAATAATAAATGTTATGGAATACTGTACTGGCAAATGTACCAGCAGCGAAGACGACATATCTGCACTGGGAGAGAAGCAGAAATTTACTTTCAGCTTCAGTTCTGACTGTGCACACGGTGTGTTTAAAGACTGCCAACAGAATGGGATATTTCAAAGGCAAATGAAAAAGTGCTATGAATTCTTAATAAACGCAAACTCACCAAGCTTGTACCAGATAGTGATAAAGTGATATCTTGTTGCTTTAGATTAAGCACAATAAACAGCAAATCGAGTTTTCTGTGAAATACAGGGCATGAGTTCCCCAACAAAAGTGGCGGAAATACAAATGTGTAACTTCTAATTTGCGACTGCTTAAAAAGCGAAGCGTCCATTTTAAACTGTGATAGAGTGTGAAACATACTTGAACCTCAAAACTGGATTTTTTCATAATCACAGAAAAGTAATAAGTGTGTTTTGTTCGGTCATGACAATAATAAAAAGGACACGGGCAGTTAAAAAAGACTGTTAAATGTCCCACTTGCTACCCTAACAAAAGTTGCCCTAAAATATGGTTGATCCGATTAACTCAACTCAACTGTATTTATAGAGCACTTTCAAACAGCTATCGCTGCATACACAGTGCTGTAGATGGAGCAACTAACATATACAAAAAGTAAAGCAACAAATCGGTAACAAAGGTAGAAAGCACCGAACAGCAAAACCAAGAACAAATCTGAGTCACGCTGAGTCAAATGCCAAAGAATATTAAGATTGTGACACTCAGGCACGAGAAGTAGTGTATCTGATGAATCCAATTTCTTTAACTGTCGCCAGTTCACAAAACGCCGCCATAATAATCAGAAATTATGAACGCTGAATTTGATAAATGCATTTAAAATGGCCTGTTTGTTTTCAATCGAGAATGTACAGTCTTCTGGGATCATCATTTGATTTAACATGGGCAATTCTATTGCTGGCCAGGCAGCGTTTGCTCTTTTGTCCGCCACTGTAAATGTGACTTGACTGGTGGACAAAAGTATCATCACTTGACTCTTTAACCAATTTCATGTTTTTTGTTTTTATCTTGCTAATTTTCAGAACAAATTCTGGGCCACATACTTTGGTAAGAAATGAGATGCTTTGCAGAAAATTTGTTGGGTGTTTGTTTTTGTTTTGTTCGTTTATCCAAATGTTATATGCTTGACCCAGATGGGGACGCTTGTCTTTCAATGCCCTGCGCTCACAGGGGACGTTGTGAAGACGGGATCGGCCATTACACCTGCTACTGTTACGAAGGCTACCAGGGTTCCAATTGTGAAATTGGTGCGGAATGGCTCTGCCGGCGGATGTGATCATCATCCCTCTGAAAAGGTTTTCAACCTGTTCATGTTCCGTTTCCTTCCAGCTATTCCTCAACTCTGCGAGAACCAAAACGGAGGTTGCCAGCACTTCTGCAAGGTGGAGCAAGGAAACATTGAATGCTCATGTGCTGATGGATATTTCCTGGCTACTGATGACAAATCCTGTGAATCGAATGGTGAGCAGGATTCCACACGGATCGCATTCTGATACCCTGAGCCTCCGCCTCACATCACAAAACTCTTTCAGAGCCCTTCAAATGTGGCGTCACAATCACTGGCAAAACCAGGACCATTTTCAGATACCAGCGCCCGAACGTCACAGAGGGAAATATCACCGAGTTCAACCAGACCCACGTTGAAAGCAATGACACCGCCGCTGCCAGCCTGCCGGAGAGCTCACCTCTTGGCAACCTCACCAGCGAAGAAATGGTGCAGGAATCAGTGGAGGAGGAAGAAATCTTCTCTGATGTAGTGGGAATGACCCGTATCGTCAATGGGGAGAACTGTCCATCCGAAGAATGCCCATGGCAGGTGCAGAGAGTCGATCAACTCAGACACCGAGGGCCTGATTTACTATGATAGAATACAGACATATGTGGAAGTTAATCTCTGAAGCAGGCCGACCTGACCCAGGATTGCATCTACCAAACAGGAAACATTTACGAACGGTTGATTTTGGAAGACCAAACACAATGATATGGCACGTGCACTGCAAATGATCAGACCTGAGATTTTGTGTCTCGCCAACAGAATGGGATATTTCAAAGGCAAATGAAAAAGTGCTATGAATTCTTAATAAACGCAAACTCACCAAGCTTGTACCAGATAGTGATAAAGTGATATCTTGTTGCTTTAGATTAAGCACAATAAACAGCAAATCGAGTTTTCGTGAAATACAGGGCATGAGTTCCCCAACAAAAGTGGCGGAAATACAAATGTGTAACTTCTAATTTGCGACTGCTTAAAAGCAAGCGTCCATTTTAAACTGTGATAGAGTGTGAAACATACTTGAACCTCAAAACTGGATTTTTTCATAATCACAGAAAAGTAATAAGTGTGTTTTGTTCGGTCATGACAATAATAAAAAGGACACGGGCAGTTAAAAAAGACTGTTAAATGTCCCACTTGCTACCCTAACAAAAGTTGCCCTAAAATATGGTTGATCCGATTAACTCAACTCAACTGTATTTATAGAGCACTTTCAAACAGCTATCGCTGCATACACAGTGCTGTAGATGGAGCAACTAACATATACAAAAAGTAAAGCAACAAATCGGTAACAAAGGTAGAAAGCACCGAACAGCAAAACCAAGAACAAATCTGAGTCACGCTGAGTCAAATGCCAAAGAATATTAAGATTGTGACACTCAGGCACGAGAAGTAGTGTATCTGATGAATCCAATTTCTTTAACTGTCGCCAGTTCACAAAACGCCGCCATAATAATCAGAAATTATGAACGCTGAATTTGATAAATGCATTTAAAATGGCCTGTTTGTTTTCAATCGAGAATGTACAGTCTTCTGGGATCATCATTTGATTTAACATGGGCAATTCTATTGCTGGCCAGGCAGCGTTTGCTCTTTTGTCCGCCACTGTAAATGTGACTTGACTGGTGGACAAAAGTATCATCACTTGACTCTTTAACCAATTTCATGTTTTTTGTTTTTATCTTGCTAATTTTCAGAACAAATTCTGGGCCACATACTTTGGTAAGAAATGAGATGCTTTGCAGAAAATTTGTTGGGTGTTTGTTTTTGTTTTGTTCGTTTATCCAAATGTTATATGCTTGACCCAGATGGGGACGCTTGTCTTTCAATGCCCTGCGCTCACAGGGGACGTTGTGAAGACGGGATCGCCATTACACCTGCTACTGTTACGAAGGCTACCAGGGTTCCAATTGTGAAATTGGTGCGGAATGGCTCTGCCGGCGGATGTGATCATCATCCTCTGAAAAGGTTTTCAACCTGTTCATGTTCCGCTTCCTTCCAGCTATTCCTCAACTCTGCGAGAACCAAAACGGAGGTTGCCAGCACTTCTGCAAGGTGGAGCAAGGAAACATTGAATGCTCATGTGCTGATGGATATTTCCTGGCTACTGATGACAAATCCTGTGAATCGAATGGTGAGCAGGATTCCACACGGATCGCATTCTGATACCCTGAGCCTCCGCCTCACATCACAAAACTCTTTCAGAGCCCTTCAAATGTGGCGTCACAATCACTGGCAAAACCAGGACCATTTTCAGACTGAACGGTTGATTTTGGAAGACCAAACACAATGATATGGCACGTGCACTGCAAATGATCAGACCTGAGATTTTGTGTCTCAAAATAGCGCTATTTATGTGCTATTTCCTTCAGTGTGTTTTGTTCGGTCATGACAATAATAAAAGGACACGGGCAGTTAAAAAGACTGTTAAATGTCCCACTTGCTACCCTAACAAAAGTTGCCCTAAAATATGGTTGATCCGATTAACTCAACTCAACTGTATTTATAGAGCACTTTCAAACAGCTATCGCTGCATACACAGTGCTGTAGATGGAGCAACTAACATATACAAAAAGTAAAGCAACAAATCGGTAACAAAGGTAGAAAGCACCGAACAGCAAAACCAAGAACAAATCTGAGTCACGCTGAGTCAAATGCCAAAGAATATTAAGATTGTGACACTCAGGCACGAGAAGTAGTGTATCTGATGAATCAATTTCTTTAACTGTCGCCAGTTCACAAAACGCCGCCATAATAATCAGAAATTATGAACGCTGAATTTGATAAATGCATTTAAAATGGCCTGTTTGTTTTCAATCGAGAATGTACAGTCTTCTGGGATCATCATTTGATTTAACATGGGCAATTCTATTGCTGGCCAGGCAGCGTTTGCTCTTTTGTCCGCCACTGTAAATGTGACTTGACTGGTGGACAAAAGTATCATCACTTGACTCTTTAACCAATTTCATGTTTTTTGTTTTTATCTTGCTAATTTTCAGAACAAATTCTGGGCCACATACTTTGGTAAGAAATGAGATGCTTTGCAGAAAATTTGTTGGGTGTTTGTTTTTGTTTTGTTCGTTTATCCAAATGTTATATGCTTGACCCAGATGGGGACGCTTGTCTTTCAATGCCCTGCGCTCACAGGGACGTTGTGAAGACGGGATCGGCCATTACACCTGCTACTGTTACGAAGGCTACCAGGGTTCCAATTGTGAAATTGGTGCGGAATGGCTCTGCCGGCGGATGTGATCATCATCCCTCTGAAAAGGTTTTCAACCTGTTCATGTTCCGTTCCTTCCAGCTATTCCTCAACTCTGCGAGAACCAAAACGGAGGTTGCCAGCACTTCTGCAAGGTGGAGCAAGGAAACATTGAATGCTCATGTGCTGATGGATATTTCCTGGCTACTGATGACAAATCCTGTGAATCGAATGGTGAGCAGGATTCCACACGGATCGCATTCTGATACCCTGAGCCTCCGCCTCACATCACAAAACTCTTTCAGAGCCCTTCAAATGTGGCGTCACAATCACTGGCAAAACCAGGACCATTTTCAGATACCAGCGCCCGAACGTCACAGAGGAAATATCACCGAGTTCAACCAGACCCACGTTGAAAGCAATGACACCGCCGCTGCCAGCCTGCCGGAGAGCTCACCTCTTGGCAACCTCACCAGCGAAGAAATGGTGCAGGAATCAGTGGAGGAGGAAGAAATCTTCTCTGATGTAGTGGGAATGACCCGTATCGTCAATGGGGAGAACTGTCCATCCGAAGAATGCCCATGGCAGGTGCAGAGAGTCGATCAACTCAGACACCGAGGGCCTGATTTACTATGATAGAATACAGACATATGTGGAAGTTAATCTCTGAAGCAGGCCGACCTGACCCAGGATTGCATCTACCAAACAGGAAACATTTACGAACGGTTGATTTTGGAAGACCAAACACAATGATATGGCACGTGCACTGCAAATGATCAGACCTGAGATTTTGTGTCTCAAAATAGCGCGTCTCGCGGCGAGGAGGAGACAGGCAAAATGAGAGGCGGGAAAGGATATTTTCTGCTTGCGTAAAAGACAAAAACTATGGTCTATGAATTGAGATTTTGGAGCTTCTGGGATGATCTGTGGGTTGACCTTTCCACTCGTCGCAATCAGGGGTTATGCCATATACCTTATGACAAAAATCCTTTCACCTCTTCCAATTCCCACGCATGCAGGATGCGTTAAACCAAACATGGCTTTTGTGTGGTGGCTTACTTCACCAAAATTACGCAAGTCAGTCATGTGTGTTTGCCTCCTCCACTCACACCTCCAATTACCATCACTTTCAACATCTTTTTGTACTTGCCGTGCTCTCTCAAATCTTCCGTGGGAAAAAGAAAAAAAAAAAACCTATCAGAGCAAGCTAATGCGCTAAACACTCTTTCAAATTCGGTGGACTCCACCAATTTTACACCGGTCGCCAAATGGGCGCACAGTCAGTTAGAGCGGCGATTCTCCAAGCTGTGTGCCGCGGCACATTGGTGGACTGACATTACGATTCAATTCAACATGGTACGGCTCAGTTGGAGAGAGGGATAATGCACTGACTTTTTTGTCGTCAATTTACATACAACCTGTCAATTCTCTATATGTGCTATTTCCTTCGAAGAAACAGCTTTCCAAACAAAGATGATTCAATCTGCATTTGGGTAGATTTGACAGTGGAAGCATTTGGTTCCATTCGATGCACTCGCCATTTCTTTATTTGCTTATTTTTGTTCCACCCCTATTATTTTAAAATTACAGATGTGTATTTCTCTATGCCAACCGCGCAGCGTAACAGGCAGCACAATCAACTGCTCTTCCCCTACAAGACAGCAGGTACATAATTCACCTGTATATCCGTTTCCACTTTTTGCTCGTTTTGCAGAGTGGTGTGCCGCGATACGTGATCCCATGTGAAATGTTTGCCTTGGTGCACTAAAGGTTGGGAAACACTGAGTTAGAGTAAGAACAACGTTTTGGAATCTTAGTAAATACAGGCCCCAAGTGTTTCCACCCGATAGGTATATGGAAAGTAGATCAATAGCGCGTCTTATTCCCGCCTCTTTTGTCAATGCAGGCACTTCTCCTCGATGAAAATGACAAAGGATTTTGTGGCGGTACCATCCTCAACGAATACATCATCTTAACGGCGGCGCACTGCATGAACCACACGTCTTATATCTCTGTGAGGCTGGGTGGGTGCGACTGACCAGTCAGAGTCTGTCCTTGTGATGTTTTCGTGATGAAATGACACCGTTTCTGTCCATTCAGGTGAGTTTGACTTAATGGTCAATGATGGGAATGAAGCCACTTACTACCTGGAGACTGCCCTAACCCACAAGCTGTACCGCTCGGACACTTTTCACAATGACATTGCGCTCCTCAAACTGGCCTCGCCCATCAAGTTCTCCAGGCACATCCTGCCAGCCTGCCTGCCCGAGCCGGATTTTGCTGAGAAGGTAAGCGTGTTCGTGCCTTTCGATGACGGACAGCATGCACAACTCCCAAGTACGGGACATTGGGCTTTTGGGTTGAATTGTCAAATGAACCTAAAAGGAACTTTTCAGGTGACCTTCTGTAAACCTTTGAAAGCACATGTCCAATTGTTCAGTCTTTCACTTACTTTTTGCACAACTTGCTGTTCTCTGACAAGTAGCTCCGCAGTAAAATTCACTGCAGGCGTTTGAAATGTCCAAGAAAAGGTCGGTCCACTTCTACGCCTTTCTGTGACTCGTTTAGTTTCTGTCGTGCAATTCTTGACCTGCTGATGGCATTTTGCCATTCTAAGCTCAGTGGCCACTTAGTGTTTGCAGCCTCACAATGGCGAGGTGCTGCCAACACATCGATTCTTCTGAGTCGTCTTGATTTGATGAAGAGGACTGTTTAAATACAAATTCCCGCCGAACAACATTTTCACCCCAACGCCTTTTATTTTGCGAGTCATGTACTATACCGAAACGCGAAATGCATAAACGAAATTTTTTTAATGATATGTGGGCTTCAACTTGTCGTCGCAGGTTCTCATGAAGCAGCAAGACGGCATTGTGAGCGGTTTTGGACGTCTTGGCCAAAATCTGCCTACATCCAACATCCTGCAGCGTCTCTCTGTACCTTATGTGCCCCAACAGACTTGTAAAGAATCTAGCAGTTTCCGTATTTCTGCACACATGTTCTGTGCAGGCTATGACAAAAAAGCGATGGATTCATGCCGAGGGGACAGTGGCGGCCCGCACGTTACGGCATACGACAAGACCCATTTTATCACGGGGATCGTGAGCTGGGGCGAAGGTTGCGCAAAGGAAGGCAAATACGGCGTCTACACTCAAGTCAGCAAATTCATCAAATGGATCCGTACCGCCATGAAGGTGCTGTTGCGCAAAGAGAAGAGCGGGGGCAGGGTGAGGAGGCAAGGCCAACCATTCAGAAGGATGTATTTATGAGACGGCCGCACAAATTCCCGACAGACCGAGGAGACACGTTGCATTCATGCCATTTGTCTGGAAGACAAAAGCTTTTCAATGTGTGTATTTTTCAAAGCCGCTAAATAAACACTACAACAGAGCGCGTGCATGAATAGCATGTTTCCTTTGAGCAAGATGAACTCACTCAGGACACCCACATGACAAAGAATAGTCAAGTGCTTATTTGGTTGTCATCGGGAGCTGCCCCCCTGCGCAAATAAAACGAATAAACAAACACGCTTGTTTGGGGAGGTCGGAGTCCAAGAACACAGTGTTTCCCGCAAGCTGCACTTGATGTTAACACGTGCTGAGGACAGACAAACATTCAGGAGGCGACCCTGGGACTCACGGATGTCATGGACGACCACGTGTTGGTCGGAGCTGGGCGAGAGAGCTTTGCCACCGGGATGTGACGACACTCCTTGACCACTCGGTGTCATGGCGCTCGCTGGAGTGGGTCTCCTCTTGTTCACCTCGCTTGCAAGCGGCCTTCAGGTCCTTGGCAAAGCAGACGGTAAGACTTCAAACTTTTTGCTCAATATCTTGTGAAACGGTCTGCTACTTCTTGGAGCATCTTTGTGCTTGTAGGTCAGCCAAATGAAAACATGACACAAACGCTACATGTATTTACTTTTTTTAGTCCTTCCACTTAAAGTGGAAGCCTGACCTCCAAAAATATTTGGTGATGTTTCTTCTGTGGGAAGTGGGAAAACAATAATTTGCCAGGTTTTAGGCCAATCCTGAAGGGCACGGCGAGTCTCACTGGATTTTGGCAAGCACAATTTAGGTTACAAACAATGTCCAATAAACTACAGTTCAGTAGTTTTCTGAGGCGGCGTAAGAATACCGGGACATGGTCACGCAGCACAAGAAGGCACGCTCACTTAACACCGTGCATCTTTTTTTTTTCCTGAATAATTTTATACTTAGAAAAGCATAGAACTGCTTTTCATAAAAGTTGAACTGTAATTCTGGCTTTGCCAATGCATGAGCGCACAGTAGTGATAGAATAAACCTAGGGGCGTAGCTAGAGGTTTTTCAGTGGGGTGACCAGGGTGATAGAAAGCCTCTGTGAGGTGGTGGGGACTGGGGGAGTATGTGCATGCGCGCACATCATTCGCCTTCTTGTAAACATCTCTGCAACAGAGAAATCATGGTTTATCATATCATCCACAGTCAGGGTTTCATGAAATGAAATCCATTGCGCAGTCCAACTCACTTATCATGCAAGCAGGAAGGAGTCAAAGTAAAAAGTGTTTTGCTGATCTTCATGTTTTCGCTAATTCTATTTTCTTTGCTGTTGCACATAGTCTACTTCTATCTCATACACTGATTCGCCAGTCAACAGCCATTCAGAGTGATCATCAACAATGGCTGATGCCATGTTGCATATTGCGATCAATGTTTTTTTTATTCTCGGTTTGTTTCTGCTTGTATAACAAGTGCGTTGGGCCAGATTGGTCTATTTTAATTGATGAAACCATGACAGTGGATAGTAGGATGACTCCTGCGCCATGCTGTCTAATTGCCATAGTGTAAAAGTAATACGTTTGACTGACATCAAATGTAGGAATCAAGTGTTCTTGACTGGCAACAGATTCTCTTTGCAGTTTGCAATTTAGATCAGTTGTAGTTTGTTCTTTAAATATTCTGTGACCATAAGCGACTAGTGGCAGAGTATAATGGGAACACGGCTCTCATGTGATAATGGCGAGCAAAATCACAGGCATCAAAATCTTTGCCCAGATATGGAGGTGGCCTTCTGCACTCATACTAGTAACCCTAATACTAACGTGTGTCCCAATGTGATACAATTATTGATGATTGCGTTGCAGTGTTTGTGCACGCGCCAGCTGCACAAAGCATTTTCCTGCGTTCCAAACGAGCAAACTACTTCCTGGTGGAGGAGATCCTGCAGGGCAACCTGGAGCGGGAATGTCAGGAGGAGCGCTGTACTTTTGAGGAGGCCAGGGAGTATTTTGAAGACTACGACAAGACGGTCAGCCCAATCAGTCGTGCATCACCTGTGCTCGTCTTCTGCTTCAAGTTTCAACATGTTTCTATCCCGACAGGTCAAGTTCTGGAGCACTTACGAGAGTAAGTTCATTACAATGAAATTTGCTGACTGGGGCTAGTTACAAATTGGGAAGGGCATGTTAAAAAAAAAATCTACATCTACTTACAGGTGGCCAAAACCAAAACTTCTCTGATGGAATGAGTCATAAGCAAACCCTTCCATGTCATTTGGTGAAGGCAGTGCCACTGAGAACAGTCAAAATGACAGAATGATGATGTTTAGACTTCTTCTTTACACTGAGAATCCAGAGAGAAATTATATTCCAAAAACATATATAAACATATATATATATATATAAACATATATATAAACATATATATATATAAAAACATATATACATATATATATATAAACATATATATAAACATATATATAAACATATACATATATATATAAACATATATATATATATATATATATATATATTATATATTAGAAAAAAAACACCACCACCACCACCACCGTTTGGATAAAGAAGCACTGAGGTAACTAGTGGTTACCATGTCTGCCTCACCGTTCTGAGGTTGTGGGTCAAATGGGTTTTCTCCGCATATTCCAGCTTGCTCTCACATCTGAAAAACGCACGTAAGCTTCACTGAAAACCTTAAATTGTGAGCTACACATCTTGCCAATGCAATGCACTTGCCAAATATATCAAAGCAACAATATAAAAATGTGTAAAACAAAAGAACTGAAGCTTACAGATTCATGTTGTGAAGTCAATCCAACAGCTGAAAATAAGATGAAGTCTCAAGGCTGCAGGTTTCCACGTCTTTCTATGGAAATGGTGTACATGGTGTAGCAATATTGAGAACAAACATTATTTGTTTCAAAAAACCATCCTGCATCTGACATCACCCCCTTTTTACTTTTAATGACTTTAGTCACATGACTTGACTCCAGTCAGGCTCAGGTCACCAATGATTGGACTTGCTTGGCTAGAACTTGCGGAAGAGCCCACTCAACGTGAAGCACATGACTTGAAAGGCCTTGCCTGTTGAAATTTGAAAAGCTACATTTTCACGATAGTGCGCCGTTTGTTTGTTTTTTGGGGAAAAAAAAGATTCTATGAATTGCTTTACCTACCTTGAGTTTTGCCACAGCGCTTTGGGACTTGAGACTTCTTTCTTGCATGTGACTCCTGTGAATTCCTCTTATATTGGCCATTGAATACAGAAATCCGCCCTGCCTCCATTGCTTCAGTCCACGAATGAATTCATTTATTATAGCCTTCCATTTTTTATTTGTGACAGATCGGGACCATTGCAAGCCCAACCCCTGCCTTCATGGTGGGAACTGCACTTACAAGCCAGGCGGATTCCACTGCTCCTGCTCCTTCCCCAACCATGGAATCATTTGCCAATTGGAAGCCCGGGTCGACCTGAACAGCCAGGAAGATGAAGGAGGGATCCAAAAAGCAGAAGTGGTAGCAGGTAAGCCTCAGAGATGGTTCAAATATCCTGTCACATGGTCTGACAATCTTGCTTCAACGTCTGTTGTGTTTTAGGAAGGTTCCCGTGTCCCACCGAAGGCCCCAACGTTTGTCACCAGCTGTGCACGGCGACCTCTTATGCTTTCACGTGCTCCTGCGTGGCAGGATTCAAACTGCACAGTGACAGACGAAGTTGCCTGCCTGAAGGTTCCAAACAACAACCACTCACAAGCAGTACACCTCTGACATCAATCTAACATCTGGTCTTTCCTCAGAGGAGTTTCCTTGTGGAAGACTTCTTGGCTCCGCTGAGACAGTATCGATGTGTCACCACGGAAACTGTCCGTGGCAGGTGACATGAACACTACACCACACGTTTTGGTTACATTAGTAGTCTAGACATAACATGAATCTTAATCACAATATAGATAGAATGTGGGCAGAAAATGCTAATTTGTGGGTTTGAGATCATTCCCATTAAACATTTGGACGTTGAGGTAAGCAAATGGAACGCACCTTTGTTAGAAGCCTCCACTTCAACCTTTCCATTTTTAGAGAAAGTGCACTCAATTTGCTTCTTCAAATGTCCAACACAAATCAAAACCACTGAGCAACCACAAATGAATGATTTGTGCAGCCATTATCTCGCTATATTGCCCCTCCATCACACCCAAGAAAAAAAAAATGTCTGGGGCATGTGAGCAAGCGTCCTCCGTGAATGTGTCTATTGTCTCCAGGCATTGCTGCTGGCGAGCGGAGGGACGGAGCTATGTGCCGGTGTTTTGTTGGGTCCGCGCGCCGTCCTAACTGCTGCAAGTTGCCTCCTACGGGAATCTCACCCGCAAGCTTCCAATTTTTTTGTCGTTGCTGGTAATTCTATCAGGATTTCTCTGATGAAATGACTCCAGTATATAATGACCAATAATTTTCTCTTAGGTGACCTGGACACAACAATGTCCGTTAAGGCTTTCCACATCCACAAACGTTTCATTCTAAACCACCATGACAACGACCTGGCCCTCCTGGAGCTGACCTCCCCATTGCCCCTTGGCCCCACCCTCCGCCACCTTTGTCTGCCCACCAAGGATTTCAGTGAAAACATCCTAATGAATTCTGGGAAGTTTGGTGTCGCAGCAAACATGAACCAACACCTGGACCAGAACCTCATTTACATGAGTTTGGACGAGTGTCGCAGCCACCTCAACGTCTCACTCCCACTCAGCAATAAAATGTTCTGCGTGACAGGACAGACTGGAAAAATAGTATTGCACGGTCAAAAATCAACGCAGAAGGGTAGTGGCGATGGATTAAGTTCAACAGATTGGCAATGTGGCGGTCTGTTGTCCGCAATGCCTCTCGCCACCGTGGAGAAAGGGACGGCGTTTCTGACTGGGCTGCTCATCGTGCCACCTAAAGGATGTCTGGGGAACGGGTTGGTCTTCACCAAAGTGTCCCGACACCTGGTATGGATAAGACAGCATCTGGAGGCCATTCAATCACACGACGGCACAACCCAACAGTCAAAAAGAACCTAAAACTGGGACAGCTCATGAGTGACCGACTCACACATTTGCACACCAAGATGATCTCTTCTGTATATTACTAGAAATTTTAGCCACTGGCCGCATTGTAGTTATTCCTACGCTCAGAGGGCTGTTATCACCCTATTATTATATGTACCTGTACACAAGAAACTGATTGATAACTCATTTTAAAATCAGAAGTCAAGGAGAACAATTTGTTCAAACGTTGCTCAATCTATTTTTAAAAATGTGTTTTTTGGGAATATCTCACTGCAATTTTAGTATCGTTCTGAACGTGTACCATGAACCAGTTGCACACGATTTGCTTAGCGGGGCACATAAAATCATATTTGACATCTGTGGCCTAAAATGAGAAATCATGTCTCTGGAGGATGGGAACCTTTGAAGGACTGACTGAGATTGGGAACAGGAAGAGTCAAAAATGAAATGCGAAAGCAAGTTTTTTTCCTCCAAACCGCAGACAAAAAATAAAATACACGTGTAGAATGAATCCAGACAATAAAACCTGTACGTAAAATCAATAATGTAGCTAAATGCCTATTCCTAATTATGAATGCGAAGAGGGGTGTCCCGATACAATGTTTTCACTTCTTATACCATACCAACATTGTAGGCTAGGGTACTGTCCAATATCGATGCGATACAATATCAGCAGGAATGATACTTGTTTTCATTTATTTATTTATATATATATATATTTTTAATGTTACATGTTAGAAAACACTTGACTGGCTGGTACTATTTAAATAAAGAATAGTTAGAAACGGTAGGAATGAGAAAATATGACCCGTTTAATTTATTCCAAACATTTGGGCTCCACAAATTCTACTGCAAAGATGTTAATGTGCAGCACTTGAACACAATAAATACAAAATAAATTAAAAGACCCTAAGAAATGACCCTAAAAATGTCAAAAAAAAATGATATTCTTTTGAAGTGCTGGATAGAAGAGCAAGAATGGAGTCTGGAATGGACTGCTTGGATATGACGACATAATTGGATACTGATATCGGACCGTTAACCGAATTTAATATCATATCGGGACACCTCCTAAACACATTAATGTTCAAGAATGAAGGAGTCAGTGCACATACAAAGCAGCCACTTTCATTTCATGATTAACAGCATGTTACAAATTTTAAAAAATATATTTAGAGTTGAGTTTAAGTTGAATGCAGCCTAGGAGACTGAAGACAATGGAGGGAAGGGATTCTGTTTGCTGACCACAAGTTTCTGGTGCTGATGTGAGATGTAACCTTTGATGTGCCCCTGAGAGCAGAGAAACCGTGTCAGCATTCCTTCCCGTGTCTGTCCGTGTCGACGTGTTCGCTTGTGTGCACTCACCATGTAGATGAGGTTAGCCAGGATACACTGCACCTCATCCACATCAACATCATCTACCCTCATCATCTTCAGAGCCACCAGGAACGTGTCCAAAGGCAACTGGTGGGTCTTCAGCAGCAGGTACCTGAACACAGAGGACAAGAAGAGCTTAGCCGGACCCTCGGCTCACGTTGCTCTCAGCAAGTCAGAAGACGCTCACACTTTCTTGAAGAGGTTCCGATAAGTGATGATCTTGAGCTTCTCCAGGATAAGAAAGATGCCACAGCGGATGAAGAAGGTCTCATGTTTGGACAGAGCCTCGTTCAGCAACAACAGGTTCCCGTCACTGATACACGGACACGTACAAACATATACGCCAGGGATTCCAACATGGAATACACACACTAATTCGTAAATGTATGAGACCACCTGTCACGAAAGTGAGAAAAGCATCATAAATTGCTTGAATGTGGATTCTTTTAATTCTAGTGATCTTGTGTCAACCCTCTGCCATTTTTAACAGTGATGTCTGCTTTCAAAAAGAACCCCATTTTTCAGACCCAAGTTTGAGCCGGCTCACTGGGCTTCTCTAGAAAGTCAACAATTAAACTCACTTTACTGTTCTTCTGTTCAAGAAGAGTAAATAACCACATTTTCTTTCTTAAATGGTAAATTCATGGAGGACGATGTGTATTCCAAATAATTCTTATTTCTACATCTAATGGTGTCTTAACCACGAGAGAAACACGAGGAAAATATTTCCAGAATTTCCGATGCTGTTAATTTCGAGAAGCTGGTATTTTACTAAATTTGGATGAATACCTTAGTGAGATTGTAAAACGTATCCTATTACATTTGCGTGCGTGCAAACACACACATATATACACTCTACCTGACAGCTTTGGTGACTTGGGAGAACTGCAGTAGGTCATACTTCTCCAGGAGCTGAAGTGTCGGCATGTGGCCCTAAAACATTCGCAGATGGGGATTAGACTAGGTCCCGTTACAGTTAAAATATGAGCAGAGTTCAAAGTTGTTCTATGGGCAAGCCGTCTGACCAACAGCATCTTGACAGGCAGCAAGTAGATGAGAATCATTCTCTTGTTCTTCCGACTGGCGCGATGGCAGTGTTGGAAGGAATAGGACAGAAACTCCTCGGCTGCGGGGGCGCAGATAGAATTGTGCTCATACCACACGCTCATCTTCATTTTGTCTGATGACATCATTAACGAAGCTACCTGGTTTGAAATCACTGTCAAACATGGCCTTGCGGCCCACGTAGTATTTGTATGTGACCTTCTGGGCGGGACTGTAGTCATTCTTCAAGTTGGAGCTGTCGATAGCCCTGATGAGCGGCTTGCACAAATGCAGTTTATTGATCTGAATCCAAAACACACATTTGCATGTGTGCAAACCATCAACATATTCAATCCACAGTCAAAAATCGGCCACCTGCTTCAATTAGCGGAGAATAGGTCATCAGTATATCAATTAACCAAACATACAAAAGACTTGAGACCTTAAAATAGATCTTGAAGAGCTGGTTGCTTAGAAACATCATGCCCCACTTCTTTGAGTCGTCAATCCCAGCTCGACTGCAAAGGAAATAGTGAAGACAGCAATGAGATTCAGGTGGGGCAAGAGGGCCATACCGAACAAGCTTTCAAACACATACTAACATCTAGCGTGGATACAGAAAGAAATTGCAGGTTTTTGTAATATAATCGAAAAAAAATGACACCAGAATAAATCATTTCAAAACCTTTTCCAACATTGTCATCTTTAACCTCGACACCTCAATTCAGGCGTAGAAAAAAAAGTAGTGTGTAGTTTTTGCCCCCATCAAAAATATAAACAAAATAACCTTAAAACATAAAACAAGGAGACATTGAAACATTGAAACCCCCGCTCACCGCCTAAGGCGGCGAG
Source organism: Hippocampus mohnikei (assembly GCA_026261675.1). Taxonomy (NCBI): domain Eukaryota; kingdom Metazoa; phylum Chordata; class Actinopteri; order Syngnathiformes; family Syngnathidae; genus Hippocampus; species Hippocampus mohnikei. The sequence continues at coordinate 21,014,268 of JAKGUB010000284.1, forward strand.
AGAGTTGGGTACCCGGCGGCTGGGTGTTACAGCCATCTCGTTACCTCTGCGTCCCGCGTCCTAGACGCCCCGTGGTGTTCGTCAAAAAGTTCGTTGAATCTTTTCGATACAGCAGTGGATGCTATTTTCTTAATATTATGGTGCGAGCATGCGACTGCAACACACAAAACGCGGTTTAAACTGTTGTCGGAGATCGTGGCCGCCGCCATGATTCAATGTTGTTGACAGACGACAGGGCAAACGACGCGCACGCTCAACGTGAATATCGCAAGAGTTTGCAATCGATGTAAACCCTCTAAATTCATCTTTCCTTTTATTATTTATAATTTTGTCTGTGGTTTTATTGTTGTTTTGATTGTAAAGCGTCTGAGTGTTTTGAAAGGCGCTTATAAATGAAATGTATTATTATTATTATTATTATTATTATTATTACACAAAAATGTAGAAGGTTGTTTGAAAAAAAAATGCCGACCGTAAAGTTTTTTTTTCGAGGTAGAAATTCTCGGTCGGTCGGGTTACCGTAAACACACTACTTTTTTTTTCCTACGCCTTACCCCTTTTGGGGAAAGCATTTGCTACATTGGACAGCTTATCATGTTATCAGGTTAGGCGTAGAAAAAAAGTAGTGTGTTTCCGGTAACCCGACCGACCGAGAATTTCTACCTCAAAGAAAACTTTACGGTCGGCATTTTTTTCAAACCTTCTACATTTTTGTGTAATAATAATAATAATACATTTCATTTATAAGCGCCTTTCAAAACACTTAAGGACGCTTTACAATCAAAACAAGAACAATAAAACCACAGACAAAATTATAAATAATAAAAGGAAAGATGAATTTAAAGCGCTTACATTGGTGCAAACTCGCGATATTCACGCTATGTCGCTTGCCCTGTCGCCTGTCAACAACATTGAATCATGGCGGCGCCACGATCTCGGCAACAGTTTAAACCGCGTTTGTGTGTTGCAGTCGCATGCTCGCACCATAATATTAAGAAAATAGCATTCACTGCTGTATCGAAAAGATTCAACGAGGCGACGGCGGCGGCGACGCTCAAGTCGCGCGGGAGAGGCGGGGCGGCGGACGGTGGAACGGGCGGGTGGTGGTACGGCGCGCCGTCGTCTACTCTACCCCGCCACGAACACCCAGCGCCCGCTTCGCGGACCGACCTCGCGAGGCCGGGCGGCGGCGGCGCACTCGCCTCCCGAGCCCGGAGCGAGAGCGAACCCAAATAGGCGGCGGAGGCGCCGCCGCGAGCGGCGGGGCGGAGGCGTCGCGGGGAGGGGGACGGTGTCGGGCGCGGGTCGGTCGGTGCGCTCGCTACACCTCCGCGTCCCGCCCGTCCCCGTCACTACCCGGTCAGGCGCCCGTCGGCGTTCCCTCGGCCGCCCACCTCGCCGACCGCGCGTCCGCGCTCGTTGACGTCGACCCCGTCCGCTTTAGTCTTACGGCACCTAGTTCAGGCCGGGCCACGACCACTACTGGCCGTCTAGGACGCGGGATGAGATGGCTCAACACCCAGCCGCTGGGTACCAACTCTCTCGCCGAGCGGGGTTTCAATCAGTGGCGATTGCTCGACTGCAAGGGAAGCTCGGCTTCCCTAAAATGTCAAAGAATAAGTGATCAAATATATGAATGTAAATTTTCATTGTGTGTACATGTCATTGACTAAATATGCGCTACAACGTGCTGAACAGCTTCTTCATGCCGCAGCTTGGCTGTGCTTTAAACGGTAGTGAGTTCAGGGTAGGTTGTCCCAATGCGTTGAACGGAGACGAGTCATTGGATACAAACTGTTTTTTGTCCCGCCCACGGAGTTCGGCGTCTCTGGGAAAATATGGCAGTGGGAGGGTACCGGACGCCAGGCTTTTCTGCATCAGATTGGATGCCTGTGTGCCAGTTCGATTGACATTGAAATGAGCCAATCACCGAGATTTTAGTGATTGACATTGAAATGAGCCAATCACCGAGCTTTTAGTGTAGACATTCGTGCGAGCATTTTTTTCAACTCGCATTCTGTTCCGAGTTGAGCTGGAGACTTCTCCTAATCATTTTAGCGACACTCTTTGTTGTAAACAAACAACTAGCGACAAATTAATCTTTTATTTCTGGTGGGTTTTATTGTAGTTCCTATAGTTGTAGGACACTAAGTACCGGGAAAAGACGCTTTGTTGGTATGACAGGGTCACAGATCATTTTCTTGAAAAGGAACGGAGCTAGAGTAGAATTCGCGTATAAATAAACGGACACATTTTATGATGTCGACCAAAATTGAGCTTCCCCTCTTTGACAGACGACCATCCGGCACTGGTTTCAATGTCTCCTTGTTTTATGTTTTATGTTTATTTTGTTTACGTTTTTGATGGAGGAGGGAGGGAGAAAAAAAGATTAAAAAAAAAAAAAACTTTGTCCGACCTACCGACCCTATGCTGAAATTTCATGTTACCGGAAACACACTACTTTTTTTTCTACGCCTTACATGAAAGGGTTAAAAAAAAATTTAAAAAGGTTTTTGAGGGTGGACGCAAAACTAATCAACTGAGATAAGACCGACACAAATACGCACAAGCTCTTAAAATTAGGATGGGGCTGTGTTCAAAATTAACCAATCACATGCAAACTAATGTTCATACAGTAAATGGAAGCCACACCACACCAGCCGGCATTTAAAATTAACAACAAACACGATGCCAATTTATGCTCCAGTTCCAGCAGAAGAACTAAGTTCCAAAGAATGACGCTGCCTCCACCATTCTTGGTATGGTGGAATGCAGTGTGTGTATGTGTCAAGCATTCCTTTTGGAGTAATGCTATGGCCAAAAAGGTTCAACCTTAGTTTCACTGAACGATAACATTTCAAAACCACATGGGAAAACGTGGTATGTTAATTAGCAATATGACATCAATATGTGCTTAGAATGTATGGTAATTCAATCATTTTGTTAGACATGCTTATTTTCTAATGACAACAACATATGCCGTAGCTACACAAGGAGCAGCAAGTTACAAGTTACTTTATATATAAATACATGGCATGAATGTGGAAGACAATGAAGAAAAGTGCTATACAATTGGTTCGATTTATTAAGATGACTAACTTGTCACTGGCACAAACTCGAAAGCAGCTCATCAGTTGCTCAGCTGCTTTTTCCAGCATTTCACTCGGTTGACCTTTGCCCTTCTGTTGCAACTGCTGCTGTGCCTGAAACCATATACAGTAGATATTCAGCCTTAATGAATGCCAGCTGAATCTATATATTGACGGGAACATTTTTAATCAACCCCCCAAAAAAATCCTTAGTACCGGTACTTTGATGAACATTCTTACATTGTTGGCAAATATCCTGAGATCCAGAGTGACAGTGAACATCATGGGGAGCGCCCTAAAAGACACAAAGACAGAAGAGAAAATACTACTTTCTGAATGACGACCATTTGCTTGTTTACACTAATCTGACCCCAAATACACAGAAATACTGAACAGGTTGGGTTCAACATTTACGAATGAAGGCCCTGACCATTTTCCGAGCAGATCAGAGATGGGGGTGGGGGCGTACTCTAAACACAACCCACACAACAAAATAATTGGTCAGGTTCATCTTTTTATAAACATTTGACAATTGGGCTTTGATTAACATGGATGGGAAGGCCCACTGTAGATGCCACTTACCAGTTCTCCTCTTTGTGGGACTGAAACGCCCGCAAAAAGGATGTGAGAAGTCAAGGAGGCAACAGTGAGTGTTGACGTGGACTGTAATCATAATTTATTATAGATTGAATGCTGATGGCATTATAAAGGATATTGGACGACAATGGTCTGGAACTTGTAGGCTTCTACAAAGTCGTGATTGGCAACTGCATATGTACATCTGGCAAACAAGAAATAGGGCTGTGAGATACAGACTCTTGATCACTTCTCAATACACTATGAGCACAATATCCCACTCCACCTGAGATGAGCAGCCACCATCTCGTCGTATGGCGGCTCAAGAACCTGTTGACATTTGTCCTCTGGATTGGCCAACTGAAACAGGCACACAAATCTAGATCTGAGCAACAATGAATGGACATCTATTTAAGGTTTATTAATCATGAATTAACTTTTTTTCTTTTTGCTTCGAACTGGGAACAAAAATTTAAGATATGAGTATGACCTGGTGGCAGCGAACTCAACTCACTTCACAACAAGCAGCTGTTTCACATATAGTGAACCAATCATAAAGAAAAAAAAGGTCTTAAAGGAATTTATTGCCACTCCCAGTTGAGGTTTACTTTCAAAGTAAAAATAAACATTGTGCTTTTTAAACACATAACTTTACCTTGGGAAAGTCTGCTAGATTAATACAAACACCCAATAAAAACGACAGAGACTGGCTAACAAATAGCATCAATGTCACTGTGTTACAAAGGGTGGGGAAAAACATGCTGTGGCTAGGCAGTATAACAATACTCACAGGCATATAGGCTTTATCCTATGCAAAACATGACGAATAAATATTACCATTATGGCATCTTACTGAGTCAGTTGTGAAACTCTTCTTCATCTGTGTCTCTATACCTTTATCTGACTACGTATAGGTATTGAAGTGGGTGAAGCCACACCTGAAGCCGAGGGTTGGCTACGTGGGGGTGTTTAAAGGAAAGCAGCTCAGCACAGACTGTCCCCTTCTGGTTTTCAATGGCTTCATATGCCTGCATGAGGACAAGAAGCCTGTTGAGCTGATGAACACTTCCAGGAATATACTTTAGTCTATTTTCACGTTGATGACGTTAGACATCACCTGCTGCAGATACTGGTTGATGGTGATGTGAGCCATGATGTATCCGTCCCAACGGCAACTTCTACCGACGAAGAATCATGTTTAAAAATGCAAACTCTTAAAACCAAAATTGTACGTACGATAAATCGTTGAAAGCGCAGCGAGTTGTGCACGGTGGGGCTATGGCAACCGCAACGATATATGACAAACGGACAGCTCAGTATGATTTTCTTTAGGGTTGAAGCAGTGTAACACTTATTTTGCATGTACGCCAATTAATCAGAATGTTGTAGAACATTGTAGGAAAACGTTCAGAACGCGTCATCTTTTGTCCCTCACAAAAGTTATATTGACGGGAACATTTTTAATCAACCCCAAAAAATCCTTAGTACCGGTACTTTGATGAACATTCTTACATTGTTGGCAAATATCCTGAGATCCAGAGTGACAGTGAACATCACGGGGAGCGCCCTAAAAGACACAAAGACAGAAGAGAAAATACTACTTTCTGAATGACGACCATTTGCTTGTTTACACTAATCTGACCCCAAATACACAGAAATACTGAACAGGTTGGGTTCAACATTTACGAATGAAGGCCCTGACCATTTTCCGAGCAGATCAGGGATGGGGGGTGGGGGCGTACTCTAAACACAACCCACACAACAAAATAATTGGTCAGGTTCATCTTTTTATAAACATTTGACAATTGGGCTTTGATTAACATGGATGGGAAGGCCCACTGTAGATGCCACTTACCAGTTCTCCTCTTTGTGGGACTGAAACGCCCGCAAAAAGGATGTGAGAAGTCAAGGAGGCAACAGTGAGTGTTGACGTGGACTGTAATCATAATTTATTATTGATTGAATGCTGATGGCATTATAAAGGATATTGGACGACAATGGTCTGGAACTTGTAGGCTTCTACAAAGTCGTGATTGGCAACTGCATATGTACATCTGGCAAACAAGAAATAGGGCTGTGAGATACAGACTCTTGATCACTTCTCAATACACTATGAGCACAATATCCCACTCCACCTGAGATGAGCAGCCACCATCTCGTCGTATGGCGGCTCAAGAACCTGTTGACATTTGTCCTCTGGATTGGCCAACTGAAACAGGCACACAAATCTAGATCTGAGCAACAATGAATGGACATCTATTTAAGGTTTATTAATCATGAATTAACTTTTTTTCTTTTTGCTTCGAACTGGGAACAAAAATTTAAGATATGAGTATGACCTGGTGGCAGCGAACTCAACTCACTTCACAACAAGCAGCTGTTTCACATATAGTGAACCAATCATAAAAAAGAAAAAAAAAGGTCTTAAAGGAATTTATTGCCACTCCCAGTTGAGGTTTACTTTCAAAGTAAAAATAAAACAAAGAGAAGTAACATTGTGCATTTAAACACATAACTTTACCTTGGGAAAGTCTGCTAGATTAATACAAACACCCAATAAAAACGACAGAGACTGGCTAACAAATAGTATCAATGTCACTGTGTTACAAAGGGTGGGGAAAAACATGCTGTGGATAGGCAGTATAACAATACTCACAGGCATATAGGCTTTATCCTATGCAAAACATGACGAATAAATATTACCATTATGGCATCTTACTGAGTCAGTTGTGAAACTCTTCTTCATCTGTGTCTCTATACCTTTATCTGACTACGTATAGGTATTGAAGTGGGTGAAGCCACACCTGAAGCCGAGGGTTGGCTACGTGGGGGTGTTTAAAGGAAAGCAGCTCAGCACAGACTGTCCCCTTCTGGTTTTCAATGGCTTCATATGCCTGCATGAGGACAAGAAGCCTGTTGAGCTGATGAACACTTCCAGGAATATACTTTAGTCTATTTTCACGTTGATGACGTTGGACATCACCTGCTGCAGATACTGGTTGATGGTGATGTGAGCCATGATGTATCCGTCCCAACGGCAACTTCTACCGACGAAGAATCATGTTTAAAAATGCAAACTCTTAAAACCAAAATTGTACGTACGATAAATCGTTGAAAGCGCAGCGAGTTGTGCACGGTGGGGCTATAGCAACCGCAACGATATATGACAAACGGACAGCTCAGTATGATTTTCTTTAGGGTTGAAGCAGTGGAACACTTATTTTGCATGTACGCCAATTAATCAGAATGTTGTAGAACATTGTAGAGAAAACGTTCAGAACGCGTCATCTTTTGTCCCTCACAAAAGTGGAAATTAACACTTCATCTGACTATTTCTAGTGGAATATAAACAAATTACACTCGGTTTTGATTATCTAAATTCGATATTCATATGTACATTGACTATGTATAAGAACGTACCTTTGTTCCAACTTTGTGTCCAACGAAATAAGCATTCGAATTAAGTGACACTGGAATTTACATCCGGGTCATAATTTACCTTCAAATTAACTTCCGGTACAAAATTCTTCTTTCTTGCTCATGCTTGGCAAACTAGATACACTTTGGCACATTGCTGCCCCCTATCAGCCTACCTTTTACATTAGCAAAACCTGAAAAAAATCATACAAAGTGGCGAAACGGGTAAATTATATTATTTAGGTCATCGATCAAATGGAACAACGTTTATTTGTTGTGTCTTTCATTTTATGTTCCCGGAAAATAATAAACAAAACCAAATAAGTACGATATAGTACTGTCAATTAAAAACAACAGAAATCAGAACTACAGTACCTGTACAGTATACCCATATTGTCACAAGAGGTTTCGGCCTGGCGGCAATGTACTATGCGTGTTCCATCATACTGCAAAGTCTCATTCACATATGAACAATGACTACATGACTATGATTTTGGTCTATTTTAGGCTTTTTTTGCGGTTGTTCCTTCCCCTTAAAACCAGAAACTCGTTTTGCTCTTTCATTTTGATAAACTATTTTGACTTCTTGAAAGTCCTCTAGTCTAATTCCAATTTGAAGGCATCACTGTGACAAATGCACAAGAGCTTGAGCTGTATAAAGTAAAAAAAACAACAACAAAAAACAAACTTACACCAACAAAACTGAGGACATTAAGATAACCTTTATTTGTCGCACACTGGGGAAGAAAATTGGCCATTTTTATTATAACATTACATAAGTTATTGAATTGTATTCATCATTATGTATTAATAGTATTAATACATAATGATGAATACAATTGAGTATTTTATTGTGTATTAATTTAATACACAAGAACATGGCAACGTGCTGTGCATCAGCTAAACCAGTTTCAACAATCAAGACAAAAAGCACAATAAAAAAAGAACACTTTGTGGGCAAAGGCCTCATTTAATTTTTAAATCACAGAAATAGGCTAGCTCATTTGTAGATAGGGTAAAAACAATGTTGTTAAAATGTCTGTCAAATATATACAGGTTTATTTCAATAAATAATTATGTTTATCATTACTTAAACACTTAATCAAAACAATACAAACATTTAATTTAATAGATAAATATATGCAACCACTGTTACAAGACTTGAAAATGCAATTGCTCAGTGAGCCAAATTATTATTGAGAAGAATGGACCATACTTTACCCACCACTGATTTCAACCTACCGGATACAACACCAACACTATACACGTTAAAAGGGGACATATAATAGCTTAAATGGACTATTTAAATTGTTGCATCCAAAGGGTTGGGTCTGTTAAGTGAGTCCCATTAAGTGGGAAATTTAGCAACCAAGTCTTCAACCTTTAGTTTTCTGCCTATTTTGTGCACTGTTGATGAAGTGCTGCTTACACGAATGAAAACATTTGTCTTTAAGGGTGGTTGGCTTTCTCTTTTAATAGGCTACTTTCATTACCAAGCCACCGAATCACGCTTGGCAATTAATGTAACAGTGTGCATGACATCACCAAATACACGTACACTAAAAAGGCACATAACTTAAGATTTACTTGGTTGGGACTCCAGATACACAACTATTTGCATACAAAATTTAAAAAGTAAATGTTTCTGGTATATAGTAGTTTGAATTTCCATATGAATGTGAGTTCTTTATAATGAGTGAGGTTGGTTCATGATAGATAAGTCCCTTCACAAATAATTAATATCCACTGGTAAAAGGTGGATTTCGTTCAAGCAATAATGTGCCTTCTTAGAGAAACTGGGCGGGGCCGGGAGACCACCATGCTCCACCAGCTCGAGTAGTACTGTGAGGTTGCATGAGGTACTCGCTGCTGATTGGTCCTTGGAGAACGACACAGGGCGAAGGGGAGAAGCTCATCTCACTGCACCCAGTCGTCCATAGAAAAGGATAATGGCTGAACACATACATGTTAATATGAAATCGTGATATGAAGTAGTAGGCGGAGCCTCACCTGGAGCTGTGAGAAGCCATTGTTGAAGGTGTGTGGCAGGTTGGGGGATGGGAAGCGGTGGAGCTCCACCCTTCGGATAACACCTGAACACCTTGACACGTAGGTGAAAAAAACAGTCTTAACTGTAAAATGTCAAGCAAGTCCCAAGTTATGATGGCAAAAATCACCCAAGTCAAGCAGGGTCCCCACTAAATTTCAAGTCGAGAGAGAGAAAGAGAGATGCCTGATTTTTACTTCATGTACAACACTTTGTGTGCAGCTCTCAACGTTTTTAAAGTGCTCTTTAAATAAAGCTGATTTAAAAAGGACAATGAATTGGATTGCAGCCTTAAATCATGTTTCTTTTTTGTACATTGTTTAATTAGGTTATTACTCCGTTTTTTAAAAATGCAATATTATATAGAGTGCTAGTTTCCCTTAAGAAAAAGCTAACTTTTTACGGGCAGCAAGGCTGGAACGGATTTATGGCAATTCCATTTATCTCAATGGGGAAATATACTGGTAATTTGAGACAAGTGTTTTGGGTTACGAGCACGGCCACGGAACAAATTAAACATCTATCTCAAGGCATCACTGTATTGTTGTTGTTACCAGAGGGATGAGAGCAGTGCGGCAGGTGCTGATAGGGAGAGTGTCGCCGGGCATAACCACGGTGCCTGTATCCGTGTTGATGATGGGATGCAAGCGAAAGCCTGTCGTCATAAGTAAAAGCCCCGCCTCCACCTGGCGAACACGGAGACCAACCTGATGTGTTACGGCGTAAGTCACATTTCACCTTTGGTCCACACAAATTTGAATAACTTGAGACACCACACATGCTACAGTAGTGTGTGTGTGTGTGTGTGTGTGTGTGTGTTGTTGTTGTTCTTATAGTGTTTCTGTACTTGGGATGAGTAACACAATACAACACACGTTTCAAAGTTACTGTAAACCATTTATTTTTAAAAGTAATGTAAAATGAATTTGAAATTATAATACTGCTATTAGATCAGATTTTGTGATATATTTACAGTTAAAAACTATTAATAGTGGTAATTATTAACACATTTGGGAGGTGGCAATTTCCTCACATTTTATTTCCAGCGATTACTGTAAAAAGGAACAATCGACCACCAATCTCAAAATAACCTGAAACCTGTTCATGTGGCCCAAGCACACGGCTTAGCTATAATTGCCTCTGAAACAAGAAAAACAATGTACGAAAGGTCAAATTGTAAAATATGTCATATGTTGAAACGAGAACTGCTCGAAAAGTGTTGTACTTTTGTTTGTGCTATGCTGTGATGGGCCAGTCTGTTTCTGTGTGTCAAAAATAAAGCCTCAAAAACTCATCAGTTGACCAGGATTGAATAAATAAAATGCAGTATAACGTAGAGAATTTGATCGGACACAATTTAACTGAATAAAAATATATCAGTCATGTTCTCCAATATTGTTTTGTGCACACTTTCACACTGAAATTAGAAACTCACACGTTGGAATTTCAACATAACCCTCCCTTGGCTCAGCCAAGCCCCGCCCACCTGGGTTCCTGGGTTCAGCAGAACGACAAAACAACTCTTGTTAAACGCACAGTACGGCAAAATCCAACGTAATCCTGGGCGGAAATGATAAAAGTTCAAAAGATGACAACACAGGACAACATCTTTGTTCACTCTCCTGTCTCACCTCTCTTTGGTGTCCAGGAATGCTTTGGCAAAAGGATTATGTTTGATCTTCAGAGCTGAGATCTGTATAGAAAACAAATCGCATTTCGCCGTACATTGTCGGAGGGCTTATTAGTGACAGACTGAGCATACGTGTGAATTTTCCCCTCATGCTGATTTACACAATTTGTGTGCAACTGTGCATGTGGTACATAGAGCAGACATCAGCAAACACAAACATGTTTTCACCTTTGTTTCAACAGACCATACCACATTTTCATAAATGCGAGAGTTTGTTTTGGTCCGAAGAAATGAAGGTTAATCTTTTCAGTAATAATTCAAAAAGGTGTTTTTGGCGCAAACACAACACTGTTCATGACCGAAATGTCAATTTCTTCATAATGTCTCCCCTTTGAGGTGACTTTGAAGAGGCCTTGAGGTTCCCGATGAGGTATCACACTCACAATATACTGTACCTCTTCGTTCTGGTAGGCGGTGACTGCGATGAACTGAGTCTCTTTGAAGGAAACGTCGGTAACTAGACGACGTTGCAAGCCAACACACACAATGTACAGATGAGGCTCGTATTTATGAAGCGAGTTTAACATGATCTGGAAGACAAACACAAAAACACAGGGATTTGTACACCATACAAAACCAAGCCTTTTAGTTATTTATTCATTTATTCATTTATTCATTTATTCATTTATTCATTTATTTATTTATTTATTTATTTATTTATTTATTTACTTATTTATTTATTTATTTTCAAAACAACTTTCATTGAATAAGCCCTAAATACAGTGGTTAAAATGTCCAATTAACTATCATGGCCCTTCAGGACAACGCAAAAGAACAATTTTCTTTCTGAGAGGTTGGCTTCAAACAGTATGTACCTGGTTGTTGCTGCCATTTGTGTGCATGCACTTGTATGTGTGTGTGTGTGTGTGTGTGGGTTCCCATGTAAACTGGAGTGAGTGCGGGCTCTCTGAATTTAGTTTACCTTCGCTCTCATCTCTCTTAGACATGATGGGTAAATTAATCCCCCAGTAAAAAAACATAATTACCATAATGCACAAATAAGATGAGCAATTATCCAATTACGGCCCAGTTTCAACACTGCATTACTGCCCTGTGTGTGGCTGTGTGTGTGTGTGTGTGTGTGTGTGTGTGTGTGTGTGTGTGTGTGTGAGGCCCCTGAGTGATGACTGGGAACTTGTACACAGGAAGTGCATTAAACCGCAGCCAACCAATTAAAATGTGTTTATTGTATTCCCGTGGTTAAGAGGGGGCACACAGGTGGAGTGTATGAGAAGAGCCACTGAAGTGGATTCTTTGAAGTGGTGCGCTCTCTCCCACTCCAGCACAACAACAGAACACGACAAATACAGACACACACACACACACACACACACACACATTTACATAAATTATTATTACTCAGATTATTATCCGTTATTTAATGTTAGAATCATGCATACTGGTTAAAATACTGACAAAAAGCAAGAAAGAACAATACATGGCTCATGTTTTTTCAGTGGATTCATCAACAAGAGGAAAGTAGGAAGCAGAAGTACATATTACTAAACACATGAAGTGTAACTTTGCGCATTGCCACTATTTTCAGATACCTGTCCTTCTGTCTTGTGTTTGTTGTTTAGTTTGACCTTGTTAAAGGTCACCGCTGCCTTCATCCAATGAGCTCCAAAGTTGGGTGAGTCCGGGTGGATGTAGATTCCACTATGGTCCTGCCCCTTGCTGCGTCCCTCTGCCTGGGCGGCCGCCAGCCACTCTCCGCTGACAAACTTCCAGCGGCAGCTGTCAGTCGGGATGAAGTCGAGCAGGAAGGAATACATCGAACCCGGGTCAAGACCTGACACGCTGACCTTCAGGACAGGAAACATGCGTCTAGGACAAGCACATTACAAACATTGTGTTGAATCTGAATGTTGCTCATACCATAGTTCCAACAGACTACTGGCAAAATTGTGTGTGTGTGTGTGTGTGTGTGTGTGTGTGTGTGTGTGTGTGTGTGTGTGTGTGTGTGTGTGTGTGTGTGTGTGTGTGTGTGTGTGTGTGCGTGTGTTTTAAACATACATATACAGTACCGTTGATCAGTTGCTCTGGGTTGTCTTGGTCTCGTGATGTCAAAATGTGAACAGCAATAGCAAGTCAAGTGTTTGAACACCAAGTGAAGCATGAAATGCATTGGTCTATTCCTGTTCAGCTCCTTGTTAGACAACAACTTGTGCAAAAACTATTCAACCATTCAACAGGTGAACACATGCATTCAAAAGTTTACAAGAGGTGAAATTAAGTTCACCAGTCGTACTTCTTTGGTTCATCCTGAAATTTCATCCGAAAGCCTCAACTTTTTAGTGTATTTGTGAAGATATTTAATAACTGTTCAGGCAATGTTGAAATTAAATCACAACATTCACAACTCCCATTGAGGTTTTCTAAAAATAAGTTGAATGATGTCAATAAAAAAATAAATACCTTTAAAAAATGGTCAATTGTGTAATCGACTTTAACTTGATGACAAGTAAGGAACATGCAGAGAGAAATTACTCATAATACTTTTTTAGGGATATAGTATACTCATTATTATCTCTCAAGGGGAAATTCAATTTAGACTTTGCTGCAGGCATGTATGTGGTGCTCAAGCCAAGGCAGCTTGATTTGGAAGATGGCACATTTCATTCACAAGGAAACTGAGCGTTCTTTATATAATTAAAAGCACAACATTTAAAAGCATTTAAAAACAAGACATTTATAATCAAAGTATAGAAATGAAAGATAACTTACTATTTACATGTAACCAGGTGAACCGTACTTGGACTTTTGTCGTGAAGGCTGCCTTGTTTAACAAATGTAGCACTGTCACTTTAAGAGCCACACTAGATCAAAACATGCAGGAACATATAGAGTGCGTATGGAAGCCATTTGAGCATTTATTCCAAATCCCTGATATCAGACATGAGTGTGTTACACTAGTTCGATCTTTTTCAGCACTAGTTCGACACTCAGCCACACTAGTGACGCACTTTGTCGAACTAGTTGCATGGAAATCCTCACTAGCCACTCATTTTTGGCAACTAGTGGCACTTTTGTCCAACTAGTGCTGACAAAATTCTAACTAGTGACACCTGGAAGCACACAAGCAGAGGGAACTTCCCAGCTAGTCAGCCTTTTTATGCCCTAGACATTTTTCCTACATGTTGGGCTTTTCTTTTCACTTGTTGGTGTTAATCAGCACTAGTGAGCGACTGTGCACAACGAGTGCAGCAAATATCTAACATGTAGGGATTTTTGTTGCACTAGCTCATGTTTTTGGCATACTAGCTGGCATGTACATCATACTAGCTAAATAAAATTGCTTACTAGTTGACATGTGTGCACAACTAGTGAACTTGTAAAGTTTTGTAACTGTCAAACATGCAAACTAGCCAAATGGGATTATTTCACTAGTAAACTAGATGTGTGCACATGTCACCTAGTTCCCACTTTTGTCAAACATGTTCAGTCAAAGTCTATACAAGTTCAGCATTGAGCCTGACAAGTGAGACAAAATACGTTCCACTAGTTAACTAGTGAAATGAAAATCTGTGTCACTAGCTCACTAGTGTGTCACTCTGAACCCAAATAGTTTACTAGTGAGGAAACATGTGTATCACTAGTTAACAAGTAAAGTGAAAATTAGCCCAACTAGTGGATATCTCTACATTGACTAGTGAACATGTTCACATTTTGAAACCATCTAGTTAACATGTAAGGTCCAATCGATTGCAACTTGTTTACTAGTTTGGATTTCTGGATTCACTCGTCGACATGTAACCAATAATGAGCATCCTCTAGTGAACTAGCTGCAAATCCTCAGGACAACTTGTAAACTAGTGTAAAACATGCAAATAAAGTGGGTGTTCGATATCAAGGCGTCAAGGGGCTTTAACTAGTAAACTAGCTACTGTTTTATCTGCCACTAGTAAACTAGTGAGTATTTCAGCTCGCACTTGTTTAATAGTGCAGAAAATCACGGGTGACAAGTTCACATGTTAGAATAATCCATGATTGACAAGTTAACATGTTGCTGAAAATGAATGACTAGTTGGAGTTTGTATGCAACTAGTTCGACAACGTGCGTCACTAGTGTGGCTGAGTGTCGAACTAGTGCTGAAAAAGATCGAACTAGTGTAACACACTCATGTCTGATATCAGGGATTTGGAATAAATGCTCAAATGGCTTGCCAAAGAGTGCGTGACAATCAGACCAGGCAGTGCAGTGAGAGTGACATGCACGTGAAGGAGAGTAGTCGCTGAACTGTGCCTACTGCTTGTCCCAACTTGATACACCCGTGATCGTCGTTGTAACCCTGGCGATATTCAGGTAATTGGTAACTAATTTACTATGATGCATGTTAGGTGTTAAAATTGGACAGATGATTAATTATTTGGATGATATTTGTAGAGCACAATATCGTAGTTTGGAGTTTGAAATCTACCACTAGTGAGTCTTGTGAACAGCTGTACAGCGTAAGTGTTCGCAACGTTACAATATGTAAATATGTTTTTTGGGACTGTGAAACTATATGAACTGTGTTATCTGTTCTTTAGAGGGGAGATCATATGTGTTTTTCCACGTGCTTTGTATGCACCCAACACACCAGAACGTATCGAGTAAGTGTGTCTGCATCTCAAAACCTTGGGTTGTAATGATTATTTGTTAAATGAAGTATTGTGGCTTGGAAATACTGTATTTTTGTTTCTGTTTCCCTATTAAGCAAGCCACTGCTGTTGTCTATTATATTGTAATTGTCTTTAATCTGTTAGATACTCTTCTTTGATCTCTTAGATCCCTTTTCAAACTCTTTTAAAATTCAGTTAACATCTCAGTCTTTTCTCTTAATGCTGTACAAATTTTCATTGTCCAGTCGGGAATAAAACCCACATAAAAATGTATTTGTGTTCAGTCCAGTCTGTCCAAAGATCCGGCTACATACACCAAAAAAAAGATTGGAGGAGGGGGAAAAGCAGCTCTGAAAGGCCCTGGATAACAGAACTGCCATTTTTGCTGGAACCCATTATTTTTCTTCAATCAACATCATTTCCGTCATTCAAGTCTTTTGATATCTGACAAGCATTCATTTGAGTTTGTGAGAATTGAGCCAACTGCTCGTCCGCTGCGCTTACAAGCCCCCCTAGCCTACCTCCTCCTGCTCCTAATCTCAGCTCTCATGTGGGGCTGAGCGCCAAGCACGGTCCCTTTCTGGCGCATGGCATCAGGCAGAACAGGGAATGACAACAGCATTTGTGCAATCCCTGACATTGTTTGGTGTAAAATTAACCACAACACTGAACATTATAGTGCCGCTGAAAACAATATGTGGCTATTCACCCAATGATTCCTCAAGACATACAAAGTCTAGGGGGGTGCCAAAATGCATGCATTTACTACAAAGAGCATTCACGAATGACACAAAGCCTATATACATGTGCGCATGAAATCCGGGACAGACAGAGAATTTGAAGGCAATGTGATCCTTTTGCTCAGAAAGAATCAAAAGCATGAGCAGGAATACATGGCAATAAAATGGAAGGTAGCGCTCACAATAAAGTGTTGAAGCACAACCCGCTGACCACAACACGTCACATGTACGTCGTGGTAATATGTTTCAGCTCGGCGCAAAGACAGGCTCAGACAGGAACAGGGGTTCTTTTCCACCCCAATCGCTTATGAGGGATCCACCGGGGCTGCTGCACTCCCAGCCTCCCGAGTCCGGTACAGAGGGAAGACTACAACCCTCGGTCGGGAGCAGCGGGCAGTTGATTTACCTGTATTTTTTTTTCCCGGAATATTCACGTCGGCGTAACACTGATTTCCATAACGTTTGGCAGCTCTGTGTTTTACCAAAGAAACAACCATTTGCAGTTTTGTAAATTCTTTCAACTTAAGTAACTGATTAGTCCAAGAAAATACACCTTTTTTGGGGGGGGGGACAGTGATGTTAATTTTATCGCCTTCCATCGAGTGGAAGAGCATGTAATGGTTCTTCCTGCCACTGTACAGTAGATCTCTGGCATAGATAAGATGAAAATACATTCCAGGTAAAACAATAATTTTTGGACCAACTAAGTGAAATTCCCGTGACACACCTGAAGATTTTTCACTGTGAACTCACTGCTATCGAGCTTTTTATTCTTCCAATAGCTTGATTCATGCAAACGCTCAGATTTTAGAAGGCAACTCACCGACCGCTTTTGGTGACTATCATTTCATTGGTGACATGCTGGAACTTCCTCCACAGCTCGGCGTCCTCCAGTGTGACCTGTAGCCCGCTTTCTGTGGGGTCACCCTTCTCCCGTCCGGCCTGAAGCTCATCCTCCACTGCGGTCAGCAGCCGCGATACGCAGTGCTTCGATGAGGTCTCGCCATCTTCCTGTTGCTCCTCCAGCTTCATCTGCATGACACAATCGCAGGAGGTCACAATGCTGCCGATAAGCTTTTATGCACATTCCATAGGTAAAGCTGTATCTTTGGGCCTTCTACGAGCTAACTGTTCCTTTTAGGATTCCCTACAACATTTTTACAGGGCTTTCAATGGCCATATTGGTGTGTTTTTATTGTCTTGTTAAGCCACTTTTACTTACTGTCCATTAGACCAGCTCGTGATAAAACCCTTTTGAGCAAAAGGTTGCCTTTTCAGGGCACATTAAAAAACCAAAACAAACAAACACATGCAGCAGGTATTCCAAGACTAGGTTGTGATTTTATTTGATTGATTTATTTGTTTTCCTTGTATTAACTGTAAAATGTATTGTACACAAAGTACATTTGACTGTATTGTGACCATGGGAAGCACTTTGTGAGTCATCGGTGAAGAATATTATCTACAGTTGACTAAAAGGGACTAACTTTATTTAGATGCCTGCTGTTAATCATGATGGCCATTGGAACATAATACACTTTTATGGTTAAACGGACCATTACAATACAGTATATCGAATTTCCTTCTGAAGCTGGCTCATTTGCCAGGTTTGGTCACCAATTTCCTCTCAAAGTGGCCTTCAGAATATCTGAATCGTGTGTGATTTACCGTATATAAACTACCAGTCAAGTTTGGGCAGATTTTGCATGAGAAAGTGTGTTCAAATTTGTGACTGGCAGTGTAGTATATACAGTATAATATCATTTTAATAATCTTGGTACCCCATCCTCCCCAGTACCAAAATATCTTCTGCGCCCCTATTGTGTACACAACACTGGATATACATTCGAGACAGCATAAGCAACCCAATATAAACTGAACGTGTAACATTCAACTCATTTAATGATACAGATGAGAGTAAACACCTTAAGTATACAGAAATGAATTGAATAAAGAATTTCTAAAATTCCTGCAAAATGTAAACAGCCAGTAAAAGTCAGTGTAGGTGCCAATTTGACATTGGCAGAATTTTGTGTGTTCAATTTGCTGTGATATTGATACGTTCAATTGGCATATTTCCTAATTGAGTAGAAATAGTCGCCATTGTTATTTCATGCATCTTTAAGTGTTTCTTTTACAGAACTATTTGTTGTGACGTCACGCGACTGGGGAATGAAGACAGGTGGAGAAGGAGTCGGAGAGAGACAGACAGACAGAAAGACAGATAAGGCCAGCTCAAGATTAGAAGCGATACAGTTTTTTGACAAATGTCGGTGCTGTTCCGGTGCACCTTTTGAGGCCAGCTCAAGATTAGAAGCGATACAGTTTTTTGACCATATCAACAGACAAACGAATTAGTCAAACTGAAGAGAATCTTTTTTGTATACTTTATTTTTTAATAAACAGAAAATACGAAGAATCCATTGTCGTGTTGTTTGCGTTCAAGACTCGTCGTTAGACTGGCCTCAAAAGGTGCACCGGAATAGCACCGACAGTCAGACTTACCTGAGTGCAGAAAAAACTCCCAAGTGAGACGGACATTCAAAATGATGAGCGCTAACAAGTGTTTGGGTGGAGATGTGAACGAGCGCAGCGAGCGACAGAACACAATCGGACAGACAGAGCTCCTCCCTCGCCACTCTTACCCAAACTGGCGAGCTGCAAACACAACCCACCAACAATTACATTGAATTACTTATTAATAAGAACACATCCAGGTGGCTCAGTGAAGAAAATTCACATTCCAGAAGAGACTAAAAAGTGAGAAATTTTCCTCTTACTTTCATGCCAGTGCCACTTGTTTAGCTGGTCCAACAGGATGAAAAAGACGACTTCCTCTGCAGAATGAGATTTGCTTTTCCTTTTCTAAAGGCAAGCACCGACGGCAGGGGCACACCAACATTTAAATGTCAGCCGAGAACATTGAAGGCAACCACGCACAAGTTAGCGGAGGCGTGAAACGGACAAGAGATCAAAAATCTGGAAAGCCACGATACCTGATATGTGCATGTGTGTGATGTGTGTGTGATTTAATCAGCAGGGAGATTTAGCGGCTTTAGCCCTTTGTCGGGCATAAAGACAGCGTGAACTAGGGCGGCAACCATGGCTTAAATCCACAACAGGCTGAGTACTAGTTTACCTTAGATGTGCACTTTATAATTTTATATTGCTTTGTTTTGATTCCATAAAAAGAGCTGTTAAAGGAGCTGTTGTTGATGGACGGGTCACACACCATTTGACTGAATAAATTGACCAACTTCACCATCGCGGTTAAAATTTCAGCAGGAAATGCTGCTGTTTTGTTTATTTATTTGTTGCAGCTCCGAAGCAAACAGAGCTGCCGCGGTGTTTTTCAGAATATTCACTTTATTAATTAGTTTCACACTCGGGCGAATACAGACACGTCTATGTTGGACTACGCGTCTTCTCAACTGCCGTTCGACTCGAGAGGCGTTCAGGGCCGCTTCTCAAAAAACGTAAATTAATGATCCCTTGACTGACGCCCAGAAAAGTGAAAACAATGCAACAAAACAGAAAATCAATTGAATAACAAACAGTATCCTACATATTTGTTGGGAGGAGGCACTTGTCACAAATTACAATTCACATTTTAACCATGTTGAGTGTTTCATGACTTCTTTGGGGTCATTTTTTAAATTTTTTTTCTTAAAATAGACTTTGATAAATATTCCCAAAAATGAAATGGACACTTTATTTTGAAATATCTGGACATTCAGAAGCAGAATGTGAATGAATCCCACACCGACCGTCAAGTAGCTAATACAAAGCTAGTCATTATGCCTCTATACAGTACATGCAAAAAAAAAATGGCACTTTGAGATGAGAATTCTGTCCTACCACGATACACTGAATACAGGTCGACCCTGTACGTTCTTTAATAAATCAACAATTATGTAACTGATGACAAAAAAAGCATACTAGATAAAACATGTAAAAACTTGCTGTGAAATGTAAAAACATTTGTAGAATAAATAAAAATTCATTGAAGAGGAAAAAGAAGGCATATTAATTTAAAAAAAGAAGACATTTCATGGTGAAAACAGGCAGACAAGTAACACAGAGGATATACAGACAGAATTTTTCCCCATGGAAAGCACACCTGACACCTGGCCTGAAGACCTGAAGCATCCTGACTGGGCACTCGGATATTTTAGAAACAGATGGAACACAATTTGATGATGCCGTCCCTGAAATACAAAACAAGACATTTCACTTTTTATGTTTTGGATCGCTTATGACTTGATACAGTGTGCATAAATCTGAATTACCTGGCGAATGGGATGTAAGACAGGCCATACCTGCAGTAAAAAGCACAATTTTCATTCATTTGCTCTTATTTCCATTTGTGTGTGTTTTAGTGTCCACATGTGCAATGACGTGGGCCGTGGTGGCCGTGGTGGCCGTGGCGCTGTGGCTCTCTCTCTCTCTCACTCTCACTCTCACTCTCACTCTCACTCTCACTCTCACTCTCACTCTCTCTCTCTCTCTCTCTCTCTCTCTCTCTCTCTCTCTCTCTCTCTCTCTCTCTCTCTCTCTCTCTCTCTCTCTCTCTCTCTCTCTCTCTCTCTCTCTCTCTCTCTCTCTCTCTCTCTCTCTCTCTCTCTCTCTCTCTCTCTCTCTCTCTCTCTCTCTCTCTCTCTCTCTCTCTCTCTCTCTCTCTCTCTCTCTCTCTCTCTCTCTCTCTCTCTCTCTCTCATATCACTGCGTAAAATGGATGCATAGTTCGTGATAAGAACATCATGGCGGGCATGGCTTTTACGCGCCTATGTATCCTGTAAAAAATTGTAGAGCATTTGCAGAGTAAAGCATCCTTGGGTCCCTCATTGTTATTGTTGTTATTATTGTTACTGATTATTATTACAAATGTCATTTAAATTAAACTTGACTGGAAACCATGCATTTACTTTGAGAAACATGAACCGCGGGTACACCCCTTCTCTAATATAAATATTCTCAAAAGCTTACCAACTGAACGCCACAAACTGCAAGACACAGAAGAGCAAGGCAAGGCCGTTGTTATTCCACTAGAGGGAGACAGTAGTCAGTTAATTTATGCAACGTCAACATCAGGGGTGTCCAACGTGGGGCCCTCGGGCTTGCTTCCTCCATCTTTCATTTTTATTACTTTTATCCTGTCTTCAAAGCGTGAATGCTTTTCTTAACTCCTTGGTCTGCAAAGGTCCATTTCGTAGCCATTTTAGCAATGCAACGTTCATTGCTGCGTCTCAAACTAAACAATAACAAATACTTCCTGGACTACTGCGCATGTGTAAAAGAGTGTGGTGGTTGCTGTTGCCGTTTCCGAACGAAGCAGTAGAGGTCGCTGTTGGATTAGACTTTTGCGGAAGGCTTGTTTTCCTTGTAGTGAATCTCATTGCGAGGCAAGAGCAGAGAAAAAGATTTCGCATTACGGAACAGGGGGACTTTTCGTCATAGGGGGAGAAGAAAAGTGGGAATGGCTTTCATGCATGACATTTTTTTCACACGAGGGGGTATTTTCGCCCATGTAGGTTTCTTTGTAGAGGAGTTTCACTGTATATGTCATGCCTGTCAAACAATGAGATGAATTTCTCACCCAAAAAGCTGAACACAACGTCAGCACCAGACATACCTGCAGACAGATAGACAGAGAGAGACAGGTTATCACCAAGCTAACCACATACATATCATCCATCCATCCATTTTCCGAACCGCTTGATCCTCACTAGGGTCGCGGGGGGTGCTGGAGCCTATCCCAGCCATCTTCGGGCAGTAGGCGGGGGACACCCCGAATCGGTTGCCAGCCAATCGCAGGGCACACAGAGACGAACAACCATACACGCCCACATTCACACCTAGGGACAATTTAGAGTGTTCAATCAGCCTGCCATGCATGTTTTTGGAATGTGGGAGGAAACCGGAGTGCCCGGAGAAAACCCACGCAGGCCCGGGGAGAACATGCAAACTCCACACAGGGAGGCCGGAGCTGGAATCGAACCCGGCACCTCTGCACTGTGAAGCCGACGTGCTAACCACTGGACTACCGGGCCGCCCACATACATATCACCAATCTGTAATTCCATTTTCACTAAAATTGATGATAATCACAGCATGAAATCACACAATTATTCTCATCTTACCAGCATAATGGTCGTGGCCAACGCTCGTTCTTTAGCACACATATTCTTTAACTGTCTGCATGGTCCTATCAGGAACATGGTGCTGAAACCACATTAGAGACAGGCGCTGTATCAAGAAAGCGCAGGTGGTTTGATTACAGATTGTGTACCTGGATAAAGCGCAGAGGTTTCCAACACTGTACATGACAGCGAACACAGCGAGACCAAATCCAGGTAACCACAGCATACATGTGCCCTGAAATAAAACGGGCACAGACCATGAAAGGAGCAACGCAAGGGAACAAGATGGATTATTATTTATATATATATATATATATATATATATATATATATATATATATATATATATATATATATATATATATATATATATATATATATATATATATATATATACACACACCAGAGGGGTGAGGCGAGGATTATATATATATATACACATACACACACACACACACACACACACACACACGTTCTATAAGGATAGATCATTGATTTGCATCTCTTGTCTTACACTGATGAATTGCTTTTAGCGAGTTATGTAAAATATAAATGAAGACTGGCAAAGTAGCCCTCTTTCCTTTGTTGTGTATGTGGCCTTTGGAAGAAAAAGTTTGGACAGCCCCACACAAGAAGCTGCCTACAAAACATCACAGCCACATCCACTCACCAGAATGGAGCACAGAATCCCCAAAATGAAACAGAGTAGGAAGCCTTTCATCCTTGTCCCCCAGGCCAACGTCGATGCCTGACTGGCTCTCTGGAGAGATTACATCATCATAATTTTGACTAAAAACACGCAGGTAGGTCCAAAGAATTAATTACAGAAACTCATTTGCATCATACTGCCGTTTCAGTATTTCAAAACTAATTACTACAGCACTGGCTGAGTGGTTCTCACCGTTAACTCAAAACGAGAAAAACATGTTAGGTTAATTCAATGTTTGAAGATTCTAAATTCCCTCTCGTCCTGTGTTTGATGAGTGATGAGTACAGGGTGCAGCATGGTTCTCACCCTTGGTCAGGAGGGATAGGCTCCAACTTCCCTGAGAAAGATAAGCCGTGTACACGGGGTCGTCGTTTTTCAATAATCCCAATATTTTCATTTAACCAGCAGCGCAGCGTGGTCATGCGACAAAAGCAGGCCCACTTGCGACTGTACTTAATGGTTTTCTTTTGATCGTTTTGTATATTTGGCCTGCAACAATTTTTCATGCAAATATTGCATTTGCTGTAATTATGACATTCCAAGGCTCCATTGCACAATGAAGCGCATTTTTGCCGCAATGCAAGAATACTTCATCATCAACACTAAGTGTTGTTTAACATTGGATTCTTTCCTATTTCTGGCCTATTATGGAGAGGTTTTTCCTGCATATATTTATTGTAATTAGGACTATGCAACTGCGAGACGGTTGGGTGTAACTCCATGTAAACCGAGGACCCCCTGTGAATTGAATAGTCAGCGGCTGCCTACCACTGAGCCATGTCATGTGCTATCATCTACGTGTACCTAAAAAGTGGCACATTTCAGCCTAGAAGACTTCCACTTAAAGCTTGAAAAAAAAACATTGTCGTCTTCTTGATGATCTTAATGCGCTGTTTCATAATCGTACAGGAAATTTATGTCAACCAAGTAAGTTAATTTAAGACAATTTCTAGCATCTGAATTTGCCTCAATTAGTTTTTGTTATAATGATATTGTTGGGCAAAATCTTAAATTGCACATTCCTAATTCCTTTTGGTCTATTTGACGTTCATGCACAGGTTGGTGAACCGGTTTAAAAAATAAGTACCGGTAATCATACTTTACTAAAAAAGTTACTCTAATCAAAAGTAACGGCACTCGTCCAATTTTTGTTTACTCTAATTTATTATTGTAATGTCTCGTTCACGCTTCCAGAGAATCGATGAGCTGTTTGGACGAGTTGAACATTAAACTAAAAGTATGACGCATGGTTGCAATGAAAACTCCAAACGAACACACTAAATTCTTCCAAAATAACATCTGTTACGCATGTAAAAGGTGAATCGTCAGGTCATTATTTTGACAGCTGAACTGTGATTAGCCTCTGGAGGCTAACAACAAGCTAAAAAGAGCTGCGCTGCTTGACATCACCTCCAGTATTCCGCTCTCGTCCGTGTTATTATCCTCATCTTCACCGCTCAGCACCTTCTTTAGTTTATCCATGTACTTGCGCTCTTGCTAGCGACAAAAGCAAGGCCGTGTCTGGAAAGTTTCCAGGAATTGGTGGACTTTGATGGTCAAGTTGATGAGCTGAGGTGAGACGACGTATATACAGTACCTCGTTGACCACAACAGGTGGCCAGCTTCCGCCTGCACTAACGCCAATGACCACCAACGTCACTGTTTCCCCCTCTACTTTATAGTACATGTACTGTATTTAGACAGCAGAGAGTGCCGTAGGACAAGGAATTGTTGCTGAGAGGCGCCCAAACTACTTTATTCTACACTATACAAATGGTTCTCAAACTTTGTAACTTTCCAAGTACCACCTAAAAAAACAACTTAAGGCTTCAAAGTAGCAAATTTTGGACATTAACACAGTGTTTAAATATAGCAGGCGCGACTACTATGTGAATTGGGAATTTCTCCATTGCGAGACTAATAAAGGTTTTCTTATCTTACTACTACTATTACTACTACTAATAATAATAATAGTAATAACTGTATTCAACGATTCAGTTAAAAAATATTGCACTCTAAAGATAAGGCACATAAATAGTTTAAGAAGAAACTTTGCAAAGATTAAATGCAAATGTATTGTACTAAAAAGTGAAATACAACTGACCGTACTTGAGCAGACCAAACAAATGCATTAGAAAATTGCAACTGGTCCAAAGGTCTGTCAAGAAACCCTCACACGAGTCATGTCACATTTCCAACAGCAACTCCACTGACAGGGGGACTACAGTCACATGACTTGACTCCTGTCCTGTGCGACTGAAGTTTCCAATTTTTAGGACTTGATTGGCTAAAAGTGATGAAAGACTGCACTTTGTATTCAGTAGGTGTCACTTGAATTAGACTTGAACTAGGTGACTGGAACGGTCAAGCATATTTACATTTGAAAATAGAAGCGCACAATTACTGTAGTTTTATTTATTTATTGCTGGTTATTTTTCGGGTTGTGTGCAACTGCGTGCACAAACCCAAGAGTTCACCAGTATGCTGTACAAAGTGGCTAAGGTGCGAATATACAGTATGCTGAGACTCAGTCGGATTGTATGACATGAGTGACAACTTGCTTAACCCAAGTAGCGACTTTATACGACTTGCTCAAAATTTTTTAAAGAGTGAAACTTTCTTATGACTTGCACATACTGTACACTCCTCACAAAACGTTGCTGTGGTCTCAATGGATGGATGGATGTCTCATAAATTGCCATCGAATGTAATTGAAGCGGCCATTGATGGTGTAGTGGTACACTTAGCTAACTCATCTCTCAGTGTTCTGAGATTGACAGGTGATAAATCCAAGGTGTAGTCATCCTTACAACTGAAGTCAGCTCCGATAGCCTCCAATTCACCAGTGATCCTGCACATGATAATCACTCCATAAAATAGATGGATGTATTTGAACTATTATTGTTAATGGTAGTGACAATATGGTTATGTTTGACTGCCGGTAAGTGAACCGGCCCATTCTGTTCCAGTGCGATTGTTTATTGCGTTCAGGTTCACTACTGGTCAATAAATGTAGTTGCCAATTTTCCACCTGTAAAAATGTTTGACTCCAAATGCTTGTTTGTCTATCTGTGTTTGCAATGTATAGTGACAGACAGAACAATTAAATGCGGTTCCACTAGATGGCAGAAGGTACTACATCAGTCAACTGTTTAAATGAGCACACGCACATGTACAAAGACAGCCAATGTGTCCCCGCCCAAGTGGCTAATTAGCTTATGTTTCCATGAGACATTGACCCACTTCTCAAACATACCCAAACAACAAGACGTGAGTGGGAGTGGGAGGTCGGGGGGAGGGTTCCTCCAGGTCACATGGTCAAAACTATTCCGACCCGATTTTGAAGCTTTACGTTTCCTACGTTTGACATGACGTTCTTTGACACTGCTTCTGGAAGGTGAAGCAAGATGATGGTCTCCCTTGTGTCTCGGACCAGGTGGGCTCAACCAACTGACACAAACTCACCTTTTTTCTGCTCTAAATCGAATTATTCAGCGATTGTCCACATCGCTGCCCTCCTCGCCTTAAAAAGACCCTTAAGCAAGAAGACGCTGCAGCGTTCACTCCAGTTGTGCTCCCTGGAGACGTGTAATTAGTGCTGCTATGTGTCTGTGTGTGTATACATGCACATGTACATTCTATTCGTGTTTGTGGATCCCTGAGGCCAAACATTTCCTCAGTGAGACGTCTGACATTGTGTTGTTAGGTTGAGTTTGTTTTCAGACCAGAGGCGAAACAAATTTGTTACATATTTGGACTATAACTTGCTGTGTGCACCTTGCACACCTGGCCTGATTGATCAGCCACAATTGACGTGAATCTCTCAGTGATCATTGAAGGAACCTGACCTCAGTCACTAATATATCATCGCCACGCCACCATGCTTCCACCGTTTCCTCAATGCAAATCATTTATCTGCAATATCTTCTATGTGCTTCCATTCCACAAACATTATTGTGTTTGTGGAATATGACTTAAGCGGCAAAATCATTTTCAGTCATCTCAGGTTGCGGCCATTTTGCCACTTCTGTTAACCGAAAATGACATCACAGTTGCTCAGGTAACAATCAATCACGGCTCACCTGTTTTTGGATGCTGAGCCATAAAAATCACTTGCACACTGGCACAGGGTGAGGGGGATCTTGCTCCAACTTTGGTGCCTCCTCATGTCCTAGAAAGCACAGTGCTGGGAAATATTGGCAAAAGTGGTAGAAGGATACCCATCACGTGACTTGACTCCAATCAGGACTCGCTTGGCTAAAGACTTTGATGAAATTTGATTTGGACTCGGCTACTGTACATGACTCAAAGGTCTTTCAAGTTTTAAAATCTGTATTTGTAAGATAGTATGCCATGTGTTCTGTTTTTAAAGAACATTTTTTTGTGTAATGTGCACCAAGCTGGATGCACATATGCTCTGATGCAGAGTGCACATGCCTAATAAACAAATTCTATGTAGGGAACTCTGAAAATCATTACAATGCCTTTCAATTCAAGGATAATGCTTTTGATAAAAATCTGTAAAAAGAGAATGTCATTGAGCATCATAATCTTTCAGGTGAAGCCTCTGAGCAACATTAAGCCAATTTGGGTGAAACTTTATCTTTTTCTGAAGCATACGCTAAATCAAGATTTTAATGATTCTGATTACACCACACCCCCACTGATGGACTTTCCTTGGCTTTGTATGATGTCCTGCTCTTGGATTTTGGTGTTTCCATCAGTGGAGTAGCAAGCCCCAGCTGTGTGGTTTGCCAAGAACAGATCTCGTCTCGAGAAACTTGCCATGGATAGCGTCAATTGTACTGGGCATTGAAACAGTGCGAGAGCCATCAAGCTTCTCCAACGGACACTGAACCGAAATCGGGGACAGAAAGACTTTCATAGTATTGCTTAAACCTTGAAGATTTGAGACAATACACTTCAAGACTTGAGACTTATTTATGTGACTTACTCCTACACTTAAATATTGCAAACATTAGATGTTAAACAACACAACCAACTATAGCGACATTCAATGAGGTCATCTCCAATAACAACCTGAAGTCAAGACTTTCCCCAAGGCGTTCGAGTCTGTGAGCCCATGTATGTTGACGTTAAGCTGTTGATGACACTTGTTCAAGGCAAAAAAATAAAAAGAAATCCACACTAAAAAATGTTCCTCACTGTCTAGAAAAGTGGGAAAGGGGAAGGTCGCTAGGTGAATCGGGTTCCAGAGGAGCCCTGAAGATGTGGGAGCCTCCTGGCTGTCACTCTCTGTGATTAGCCACCAGCTGACCCAACAGCTGCCTTGAACGACCTTCAACCTGTTTTCTACCAGAAGACACAGCTCTCCTCCAGACTGAGCTGAGCCTCTCATGTGACAAAAATCACGTGAACTAGCAGCACGCAGTAAGCAGCGGTGAGACCATTTTTGACTGAACTGTCATCGGAGGGGGAGCTCACGTCAACAACAATCAATTAAATGTGAGCTTTCTTTCCAGTGTTGTTGTACCGTGTGG
Organism: Hippocampus mohnikei; assembly: GCA_026261675.1. Lineage (NCBI taxonomy): Eukaryota > Metazoa > Chordata > Actinopteri > Syngnathiformes > Syngnathidae > Hippocampus > Hippocampus mohnikei. Next base: position 21,042,782 of record JAKGUB010000284.1, read on the forward strand.
TGAGTGTGTGTTCGTGTGTGGGTGAGTGAATCACAGCAGTCATCAGCGGTGACCTCGACCCAGCCTGCCCACGCCCTACTCTGATCATGCGACCAATCACCTCACTGACCTTGCCAGCCGTGGCCATTACATGACTCCACCTCCTGTCACCAATCACGAACAGGTGACATTCATGAACAAATCAAACACACCCAAATTGCTCTTCCCATTTCATCTCCCAGCATTCCCCCGCAATGGGAAGGATTCTTATCAGGCCAAGTACGTGGGACATTTGATTGGATCTTTGACAGAGCGTAAAGATGCTACATTTAAATGACGTCTGATACGTGTGTGATGGATTTACACTGCACGCTTCAAGAGACACAATTCCGTTTGTTTTTACTCTCAACTGACAACATTTGAATAGGTTAAAGGGTATTAATATGTTCTATGCGCCCTCAACAACAAACTATTCTGATTAACATTGTGTTTGTGTAAAATTAAATTAAGCAGAAAAATCCACCCATTTTTATCCATTTCATGGGGTGGGCATTTTGCCATCTCCTGCCACCTGCTGTCGACTTTAAATGTTCAAACCATGGCATGGGGGCCATTTGTGGCCCACCATGCACATTTTTGCAGCCTATGGCATATGCAAAAGCACCCGATTGATAGAGCCCATGTCTTTGGCCAAGATTTTACAACTTATTTTCTACACTGGGTGGTAAGCAGGGTAAGGGAAGAACAAATTCTTTCTGTCACTTCCTTGTTTTCTGCCAAGTACCCATCTCTATATTAGTAACAACATTTATTTTCATGGTGCCCTGATGAGAAACGATAATTCAGTTACAGTAGTGAATAGCGTGAACCGCGATTATTTGCTCCACTTTCTGCTCCAAGTTAAGGTAATCTCTCTGCTCTTGTTTTGATTCTGAATGTGAACTTGAAGACATTCTGCTGCTGCTCATTGCGGGAGCTGATATGTTCGAGTGGTTCCCCGAAAATCTAAAAAAAACTCCACTTTTTCGCATCATCACCTGGCTATTTTGCTTGGATTGTTTTTGGCATATAAACAAATACAAGATGAATACTGTCAAAGTGGCCTTTGCATTCTTTGATTTTTGTTTCTGGATGTTGCTCTTAAAAGAAAAAGTTTGGACACCCAGGCCTATGGGCTAAGGTTGCAAACATCACATGACCAAACCCAGAAAACAGCCCATTACATTTTTAACCTGACTCCCACATTACTGTCACATTGTTGTTGTTTTCATTTTTGTTTGTTTGGGGAGAAATGGCCACTTGGACCTGCAGGGTAAATCCAGCCACAAGCAAACAGGAAGACAAAATGGCGAGTGAGCCAAGCTGTGCTAAATGACGATGCCGTTCAGAAGATTTCACCCAGTGATCAGGAATCCACACCCCATCTTAACGGCTCCTTCTTCGACTTGTTCACTCCATTAGCCGTGAGCGGAAGGCTGAGTGCCGAGCATGTCGCTAATAATGCTACCAGGGCTCATTAGCGGCGGTGCTATCGTCTCTTTCCCGGCTAATGATGTCGGACGCAGCAAGGGGACGCCTGTGCTCGCTTCTCACCAGTGCTTGCTGTTCCATCAAAGGCCCGGGCAAGGGCCCCGGGGTCAACATGCCCGTTGACGTTTCCTCTGGATACCGAGTGCAAGCAACGTTGTTAACACAAACGGTCACACGGTCGAACATCACCTGCAGCTCAACATGCTCTCAGACATTCCTTCTGGGAAAAAAGGACAGTGAAACAAGGCAACTATTCATCGGGCGCTCACACCAGCGGAAGCCAGCAGGACGAGGCGGCGCTAACCCAATTTTAGCAAACGGCTCCTCACGTCCTCTCACTGGAGGCCATGGGTGATAATTGGATAACGAGCATTTCAGACAAGTTGAGATCTAATTAACTTGTCTCAAAGTCGCTGCTTGAGCGTCTGGACACTTCAACTGGTGTCTGTCTTTGATATGGACGTCTCTAATTCTTTGGGTTTAACACGGGCGCTAGTGTATACTTACCTGCCAGTGGTCAAAGGTGGAGCAGAGCGCCTTGACATGCTTTGGCCTAAAGAGGTGGGGGGGGGGGGGGGGACCCCTGTGTTGTGAGTGTAATTACAGTCATTCGGGCCAATGCACAGCTGCTTGCTGCTTTTGGAAAGTTGATGCACGGTGATGGATGTCATAAACCGACACCACCTATCCCACCTCCCACCCCCTTGCTAACCACAAAGTTATCGACAAGAAGTAATGCGTCTTTGTTCATCTTCCTGTGCCAGGCAGAAATATTCAATTATCTTCTGCTAGACGGCAGAAGTTCCTTTTAAGCTGTATCTTCACCTGTTGCCAATCATACAACAACATAAGAGCTTTATATTCAACTAAGTAATCAGTACATTTGACTGTACATTGAGACCCTATCATATTCATTTTGTGACATTTTTGTTTGGTGGTGTGTGTGAGATTTTACCAATGTGAAACATGTGACTCAATAAATGGATGGGAAACACTGATTTAGAGACAGCGTTCCCACAGCAATTAGCATGTGGCCCATGATTGAGCAGCAGGGGCACTGACACCTGATTTCAAGCTGCAGATGCACCTCCTGCAGCTCCGCTACCTTCAATTCACATTACTGGGCGACCACAAATATATTGTTAGTTGCGTGATGATGAAAGCATAATTTTAACATCTTTGAGTCACTTTAAAATGTGACAGACGCCCCATTTGACTGTAAACATTTTTTGTCATGCTTGTTGTTACTGGTATTACCACACACACACTTACATATACTACATGTAACCATACCTCAGCCACAATGGCATTTCTAGAAACACTGGTTGCCGAAGGCAAGAAGCAGTCAGTCAGTCAGTCCTCCATCCATCCATTTTCCACCGCTTATCCGGGGTCGGGTCACGGGGGCAGCAGCTTTAGGAGGGAAGCCCTGACTTCCCTCTCCCCAGCCACTTCTTCGAGCTCTTCCTGGCGGATCCTGAGGCGTTCCCAGGCCAGTTGGGTAACATAGTCTCTCCAGCGTGTCCTGGGTCGTCCCCGGGGTCTCCTGCCAGTGGGACATGCTCGTAACACCTCACCAGGGAGGCGTCCAGGAGGCATCCTAATTAGATGCCCGAGCCACCTCATCTGGCTCCTCTCGATGAGGAGGAGAAGCGGCTCTACTCTGAGCCCCTCCCGGATGACCGAGCTTCTCACCTTATCTCTAAGGGAGAGCCCGGGCACCCTGCGGAGAAAACTCATTTCGGCCGCTTGTATCCGGGATCTCGTTCTTTCGGTCACGACCCATAGCTCGTGACCATAGATGAGGGTTGGGACATAGATCGACCGGTAAATTGAGAGCTTCGCCCTTTGGCTCAGCTCCTTCTTTACCATGACAGACCGATACAGCGTCCGCATCACAGCAGACGCTGCACCGATTCCGATTCGCCTGTCGATCTCTCGCTCCCTTCTGCCCTCACTCGTGAACAAGACCCCAAGATACTTAAACTCCTCCACTTGGGGCAAGATCTCCTCCCCCGACCCGGTGGCATGCACCAAAAAGCTGTAATCCGCCAATAAACTAAGGAAAGGAGAAGATAAGATAAGATAAGAAAACCTTTATTAGTCTCGCAATGGAGAAATTCCCAATTCTGGGAGGGTGGGGTCAGTCAGTCAATCAATCCTCATTTGTTTAGCACTTTTCTTACAAAATATGCAACTCAAAGTGCTTATTCATGTAAATTCACATGAGTTAAAAACAAGCCAAGCCACCCCACTCCAAAATAACCCATAAAAATCAAGACCTGCACACACGCGCACACACACACACACACACACACACACACACACACACACACACACACACACACACTTAACCAAGAAACCTGAGGCTCAGCACAGCACAATGGAATGGAGGCTGCCCTCAAGAAAAAACAAAACAAAACACATTTGGTCGTTGATTTGGACCAATATTTGTCGTTTCTCGGGGGCCCCTAGTGACCTTACCAGCCAGCAAGAGCTAGTAAGGTCACCCTCAGTTACGAGACCACCAGTAACATGAAATAAAACCAGATATACTCCAAAAGGTTTCGATTTTTTTTTCATTCACATCACCTGTGAGTGAGGAGGTTAAATCAAGCAGATGTCATAAATAGCTGTACAGAGAACCGAGCAAAACATAGTACCCTCTTCTAAAAGGGAGAGACTGGAAATTAAACTATCATCTTTGGGTTTGTTGAGTACATTTTCCCAAAGGTCTGTATAAAATGTTTACTTGGGTTGTGTTTCAGTACTTTGTAATTTTGAAAAACTTAACTCATTCAGTACCAGCCAATTCTGGACCAAGTCTGAAAAGACGTTTAAAAACGTCATTGGGAGTGAATGAGTTAATTGCTAGCCAGCTAGTAGAGACACTGTGCTATTTCAGACAGCGCTATAAAAGAAGGCTAAAGTAATCACTCAAGGCCTTCCTCCCCTTGTTTTCTCAGTGGCTCTGCCTTGGTCAAATGACATGGACGTTTTGTTTATGTTATGTGCGGATGTTGAATATCCACATATTGTAAGCATTTCCAAATGTAAATTCTGAACAGGTAACAATTTCGGTGAGCAGATCAGGAAGGAATAATCACTTTTAACACACCCCATGCTCCAGAATAATCTGTCAGGATCATCATTTACATACATCTAACAATTGGGCCGTTACTAACGTCAATCAAAGTCGGCCTGAATACCGGTGAGTGAGTACCTGTATAACAAATGATAACAGAGATTCCAGGGGGCAATTTGTAAGCAAGCTAGCATTTTTGTTTTCAGACTCCTCGTCCACAGTAAATGTACACTTTTGACTCACTATATTTTAAAGCCTGAAGCGTCTTCTCGCTGTGTGGCGGCATTCAGGAGGCGTGCATATGAATAAACGCACTCTGGCATTTGGAAGCTGATGAAATGGTTTGATACTGCCACGCTGCTACGCCTTCACTGAATGTCGGCGAGTGGCACCAGCGCTCAGGGCGAAGACGCCCCCCCATCTCCCCCCATGCACACTGCTCCCACATCCACCCGACCCTTCGTGCATCTGTTCATATCAACTGGCTGAGCTAGCTAATGGATTTACGCCACGTCCTCGCCACTTTACATGCAGTAATATGAGCAAAGATGCCATTTAGCTGGAGATTTAAACGTCAGAAGAGGTGGGGGGGTGGAAGGATACTGGGGAAAGTCAGCCATTCCAGAGGTGCCGTGACTTAATAGTGACCAAATTTAAGACGTTTTGGAATACAAGCCCTTACTCAGCTTATTATATCACATGTAGCACTTGTATTTCAAGTTCCGCTCACTATTCAAAGCAAAAAGGTGTCAGATCAACAGCTAGTATAAACTCAAGGCACCACGGTATGGGGAAATGCCATAGATGGGCTAACAAAATGTTGCTGTAGTTATAAACACTGACACTATAACAAGACTCACAAGCATATATTCTTTATCCTCTGCGAAATATTACCAATGTTAACTTTGTTATAACTGTCGTCTTCAAATATATGTATATATATATATGAAAATTATCCTGCCCTCTTGTAGCCAAGGCATGCATACCAGTAGGAGCAGTACAATGTTCATTGAATTAAAACATAAAAAATGTGTGTAGTATTCTGGAGGTTGTGACGGAGTAATAGTATTTCCATTCAGTTCGATGGTGTTTGATGATTTCATCCATCCATTTTCCGATCCGCTTATCCTTACAAGGGCCGCGGGGGGTGCTGGAGCCTATCCCAGCCGTCTTCTAGCAGTAGGCAAGGGACACCCTGAACCGGTCGCCAGCCAACCACAGTGTTGTTTTGTGTTACGGAAATTAAAGTGAAGGCAGCACTGTAATTTAGGCAGTGATGCCACAAGATAAGCATTAAGCCGCTCTTTTCAGCGCCCTCTGCCAAACCCTCCCTCCAGCCGCCTTCCCCCTTTTCTGTCCGTAATGGATGACGGCAGCACCCTCCTTGCATGCAGGAAAGGTTTAATTAAATCATCGTCCAATCATAATCCCTGTTGTTAATTAAACTGGATAATTTATAAGTACGAAAGTGACTATTTATTAGCTGCTGTGCGGAGTATGGCTGAGCAGTGGCGTGTGCGCTTGCCATGCGCGCACGCCGACACTCACAGGACCGTTGGCCCTCCCCTCCCTTTCCAACCTTTTACTATTGATGCTCTGCATGATTGATAATAAGAGCTAGGCCGCGCTCTACTCGTGTAATGGCAGCGCAATTAAAATTGCCTGTAAATGAGCCGCGGCTCGTTCCCGGTAATCTATGCGACTTTGATTGAATTTGTCAGCGCTAATTGAAAAATACTGCTATTTAATGTCACCACACATCAGGACGCCTTTAATGACATGGTGTCTCAGTGACCCTTAGGGGGTGGGGGCGTTCAAGCGTGCCCTTGACTCAGCCCATCAGGGGAGAGGGAGGGCATCCACCGGGAGATCTACTTGGGGTCGGAGGTCATTCGTCTACATATGATAATGATGCCTTGGCGACCATCTGAGGCTGACTGACACTTCAATCTATAGTTATGTTGTCGTGTGTGTTTAAAACAGGGAATTTTCAATTCGGCAATCCTGGGTGAAGGTGGCATGTTTGCCCGACTATTTCACTGTATTACTCTCATGTACCAAAAACACATTAAGAAGTTAAATACAGCTGAAGTGTACGTGGGGAGTGATGCACTTGTGTACCAGTAGTTGTACGCTGGAGCACACCCTGGGTATGGTTGCAAGCCAATCACAGGCCACAACAAACATTCCCACTCGCATTACAGACCATTTGGAGTCTTCAAATAACCCGAGAAGCATGTTTTTGCAACGTGAGAGGAAGTTGGAGGAGAGCCAGAACATGCCAACTCCACACGGGAAGGCGAGAGCCTGAATTCGAACCCTCAACTTCAGTACTATGAGGCAGAAGTGCTAACCACTAGCTCTGTGGGCCATAATTCATCAAAAAGAATAAACAATGATATATATTTTTTAAAAAGCATGCAATACAGCAAGATGGGTGATTGGCCCATTTTTTCTTTTTAAATCCTCCGAAAATCTTCAAAAATGCTGATCAACACTCAATATACATTTATATTAGAAACAAGGGAATCCAAGAAAAAAGATGGAAGAGTACAATATATCATAAATCTGAGAATATGCAGATCCGTGGGTGCCGAACTGTGAGTATGCAGGTGTCGACTGCAGTTTAAATTGTAATATCCCCATTCACCACTAGATGGCGGACAAGGCTTAGTTGCACTTGCACTGCCATATTATGTCAGTAGGCCTATTAATTTGTTGAATATTTCAAATGATACGCACAATAACGATAGTTCCTCAAAAATAGTAAATGCGTCCATTTTTGTTAGAAAATTAATGTCCAAAATGGGTTACTGCACTCAATTTGGGCTTGCTGTTTAGCAGTTTTGTGCCATCTTTGATTGGTCATTTTTGTTCAAGACGGCAGTTTGCACTGGGAGAATTAAAATAATAATAATCACATTATATGGTTATGTTGTTTGCTTCAAGCCCCTGGGTTGTTGAAAAATGTATTACGAAAATTTAATATAGTAAGAACACGTATTTTTCTTGTATGTGGGTATTTTGTCCATATTTAAAATATTTTGTCATATACCGTATCTGGTTAGGAAGTGTGTGGTCCACACTAACAAAAAATTGTAGCCCCCTCCAGCATTTAAGGTACCCATTCCTGATCCACATTTATTCCTCAATCAGGTTTGCATGACTTACAAATTCTTTGTAACAAAACGCTAGATATGACAGTAAGGAGTATCAACATGAAAAGACAGGCAGAACAACAATAAAAAAGTAGTTCGATCAAAGAAAAAGATACCCGTGTCAAATGTCACTCATCCACCACGCCGAAGGCAGTGTGACGTCTTAACACCGGACCAATCGTTGGCCGGCGTTGTGCGGCGAGGGGCGTGACATCAACCAGAGCAATGAAACAGCGGGGAGCGCAAATTGAAATGGCAAAACGTCCACGGACGCACTGGCGGGTGTGGAGGAGAGCGGAGCTGCTTGTTGTGAGGGACCTCGGTGAAAGTTGACGGCTGCTCGGATGGAATGCGTGTGCATCCGGCTCCCCTGAAGCCTTCCGGGCTCCCAACGAAGCGTCCCGGGCTCCCCTGAAGCCCGCGGGGCTCCGTGGCCCCTTCGCCGCCGGCCGCGCGCAGTGTTCGTCGTCCGGCCACCGGCGTCGTCGTTCCTATGAGTGCGACGTCCAGTCCGCCGTTCGTGGTGATGCAGCGGCCACTCGGAAGCAGCTCCGCCTTCAGCATCGACTCTCTCATCGGGGGGCCTCCGCAGCCCAGTCCAGGACACTTCGTGTACACGGGCTACCCCATGTTCATGCCCTACCGCTCGGTGATGCTGCAACCGCCGCCGCCGCCGCCGCCACCCGCTTCCCTGCAGCCGGCCGGACACCCACCGCACCTCCCGGCGTTGCAAGGCGGTTTTTGCTCCAGTCTAGCTCTCACCTCCACGCTCATGGCCTCGCTTCCTGGAGGATTCTCGCCCGGCCAGCACCACCAGGACGCTGGCCGGAAGCACGCAGAGGACACCAAGAGTTTGGCGCCAGTGTCGGCGAAAGAAGACGCGGAACCGTCGGTGCAAACAGCCGCAGGTACGACTTTGGACTGCAATGGGATTTTTTTTCTATGACTGGAAATTGGACGAGAAATGATTAAATAGGAGTTTACATTTTAGTTTAATTGAGGCAAAATTATTTTCTGAAAGTATGCTGTATTATTATTATTATTATTGTTGTTGTCATCCATATAAATCAGCATGTATTGTATTGTATTATCGGAACCGCTTTCTGTTATTATTATTATTATTTTCATCATCATCATTATTATTCTTCAGCGGTTCGGATAATGGATGTATGGTTATTATTGTTATTGCAGGGTGTTCAGTCATCCAGCTTGGGAACACCCTTAAAACTACACTCAAAATAATCCAGAACGTTGGGTCAAATTGACCCACCTTTGCGTTCTTTGGTATTTTGAGTCAATTTGACACAAGTAGGGTCATTCATATTATTGACCCAGCATTTATACGAGTGTATAAAAATACGGGTGGCTGAATATTAACGTCATTCTTCAAATGTGCACATTAATGTTGGTGTCAGCGCGAGGACACGTGAGTCCGGACGAGTCCAAAGAGGATGACTGCGCGCGCAGAGACGAGAGTTTCTCGATGGACAGCGACGCGGACTACAGCTCGGACGACAACATGATGAGCTCCGCGGCGGCCGGGCTGGATGACGGCCTGCACCTTCACGCTTCGGCCGGCTCCGGCTCGGGCCCCCCGGGAGGCGGAGGAGGCGGCGGTGGCGGCGGCGGCGGGGGTAAGAACCGGAGGCGGCGGACCGCGTTCACCAGCGAGCAGCTCCTGGAGCTGGAGAAAGAGTTCCACTGCAAAAAGTACCTGTCGCTCACCGAGCGCTCCCAGATCGCGCATGCGCTCAAGCTGAGCGAGGTGCAGGTCAAGATCTGGTTCCAGAACCGGCGCGCCAAGTGGAAACGGGTCAAAGCCGGCAACGTCAACAACAAGTCCGGGGAGCCGTCGCGGAACCCCAAGATTGTGGTTCCCATCCCGGTGCACGTGAGCCGCTTCGCAATAAGAAGTCAGCACCAACAGCTGGAGCAGAGCCGACCCTAGAACCCTCGAGAACCACTGCCGAGAACTGGCCTCTCTTCAGCGCACTTGGCACTTGTTTAATTCGCTCTCTTAAAAATAAAAAAAAATCAGGCCAAAGCTGGAAAGTCAAGAAATATAACGGCATTTTTAAACAAGTGCAATAGGATCTAAATTAATTCATTGAAGACAAAGGACAATTATGTCCTCATTTAAGGGACAAAGTTTGAACGGGAAAAGGATGATGATGATGTCCATGATAACGAGACAATACATAAACCTAAACGTACCGAGGACGGAAGTGATTTTTTTTGTACGAGTTTTCTCCCCCCCAACAAAGACGCTGCTAGTTTATTTAAATCCAAGTGTGCTCAGTGACTTCCAGTGATTACTGTCAATTAAAACAAAAACAATTCAAAAGAACAAGTCTCTTCTTTTTTTCTTCATTACACGGGAGTTTATTTTTAAATCGCATCTATTTCTTTGAACTCCAAAGTCGATCCTTTAGAAATGAAAGTCAACATTTAATAGCGAAAACCAGGGTACCTAAGGCCCCAAACGTCGAGACCAAAAAAAATTGACCATTTCACCACCCCGACAAGGAATTAAATCAACGTCAATTACATTTACTAGTTAATTTAAAACATTCTACTAATTTACTAAGGAGGATGGCTTATTGCGTCTTTCCCTCCAGCAGCGGGAATGTGAAAACATATTCAGTCGTTTTCCACAAAAATACAGTTTGAAAAATAAAATGTAGGTATAGGCCTATTTCTAAAATTATAAATTGACGTTTTTATTTCAGTTCAGGAATTATAATTACATCGACAACCTAAACAAAAATAAATACGTTAAATTAACAAACGAATATCAATATTATAAAGTGTTGACACATCGAGACAACGAAATATTTACTTCACTAGTAACAATAAACAAAGAAGCTTGTAAAGCTTGAAGGAAGCGACGGGGTACTGTCTGGGTCAAGTCAAGTCAAGTACAACTTTATTGTCAAATGTGCTGTATGTACAACATACACGTGATACATCTCTAACTGTAATTATAATAAAATGTCATACAATAGGAGCTCGAACGGAAACACCAAAATAAAATTAAACCGAAAACTCGGAATACATTCAAGTCATATGAAAAACGATTATCAAAATTAAAAGAACACGAAAGTTGAAGTCTTTCTCACTGACATCAACTCCACGTACCCACGCACGCACGCCGTCTGAGGTCCAACGTCTTATTTGTTTTTACGATGAAAAGAACTCATTCAAGTACTGAAATAATTGAGGATTTTTGGTTACCGGTAGTGTCAATACTGGTCACTCATTGATTGTAGTCTTCACTCAAGAGAAGACGCTGTTACTTTCGCCACAATTTTCCGATTTTTGAATGAAATTACAAAATCTCAAGCGTAACTACAGACGTTTAAAAAAAAGAAAAAAATAACCCAATCGAATTCCTTCACCATCTTATTTTACTTATAATTAGAATAATGTTGGCGATCTCCCACATGAACACATTTCTTGTTGGTGTCACATGTTGAGGATTTTTGTGAACGTGACGTCATACTGAATTTTGCTTCGTCGCAGTCGGCTGAAAAAAGGCTAAATGAACTCAAAAGGATGCACTCATCCCGTCTAAATGTTTACGCATGAGGTCACCAACATAGTACGCTTCGGTCTATTCTAAAAACAGCTCCCAGGTGATGGGACATTGTGAATTCCTAGAACTGCTGTACACTGCTAAAAAAGGAGAAAAAAGGAGTTGGGTCATGTCAAAATTTCAAGGCTACAACGATAACATTTTCAGTTGAGCAATTCAACAAAATATTTAAAGTTTTGCTAATGCAAAAAATGGCTTTTCCGTATTTCACAACAAATAAATATGAGTTTACAGACCTAATTGCCCCTCGTATTGTCGCCCCAACATAAGATCTAAGTAAAAACAACTCAACAAATTGTTTTGAGGCAAACAACTGGCTTTCCTTACTGTGCTCACACTGTTGCCATAAATGTCATTATATATTATATATATTATATTTTCCAGTTGTTCCAACTTCATTGGCAATTTTAGCCCCCACAAAATACAATCTGTTTTTTTAGAGTGTCGCAGTGAACATTTGAAAATATAAACACTTGCAGAGATTTATAGAAATACAGTGTTGCACATCATACGCTTTTGTTATCATTTATTCTTATTGAGAGAAATCATTGACACGATCAGTGACTTCACACGGATGCGTATTATTGTTGGGTGACGATGTACGCCACTAGCATTAGAGTTTAATGTTGGCACTATTTTGTGTGGAGGGATACCATGTTCTGGGGTGTATGTAAATAAAGGGGGTGGAGCTTCCCTGCAGTTCGCTTCTGGCAGTGAAGGTGCACTGTAGCACGCCAGGTGTTTAGCGACTCAGTGATAGCGACCACACAAAGAAAAATAAGAATCGTCTCCTGTCTTGTGCCTCGAACCGAGTGTAGTCACCAGCAATGATACCTACACATGAACAGCGAGGACTTCCGCAGCAGAAGGATCAACAGGTTATGGGCCCAGGTGGGTTCCAGGCACAGCGGCGCTCCATGGGAGAGGATTACCGCCGCGATTTGACGGAGATGAGGCCCGCTATCACATCTGGGAGGCGAGGTTCCTAGCATACTTGAAAACCATCGGGCTAAAAGATGCTATCCTCGGGTGTGATGTAGCTACGGGATCCAGCGAACAGGCCGCAACAGAAACCGTGTGGAAAAACGAACTGGCATATGCTGAACTGTGCGGCTGCTTGGATGATAAAACACTGACACTCATCCTGTATGAAGCACCAGAAGATGGTAAGAAAAGTCTGGAAATATTGAGACGCCATTTTGAGTCCGAAGAAAAGCCGCGAATTGTCGGGCTGTACACAGAGCTAACCAATATGCTAATGGATAACGGCGAGGAGCTAGCGGGCTATCTAGCACGTGTCGAGAAGCTAGTGGCGCGCTACAAAGAGCTAAAGAGAACCTAAGCGATGCACTATTGGTGGCTATGGTGTTGAAAGGACTCACTGATGAATACAACCCATTTTCTGTGCATGTGACTCAAACGAGGGAAGTGTTAACCTTTGCTGAATTCAAGACTAGGCTGAGAAGTTTTGAATGCACCCTCCGCTACCGAAACAGGCCCAGACCAGATGAAGTAATGACCGCCAAGTCATACAAGCCGAAGCCCAAAGAAAAAGACAAGAAATACGTCTTCAATGGAGAATGCTTTATTTGTGAGAAAGTGGGGCATAAAGCAAGAGACTGCACGAGTAAGGATAAGAAACCACACAAGCGAACGACAAAAGCTGATAAGAACAATAAAGTGGCTACAGTTATGGACGATTCGGAAAAAGTTTTCCGTGGCAGAGACCAAGCCAAATCTTCGAGGGAAGAAGAAGAAACATTATTGCTCCGGGTGAGTGAATGGCGACCCAAGGGAGCGCAGCAATATGGACTACTCGTGGACAGCGGTGCTTCTGCCCACATAATCACCGACAAGACCGCATTCATCCGATTTGATGAGAGTTTCCGGCCTAAAGATCACATCATGCAGCTGGCTGATGGAAGACGGATCACCGGAAGTGTCGAGAAGAAGGGGGACGCGCAAATCAAGCTGGCCGACAGCAGTGGACGAGTAGTGAGTGTCAAGCTCACAAATGCTCTCCTCATCCCAGAATACCCGCAGAATATCCTTTCTGTGGATGCAGCAACCGAAAGGAGCAAAGTTCAACTTTGCGAAGAATGACAACAAAATGATTCTTTCAGATGGGACAATATGCAAGATGATTGTAAAGGACCGTATGTACTATCTTGACATTGTCACAGAAAATTCTGCATGCAGTGAGGACTCCTGCAATGCATCTTTAGACATGAAAACATGGCATGAGATAATGGGCCATTGTAACTATGGTGATATTGCTAAGCTTGAAGCTGTGGTAGAAGGTATGAAAATTAGTAACAAAACTAGACCTAACCAGTGTGAAACCTGTATTCAAGGGAAATTCACCCAGAATAGAAACAGGAAAAGTGATGTGAGAGCTAAAGAGCCATTAGGGCTGGTACATACGGATCTAGGTGGGCCTATTGACCCAGAGTCATTCGACGGGTACAAATATGCCATCACTTTTACTGATGACTTTTCTGGAGCTGTTTTTGTATACTTTCTCAGGAACAAAAACATGGCAGTCGAGGCTACAAAGCAGTTCTTGGCAGACACAGCACCATATGGTAAAGTGAAGCGAATGAGATCGGATAATGGGACAGAGTTTGTTTCAAAAGAGTATCAATCTCTACTTCGAGATAATATGATAAAACATGAGAGATCAGCGCCCTACTCCCCACATCAAAATGGGACAGCAGAGAGGAACTGGCGCACATTGTTTGAGATGGTCAGGTGTATGCTGATAGAATCAGGCTTACCCAAAGAGCTATGGCCATATGCAGCCAGAACAGCAGCAGTTATACGGAACAGATGTTACTGCGAAAGAACAGGGGAGACTCCTTATTTCCTTTTCACAGGAAAAAGACCAGATTTGTCAAAAATGAAAAAGTTTGGTTCAGAATGCATGGTGTATGAGCAAAACAGGAGAAAGCTAGATCCAAAAGGAAAAAAGGGGATCTTTGTTGGTTTTGACCGTCATTCACCTGCTTATTTGATTTATTTTCCAGAGACAAACAAAGTTCAGAAACACAGACTGGTCCACTTCATCACAAAGACCGTGACTGAGAGTGAGACGCAGACCGAGAAGACCCAACTGGAGGACCACTATGTAGAGTGGGTAACTATGCCTAAAGCAAGTCAGTTACAGACGGAATATGTAGGAAAAGATTCTGACACTGAACCAGAGCTTAAACCTGACTGCGACACGGACTCAACCAATGGTAATGAGACTCCTCGTACTTCTGGTAGAGAAAGGAAGACACCAAAATATTTAGAGGATTATGAATGTGTGATAAAAGGCAATGAGATCACAATTGATTACTGCTATAGAGCAACAGTGGGATTGCCACAAACATTCTACGAGGCAATGGCATCGCCAAAGTCAGAAAAGTGGAGAAAGGCGATGATAGATGAGATGACTTCTTTTAAAGAGAATGACACTTTCACCCTTGTGCCATTACCGGAGGGTAGACAGACAGTGGGGGAAGGTGGGTGTATGCTTTAAAGGAGGATGACAAAGGCAATGAAACATATAAAGCAAGATATGTAGCCAAAGGGTACAGTCAGAGAGAAGGACTTGACTATTCTGAGACATTTTCGCCGACCGCTAATCTGACATCACTGCGGCTACTGATGCAGCTTGCTGCACAGTATGAGTTGCTGTTAAACCAAATGGACGTGAAGGCAGCATACTTACATGCACCTATTGACTGCGAACTATACATGGATCAACCTGAAGGTTTTTGTGTGAAACAAAGGGATGGTGTACAACTTGTGTGTAAGTTAAACAAATCCATATATGGCCTCAAACAGTCTGGGAGAAATTGGAACATGATGCTTCATGAGTTTTTACTTGCGAACGAGTTTGTACAGAGTCAAGCAGACCACTGTATTTACACCAAAATGTCTGACAAAGAAAAAGAAATTTTGTTAGTGTGGGTCGATGATATCATTGTGGCTGCCAGCAATGAGAGGTGTTTATGCGAGATCAAAAGAAACTCAAGAGTAAGTTTAGGATGAAAGATCTCGGATGCCTCACTCATTTCATTGGGATTGATTTCAAGCAAAATGTGGGCTCAATCACATTGAACCAATCCAGATATATTGAGAAAATATTGGAAAGGTTTGGCATGTCTGAATGCAAAGCAAGAGCCACTCCAAGTGAAATCAAATGTGACCTGGCTCCAGAAGGGGACAAAACTGATCAGAGGAAATATAGAGCAATGGTGGGCAGCCTCATATACATCATGACCTGCACTAGACCTGATATTAACTGGATTGTGAGTAGACTATCTCAGTATATGTCTGATCCAAGGGAAAAGCACTTGACAGCATTAAAACAGGTGTATAGGTAACTAATGCAATGTTAGTGTATGTGGCGCCATCGAGTGGGGGTGTTGGGTGACGATGTACGCCACTAGCATTAGAGTTTAATGTTGGCACTATTTTGTGTGGAGGGATACCATGTTCTGGGGTGTATGTAAATAAAGGGGGTGGAGCTTCCCTGCAGTTCGCTTCTGGCAGTGAAGGTGCACTGTAGCACGCCAGGTGTTTAGCGACTCAGTGATAGCGACCACACAAAGAAAAATAAGAATCGTCTCCTGTCTTGTGCCTCGAACCGAGTGTAGTCACCAGCAATGATACCTACACATGAACAGCGAGGGACTTCCGCAGCAGAAGGATCAACAATTATTAATCAGTATTAATGACAGGTAATTTTGAGCAATGTTGTTGTTATTGTTGTTGTTGAGCGATGTTTTAGAAGTGTATATCAAACTGTTAGCTGTAGTGAAGTGAAATAACTCACTTTCTGTCAATTCGTCACATGAACACCTGCAAAAAATAGCTCCGGTGCAGAGGATCCTGAATGCAGCACCAGTCAATCACATTTCTCACTTACAACTATACCATCCGTCAGCATCTGTAGAGGTGTATTTAAAAAATATAATAAACAACCACACACACACATACACAGACAAAAAGGCCTTTGCTTAAGTCCGCTTAGCTTAGTGCTAACAAACAATACCGGTCCGCATTGTTTGATAGCATTGCAGGCTAACCAATACCACCAGTGTCGCGGCTACGAAGAATTAAACAGAGTGGACAATGTAGATCGTTTAACAATGCTGTACTCACTGCAGGCCCATTTCCGTTATCCTCTTCGAAATAAACCGACCAATTATGACTGCAGGGCTGGGGACCATGTCCAAGTATAAATGTATGTCTGTTTCATACTGGTGCGGCAGTCGACTGGTTAGCACGTCCGCGTCACAGTGCAGCGGCGATGGATTGGATCCGACCTTCTTGGCTAGAGTATGCATGTCCTGTTCTCCCCGTGCCTGCGTGGCTTTTCTCAAGGTACTCCGGTTTCCTCCAACTTTCGAAAAACATCCATGGTAGGTGTGACTGTGAGCTGATCATCTATGTGTGCCCTGCGATTGATTAACCTATGTCAACGACAGCTGAAATGGGCTCCAGCACACCCGTGACCCGAGTGAGGATAACCTGTTCGGGAAATGAATGGAATTAAGATATTGCCCCCAGGTTGCCAAGGCACTTAAACTAGGAGTAGCAGCAATATAAATTACTCAAGATGTAACCACTCTTTATTTATTTACATTTGGTGTAATCAAGTTATGACCACACTTATTTTCGACAGTAAAATACTAGAGTGCTGTCATCCTTATTTGGCTGGCAACCAGTTCAGGTTGTACCCCACTTACTGCCCGAAGACAGCTGGGATGGGCTCCAGCACGCACCGCGACCCTTATGAGGATAAGCGTATCAGAATATGAATGGATGGAGATCATCCTTATAACTTGGGATGTTTAACACCACTTTTTTGGCAGACCAATACGAGTATTCACTCTATGTGCTCATCGATAAAGGATACTGGTGATACTGGCAGTATTTTTGATGTTTAACATTTCATTTTAAACAATGATACATTGTGATAAACCCTATTTTTGACGCATATGAAGATTCACTGATGTGCAGGACAGTGCCAACTACGGATTGAGGAGGATTTACTTCAGTGGTGTCCAAGTGCCATCACTGAGTCCCTATCCAGCCTGTTTTACAAGTTTTCTCTCGTCCAACACACCAGATTTTAATGATCAGCTCATCAGCAAGCTATGCAGAAGCCTGATAATGATCCTGATCATTTGATGTGTTGGAGGAGGTAAACATGTTAAACAGGCTGGACAGGGGCTCCTGAGGACCAGACTTGGGCACCCCTTACTCGAAAACAGATTTTCTTTGCCTTACGTATTGTGGCTGGTATCGGCAGTCCCCATGAGTGCCTTAATCCTATAAATAAGGTTGGTATCAGCTCAATACCGATACCTGGTATCGGCACTTGTCCATCCATATTAAGAATTTTTCTTTTGGGTGGAGGGTGCATGAAACAATTCGGAAGTTTGGGACAGATGTTAGCAAGAATTATTATACAAATGCAGTTTTTGCTTTAGTGGGCCAAAAAAAAAATGGCAGACCAGTTTTGGACAAAGGGCTGCAAGTTTCAAACTACTCAATGGTGGTATATGAATAAATAGATGCAGAGTACCAGCTTTCTTGAAAGTTACAAAAATTTGTATTTAATCTCCAAGAATTGTTCGTTTGAAACATTTGCTTTATTGCTGCAATATGAATAATAATTGAGTTCAATTTGAATAATTATTTAAGTATCTTTTTTGATTGTTGTTGTTGGGTAAAGTGGAGTTGCCAGGCAGTCCAGCTCAGTCCTTGGATTCTTGTGAAATTAAGTAGATGTTGCATGTGCATTTTCAACCAGTCAGTGAACATCATTCTGGTCTTTATTGAAAAGAGACACATGACAGTAGAAGTTTCTGTGTTATCTAACTGTACATCCAACTAAGCAATAATTAGAACCACAAGAACATCAATAATGTGTCTGAACGAGAAATCAGAATACTAAAAACATGGATGGACTTGGAACGAGTTGGGAGGCAAGCTATACAAAATGCACACGTGAGAGGAGAAAAACGAGATAACGGTGACATCACGGTTAGTGTTGCCGGCTTTTATCTGAGAGTTAGCTGCACTTCTCATGTTGGCCCATGTGAAAATTAATCGACACAAGCTTTTTTGTTTTTCACTTGTGCTGGCATAGTAGAAGCAAGTTCAGAATTTTAAAAAGCACACAGACAAAATGGAGGAAACTTCCAGCCAACCGGTAGCCATTAACCTTGTCTAAAATTAAAGTAAAAGCATTGCAAATAGCTTCAAGGCTATGAGTTAATGCTAAGTGAATTTAGTGCATTTTTTGTCATAAATAAAATAGCATGAGTTATATATATATATATCCCTCTCTCTCTCTATATATATAATATATATATATAGAGAGAGAGAGGTACAGTATGTATGTATACATATATGTATAGATGTGTGTATATATATATATATATATATATATATATATATATATATATATATATATATATATGTATGTATACATATATATCTCTCACAAAATAAAAGTTATTTTTAGGGGACATCATCGTGAGGGGTGAGGTTTACACGATCACAGATTGAATGAAGGCAGGTGTGTTAAAACAAAGGCAAAGATTAAGGAGTGTCTAAGTGACTTTAGAGCGGGGTATACACACACACACACACACACGCAGACACACACAGGTAATCAGGCCATTGTCTGTGATTCCTCTTGTCTCTCCTTTGCAACCTGCTGATGACACTAACCTTGGTGCCAACTTCCAGTTTGATGGCGAGGTACAGTTGATAACTTGTTAGGGGTCATCTCACTCTTGTGTTAAAATGTGAATGGGATGATTTTTTTATTTTATTTGACGCAGGAAAACTTTTGGCCCATTCATCGATCAAAGACATTCAAAACTGGTATGTGAGTGCCCCGGCTCAAGATCTACACAAACGTTGAGGGGAATTGGCAAACTGACAGAAGGTTCCCTCCATTACTCAGCAGTCACAGGGTGAGGAAACACAGCTAACTAACAGCATATTCAGTCACATCATTGAGATATGCATGACTGTTTTGGTCATTAAACATACTTTGTAGCCCTCAATCATCCACTAATGCAGCCTTGCCACCTAGTGTTGGCATTTCTAATGTCAGACTTGACAATATGAAGCCAAAGTAGAGGCGAGTAAATAAATAAATAGTCTCCAGGTCGGAGGTTAAAGTTGAAGTCGTGGATAAATGAGCACCACCTTCAGTCTAGCGGTTGTCAGCGCATCTCAAGGAGGACCAGAACATTATTTTAAATTATTTACACACAAGAAAAAGCCCTTCCCAGCTTGAAGACGAAAGGACAGCAGGAGCTTACAATACAACATCCTGGTGTAAAAACACCTGAAGAAGTTCAATTCCCTTTTTGCTCCACCAGGAATGAGACAAACAATTGGACTCCCGCAGGAGCACACAAACTCACTGTGAGTGTTAAAGCGACCGTGTGAAGAAACACTCAGCCCTTGTGAAAGTTGTTTTCATTGGGGGTGAGCTTCAAAATGACACGAAAGTAGTTAGCATTTCCTTCCCTTTGACGCATGGAAAGTTCTGCTAAATCTGGAGCTATTTGGACACAAACTCTGTACCTTCAAGGTGAGGTGGGGGGACATCATGAGGAATTCCAATCAAGTCACTATTGGGTGAAACAAGTCACAAGTCAAGTCTTACAATCTGGTTCAGTCACAACATAAATTCGCATATTTGCTACTTTGTACTCAGTATCTGTACTAATTCGGTGTACTAACACATTCCCATGTTCCAAATCATCATCCTCAATCCAAACGTATCAATCTTGGCATGCCCTCCGCATCACAATATAATTTCCTTTCCAAAACCATACAAATGGCACATTAAACTGACAATGTAGATTTTCAAATGAAATAAGTTCAGTCTCGTAAATACCAAGTCAAAGTTGAGTGGAGTCCTTCATCCGTCCTAAAATTGCCAACTGAAGTCTAACTGGAGTCAAGTCACGTTACCAAAGTCCCCCCACTTCTGCCTTCAAGATGGTCGTGTTGGGGCTTTGAGCTCATCTTCATCATGGAGATGTGTATGAGAGACCACCACTTACATGCTTCCCTGAGCCCGATCCAAAATTCCCTGTCAAGCAGTCCAAACAGAAAAAATTCAGAACATGCCAATGTCACCCACTTAGATCGTTCACATATTTGTCACATTTCACACGGGTAAATTAGTTCACAGAAGTTTAAAAAAAAAAACTGGGATGGGGCCACAACGCCATGGGGGCGACATGGGACGCGATGTGCTGCGTCGGCCGGGAGACGATATGCTTGGGCGGGGAAAGTGACGCTGGCTGCCTGAGAGCAAACTGGCCTGTAGTGTGTGAAGATAAGGATGACATCAGCCATCAAAAGTCTGAGGTGAAAGTGACCCGTTGCAGTACCCAGCATGCTTTGGGTACTCCCCACGCTCGTCGCCCAGTTCAACCAGTCTGGAATGTGAGGTGGGCGGAGTCACAGCAGGTAGTGAGCGGTTCCCAAAAAAAGGTCAACTCTTCTCCCAAGGAGGCCTCAAATGAAGGCGCTGCTGCCGGTGCTGCTGCAGCTGTTGTTGCGGTTGGCGTTGCGGCGCGATAGGTTCGGCGTGGCCATGAGCGGGTAGCGTTCGTCCGGGCAGCCGTACTGGGCCAGCGTGTCCACGCACTCCTGGCTGTTGGCCTGCCGGGCGTACGCCAGGGCGCTGTTGCCATGGGCGTCCCTCGCCATCAGATCCACACCGTACTGTGGAGAGGCAACACAAAAAAAGTTGGCACCTAAAACAGGATGGTCCAAAGAACAATATATTCAAAATGTGACCAGCGTCAAAATGTCATGGGAGAAAGTTAAAATGTTGAAACGTAGCAAACCATTTTTTGAAAGAAAATTAAAAAAAGCACACTTTTAAATTATACTGCTCAACAAATTGTCAACTTTTCTACATGTTTTGGTGTTGATTCCGAATCTACCGTAAATTCCGGACTATAAGCCGCTACTTTTTTCCCAAACTTTCAACCCTGCAGCTTATACAGTGATGCGGCCAATTTGTGTAATTTTTCTAACGGCCGCCAGGGGCGCTCGAGTAGAAAAGGTAAGATTAAGACCGGTGGAATATATGCGTCGAGGAAGACTGCAACTTCTTGTCTTGTGCATAAATTAAATTAGCGTGAACATACCCTCATCATGGAAAATGCAAAAAGAAAGGCATATGACGCAGCTTTCAAACTAAAAGCAATCGAGCTGTCGGATAAAGAAGGAAACAGAGCTGCTGCACGTAAACTTGGCATAAACGACGGCTCACCGTGATTTTTACAAGTACCGGTATGTTCTTTTACCAGACCTGTTATACTGTGTTGCTATTCTGTTGCTAGCGTGTTGTTACCATGTTGCTACCGTTTTACTGCCGCGTCACAGGCACCTTTGGGAAGAAAGTTATATTATTATTGTTAAGTTATATTATTAAAACTTTGAAAACTCTCTGTGTAACGTCTTTCTTTGTAAATATGTTTACATGTTTTAATGTGGGCACATGCGGCTTATATACAGGTGCGGCTTGTGTATGTACAAAATTGGTTTTTCTCTAAAAATGTAGTGGGTGCGGCTTATAATCAGGTGCGTTCTATAGTGCGGAAATTATGGTACTCAATTTTTTTTGTCTAACACATCAGGTTTCCATAATAAGAATATTAATCATGCTAATAATATAGTTCGTATTTCTGAATAAGGGCTTAGGTTGTGCAAAAGGTGGATTTCTTTTTTGTAACGTCTTACAGAAAATACTTTCGAAAAC
This sequence comes from Hippocampus mohnikei, assembly GCA_026261675.1. NCBI lineage: Eukaryota > Metazoa > Chordata > Actinopteri > Syngnathiformes > Syngnathidae > Hippocampus > Hippocampus mohnikei. The sequence goes on from JAKGUB010000284.1 coordinate 21,064,936, forward strand.
GTATGTATGCATGACGCGTTACCCAGATGAGAAGCTGCGTGATGACCACGTTGCCTTTGCGGCTGCCCAGGTGCAGTGCGTTGCGTCCGTCCCCTTCGCCACACGTCTCGTTGACCTGCTGCCTGGAGCCGTGCGCCAGCAGCAACACGACGGCACGCACGTCCTCCTCCACCGTCGCCCGCAGCAGCTGCTGGCCAAGCGACAACTCGACGCACGGCAGCGACGCCAAAAACACACGCTGCTCGTACTTGGCCCGGATCCAGCGCTCGCGTTCCTCCCTGCCAAGACACAGCGGGAGACGACGCAACAACATGACGCCCGGGTTCACATGTGGCATAGCGCTCTTTACCACCAAATGTAATTTCCCCAGTGCCTAAAATAAGACACAAGGAACGTGGACAGCTTGTTCCCAATCCAGTCCCATTAACTGTGGCCGTGTTTAATCCGGTTGCGATTATCTGCCCAAATCCGACCATGTAAACAGCCACTTATTCTGACCCATGGGATTAGTGCGAGGGCGGGGCGGGGGAAACATTGAGCTACCCCAAAGTAGCCCCCTTGAAGAAAACATGTCCCGGCCGGGAGATGGAAGGGGACACAAAAGTGTTGAACTCTGAAGTCCATGACGATCATGTGAAGAAAATACATCCAGCAATATAACACTTAAGTTGCGATTTTGTTCTCAGATGGTGGGGTTGGGACTGGACGATTATCATTGCTTGTCATCATGGGAATATTACACTGGTTTGCATATTTTTACAATGTTTTTTTTTTTTTTTTTAAATCAGAGATGCAAGTCAAGTTTTCTAGATTCAGAATTTGCTCGTTTTTCTCTAGGGCATCAGGTTTACAAAACAAATGATAATAATATTATGTAATCTAACAATACACTCCAAAATATTTATGCATTAAGAGTTCGGTTCAGCAACAGGTGTATTTTTTTTCTTTTCTTCTCAGCTGTAAATTAGAATGCACGGCAAAATCAGTTTTGGCGCAAGCTTTTCTAGGTCAAACTTAAAACAACCCCCCCCAAAAAAAGACATTTTTTGGAATTCTGATGGAAAAAAAGCTAAGACAAAAGGTCTGCTCTGAATTGGCTCTGTAGAAATAAAACTACCAGAACTTGATTGATAAATTTATTATATGTGCTGAGGTGACAACGTGGAACATGAATGAGACAAGTAATTCAAGAGTGTGTGGGAACTGGCCACAATCTCATTAACTTCCTGGAGACGAGCAATAGCGGCTAGCATCACGGAATGTCCTGGAGTCTTTCTCTTCCGGACCAGGAAGGCCGGCCACGAGAGCACGGCCCATGACCCTCGGACAAAGCTCAGGGGTGTCGCTCAGCGTGTGAGCGTGTGTGCGCGCACGGCGGGATGCCGACCTTCTGTCTCCGAGATGGGAAATCAAGGCCACTGGACCCAGGAAACGCATGCCTTCCTTCCCCCACTACCCCGGTTGCTACGACTCGGAGTCTGTGTACGTGTGTGCGTGTGTGTGTGTATGTACACAGTGACTCCATCATTATTAACTAACAAGTCTTGAAAATCACATAGCTCTCAACAGTGGAGAGGCTAATTGCACTAATTAACCAGTGTGTGTGCGTGTTTATATGTCTGCGTGTATCTTGTGAATGCGGAGCCTCATATTTCTGTGTGCTAATATGTGTCTCTTTTCACATCCCATTAGGCAGGGCGCTGTTTTCCTGCACTCAGGCATGCTGGGTAGATAATTAAACATGAGTATGGGTGAGAAGGCATACATGCGCACACACACACAAACACAGGCCCAGAGGGGTAAAGTGTGTGAGTAATTTAAATTAATGATATATATAAAAAAATAAAATAAAAAATAAAAAAAGGAGAGAGAGAGAGAGAGAGAGAGAGAGAGAGAGAGAGAGAGAGAGAGAGAGAGAGAGAGAGAGAGAGAGAGAGAGAGAGAGAGAGAGAGAGAGAGAGAGAGAGAGAGAGAGAGAGAGAGAGAGAGAGAGAGAGAGAGAGAGAGAGAGAGAGAGAGAGAGAACAGCACCCAGGAAATATAACCCCTCATTTCATGCGTTTACTGCATCTTTCGCGAGTCTGGACTGTTTAATGAATCTCAATTGAGTCTCTTTCTTGTCACAGACTGACTTTGACTATTTTCTTTCTTTCTTTTTTTTTTTTTATACATATGGTCCGCTCCCAGTCTGCACCTGTTGACTGACAGCTTCGTCACCTCAGTGCAAGTGGACTGAGGTCCACTGAGGGCGAGTGAGTCCATCCCGGTGTTTTGAGGAGCCACCCTGGGCCCACTGAGATTTTCAGATTTCCTGTTCCTCACATTGTGTGTGCGTGTGTCAGTGTTCCTTCTGAGCACTTCCTTTGTCTGGGTGTTTACACGCACACGCACGCACGCACGCACGCACGCACACGCACACACACACACACACACACACACACACACACACACACACACACACACACACACACACACACACACACACACACACACACACACACACACACACACACAGGCCAGAGGCCATTTGGCTGCTGCCTCAGTGCGATTCAAGGGGTCATCCATCCATGACCCTCAAAAACACACTGATAATCACACCCAACTAATTAGCATAATAACACACAAAATTAATTTAACACCACTTTAACTGACGTTTGTAACATGGTATGTCCAGATGTGAATATTTGCAATTTCAGCATTCTTTTGTCTGACGATTTCTATCAATTAGTGATTGGGTTATAAGTATTACTTTACAATTAAATATTGATTAGTAATTTTAACAATTCATTTTTGTATTGAACGCCATAAGAAATACAGTACAATACATCTTTATTTACATAGTGCTTTCATTTCCCCCTGTTTATTCAATGAGGAAATTCTCCTCCAAGAGATCATTAAATTACTTGACTTGTTTTAACTAAATCCAAAAGCAAAAAGGCAGCTGAGCATGGAACACACGTAAATTCCAGGCTTTGGACATTCAAACATAAGAAAGAAATGAAGGGCTTCAGTATGTGTTGCCCTTCTAGAGTCTTGACCAATATTCATTCCAAGCGCCGCTTGGTCTTGTATCGTAGAGACAAGCACAGTCAATCAAAAATCAATCAACGCAAACATGAAAAACATTCATATAGACTGTATTCTAATAAAGCAATCTACCATGACATCATCACCCAATACACACTATTGCAGCAAGTAAAAAAAAAAAAAAAAGAAAGAAAAAAGCAAGGCAAGCAAAAGCACTGATCAACTTTGCTGTGTCAGGCTTTGGACCTAAAAAAACTCCACATTAACAGCCTCATTAAGATAATGAGTGAATTTTCTTATGCTCAACTGAGACTTTGCATCGCACCGATTGTCCAGAGCAAAGTTATCGCTAGCCCAAAATTTCAAGAAGCTCCAGTTTGCAATGCTTTAGTCTAAGGCAGTGCAAACGGGCAAACTTAAAGTTTAGCTGTCATACTGAACCTGTTTATTGAGGGGGACGAGTTCCATGGGTGAAAAAACAGGCTGGGAAGGGCCTGCTTAAAATAAATAAATAAATAAAAAAACAAAAACGCTTTTGCCCCACCACATTTTACACATTTCAACTTGTCAAAAGACACAAACCTGTAAAATGGCACTTTTTAAAGTATTCCTCAAAGCCTGTTCTCATTCTCGCTCAAACACTTCTCCAAATAAGAGCAAGGCGTGCTTGCTTCAAGCTGCTCGTTTGTTACTGTCAGGTGACGATTACTACAAAACTGACACATGAAACAAAAGAGAATTAAACACTGTTCACCAAACAGGAATGGCGCAAAATCAGTAGCCCCGTCAGAAATCCGTTTAGCCCCAGTTAAGCCCCTCCAGCATTTTATTTACTATTCGAAAACATATCTATCAATTATTTCCTCAATATATGTAGCGGTGAATACTAATGCAAATTTAGCGAACGTGAAGGAATCCTGGAGCCGTTCCTGCAACTAAACCATGACATTTTGAGGAACGAAAGCCAGCTAGTTTAATGCCATAGAAGGGCTAAGAGAAATAAGCATAAAAGTTATTGTTATTAGAACATATGAACACTTTAACACACAAGAAGCAGCTCCGCAACTAACACACACAAACAGCGCAAACAACAATATCTTGACTATTCACTGTCTGAACACTGACCACTACTGTCGCTGAGAAACCTTCTGCGCCACTTGCTCTTAATTTTACTGCATCACTTCCAGTAGCGCGCAGTGCTGCCCGGTATATTGTGGGGACAACGTGCTACTACATTAAGGGTGCACAACTGGAAATTTGGACTTGACTCTTGACTGTAAAAACCCGCTGTCTGTAAATACTGTCTGGAATTTAGCTTGGGACATGATTTATTCTTTCAAAGTAAAAGCATTAAACACATTGATAATAATTGAAAAAAAGTACAACCTGAAAAAAGCTACTACTTGAGCTAAGAGGCTTCTGTTCAAGACGCTCATTAATTACAGTCTGAGAGGGTGTGTGTGCGTCAGAGGTAATGAGCGGTAGGAAACAGGGTTAAGAGTGACACAGTGTCAGTGGCTCCTCTTCTGGCCTAATTAGCCCCCTAATTAATAGATTAATAGATGGGTAAGAGCATCAGCTAACTGCCGAGCTAATGTGCAGTCAAGATGAATCACCACATCACACTTTTTGTCACAAGGTGAGCTGCGGAATGTTCCATTGAAACCTACTGCACATCAATGGATGCTGGAAAAAAAAGTCAAGACAAAGAACAAGGAGAAGAGGCTGAAATCAATTAGCCTTTGCTGGACGGTCGTTAGCTGCCCTCCGATAGGCACAGATAATTAAAGGAGATGAGGGGAGGAGGGGGTGGGGGTCCATCCGTGCAGCTCGATTCGACAGCAGCGAATGGGTTAACCGATGCAAATGAGGAGGGAGACAATTGAAGAAAAAGTAGAAATGGGCCAGAGCCATAGAACATGTCGGGTAAATGTCTCGTTGGGTAATTAAACATGGAGATGTCGAAAGCAACCTAAAACCTCTTTCATTAATCATGCCAGAAAGTAGAAGGACGTGATACAATAATACGGTATTCTAAATGAGAAGGTAAACACCCATTGAGTTAGATTTTTGCTAATGCTTGCTTCCAAACCGGAGGGGACATATTGCTTTGGTAACAAGAAAAGTCTGCATAAATGAGTAAAACGGCTAAATAAAAGTGTCTCGAGTGTTTATCAGCAGCGTGTGAACCCATTCAATCCAAACATATTACCCACAAACCCGAGGCGGACCCCATCCTCCCACCCCCACCACCGTGGTATGAACTACTCGCTGAGTAGGCCAATCAGCCACAGGATGGGAGGACGCTTACCGGCGGCGCACAAATTATATTACATATAGTGTATTCCGATCTGCCCGAGGAGCACGCCAGAGTCATGCATGTAGCGACTGTTATTTACTCACTCATTATGATGCTATGATGACTCAGGCATAAAAAATGTGCTTTTAGCCCACATTAGCGGAACCTCTCGCTGACGACCAACCATGAGGGGAATCTGATTGGCTCATGTCAGCCGGTTTAATGTCAATAGTAAATTGGAGGGCTCATTAGGCGAGTCGGAGGACGCGGCTGCGGGCGCCAGCGAGGCAGTCATGTAAAAAATAATGTCTATTAGGAATCATTTAATCAAGGATGAATTAGAATGTAGGCCCAATTATTTGCACTGGCCCGCCTGTCAGGAGGCTTCTTTCTGCCAGCGTGCGCTGCTTAAAATGCAGGCCGAGAGGACGCCACACATCAGCGGGGACTGCGCATAATGGCGGAGGGATTAGAGCAGCCGGGGTGGTCTCGGCCATCAGTGGTCAAAAGGGAGCTCAGCAGCACACACAAGTTGAGCATGTTCCAGCAGAGAGTTTGCGGCTGACTTATGAAATATCCTCTAGTAAATCTAGCTCCAAACTCGTTGACTCTCATCTGGGGTGCTCAATCTTTGTCACCATTCTCTTCCAATTGCGTGCAGCTAAATTCTCAGAAGTCCAATGTGTGTTATGATCACAGAAACGGCGCAGAAGCAGCATCAGTATTCTCTCCTCCTCCCCCTGACACTGCTCTGACCCTAGGGGGCAATTATCTTGTGATGTGGGCCCCCCCCCTGCCTTCCCCCTTTTCCTGGCTGCCCCATCAAGTCCCCTGAGCCCAATCCCACCACCCTGCCATGGCGGTCGCCGCACCTGACACCCCACACCTCAGATTAAAAGCAGCAGGTCTCGTTTCAAATCTGTTGGTACTGGGATGGCTTTTTCAGGATTCGGGACAGTAGGGGAAGGGGGTGGGGGTACATTATTACTCTGAGCTTGTATTCAATTATATCACTGCAGTCAGAACCACGCTGAATTAATACTGGCTGGGAATTCGTCATGCATGGTCACCCCTGTTAATATATGCTCAATTCTTTCAACAACGTCATTCCTGTCTGCAGAGACCAACTTTATCTTACACGCGCAGACGCACACCACCAGGTGGACTAAGCAGCACAAGAGCATTTTTCTCTGGTTCTAGTCTGAGTCAAGTGCTTTGAATGCACAGAACATCCACAACAAACATGAGCAGAAACAGGCCAAGGCCAGCCTCTGGGAAAAACCGCCAAAGGTCATTATTTGGAAGGAAAGGACATGGCCGCACATCACCTCTGTAGTATGAAAGCCAGGAGGCCGGCTTCGCGGCGCTGTCACTTGCTGTCCGCCGTGGCCTATTTAACACGCAGCGTCAAGTGGAGCCTGACTAGGCCCAGGGTGCTGGGCGTGCTGGTGTTGGCATGCCACTCCGCAGATAATTAAAACAATGAGCTGCGACACCAATAACACAAGCATGGGTGCCGCAGTCGTGCAGACTAAAGCGGCCGACCCCTGTGGCTGTTCCACCACGGGCAGCGAGCCCAAACTTAGTAGCCCCCTCAGCTGTGGCATCAGCTGTGGCGCCGATACCAGCGAGCGAGCCAGCTGAGGTGAGGACGCTTGACCGCAGGCAGCCAGGGGTTAATGGGAACGTTTAGAGAATGGCTCAGTCTTTTTGTGCTATGGACCTCAGAGAAAAATACTTGTAAAGGAAGCCTAGAGCGCAGCAGAGGTCTGCATCTTTACCATGGCGACGTCAACAAGTCTCCCTTCTCATCTCCAAGTAATGTGGTGCCGAGTCCTTAAGAGTCTCGCCCTTGTCTTCCTGATGCTAATGTGACCTGGACGAGAAAATGTTGTGGGTGGGCTTACGGCGAGCCGTGAACGGTGGCTACAAACCAGAGGTTGATAAAGAGATGATGACAACAGCTGGAGACTGGCCTGTCACATATCTCATTGGACAGGGGCGTGATCTCCATGAACATAATTTCTCCCTCTGGCCAGACCAGGCAGTCAGCGAGGGGAGGAGGAGGAGGAGGAGGAGTTTAATACAGGCAGCCATGCTAATGCACCTCCTTTGCCAACCCTCCTCCATTTTCCCCTGGGCTCCTACCATCCTTCGCCATCCTTTCTTGCATCATGTGCTTCCCATCTTTCTCTTGCTCCGTCATTAGATAATGTCCCGTCTTCATTGCAGCTCCCAACTATCCTTTCCTTGGACAATTCCTCCTTCAACCATTTTTCATTTCCTCCCTTGCTTCTTTTCACCCTCCTCCTGACTCCTTCCATCTTCTTTGCTCTATGAGAGACGTGGCCACGCCATGCAGTGGCGACTCTTCTTTTCACACAACCACCTTGTTCTTTTCTTATTTTGCTGAGTCTACCAGTTTCCTTTCCATCCAGCCCCAAACCTCCAAACAGGATGTGTTTGGGAGGTGTGAATGTGGGGGGGGGGGACAGACCTTGACAGACAGGAGGTCAGTGTAATTGCTGCTGGCCATATTTAACATTAAGATAATCAGGCCATTAATTACCCTTTGGATCATTAACTCAGCCACTTGCAAAATGAAATTTTGGCCTCTATTACTCACTTGAGAGACCATGTGTGGGGGTGGGGTGAGTGTTCCATCTATCTGTCTCCCCCCGCCTTCCCTGTGATCCTTTCAACTGCCTGCAAAAATCCTGGCTTCCTGGCCTCCTCTGTGGTTGTGGAGCTCCAGTGAAGATCGTGACAATGATGTTTGACGATCATACATATTTTTTTTTTTTCCAAAGGAGTTGACGTTAAAGCATGCATGTAACATGAGCAAAACAGTCAATTCATAGGCAGTCACTAAGACTCCATAAAGTTGTCCGAGACTATGGATGAGCCTCGTGAAGGATACGCAGGGCGGACAAGGAAACAATGAGGCACATTTTTTTTTTTTTTGTCAGGGACGAGAAAAGAGTCAGGGAGACAGGCAGCAGGCAGAGAATTTTAATTTTGCTTATATGAAAAAGGGTGTTTAAAAAAAAATTGCTACCAAAGTTATTCCTGTACATTTCATGGATTACAAAGCTAAAATGTTGAGCTAGCCTCATATTCATCTTTTGGTGCCAAATTCAAATGTCTAAAGTCACGAGTCCAATCCAAAAATCAAGCAATTGGCCTCACTGATCCACAACTGGAGCAGTAAATGGCCAGTGTTTCTGGCATGGACTTCCTGCTCAGTACAAGGTTTTAGTAGCACACAGGCGTGAAATGAGAATGACGTTCAGGTGAGTAGAGACAGAAGTCATGAACAGGGCGGGGGTGAAATCAAGGCACTTAAGGAATGGTCTGATAAATACTATTGACGGGCTGGAGAGTGATGCAGCTGCAGTGGCGCGTCGCAGCTAAATTGAGACAATATTGACTTGCTCTAATCTCTTCAGGGGGAAACATACATCAGATTAATAAATAAATAGGAACATGAGCAACAAAAAAAGCGTTAGCGCTGTGATGGACTAGGGTTAATGGGACGTCAATACACTTAGTGTGTGCGCGCGCGTGCGTTTGCACAGTCGATAACTGACTGATTAATGGTCATTTGCATTTTTACCGCAGCAATGTGTGTTGCACTCTTTTGCTCATTTGTACTCTTGCTTCACGTCAATGTATGCTGGGACGCGGACTTCCCGGATTGAAGGTTTACATGATAAGAGCATGTCCTGGCACCTCTCCGAAGTTATGCTGCCATCGGAAGTGGGAAGCTTCCCTTCATCAGCTTTTCTCTATCCGTCTTTCCTTTTTATCTCAGCCCACTTATAAGAGTGCAGCTGTTGTTATGTGCAAAGTTGTCACATCACCATTCATGTAATCTAAACCATCTAAATTCTAAACCATTCAGGCATAGAAAAAAAAGTAGTGTGTTTCCGGTAACCCGACCGACCGAGAATTTCTACCTCGAAAAAAAACTTTACGGTCGGCATTTTGTTCACACAACCTTCTACATTTTTGTGTAATAATAATAATAATAAATTTTATTTATAAGCGCCTTTCAAGACACCCAAGGACACTTTACAATAACAAAAAACCCTCTCCTTCCCTAGTGTTTACTTTCTCAATTAAGATCTTGGGCGCTGTACATACGGCGAGTACCGACAGGCCCTTTGCACTGTATCCCATGTTCGTCACTGTCTTTCATGTTTCTTGTGCAGAGCGTGCCTGTTAAGTCCAAATTACCCAATGGGGATAACTAAAGTTTCCTGAATCTGAATCTGAAAAAAAAAAAACAATACAGGTTGAGCAGCGGCAGCCAAATGCGCCAGCGTTCACTCAACCCAGAAGTCAGAAAGAAACCACAAGGGAGGGATGCTCTCGCGATATTCACGTTGAGCGTGCGTGTCGTTTGCTCTGTCGTCTGTCCACAACATTGAATCATGGCGGCGGCCACGATCTCCGACAACAGTTTAAACCGCGTTTTGTGTGTTGCAGTCGCATGCTCGCACCATAACATGAAGAAAATAGCACCCATCAGAGATGAAGGTCCTCTGGATTTTTATGAAAATCTCTCCGGAAAATTGAGGAAATTTGCCTAAAATTAATCCGGATATTAGTTGACAACATTGAACGAAGACGTGTTTGAGATCGTTGTTTTGCTTTCAAGAGCGTAGCCATGTTGAGACACTAACACTAGTAACAGTAAAGAGATTTTCGTCTCTTTATAAACACACGTGCTAAACCCCATGGGAACGAATAAAAGACACCGTGGACAAGACAGTTGTTGTAAAAAGTATATTTGGACAAAAAGGGAAACACACAGATTGGGAGAAAAACGTCTCAGTCCGACTTCGAGTGTCGTCTCGGCTAGCTTAGCTTAGTTTAGCTGTTGTTGTGTGTGTGACGTCGGGTGTGTGACGTCGCTTGCGTACATGTTCGCGCTGAAGCATGCACAGCAGAGAGAGAGCACTAGCAGCGGAGCGGACTATCTATTGCTGAGGCTCGCTTAGCTTGAGTGGCGTCGCCACAACAGTAATAAGCTCGCCTCGCATTCTCATGGCCTCGCCATATCTCGGAGATTTCGAAATTTCGTCGAGAACGGAAGCCGCAAAGGGTGCAGGTGTGCACACAAAAGGAAGATTAATCATTGAATGTCGAGTATTTGAATAGCGTTTTGTGTAAACTAATTCATGCGTGATCGGCCAAGTGTGTGTGTGTGCGCGCGCAGATTTTCAGAAAAGTCCACTTTCATCTCTGATCCATTGATGTACTGTATCGAAAAGATTCAGCGAACTATTTGACGAACACCACGGGCCGTCTAGGACGCAGGTCAAAGGTAGCTGTAACACCCAGCCGCCGGGGAACCCAACTCTCTCACCGCCGCGGCGAGCGGGGGTTTCAATGTCTCCTTGTTTTATGGTTATTTTGTTTACATTTTTGCTGGGGGGGAGGAGAAAAATAAAATTAAATAAAAAACTTTGTCCGACCTACCGACCCTATGTTACCGGAAACACACTACCTTTTTTTCTACGCCTTAGTCTCAACCTCTTAGTTGACCTTTACTTTAAAGCAAAATAATTGGTGATCACCTTTCTCAACACCGGTGTGAGGTTGTTGTTGGGGTTTTTCTTTTTTTTTCATCTAAATTAAATAACTAAACACAAAATGTTCTCGTCAACTCTTGTCGTACAAAACTTGCATACAAAACATTACCAACACTCAAGAAAAAAACAGTTTATCAAATGCAATATATATTCTTTGGTTGGCTCGCCACCACCACTGTACCCCTTTTCCAGCACTTTCGGAAGTCAGGGCACCGTAATGGAATCCACTCCACCGAAGGCACTTTAAGGCGTAGAGAAAAAAAAGTACCGTATTTTAACGACCATTCGGCGCACCGTGTTGTAGGGCGCAGTCTCAGTAACGGGTGCTTTTTCTGTATTTTACACATACACAAAACGCACTATATTATTGGGCGCAGCCAGGGGTGGTAAAACATACGCCAGTTTAAACATACGGCATGCATGCACACACGCTAAAAACACGTTAGCTTGAAGCATAGCGTAGCATGCTAAGACATGCTAAAAACACGTTTTTAAAAAGGCAACGGAAGCAAAACTGAGATCGGTTGTACTTTATTTAGCCATCTTACAATGTACTCACGTTTTTCAATCAATCATCACCCAGAAATCCATCAAAGTCCTCATCTTCTGTGTCCGAATTGAACAATCCATCAAAACGCCGGTTCCTCTCGTTGTCAGAGTCACTCTCATTGCCGTGTGGATCCACAGAAATTATGCCGGCTTTGCCAAAAGCTCGAACAACAGTGCAAGCAGACACGTTTGTCCAAGCAGCCACAATTCATTCGCAAATAGTGGCGTAACTAGCCCGGCGCTGCCTCCCACTCTTCGTAAAGCTGTGTTTGCCATCGATCATCCATTGTTCCCATGCCGCCGCAACTTCACTTTGAACGCCCGGTTGATGCCAATGTCCAGCGGTTGGAGTTCTTTCGTCAAGCCTCCGGGAATGACGGCAAGTTCAGAGTTCATTTGCTTGACTTGGTTTTTCACCGCTGCTGTGAGATGGGCACGCATGGAGTCGCAAATCAAGAGTGACGGCGAGGCATGGAAAAAGCCATCCGGTCTCTTTACATACACCTCACTTAGCCACTCTCTCATCTTCTCTTCGCCCAGTTTCGTCAGTTTGAACTGAGCTTCGTAGCGTGTCTCTTTGGTGTATTCATTTTCGGGGTTCTTTGAAACCAAAACCGGTTGTTTTGCAATAACGCACAAACTCACACTATATACAGGTACTGGCACCTGCCTTCGCATCCACTTACACGCCCACCATTCACTGATTGCTGCTTTACGTCATGGCTGTCCTCTCTCACGTCCTCATTTACGCCACTTACACGCCCACCCTTCACTGATTGGCGGCTGTTTCCCAAGACGCCTGGTCACACTAGCGGCTACTTACACGCCTACCCTTCACTGATTGGCTGGCTGCATTCCCGCGTGCCTGTTCACGCCAACTTCCGCCTTTTCTCTATATAAACAGCGTGTCGGCTCTCAGTCAGGATTTGGAACTCGGCTCATACACTAGACGCTCCGCATTATAAGGCGTCCTGTCCACTTGGGAGAAAATGTAAGACTTTTAGTTGCGCCTTATGGTCGTGAAAATACGGTAATGTGTTTCCGGTAACCCGACCGACCGAGAATTTCTACCTCGAAAAAAAACCTTACGGTCGGCATTTTTTTTCAAACCTTCTACATTTTTGTGTAATAATAATAATAATCCCCTCCGCGAGCCGTCACCTTACCGTGGTGGAGGGGTTTGTGTGTCCCAATGATCCTAGGAGCTACGTTGTCTGGGGCTTTATGCCCCTGTTAGGGTCACCCATGGCAAACAGGTTCTAGGTGAGGGACCAGACAAAGCACGGCTCAAAGACCCCTGATGATGATTGAAATTAATGGACTTCAGTTTCCCTTGCCCGGACGCGGGTCACCGGGGCCTCCCTCTGGAGCCAGGCCTGAAGGTGGGGCTCGTTGGCGAGCGCCTGGTGGCCGGGCCTACACCCATGGGGCCCGGCCGGGCTCAGCCCGAAGAGGCAACGTGGGTCCCCCTTCTCATGGGCTCACCATCCATGGGAGGGGCCAAAGGGGTCGGGTGCAATGTGAGCTGGGCAGCGGCCAAAGGCGGGGACCCTGGCGGTCTGATCCTCGGCTGCAGAAGCTAGCTCTAGGGACGTGGAATGTCACCTCTCTTGTAGGAAGGAACCCGAGCTGGTGTGCGAGGTAGAGAAGTTCGACTGGATATAGTCGGACTTGCCTCGACACACAGCCTGGGTTCTGGTACCAGTTCTCTCGAGAGGGGTTGGACTCTCTTCCACTCTGGAGTTGCTCATGGTGAGAGGCGCAGAGCAGGTGTGGGCATACTCATTGCCCCCCGGCTCAGTGCCTGTACATTGGGGTTCACACCGGTAGATGAGAGGGTTGCTTCTCTCCGCCTTCGGGTGGGGGGACGGGTCCTGACCGTTGTTTGTGCATATGCACCAAACAGCAGCTCAGCATACCCACCCTTTTTGGAGTCCTTGGAGGGTGTGCTGAGAGTATTCCGGCCGGGACTCCCTTGTTCTGCTGGGGACTTCAATGCTCACGTGGGCAATGACAGTGAGACCTGGAAGGGCGTGATTGGGAGGAACGGCCCCCCCGATCAGAACTCGAGTGGTGTTTTGTTATTGGACTTCTGTGCTCGTCACGGATTGTCCATAACAAACACCTTGTTCAAACATAAGGGTGTCCATATGTGCACTTGGCACCAGGACACCTAGGCCGCAGTTCGATGATTGACTTTGTGGTTGTATCATCGGATTTGCGCCACATGTTTTGGACACTCGGGTGAAGAGAGGGGTGGAGCTGTCAACTGATCACCACCTGGTGGTGAGTAGGCTCCAATGGTGGGGAGGACGCCGTCCGCCCTGGCAGACCCAAACGTATTGTGAGGGTTTGCTGGGAGCGTCTGGCGGAATCCCCTGTCAGAAAGAGTTTCAACTCCCACCTCCGGCAGAGCTTTTCCCATGTCCCGGGGACGCGGGGACATTGAGTCCGAATGGACCATGTTCCGCGCCTCTATTGTTGAGGCGGCCGACCTGAGTTGTGGCCGTAAGGTGGTTGGTGCCTGTCGTGGCGGCAACCTTCGCACCCGCTGGTGGACACCAGCGGTAAGGGATGCCGTCAAGCTGAAGAAGGAGTCCTATCGGGCCTTTATGGCCTGTGGGTCCCCAGAGACAGCTGACGGGTATCGACTGGCTAAGCGGAACGCAGCTTCAGTGGTCGCTGAGGCAAAACCCGGCGTGGGAAGAGTTCGGTGAGGCCATGGAAGCCGACTTCGGACGGCCGAGGAAATTCTGGTCCACCATCCGACGCCTCAGGAGGGGGAAGCAGTGCACCACTAACACTGTGTACAGTGGGGATGGGGCGCTGCTGACTTCGACTCGGACGTTGTGAACCGGTGGGCAGAGTACTTCAAGACCTCCTCAACTCCACCAGCACGCCTTCCTTAGAGGAAGCAGAGTCTGGGGACTCTGAGGTGGGCTCTCCTATCTCTGTGGTTGAAGTCACCGATGTGGTTAAAAAGCTCCTCGGTGGCAAGGCCCCAGGGTGGATGAGATCCGCCCGGAGTTCCTCAAGGCTCTGGATGTTGTGGGGCTGTCCTGGTTGACACGCCTCTGCAGCATCGCGTGGTCATCGGGGAGAGTGCCTCTGGATTGGCAGACCGGGGTGGTGGTCCTCTTTTAAAAAGGGGACCGCAGGGTGTGTTCCAACTACAGAGGAATCACACTCCTCAGCCTCCTGGTAAGGTCTATTCAGGGGTGCTCGAGAGGAGGGTCCGTCGGGAAGTCGAGCCTCAGATTGAGGAGGAGCAGTGTGGTTTTCGTCCCGGCCGTGGAACATTGGACCAGCTCTACACCCTTAGCAGGGTCCTCGAGGGTACGTGGGAATTTGCCCAACCAGTCTACATGTGTTTTGTGGACTTGGAGAAGGCATTTGACCGTGTCCTCGGGAGTTCTGTGGGGTGCTTGGAGTATGGGGTACCGAGCCCCTGATACGGGCTGTCCGGTCCCTATACTGCCGATGTCAGAGTTTGGTTCTGCATTGCCGGCAATAAGTCGGAATCGTTTCCAGTGAGGGTTGGACTCCGCCTAGGCTGCCCTTTGTCGCCGATTCTGTTCATCACCTTTATGGACAGAATTTCTAGGCGCAGCCCGGCGTTGAGGGGGTCCGCTTTGGTGGCCTCAGTGTTACATCTCTGCTTTTTGCAGATGATGTGGTACTGTTGGCTCCTTCAAGCAGGGCTCTCCAACTCTCACTGGAGCGCTTGCAGCCGAGTGTGAAGCGGTTGGGATGAGGATCAGCACCTCCAAATCTGAAACTATGGTCCTCAGTCGGAAAAGGGTGGAGTGCCCTCTCCGGTCGGGAGGAGATCTTGCCCCATGTGGAGGAGTTTCAGTATCTTGGGGTCTTGTTCACGAGTGAGGGCAGAAGGGAGCGAGAGATTGACAGGCGGATCGGTGCAGCGTCTGCTGTGATGGACGCTGTATCGGTCTGTCGTGGTAAAGAAGGAGCTGAGCCAAAGGGCAAAGCTCTCAATTTACCGGTCGATCTACGCCCCAACCCTCATCTATGGTCACGAGCTATGGGTTGTGACCGAAAGAACGAGATCCCGGATACAAGCGACCGAAATGAGTTTTCTCCGCAGGGTGTCAGGCTCTCCTTAGAGATAAGGTGAGAAGCTCGGTCATCCGGGAGGGGCTCAGAGTAGAGCCGCTTCTCCTCCACATCGAGAGGAGCCAGATGAGGTGGCTCGGGCATCTAATTAGGATGCCTCCTGGACGCCCCCTGGTGAGGTGTACCGGACATGTCCCACTGGCAGGAGACCCCGGGACGACCCAGGACACGCTGGAGGGACTATGTTACCCAGCTGGCCTGGGAACGCCGATCCTCCAGGAAGAGCTCGAAGAAGTGGCTGGGAGAGGGAAGTCTGGGCTTCCCTCCTAAAGCTGCTGCCCCGCGACCCGACCCCGGATAAGCGGTAGAAAATGGATGGATGGATGGAATAATAATAATAGTACATTTCATTTACAAGCGCCTTTCAAAACACTCAAGGACGCTTTACAATCAAAGCAAGTCAAAGCAAGAACAATAAAACCACAGACAAAATTGTAAATAATAAAAAGAAAGATGAATTTAGAGCGTTTACATTTGGTGCAAACTCTCGCGATATTCAAGTTGAGCGCGCGCCGTCGTTTGCCCTGTCGTCTGTCAACAACATTGAATCACTGCTGTATCGAAAAGATTCAACGAACTATTTGACGAACACCACGGGCCGTCTAGGATGCGGACGCAGAGGTAACGAGATGGCTGTCACACCCAGCTCTCTCGCCGCCAAAGGCGGTTGCTCTCGGACTGCAAGGGAAGCTCGGCTTCCCCTGAAATGTCAAAGAATAAGTGATCAAATATATGAATGTAAATTTCATTGTGTGTACATGTCATTGACTAAATATGCGCTACAACGTGCTCAACTTTTGTTCCGAATCAGCTTCTTCTTACTGGTTATGACGCGACTCCCTTCTCATTCATCCCACAGCTTTGCTGTGCTTTAAACGGTAGTGAGTTCAGGGTAGGTTGTCCCAATGCGTTGAACGGAGACGAGTCATTGGATACAAGCTGGTTTTTGTCCCGCCCACGGACGCTTGTCGTGGGACTGGATGGCAGTGGGAGGGTACCGGACGCCAGGCTTGTCTGCATCAGATTGGATGATCTGTCTGAGCCTGTGTGCCAGTTCGATTGACATTGAAATGAGCCAATCACCGAGCTTTTAGTGATTGACATTGAAATGAGCCAATCACCGAGCTTTTAGTGTAGGCATCCGTGCGAGCATTTTTTCAACTCACATTCTGTTCCGAGTTGAGCTGGAGACTTCTAATCATTTTAGCGACACTCTTTGTTGTAAACAAACAACTAGCGACAAATTAATCTTTTATTTCTGGTGGGTTTTATTGTAGTTGCTGTAGTTGTAGGACACTAATTAAGTACCGGAAAAGACGGCTTGTTGGTATGAAAGGGTCACAGATCATTTTCTTGAAAAGGAACGGAGCTAGAGTATAATTCACGTATAAATAAACTGACACATTTTATGATGTCGACCAAAATTGAGCTTCCCCTCTTTGACAGACGAGCATCCGGCACCGGTTTCAATGTCTCCTTGTTTTATGTTTATTTTGTTTATGTTCTTGATGGGGGAGGGAGGGAGAAAAAAAGATTTAAATAAAAAACTTGGTCCGACCTACCGACCCTATGCTGAAATTTCATGTTACCGGAAACATACTACTTTTTTTTCTACGCCTCATAATAGTGGACCTCCAGGATTGGAGTTGACCCTCCCCTGATGTAGTTAGTTACTAACCTGATTCTCTTTGTCTTTCTCTCTCCTCAGTGTTCGGTGCTCTCCGAGGCATGCCACTTTCACATGTATCTACTTGTTATTGGCAGAGGTGTTGGGAGCAGACCATTAGCTGTCATCATGGGATGATTACTGTTGTTGATACAGATGTTGTTGTGCTCATTGTTCACTTATCTCTCAACACCTGCATCCTGTTATGTCATCATTTATCTGCCCTCTGTCCCACTAAAGTGTGTCTCTCACCTCATGATAGGTCGGACCCACAGAGCCTGGCTTCTGTTGGAGGTTTTTTCCCTTCTGTTGGAGTTTTTTTTCTTTTTTTTATGCGCCTGTTGCCAAGTGTTTGCTCTTGTGTGGTTCAGTTTCTTTAATGTAAGAGTGTGATTCTTGACCTGCTTAATGTGTAACGTGCCATGAGATAATATTTGTTGTTAATTGGCGCAAACTAACATTTACTTGACCTAAAGAACTGTGAAAACTTTAATTCTAAAGACATTGTTTTCACATGTAGACGTGTGTGTGTGTGTGTGTGTGTGTGTGTGTGTGTGTGTGTGTGTGTGTGTGTGTGTGTGTGCGTGCATGCGTGCGGGCAGACAAGTCGACGTCAAAGCAGTTGGTAGTCTGTTGTGGGAAATTCTGATGGCAGCTGGATTAACACACACCGTCTGGGACACGCCATGCCCACCCAAATAATGCCCCCTACCCGTAACCAGTGTAGCAACGTTGCCTACCTGCTCGCATCTGGTCCTGGTTTCAGGTGACCCTGTGAGTTGGCCTCCCATACGCTGTTGGCAAACTCATTGCCGATGGCTGACATGACCTTGATGAGTTCCAGCGGCCACTCATCAAGGTCCAGCGATCGCACCCGGGACAGGTGGGTGCCCAAGTTCCTGTGGATGCCCGAGCACTCGATACATATCAGGGCACCGAGGTTGAGGCTGGCCCAGTCCGGATCTGCGTGTGTCAAAGCGACAGCATTAGTTGTGCTCATGCAAACAGTTTGGAACATAGAATACAGTAACCCACTATCGGTGAAACTCCACCACCATAGATGTAAAAACATTTTTTTTTCTATTTCTGACATACAATTTAAAACCGATGTAAAGTGACTCAAACACATATTTTACACATTATTAACGTATTTGAACACAGACACACATGCGCGCACACCAAATAGCAAGCATAAAATGTACAGAAGATTCTCTACGGATCGCGGTATCTGCGTTACGGTAGCAAGCAGGGCTCTCCAACTCTCACTGGAGCGTTTCGCAGCCGAGTGTGAAGCGGTTGGGATGAGGATCAGCACCTCCAAATCTGAAACTATGGTCCTCAGTCGGAAAAGGGTGGAGTGCCCTCTCCGGGTCGGGGAGGAGATCTTGCCCCATGTGGAGGAGTTTCAGTATCTTGGGGTCTTGTTCACGAGTGAGGGCAGAAGGGAGCGAGAGATTGACAGGCGGATCGGTGCAGCGTCTGCTGTGATGCGGACGCTGTATCGGTCTGTCGTGGTAAAGAAGGAGCTGAGCCAAAGGGCAAAGCTCTCAATTTACCGGTCGATCTACGTCCCAACCCTCATCTATGGTCACGAGCTATGGGTTGTGACCGAAAGAACGAGATCCCGGATACAAGCGACCGAAATGAGTTTTCTCCGCAGGGTGTCAGGGCTCTCCCTTAGAGATAAGGTGAGAAGCTCGGTCATCCGGGAGGGGCTCAGAGTAGAGCCGCTTCTCCTCCACATCGAGAGGAGCCAGATGAGGTGGCTCGGGCATCTAATTAGGATGCCTCCTGGACGCCTCCCTGGTGAGGTGTACCGGACATGTCCCACTGGCAGGAGACCCCGGGGACGACCCAGGACACGCTGGAGGGACTATGTTACCCAGCTGGCCTGGGAACGCCTCGGGATCCTCCAGGAAGAGCTCGAAGAAGTGGCTGGGGAGAGGGAAGTCTGGGCTTCCCTCCTAAAGCTGCTGCCCCCGCGACCCGACCCCGGATAAGCGGTAGAAAATGGATGGATGGATGGAATAATAATAATAGTACATTTCATTTACAAGCGCCTTTCAAAACACTCAAGGACGCTTTACAATCAAAGCAAGTCAAAGCAAGAACAATAAAACCACAGACAAAATTGTAAATAATAAAAAGAAAGATGAATTTAGAGCGTTTACATTTGGTGCAAACTCTCGCGATATTCAAGTTGAGCGCGCGCCGTCGTTTGCCCTGTCGTCTGTCAACAACATTGAATCACTGCTGTATCGAAAAGATTCAACGAACTATTTGACGAACACCACGGGCCGTCTAGGATGCGGGACGCAGAGGTAACGAGATGGCTGTCACACCCAGCTCTCTCGCCGCCAAAGGCGGTTGCTCTCGGACTGCAAGGGAAGCTCGGCTTCCCCTGAAATGTCAAAGAATAAGTGATCAAATATATGAATGTAAATTTCATTGTGTGTACATGTCATTGACTAAATATGCGCTACAACGTGCTCAACTTTTGTTCCGAATCAGCTTCTTCTTACTGGTTATGACGCGACTCCCTTCTCATTCATCCCACAGCTTTGCTGTGCTTTAAACGGTAGTGAGTTCAGGGTAGGTTGTCCCAATGCGTTGAACGGAGACGAGTCATTGGATACAAGCTGGTTTTTGTCCCGCCCACGGACGCTTGTCGTGGGACTGGATGGCAGTGGGAGGGTACCGGACGCCAGGCTTGTCTGCATCAGATTGGATGATCTGTCTGAGCCTGTGTGCCAGTTCGATTGACATTGAAATGAGCCAATCACCGAGCTTTTAGTGATTGACATTGAAATGAGCCAATCACCGAGCTTTTAGTGTAGGCATCCGTGCGAGCATTTTTTTCAACTCACATTCTGTTCCGAGTTGAGCTGGAGACTTCTAATCATTTTAGCGACACTCTTTGTTGTAAACAAACAACTAGCGACAAATTAATCTTTTATTTCTGGTGGGTTTTATTGTAGTTGCTGTAGTTGTAGGACACTAATTAAGTACCGGGAAAAGACGGCTTGTTGGTATGAAAGGGTCACAGATCATTTTCTTGAAAAGGAACGGAGCTAGAGTATAATTCACGTATAAATAAACTGACACATTTTATGATGTCGACCAAAATTGAGCTTCCCCTCTTTGACAGACGAGCATCCGGCACCGGTTTCAATGTCTCCTTGTTTTATGTTTATTTTGTTTATGTTCTTGATGGGGGAGGGAGGGAGAAAAAAAGATTTAAATAAAAAACTTGGTCCGACCTACCGACCCTATGCTGAAATTTCATGTTACCGGAAACATACTACTTTTTTTTCTACGCCTCATAATAGTGGACCTCCAGGATTGGAGTTGACCCTCCCCTGATGTAGTTAGTTACTAACCTGATTCTCTTTGTCTTTCTCTCTCCTCAGTGTTCGGTGCTCTCCGAGGCATGCCACTTTCACATGTATCTACTTGTTATTGGCAGAGGTGTTGGGAGCAGACCATTAGCTGTCATCATGGGATGATTACTGTTGTTGATACAGATGTTGTTGTGCTCATTGTTCACTTATCTCTCAACACCTGCATCCTGTTATGTCATCATTTATCTGCCCTCTGTCCCACTAAAGTGTGTCTCTCACCTCATGATAGGTCGGACCCACAGAGCCTGGCTTCTGTTGGAGGTTTTTTCCCTTCTGTTGGAGTTTTTTTTCTTTTTTTTATGCGCCTGTTGCCAAGTGTTTGCTCTTGTGTGGTTCAGTTTCTTTAATGTAAGAGTGTGATTCTTGACCTGCTTAATGTGTAAAGTGCCATGAGATAATATTTGTTGTTAATTGGCGCAAACTAACATTTACTTGACCTAAAGAACTGTGAAAACTTTAATTCTAAAGACATTGTTTTCACATGTAGACGTGTGTGTGTGTGTGTGTGTGTGTGTGTGTGTGTGTGTGTGTGTGTGTGTGTGTGTGTGTGCATGCGTGCGGGCAGACAAGTCGACGTCAAAGCAGTTGGTAGTCTGTTGTGGGAAATTCTGATGGCAGCTGGATTAACACACACCGTCTGGGACACGCCATGCCCACCCAAATAATGCCCCCTACCCGTAACCAGTGTAGCAACGTTGCCTACCTGCTCGCATCTGGTCCTGGTTTCAGGTGACCCTGTGAGTTGGCCTCCCATACGCTGTTGGCAAACTCATTGCCGATGGCTGACATGACCTTGATGAGTTCCAGCGGCCACTCATCAAGGTCCAGCGATCGCACCCGGGACAGGTGGGTGCCCAAGTTCCTGTGGATGCCCGAGCACTCGATACATATCAGGGCACCGAGGTTGAGGCTGGCCCAGTCCGGATCTGCGTGTGTCAAAGCGACAGCATTAGTTGTGCTCATGCAAACAGTTTGGAACATAGAATACAGTAACCCACTATCGGTGAAACTCCACCACCATAGATGTAAAAACATTTTTTTTTCTATTTCTGACATACAATTTAAAACCGATGTAAAGTGACTCAAACACATATTTTACACATTATTAACGTATTTGAACACAGACACACATGCGCGCACACCAAATAGCAAGCATAAAATGTACAGAAGATTCTCTACGGATCGCGGTATCTGCGTTACGGTAGACCTGATGGACAGTCTGCGGCTGGATGGATGCATGGCTTGATGAGCCGACGATGAGAAGAAAGGAGTGTCAGCGCAGAGCGCCGATGCGTGTATGGAATTGGGAGTCGCGGCTTGGAATTGAAGCGGATTTACATGGGACAGGAGAAGAGAGCCAATCTCTCTCTTTCGTTAATGGATGCTACAGCTTCTTGTTGCTTTCAAGCTTAGCTTGTAGCAGACGTGCACATTGCAGCATGACGTCTTTGATCCACTGGTAAAAAGGACACTTTGATTTGCTCCTCTTTCATCTATAACTGCTTCAGAAAACAAAGTGTATGCAGGAAAGTGGTTAAAATTGCACAATTGTCTGTGTCTAATGTGTTGTCTTGTATTATTTTGTCATTTTATGTTAACTGTTCTTTTGATGGCGGCGCGGACACCCGCAGCGGCTCCTCTTGTTTCGGGAAAAAATTTCATCTGTTCTGTGTGCACATAGAGCACATTTGACAATAAAGTTGTAGTTGACTTGACTTCAAACAATTGCTACTTACAAACAGATACAGAGCAGCATCTGTGCAAAATAATGAAGCACACATGTGGATATTTAAAGACTGATATTTTCAACCAAACCATAGAGTGTAAAATTCCCAGGGATCAAGTACATTGCCCCTGCTTAGTTTGTCGGGGGCCCTTCCATGCTTCTTCTCTTCTCTTAATTAAACTGCATCTACATCAAGTTGAGCTCAGTGCTGCCTGGCAGGTTGTGGCACAATGTGGTACTATACTGAAGGGGGACAACTCTAAATTCTGACTTGCCTGTGTACTGTAATAACGCATGAACAAAACCTTGAAATTCCATGATATGGGGAAGGTGCGATCTAGCGGGGGTTCACCGTACATTCAAGGAAAACAATGTTCTCTACTCACTTAGAGAGTCACAGTCGGCACAGCGGCTATTTCCACGAATGCTTCTGATAGACTGCAGGGCCATGGCCTCCGTCTGGCTGGTCAGACGAGACTGGAAGGACGACACAAATGTCAACACATTGCTGAGGTGGTCACAAAAGCACTCTAAGTCAGAAAACACCCAAGCATGCGAGCAACAGTGCATTATGGGACACCCACCTTGTTTTTGCTGCTCTCACAGGACTGAAGACTGGCCAAGATCTGACCCTCGATGACCTGCACCCAGGCGTCTCGTTCCTCATACGAAGTGGCTTCAAAATGCCACGTTTGACCCGTAAGTGATACAATGATGAACTCAAAGTTCTCCTCTTGCTCTGTTGGGTGTGAGAGATAGAAGTAGGGATGAAACGAGTACCTCTTTTCACAAAAATGTTTGAGGATTTTTTTTTTCTGCCTTCTGTGTTTATTTGATGTGCATGGTCGGGAAGACGGTCAAGTCAACATTGTGAGAAGGCCAACTTCATTAGTGCCTTGGTACACTCATTTCTGAGTGGTTCCTAAGTGCGCATGTTGGCGTGGCGGCTGACTTGAGCCCAGTTTGAGTTTAAAATGCCATCACAAACTGGTACCACTAACATCAACACATCATCATCCTGAAATCCTGTTCAATCGACAATTAAGAAAACTTGAAAAACTCTAATTGCACTCTCTCTCTCTCTTTCTCTCTGTTCAACTTCGTGACTGTTTACTATACTCTAAATGACTCACACTCAACACAATTGTTACCATGTACCATTTTAATAATACGATTGAACTGTTTTTAAGAATAGGTGCTCTCCTGCTGTGTTTCTGTCCTATCAATTGAAAATGATCTTTGGAAAGATCTGAACTTATTCAGTGCGGCAACTGGTCATAAAGTCCAAGAACCCCAACATGAAAGTGAGTTTAAAGTGGGACTTTTGTTTGTGCTGCAAGTAAATCCTCCTCCTTCTGACGACATGGCGTATATGAGCGTATACGAGCGTATTCGAGCGCTGCCAGACAGCCGGTCGCTCACGCAGTATTGGTAATTACCGCCAGCGCTCTCGGCTACTGTGAGCGACATTCACGCAGAGAGGCGGCGTCGAGGCAATTTGTGAACTCTGACACCGGCAACCTTTAGCGGCACAAACAGAACAAACCAAATATAGGGGGGAGGGAACGAGATGCATACTGTGCGCGCGTGTGTATGTGACAGCAGGCCGCCAGGTGCAATGAGAGGGGAGGTGTGAGGGACACAAACGGGGCCTCGGGAAACACAAATTAAAAGCTTAAATGTCAGCGCGCCCAGTATTGCTTTGCGACACAGGTCATTACTCTCCATATCAGCAGCCTTTTACCACTTTAATAACCTGGAAAATAGTGCACGCTGCTATTCACGACACTCGCTCCCATGGACACAAAGCACACCTCGGATAATGTCACTTGACATCCTTGGCGTGCTTTCACACCTTTCTGGGTGTAGTGCAGTCAGAGAATGCAAGGTGGGATCAACGGGTCATGTGACTCAAGCAAGGGACGGGAAGGTTCTCCGCAGCACAAAGTGGACCATACACATATAGTGTGCATCCCGCAAGCACCCATTCGGCATCAAATTCTAAACCGGAAAGATTCACTGTTCGTGTGGGATGAGCTAAAGTTAGTTGCATAATTGTCAAGCTCACATACGACGTCTCTGAGTGGCCCTAAAAGGATGTTTGAAATTTAAAGAAAATGCTAAAAACTGTCTTCCCTCCAGTTAAACAATTAACATTTGTTCCTGGCTCAAGTTTAACCTCCATAAGCAGACTCCCAGTCACACTTCTGCTCCCTTGATGTGGGTGGGCTTCATTTGAGTGAGTGAGTGAACACATCCAAAAAGCACAAAATTGTTGGCGATTTCACACTGTTGAATACATTTTCCCGTGTTATGCACAATGCTGAGAGAAATGAGGCTCCTGAGGTTCGAAAGTTTGCAGACTCTGGCACTATGCTTCTCTCCCACTGAATCCACGTGAAAAATCACACAATTTTTTTGGGGGGGTGCATTTTTTGGGGTATTACTATTTACTTACGAGAGAGAAAGCGGTCATTCCCAATGTGACCCAAAGGTTTCATTGACTGCTGAAACAATGTCACTGTGATGAATTCCAGTTTTTAAGCAAAAACTGTCACATCTGGTATTATTATGGGAACAAAATCAATTGTTAACTTCAATTTTGCCTCACCAAGTGCAGTGGGTCTAATCAGGCGGAACTGGGAGACAAGAGGGCGTGTCTGCCTCATGAATTACACCGAGCTTCACTCTGACATGACGATACTTCAGCCACCTGTCCGCCCGCCTGGCGTGACAAGCGGCGGTGAGCTGGCGGCCGCCTGAGTGCGCCCGCTGCTTAATGGCTAAATTGGGAAGACTGTAACTAATCGCTTATTGAATAATGGAAGTGACACTGCTGATAAAAGATTTCAATACCAGATTATTTATAATATTTCACTTAAGCCTCTCTGGCTGACTCACAGGGGGGATGAAGAGTGTGCTGATGAAATGAGAACAAAGAGGAGAACTGGAGGAGGAGAAAACATGATGAAATTAGTAAATTATGATGAAGGAAGGAGGTGAAAATAAAGAAAAGACAAACTTGTAAATTTGTCTTGCGGACCATAATTTCCCTGGTCAGCTGCTTGATGGAGAAGCCAACATTACATCTGCTACGGCTGCTCGCACATCTGTTCTGAATGTGTGTGGAACTCAAGTCAAAGTGCTTGAGTGAATGTGTGTGTGTGTGTGTGTGTGTGTGTGTGTGTGTGTGTGTGTGTGTGTGTGTGTGTGTGTGTGTGTGTGTGCGTGTGTTTCATGACTTGTGCCAAACATTTTGAGCTTCATGACAAAAAAATGATACACTACAAGTGAGGATGATGGTTGAAGCTGATGTTACCTTCGGCAGTACCCGAGAGCCCGTCTGCTTTGAAGTTGCTGGTGCTTTTCTTCCGCCGGTGCTTCTTGCGGTTGGCGTGTGGTGATGGGGGTGGCTCCATCTTAGGACTGGTTGTACTGGAGATGCTGGGACTGGAAGACATTGAGTCACCCAGACTGACATCTGGAAAAAACAAAATCGGAAACACCTTATTGTACAAAAACAGTACAAAGGTTAAGGCTGCAAAAGGCTGGAATATTTTCTGTGTGCTAAATTTTCATGGGGAATTTTAGTAACATTCCAAACTGCAAACTTTCCACTGAAATTATGGGAATGAACTGGAAAGCGAGGGCAAAATGCATCATATTCAATCATAAGTATTAAGAGTGCAGCTACCAATTCTTTTAATAATCGATTAATCTATCGATTATTTTGACGATTAATCTGAATTTTAAAAAAGGTTTATGATTCAGTTACTGGTTTGGTCCATAATATGTTTAACAAGCAGATGTTTGCAAATATCGTATTTCAAAAGATGAAGTCTGATTTCATGAAGAATTTCATAAATCAGAGAATATTTACTGCTGAGGCAAAAACCTGAGGATTTGGACAATTTTAAATTAGACAAGGTCTCAAAATGAGTTATCAAAATATTTATCAAATAAATTACTAATCAATTAACTGTTGAGTCATAGATTTATCATTGCACCTCCCCAAAATATAAACATTTAGTTTGATCATAGTAAAGTACCTTAATTGCTTAATTTCCGCCCGTGTCACTCAAGCAGCAGCGTATCCAAAGCTTGCTCATACTTCAAACTTTAACTCTCAGTACGAAGAAAAACTGACCTGGCTCTAACTTGTTTAAAAAAAAAATGCAAACAGGGGCATCAGTAAATCAAGATACCACTGTGAACAACATGAAATCGGCATGTATTAAGTCAGGATTCGTCAAAAATACAATTTCACCAACTATATTGAACTTCCCAATTAAGAGCCAACCTTCACTTTAGTAAATTCCCAGTTTATTCCTCTAAATTTGTATTAACTCCCAAGTAAAGTTTCCAACTTTGAAAATTCCTGGAATGTATTTGATTCGGTTTGGGTCCAAACAATACGGATGTTACAAACTGCAGAAATGATCACAAAGCCATGACCGTGTCCACATTTTTCACAAATGTCTATGATGCTGACTGCAAAGTGAAGGTGGAATGCATTTGCAGAACAGGAGCGGCATCTCTCTCCGCCCTCCATCTTGATACCGGGTGCTGACAGCTGTGACTAGCGGCGGAATAAAATAACATTCAGTTTCCATCAATATCACAGCGCGACGATGACACTGACATGGCCGCAGTATAAGTGTGTGCGGGTATGTGTGTGGATGTAAAAACACACACAAGCTCACTGGCCGCCACACGGCAGACAGCCTCAAGGACGGCCATAACTTATTTTACAATCGTTTAGTCTCAGCTCAAGTGGAAAATGTGACAACTTATCTCTGCTGACAAGATGCCATCCCCGAGCGCGCAATTAACCGGCGTGGATTAACGGCGCTCCCATCTGCGCGCTGCGCTCCATCCACATCAAACGACCCCACCCCCACCCGCACGCAGCCTGGAGACTTCCTCCTTGACTTTCCCTATGATTGTTTCCCTTCAACAGTTTGGACGACAGAGCTCAGTTTGGCTTCAACTGTCTGTGCTCCTCGTCACGACAGACCATAGGACGACGATCAGCTGTGGCTTTGTCTGCTGTGCACGTGTCACGGTCCACCCACTGTGATGTCATTAATATGGGGTACAAAGGGGCGAAACATTTTCATGGGAGGCAGAGGAATTTAGAAAAAAAAAATCTCCAAAGTGGAAATTTGCAAGGGAAACCGGGAATTGATGATAATTTAATCTAAAAGTAACATATTCAAACAGAAATAATTTTGTTTTGTTATAACAACTACAATACCATAACTGTTCCATTTTTTTCACTTCACTTGTGCGGTGGCAAATCTGAAGCCTGGTCGCACCTTAAATGTTTGCTCACAACATCAAGCAAAAAAACAGTCAGAGCTTTTCCCTCAAAAGTGTGGGCAACTCCTAAGTACCACCGCACAACCAAAATATATTTCCCCCAATGACATTTAAGTTGACTTTTAACGGTCTCTCTTTGAAAATTCCTGATTTGTTACCATACAATCACATCCATTCTCATGGGAGGCTTCCAATTTAGGACATTTACAGTATTTTGCAACTCTAGTTAGAAAATGCAAGCTATCAGAATAACGGCTGAGAAAGACAATGTTTGAGAAAGAAACATAAAAGGTTCTCAATGCTCACCGTTCGCACTGACAGGTCCCAAGTCACACGCGGTGAAAAAAGGAAGAGCAAAAGAGCGAAAGAGAAGGCACTCACCCTGCTGAAAGCATTTCACACCTTTAAACATTATTTGTGGAGGGCTGGAGGCACAATATTTAAGACATAACTGTCAGTGTCAGTCAAGATGAGCATCACTGCGTTGCAGCATGTCAGTGGGCCACCACATATTGTTTTTAGTGAATTGGTTCTTGTGAAGCGCTGTAAACGCTTTGCTTAGCAGTGCAGTGGGATATTTCTTTAAATATTTCACTTCCTACAACCACAGAAATGTAGCGCCGAGCAGTTGCTACAGAAGGGCAAAGCGCCATTTTGGAAATTAAGCCTCGCCAAAGACAGAAACTGACAGCAAGACAAAAAGGCAGACGGTGCTCATTGCCTAAAGAAGAGCTCGCTATGATAGTGTCAAATCATTGCCTCCATCAGGGAGTCCCAGTGTGCAGTGGTTACTTACCAGTGCCGATTACTGAGTTGGCGATGACGGTGGCGTCGGTCCACTGGTCTGCACTAGAGACGGAATAAGAGCGCTGATGCCCACCCATGTTGTCCGGGCCGCGGCTGTTAAAGGACACCAAGCTTATGCCGCTCGCCATCTGAGATACCGATGAGCTGCTGCTTACCAAACCTGTCGAGACAGAAAATTGGTTTCTGATCAAATATCTGCATAAACAAACAATTGATATTTTGTGTTTATTAATCAGACTGTGCGCCATGACTTCATTGCTCATGCTGTATTACTCCAACTTTGCAGAGCCGATTATTTTTAGTCATCGTGTTTGTTTTCCGTGGAAGTTGGCAGTTCCATTAATAACTGATATGATCAGCACCAGACATAATGATATGACACCTCTGTTGCACAATGGAGGTGCTGGTGAGTGACAAAATAAATGTCCTTTTTTTTTTTGGGAAACATTCATGAATTGCGGTACAGTGATCCCTCGCTACTTCGCGGTTCGTTTATCGCGGCTTCAGTGCATTGTGGATTTTTTCAAACATATTTTAAAAAATACATGGAGTACAATACTGTATATGTGGCTCTATGTGACTCACTCTTGTTTTGCAGCTTCTCGCGGACTGTTTGCAGACTTTTTGCTGACTTTTTTTTTTTACCTGTATGTGTTAATTGGTCGCTACTTCGCGGATTTTCGTTTATCGCGCGTGGTTTTGGTCCCCATTAACCGCGATAAACGAGGGATTACTGTAATGTTTCCGGCTCCAAAACTAAGTATGTGGTTAAAAATAAATATTATGCAATATAGAAATAAGTGAAAGCACATTTGTATAAAGAAAAAACACATGGCAATTATTCATTGCTCATTAATGTTATCTACGGAGAGGGGGATTAAAGCTCCATTGAGAAAGTCTTCTTCCATAACAAGGGGAAATTCTGATTTCAGTGTTTTGTTGTTGTTGTTGTTTTTTTAACTATGTCTGTTTCTGTTCTGTGCCACAGTCGTCCTTCCCCGAATGGATAGATGACACCGTTTCATAACAAGAACGCACCAAGCAGCATGGATTAGTTGCTTCTAGATCTCTTCGAATGTGCCTTTTTGGGATGTTTTGTACAATGCACGTACGATTTACTACTGGGGGCATGCCTTTAGCGTCCTCTTTCACGCCCACTCTTCCCACTTTAACGTCAGCATGCTGTTCGCAGTTTCATTGGCCTTTCCTCGATATAAGCAGCGTGTTGGCACAACATTTTGGAGAAAATTTAAGACTAAGCGCGCCTTTGGTCGCCAAAATACGGTATACTGACATTAACCATTTGACACTACATTTCAATAATTAACATGCATAAAGTAAGACAGTATTTTCTGATAAAAGTAAAATGATTTTCAGACCTATTTGACGAAAATGTCAATCATTTGTGAGTGGATGATTAAGGATGCGGTGGTGGAACGTCCGCCTATATCAGCAATGGATTTCCGACTTTCGCCATAGAAGGATACAACATTTCAGTTTTCAGCAATGTGCTCTGCAGAATGCCAATGATGGTTATGCAGCACGAGAAGAAGTACAACATAGATCCAACCACTAATTCATGCCAGTTAGTAAAAAGAGTTTTCAAAAAAACGTTAGCAGTTCTTCTTAAACTTAAACAGGGATGTTTGTCAGTCGAGGTTCCACTGTATTTCTAATGAATACTGTGCCAGTTACCATGAATAACTACCACTGAAAAAAAAGACATTGCAGCGATTGCATGGCAAGTCATATGTGTGACAAATTGTGCCATATCATAGCCCATCTCTTCAAAGCGTGCCATTACAGAGGTCAGGAAGTGTACCGAACTTGAGGATGGATCTCGCACTAGCCAAACGTAACGGACTTGAAGTGTGAAGCACTTGGCACAAATTGACTGGTGTGTCCAAACGCCCCAAGAGGCTGCTTTGTCCTCTAGTTGGGTGATTTCCCCCTCAAACACCTGACCTTTGACCTCAGTCTCCTTTATCCTGACCTATCTATTCTTTGTAAAAGCCCCCCAACCCCACTTTATACCCCTTCCTCCTTGACTGCAGCTCATTTCTTGGTGCTGGCAGAGTGAATTCTGTCTCTGATCACATTAATATTCATGACAATAATTAGTACATGAGTATGCCTCACTGAATATTCATGCTATTAGCTCGGCCTCCTGAATGTGTGTGTGTGTGTGTGTGTGTGTGTGTGTGTGTGTGTGTGTGTGTGTGTGTGTGTGAGACAAACAGACGAGTATCTCTTTTATGGCATCTTGTGTCAGGTGCTAATCAGCAGTCTGCCTCAATTGCGGCTGCATTTCATTCTCATCATCATTATTGATTTCAAGGACAGTCGGAAATGAAAATGTTAATTCTTTAGGATGTGAAATTATGGTTGTAAAATTGCATAATGTCCTCCTCACCTGGTGTGTGTCCCAGCTGCAGGTTGCTCATGTCCTTCGTCAAGCCATTGGTTTTGGGGCTGGGCATGACGGCGCAGGTGGAAACGGCTCGCGGCGGCCGTTTACCTGGTACCTTGACCGTTGTCCTGAGCAGGTCAATCTCTTTACCGTGGACATTTTGCATGTAGTCCTGCCAGGGATTACAAAAACAACAACACTGACCCTTAAATTTGTATTTAAATGGCCGGTGCCGTAAATGTAATTGAAAACGCAGGCGATTGGTCCAAAGCTGCAGGAAGGGGGCAAACAAAGATGCGCTAATCCCCAAAGATTGGCTAAAGTGGACTACAGACTCAAAAGAGGACCACTGATCCTGGGACCTGCTCTGATGTCGGCACAAATGTTTTGGATGAACAAGGAGCACTTCTTAAATACACCCTCACCTCCTCAGTGAGGAGGGTGGGCATTATAGGTGCTTGATAGAGACACGGAACAAAGTGCAACACAATGTCTGCTTCAATTGTTGATCAAATGTTTTGTAAAGTGTATTTGATAAAACATCTACATGAACGCTTTGATATCCGTTTTCTTATTTTTGCAGCGCTTTCCAAGCTCATTAATTGAACCACTTTGAATTTGTGTCCACACGCATGAGATTTTGTATGGCTTTGACTGCTTAAACCTTTAATCCTCACACACAAATGCGCGCACACACACACACACACACACGCACACACACTTACATACACTTCTTGTTCGGCCTGACAAAAGGCCAATTCAAAGCCAAGTGCTCTTGATGGCGTCTTAACAAGCCACTAGAGAGCCATCGAGCCGGCAGCCCACTGGGTAAAGCCTAACACAGGCACACCAAGACACACACACACACACACACACACACACACACACACACACACACACACACACACACACACACACACACACACACACACACACACACACACACACACACACACACACACACACACACACACACACACAATCCTCCAACAGATTGACCGAGGTAATTGAGTCCCCATTTGCATGGGGGTCCTTTCATCATTGGCCCATTCGTCCTCTCATCGCGAGGTGTCCAGGACGTATGTGTATTGACTGGATGCATCCACAGCAGGTGGCCACAGTGTATGGAAGTAGAAAATGTGCGCGCGCGCACGCACACGCACACACACACACACACACACACACACACACACACACACACACACACACACACACACACACACACACACACACACTTTCATATATATGTGCACACCAATGAGTGCTGACACAGATGAAAGCGTGAACCCATACTGAGTGGGAGTGATGAAGACATCACAAAAGAAAAAAAGATGAATTTGTTTTAGAAAAAGAAACCAGATCTGTTAGAGAAAATGACTTGTGTGACGCTGAAAGGGACATCAGCAGGGCTCTTGAAAGCGAGCACGACAAACACTCGTTGGCTGTTGCTTGGTGACTCAGAAATACGAAAATACGCAATAGTTGGTTCACACTTTCGTGGCCAATCAGGCGGCGTTATTTCCATCCACTTAATTAGCGACGTTAATGTGATTTCTTTGCACATAGTAAGGCAATTAGCAGCGCTGATTGAGTTTCATCCGATTAGCCTCTGCAAACATGCTAATTGATGGCGAGCTGCTCAGGAAAACCAGTGTTTTGTGCTGGAGGCGTTTTGCGTGTGCTCATGTGTTAAGTGATGACTTTTTGCACTAATTTACTGCATCAGCTGTTCTAATTGCTGATGGACGTGCGAGCTTTGCTCGAGTGTGTCAGAAGAATGCGCCAGAAGGAATCAAACCCACAACCTCGGGGTGCAGCCAATCAGATCCCAAGGCTTCAAATTCACTTAAGGGATGTGTAACTCCATAGTTCTGTCACAGGGAAAACTCAATTCTCTTGTTCTAACATAAAGTGACACAAGCACACATACAGATGGAAGAACAAAAAAACAATTGTGGCAGATTATCTTAATTCACTTGCAAGTCCTCAAATTGAAAATAATTAGCGTGACCATCACCACCGCCATTATTGACGTTCACAGTTGAAACGTGTGCGTTACAAATGAGAAATTTGCATTAATGTAAATATGGAAGTGTGCACTGCGGACAGGATATGTGCCAGCGGTAAATAAAGAGATTTTTAGTCATCTGATCAGCAAGCAAACAGATGATGAATGATATTTCAAGCAACACCTCTCCAGTGTGCGTGCGTGTGTGCATGTCTTACATGGAGACTGGGATGGTAGGTGAGGAGCCCGTTGTCGCACAGCGTCACATACTTTTTCTTCCACTCCTTGTTGAGGGACTTGCCGCTCCTTTTCAGCAGCATACCCTGCAAACAAGCACGCCCTTAATGTAGAAGCAGAACAATGCAGTGCATGTATAAGCATGCACGATGTGGACAAAAGATGTAAGCAGGTGTCTGAAACTCCATCAGATCCGACATAACCCAGGAGGCGCCTGTCTCACTTGCAAATAATTTGCTCAGTCATTGTTCTACATCTCTGCCATAAGTGAGCCTTATATCTTTGTGTGTCTCTTTAAAAGTAGCGATTTTGTTTTTTTCTAATATTATGTCAGGCTCAAAATTACAGAGGGATGAAGGACAGAAATTAGCCTACATTGCTTTATTTACATAAAGTAAACACTATATATATAAATTGAAATTCTCTTTCACAACGTGCACTGTCGCTAATTTCAAAAAAGCATTTTTAAAAAATCTGCATGGTGTGGAGAATGCATACAGCATGATACGTATGGTATATCCAAAGCTTTGATCATGACGGCCTCGTGTTGTTCAGTATGGAAATAATGCTTCAATCAAAAATGTCCACTAACGAATCTGAGTGCATTTAGTGCCATAAACATGCAATTGTCCGTCTCAGTGTACACGAGTGCCTTAACGAGCTTACGACATTTGCCAGCGTCATTTAATTGTCTGACTTTTTCCCCTCTTCAGGCTTGTTAATGTCGCCGCTTCTCTGCGCGCCGCTCCTACGCACATCAGCCGCGGCTGACTGAGCAGCGAGGCCGGGCCATCGCCGCCCACACTTCATTTGTGCTCCATTCATTAGGTGAGAGAGCACGAAGGTCGCATAGATGGCGGGGAGAAAGGCATGGCGAGAGGAGTGATGGGGGGAGGGGGGGGGGGTAATGGGAGGCGGCGGCAGCGGATAAAACTGTCCACTGATTAGCAATTAAAGCCGTGCTGCCACGCGTGTCACTCCACTGGACCTCAACAACATTAACACGCCGACACAGGATATTAATAGAGTCCAGCCGTAAAGGGAGGGGGCATGCGGCGGAAACACCCAAGAAGGAGGAGACGAATGAGGGGAGAAGCACACTCGGCGCTGCTCTCAATGCTCAGCTTTGATTAAGACAACCTGTGTTGGAGGGAAGAGGTTGAAATGAATTGAATTACGACAGCCAGTGGTTGAGGGATGAAGGAGCAGCAGGCCCGGGGTGACTGAACATTTGCCGTAATTTGCAGTGAAATAATAGGAGAAATACTACATCATCACACAACAGTGCGGTCATAATCAGCTTGAATCCAGCTTGATTTGAATCTGAACAACACAGATGACAGAAAAGCCAATTTAGGCAAGATGGATTCAAACCAAATGGGGAGCTGATTCAAATTCGGATTTCCAGAAATGTCAGTTGCTACTTTGCGGATGCCTGCAAATCTCTCACTGCATAGACAAGTCTGCTCTGACTACTATTGGATCGGTCTTTTCCCCCACATAAGTATTTAAATGGCTGCATGTTGTTTCCCCCCCAATGCAGACACTTTCATTCTGCTTCATCAGTCTATGTACCAACTTGTACATTGTTATAACAACCCAAGCTGAGCGCCGATAATAGGATCTAATTTGCCTGAGTGTGAATTATGCTTATTTAGCGAGGCACTGTTGTTCTCTAAAAGGCACTGCTACGTTTCCACATGTTTCGAGTGGGTCCGCTGGCTCCAAATGAAGAGCAAGTAGACTGAACACGTATGAGCTTCCCTGCGGTGCATTAAGCTCAATACGATGAGTCAAAAGTCCTTGCAGTTGGGCCACTGAAGATTATTATGAGCACAAGGGCACTTTTTAACACAGTCACTGCTAAAAATTAAGTCAACAGTTAAATCCACTGAGTTGCACTGGAGTTTACCAAATGGTAAGCTTGTTTGAGACAAACTTGTCAATACATCCTTCTTTGTAATCATTAAACTCCAAAAGGTTTCCAATAACTCTCAAACATTTAAACGGCATCCTTCTGATTGGAACACCCGATGAGGGAATGCAAGGTTCCTACTGAAATAGAATCGACTACAGTGAAACTCCTCTACAACAAAATCGTGTTTGCGGCAAGAAATTTTTCACAACAGGGGTTTTTCACTGTAGCAAATTTGTAGCAAATTTGTAAGCACACACACACCCACACACACAAACGTATGTGTACACGCACACACAAACATATGTGTACTCTATTTTTATTCCAATAGTGCATAAGTATGAGCACACACTTATTTGACACTTCATATAGTCAGTGTAGAAAGAAAAAAAGGGAAATAAATTGTGTACGGTTTTTAGCCTTCGGGAGCTAACTAGGCCATCGAGGACTACGAAGCGTCCCGTGGCTTGACGGACATTCAAATAAACGAACGTTTCCTCGAATGCTTTACTTGTTATCATGCTTAAAACAGCCACGGGACGCTTCGTAGTCCTCGATGGCCTAGTTAGCTCTCGAAGGCGAAAAACCTTACGCTAATTAGCGCTCCAGTTAGCGTTGAACCAGTGTGGTGGTTGCTGTTGCCGTTTCCGAATGAACCGGTAGAGGTTGCTGTTGGATAAGACTTCGTTGTAGTGAATGTCTTCGCGAGGCTGGAGCAGAGAAAATGATTTCGTATAACGCAACAGGGGGTTTTGTCGTATGGGGGGCAGGAGAATGGGAATTGTGTTAATGCATGAACATTTTTTCACATAAGAGGGTATTTTCGCCCATGTAGGTTTCGTTCTAGATGAGTTTCACTGTACCAGATATCAATGTGAATTTTTTTTTTCCTCTGCCAATATTAAAGGGATGAGAGCAGTTTTGAAGAAGTGCATGACAGCAGAATGACAAGGACAACAGAGCTGATGAGGATCCCTGAGTAATCTTGATAAGACAGACAAGGCTGAGAAAGTATCCAGGGTGATTACTTTGAAGTGGAAACTTTTAGTTTGGATCTGAAGGACAGCCTTTGTAACATCAGTACCATAACTTTTCTGTTACACCTCAGACACACATTCTTTAGGCGTAGAAGAATAAGTAGTGTGTTTCCGGTAACATGAAATTTCAGCATAGGGTCGGTAGGTCGGACAAAGTTTTTTTTTTCCCCATCTTTTTTTCTCCCTCCCTCCCCCATCAAAAACGTAAACAAAATAACCATAAAAATAAAACAAGGAGACATTGAAACCAGTGCCGGATGCTCGTCTGTCAAAGAGGGGAAGCTCAATTTTGGTCGACATCATAAAATGTGTCCGTTTATTTATACGCAAATTCTACTCTAGCTCCGTTCCTTTTCAAGAAAATTATCTATGACCCTGTCATAACAACAAGGCGTCTTTTCCCGGTACTTAGTGTCCTACAACTATAGGAACTACAATAAAACCCACCAGAAATAAAAGATTAATTTGTCGCTAGTTGTTTGTTTACAACAAAGAGTGTCGCTAAAATGATTAGAAGTCTCCAGCTCAACTCGGAACAGAATGTGAGTTGAAAAAAATGCTCGCACGGATGCCTACACTAAAAGCTCGGTGATTGGCTCATTTCAATGTCAATCACTAAAAGCTCGGTGATTGGCTCATTTCAATGTCAATCGAACTGGCACACAGGCTCAGACAGATCATCCAATCTGATGCAGAAAAGCCTGGCGTCCGGTACCCTCCCACTGCCATCCAGTCCCAGAGACGCCGAACTCCGTGGGCGGGACAAAAAACAGTTTGTATCCAATGACTCGTCTCCGTTCAACGCATTGGGACAACCTACCCTGAACTCACTACCGTTTAAAGCACAGCGAAGCTGTGGGATGAATGAGAAGGGAGTCGCATCGTAACCAGTAAGAAGAAGCTGATTCGGAGTAAAAGTTGAGCACGTTGTAGCGCATATTTAGTCAATGACATGTACACACAATGACATTTACATTCATATATTTCATCACTTATTCTTTGACATTTTAAGGGAAGCTGAGCTTCCCTTGCAGTCCGAGAGCAATCGCCACTGATTGAAACCCCCGCTCGCCGCCAAAGGTGGCGAGAGAGTTGGGTTCCCAGCGGCTGGGTGTTACAGCCATCTCATTACCTCTGCGTCCCGCGTCCTAGACGGCCCGTGGTATTCGTCAAATAGTTCGTTGAATCTTTTCGATACAGCAGTGGATGCTATTTTCTTAATATTATGGTGCGAGCATGCGACTGCAACACACAAAACGCGGTTTAAACTTTTGTCGGAGATCGTGGCCGCCGCCATGATTCAATGTTGTTGACAGACGACAGGGCAAACGACGCAACGTGAATATCGCGAGAGTTTGCACCAATGTAAACGCTCTAAATTCATCTTTCCTTTTATTTATAATTTTGTCTGTGGTTTTATTGTTCTTGATTGTAAAGCGTCCTTGAGTGTTTTGAAAGGCGCTTATAAATGAAATGTACTATTATTATTATTATTACACAAAAATGTAGAAGGTTTGAAAAAAAATGCCGACCGTAAAGGTAGAAATTCTCGGTCGGTCGGGTTACCGGAAACACACTACTTTTTTTTCTACGCCTTATATTTCAGTAATGTGTGCCAAAAAGAAATAGGAGGTGTCAAAGATTGTAGTGACCCGGTTGGTGGGTGCTTCACTGCTTAACAATCCTCACAATGGTCTGTCCAAAAGACTTTTTGGGACAGGAGACATCAGTGGATTCATTTGAGTCATCCGTCCTGTGCATGACATGCGATCACTTTGCATGAGGGTGAGGCGAACTGATCGCTGATGGCTAATATGTTTCATTATGTGCGTCTGCAGGCTCGGTGACACACATGGCACGATTCCCCTTCAGGAGCGGACTGGCTGTCATGACGGCACACAAGGTCTGTGTGTGGGGGAAATATGTCCTCAGATATACTCACTTGGCACTTCCCTGCCCCATGAAGTATTGTGGCCTAGTGCTCAGGAAAAGGTCGATAGCTGGCGGGGGAGGTATGGGAGGCTCGGTTGATGGGGAGATGATGTCATTTGTTCACCATCCAAAAATGTCCAAAGGCGCTGGCGAGCGTCACAGTTAAGCTCAGGTAGAGGAAGCTGGACGGTGAGTAAAGACTGAAAAGAAGTAGTGCTTCGGAAAGGTCGCTTGTTGACGGGAAGCAAAGAGATGAGGTCATTCATTAGATGAGACACCGGGCTCGTACCTGAGGGTCGTGCAGCAGTCACGTGTCAGACAAAGATGTTGAATAGGCCTATTCTACTTTCCAGAAAACCGGGAAGTCACAAATTTGGTGTTAGTACTCACAGAATGGGGTCTCAACAATCAACCCTGACTTAGTATTGCAGTAGGTTATCATCATGCCAATGTCCGTGCATACGTAGATGCAAAATTAAAAAAAAAAATTATTGGCTCTACTTGACAATAGGGTGGCATGGCTCAGTGGTCGTGTGGTCGTCTCCCAACATGGAAGTTGGGGCTTGATTGCGACCATGTTGACATATCCTTGAAATCATCGGTTGCACATGATCAATTAAACTGTGTAAGGGGCGGAATGAAAAAAATGCATATTATGCACGGGATTTTACATTATCGTTCTTCTATCACTATTGGATATGAATTATGACAAATCTTCGTCTACGTGCATCGTACTAGACTTAGTTAATTACTTTAATACCTTTAATTTAGGAGAGTAATGATTAGATCAGGGTTTTCTGGACTGCGGCGCCAAGGTGGCTATATTAGGTAGGGGGAAAAAAAACTCACGATAAACCACCAAACAAAAATAACAAAAAGATTCTTCAGGAGACCAATTAGCATCTCTCCAACAACCAGTCCCAAACTCCACAATTTGTTCTTCAGGAATTTTTTTTCCCCCAATTTAAGCGCTCCTTACTCGGAACACATTAAGCGAGCTCTCTCCCAAGCCTCTTTTGTGATGCAGTAAATAAACTTTCCTGGTCTGCTATAAACTAATAGAGTATTTAATCCCTTCATCAGCCCGATGTTGCTCACACAATGGATAGTCTCGGGTGTGATCCAAAAACAGATACAGGGGGCGCTCAATCGGCGAGACAGAGGAGGACACGCTCTCCACAGAACGGGGCTGATCTCTGAGGGCTCACAGGCCTTTTGTTCATGGGAATCCCACAAGAGCAAGAAGCTAAATTGGAGGTGTCACCCTTAGACAGCAGACTTAAGGGGGGTGACAGTGGGTGGGAGTGAAGCTGGACACTGCCTCCTCTATCGCGCTGGCCATCGCAGCTCATCCATCATGCTTTCAGACAGAGCGTGTGTGGATGTACCGAGATTGCAGGCAGCTTAGCCAAATGGTTCCAATGGCTGAGATGTGATCAACCACATGCCTCACTGGATCAAAGTTTTACAAAGTTTCCACATTATTGGCAATTGGTTTGTGCTAAATACAGATTCTCACGACAAAAATAAAGTTGACTAAGGGTCACTTCCCCTACAGGACAGGGTTAGTAACCAAGGAAATTGGCAATCGGGGTAATAAATGACAAACCCAAAAGCTTACTCGAGCAGTTAATTTCAGTGTATTAACAGACATAAAACACAGAAGTCCCTCAGGCCAACAACGGTCATCATGCGACAAGCCCGTGGCAAACAAAAACTGGAGATGAGGCGTAATGAGTATGTTCTTTGATTGACGCCTGTGTGGCATGTTTTAATTATTCCTCCAACTAAAATGGGAGTGACGCCCCCTGCAAAATCTCATTTGCAGGGGTGAGTGTGCGTGACAAAAATGTCATGATGGCCAAAATGGCTCCGAGCAGTGACAACCTTTCACGGGGAAATGATATTTTTCAGATCCGGCGAAATGCGGATAGTGTCACCCTCGTTAAAGCCTTGATGGCAGGTCTTTAATATTCACCGTCTTAATTAGGGCCACAGTTAATTTCATTAAATTCTTTGGCTGCTAAATGAAGCAGATTATGAGACATCTTTTATTGCCAAGCGTGAAATTACAGCCTGCAAGCCGCCAATGGCGGCCCTAACTAATGAATTACAGGGTAAATAACATCCGAATTAACCATGCAATTTAACTCCTGACAAAGCAGCAGGCGCCGAGAGGGGACGAAAACACTTGTCAAAACCAGCCAGCCCCGTACTCGTCTGCAACGCAAAGAGCCAATTACAGCGCTTAATCGCCTCCTTACAGGAAGGAGTGCTGTCCCATGTCAGGAAGTATACCACGTAAACTATTATCTCACCAACAGTGAGCAGGGTCGCCGAAATTCACCAGGACAAAGGTTCCCATTTACATTATTGCTCATAGCAGTATTCATTCGATTTCAAAAACATTGAAACACATCGAAAATTCAAAGTTCATTTCCCTAATGGGTTTGTGAATGTGTTTTTGCACGTTCTTTGTGGAGCGCTGGGTTTGGTGTGGTTCACTCTGCTTTTGTGGATGGCGCAAACCTAGAAGGCTGCCTTCTGCCTTTCCCTTGGAACAAATCTACTGCATTCAGATGTAAAGTGAGGATCAAAATGGGAAGTGATTTTGGATATGGTAAACAATTTTGACATGTGTTACACAGTCTGCAAGCACACACTCTTTCAAAGATATTGAAATCTTGGCAGCCAAGGATAAAATATAACCGCTACATAGGGATTTTTATTTTTGGCTAATAATCAGAACCGGAATCAATAAGCTTTCATTGGCCCACAGAAAATGAACCTCATTTAAAAATGCAAGCTTATTCAATTGAAATATTATGATGAGGTAATGTAGGTAGTAGATGTTCAGGTCAGTAAGAAAGTCTGGAAGGCACTGACTGTATATCTACAGCCCCATCTATTCCTGTCAAGATTCTCTTCATCACACATCATTCATCTTCCTGCATTAGTGCAAGGCGCACGCACGCATGCATGCAACTTAACGTTGACTGACACCAGTTTGCTTTTTTCATCATGCTACGATCTGCTCCTGTCATTATGATTTCAGGTAATCATGTTGACTTATCCTTTCAGAGTTTACATTACTTTTGAAACTTCATTTTTAGAAAATTGGTCCATTCCCCTGCTAATCACATAGCATTGCACACTTCATTTTTTTTTTTTTTTTTTTTTTTTTACATTTTCCAAAGTTGGCATTTTACTTTTTAACTGTGATAGAGTTCAAGTACACTTGGTGCATAATCGACACCCACTGAAATATATTGGTGGGGTGGGGGATATTATTCAAACACCCAAATTCTTCTCAAAATGCTGATAAACCCTAAAGGTGTGTTCTCCATGATAATCAGGGTTTGGCTACCACACAAAAAAGAAAAATATTGAAAAGAAATCCCCAAAGAGGCGAATCCGCAAGTGTGAGGGTCCGCTGTTTTGCTGCTAACGTTCTTCTCTTCATTACTTATTTGTGCCATTGCAGAGTGAGTCTCTTTTGTATCGGAGGCTGTGACTAATTTCCTTCGAGAGATTAATTAGTCCATTTTTTTTAATGCTATTGATTTGATTTCATTTGAAAAACCATGCTGGCTCAAGTTTCGCAGAAGTTAGGTGTGTCTCTGTGACATTGCATGCAGTTTCTGTACAACTTCTGCGGCATGTTTAGTTCCACAAGCACTTTGAGGAAAATCCTGGCAAGATCGGTCAACATTAAATGTTTAATCGACAGCTATCAACGGCTGCCTCAGGCTCCTTTTTTTTTTACGTGCACTTGGCGTACAAGTTTGCTGGGCCGTCATTAGTTCCTCGGACTCCCCGGTAAACTGCCTGACAGAGACTTGAGTGAGCTGTTCGCCTTCTCTGCGCCAATTAGCGGCTAATTAGCGAAGTGGAGCAGATGTGGAGGAGTAAACAAAGCTGGATGCATCCGCTGCATTCCAGAAAAAAATGATTCCAAGGTGTATTATTCAGCGGGACATTTCGCTCACCATTAGGTCTGCAGAAACTCGTATCCGAAGAACGTTCCATCACATCGCTACATGTAATTTTGCCAACATTTGAGGAAAACAGCAATTACAAGTACCATAAATCTGGATTTTTTTCCCCTACTTGTTATTTGGAGGTGAACATATGACCTCCCAGCGGCTGAGGGAAGCCATGAGAATGTGACAAAAACGACATATTCACTAATATGCATTACACTATGGATAAATGTGCATGTTTGAAAAAGGTGAATGTGTAAACATAATACGTGCACAGGACCAATTAGGTCAAACTGTTCTTGTTACTGTGACTCAACCACTGCAATGGGTATTTTTAATGAGTATGCTACTTGCAAAAATGCTCTTCTTTAAGAAAGAGGCGGGCTGAACCGGCATCACCTCGAGTGGCCCAGAGTCGCTCTAATGAGAGCACGAGTACTCACCAAATGGCATACAGGTAAACTCACTGGAGTTCAAACCCCCATAAACACTCTACGCGTCGTCCAACTGATTTCCTCTCTAATCTTTATGACTGACAGCTCTTATGAGGCTTCAGACTCTAGCCATTTCGTTTGACCTGTCTGTTGAACACGCAGCATGACATGAGGAAGAGAAACATGAAGAGGCCACTTTCATTTCGATGCGATAATGGCAGACACCCACATACACACGCATGAGCGGTGACACATTTGTTTTACACTGGGCAATAGCTCAACTATCATTGTCAGATAATGATGATTACTCTTCAAAACAAGTCACATGTTTATGGCACTCCACCTGCCCTCAAACTAAATGGATACCACAAAAAAAATTGTGAGTCTGCCCACTGAGATGCATTTACATCACAAGTTTTGAAATACACGATGGGAATGCCATCCCGAGGCAATTACGGATGCCTCCGCCGCGGTTTCGCCTGCTCTCTCCCGGTGAGACGGCCCCTAATCAGAGATGCAATTTGTTCATTAAGAGATTACAAACGAGGCTGTGGCGCCGACACGAGGGTCATGATTAGCACTTGCTAATTGCCTGATATGCTTGTCGGGAGGAGAGCCCGCCGCTGCTGCGACACGTTGGCCGCAAATTAAGAGCCAATTCCAACGTTCCCCTCACCGTCACAGCAGGTTGCTCGCCCTCCCCCTCCTCTCGGTCCTTTATTCCTTGAAAATGCTACCGCGCCCGCCAAAGCGCTCAGCTGCAGATGAGCGGGTGAATGCAAAGGAAGCAGCTTGAAGTGTGACGCGATGGCATGAAGTGGGCGATCAAGTGGGGGAACAGAGGGAGAGGAGGCGTGTGTCTACTAATGATGCGCTTGGAGCACCCAGGAGAGCTCAGTGCTCTAATTGATGTCAAGTGTGTGATTTCACTCTTAATGAAGAGCTAGCACACAGGAAGTTTTACCTGTTTGATGGGAATGGCTCGCCCGCTGCCGATGCTGTCGGCGCGAGCCTCTAGGCCTTTCTTATCCTTGTCCGTCTCGCTGGTCTTCCTTGACTGTGGAAGAGAGGCAGGCTGATCATTCCCAATCACAATGATGTCATCAAAAAGCGTCAAGCACACACGGTGAAGAGGTTGGAGCGCCGCTTGGACTGCTTGCGGACAGGCGTGGGCGTGTTGGTGCTCTGCGGGACATCGATGCGTAGCTCCTTCTGGCTCGTGCTCGGCGTGGATGGCACCGATGACGAGTAATCACTCAAACTGCCGCCGCCATTACTTGTCTAAAACAACAAAACATTTAGGAAGTGTAACAAGTT
The DNA here is from genome assembly GCA_026261675.1 of Hippocampus mohnikei. NCBI lineage: Eukaryota > Metazoa > Chordata > Actinopteri > Syngnathiformes > Syngnathidae > Hippocampus > Hippocampus mohnikei. The sequence goes on from JAKGUB010000284.1 coordinate 21,108,740, forward strand.
CGGTAATTGTGCTCGGGCAGGGAACTTCCACAAAGCAATATAGTGTCGTCTGGTTAGGGTTGTTGTTTTTGTCCATTATATCCGCCCAGTACCACTGATGTGCAAGTCACTACTCCCAGAAAGTTCAGGATATTAAATTGTTGGGTGAAATTTCAGGATGAACCCAAAATGCATTATACTATTTAAAAATGAACCTAATTTAACCGGCTGTAACCGTTTGAATGCATATGTTCAACTGTTCAGCATTTCATACTTTTTGCACAACTTGCGGTTCTCTAACAAGAAGGTGAATGGCAAAATTCACAACAGGCATTTGGCGTCTGAATGAACCAATACATTTCGCGCCTCAATTCAAAGTGGCATTCGAACAGTCCTCTTTGTCATGCTGTTCACCTTTTGACATCGAGTTGATAAACTGCATCTCTCTGTTGCAAGGGCTCAAAAAAGATGCTGCTAGGGAGCTGAGAGCATTACTGCCACGTTGCTACAGATACACAGAGACTGGAAGAGTCATAAAAGGGCATGGAAGTGGACATACTCGGAACATTTCATAGCTCAAACAACTTCTGTGAATTTTGCTATCAAATTAAATTGACATGTAAAGGTTATAGTGCGGTTGGTCGTGCTAGGAGCTCTTCCTCATATTTTGATTAGCCAGTTGTGTCAAAATATTGCAATCATTCTAAACATTATTGTTAACCGTTGACATTTCATCCAGGGGCTGAAGATATCTAATTTATCGTGAGTATGTGAAGTGGCAGTGAAATATGTATCGCTTGTCAACACACTGATGTCCAATGATTGGTTGACAGATTGTCACCTTTGTGTTGTAATGGAGTGTAAAAAGTGGAGTGATAGGAAATACTGCAAAATTTGAACTGCACATTAATGACATGACACCATGAAATATGACAGTTACACATCCAAAATATGACACCGATGTATTTATATTTATGCCATCAATGTTGTTTTTGTGAAGACTACAATTAAATTTAGACGGGGAAAAAACCCCCAACAACAGTAATTTTTGGAAAAAGTGAGGCGCCACCTGGCCTCGAGTGGCCCCACTGACCTGGTTGACCTGGACATTGGACACCTGCGGCGTACAAATGGACGAGTGACTCGGGGAGTTTGGGAGGGATTTGCACGGGCCTATGGACAGCTGCTGCTTCTTCCGAGTGGCAACGATCTTCTGAGCAACTGCAATACAAAACATCAATGTTCATCTTAGATACAGTACAGGACAGATACAATACTATGCAAATGCTTGACCTGGGGGGGTGACAATTTGCCACATTGGAGCTAAAAAAAATTAAAGGGAGTCAATCTCAGCAGCAAAAACGTGCAAATTAAAAAGCGTAAAATGAATCCTCTTTCTACCACTGACAAAAACAGAACAGAGGTTGAACATGTCAAACGTGGATGAATGCTGGCACAAGCTTGCTTCAAAAGAGATGAGAGTTAAGACTTCGCTGAGTGTCTCTCAGATCCAATAAACACAGACAACGCAATTGTTTTAATTGAACTCATTAAAGTTGGTTGATGAAGAGCCCATCGTAAACATTTACCTCCCGGTGATACGGGGTGAGCCAAGGGCAGCCACTGAGAGAAGGGTAGAGTAGGCAGCAAACCAGACCAGGTAAACAAGTTTCACTTGAGATTATGCACTCTGCAATGATCCTGCAATCCTTATCTTTCCTCAGCACGTCATGTTCACCACATCTCTTCTATCATGATTGATAACTGAGACAAAGAGCACGAAACTGTCGACAAAATGTTACATGATAAAGGAGGTTTTGAAATCCACCTCATTGTTTAATTAGTTTGTTCAAACTTTGGTAGGTGGAAAGAAAGGAATATCTTATTTGAGTGAAATTACTGCACGGGGGTACTGTTTAGGTGTAGAAAAAAAAGTAGTGTCTTTCCGGTAACCCGACCGACCGAGAATTTCTACCTCGAAAAAAAACTTTACGGTCGGCATTTTTTTTTCAAACCTTCTACATTTTTGTGTAATAATAATAATAGTACATTTCATTTATATGCGCCTTTCAAAACACTCAAGGACGCTTTACAATCAAAACAAGAACAATAAAACCACAGACAAAATTATAAATAATAAAAGGAAAGATGAATTTAGAGCGTTTACGTTGGTGCAAACTCTCGCGATATTCACATTGCGTCGTTTGCCCTGTCGTCTGTCAACAACATTCAATCATGGCGGCGGCCACGATCTCCGACAACAGTTTAAACCGCGTTTTGTGTGTTGCAGTCGCATGCTCGCACCATAATATTAAGAAAATAGCATCCACTGCTGTATCGTCTAGGACGCGGGACGCAGAGGTAACGAGATGGCTGTAACACCAAGCCGCTGGGTACCCAACTCTCTCGCCGCCTTTAGCGGCGAGCTGGGGTTTCAATCAGAGGCGATTGCTCTCGGACTGCAAGGGAAGCTCGGCTTCCCCTAAAATGTCAAAGAATAAGTAATCAAATATATGAATGTAAATTTCATTGTGTGTACATGTCATTGACTAAATATGCGCTACATCGTGCTCAACTTTTGTTCCGAATCAGCTTCTTCTTACTGGATACGACGCGACTCCCTTCTCATTCATGCCGCAGCTTCGCTGTGCTTTAAACGGTAGTGAGTTCAGGGTAGGTTGTCCCAATGCGTTGAACGGAGACGAGTCATTGGATACAAGCTGGTTTTTGTCCCGCCCACGGACGCTCGTCATCTCTGGGACTGGATGGCAGTGGGAGGGTACCGGACGCCAGGCTTTTCTGCATCAGATTGGATGATCTGTCTGTGTGCCAGTTCGATTGACATTGAAATGAGCCAGTCACCGAGCTTTTAGTGTAGACGTCCGTCGCGAGCAATTTTTCAACTCGCATTCTGTTCCGAGTTGAGCTGGAGACTTCTCCTAATCATTTTAGCGACACTCTTTGTTGTAAACAAACAACTAGCGACAAATTAATATTTTATTTCTGGTGGGTTTTATTGTAGTTCCTATAGTTGTAGGACACTAATTAAGTACCGGGAAAAGACGCCTTGTTGGTATGACAGAGTCACAGATCATTTTCTTGAAAAGGAACGGAGCTAGAGTAGAATTCACATATAAATAAACGGACACATTTTATGATGTCGACCAAAACTGAGCTTCCCCTCTTTGACAGGCGAGCATCCGGCACTGGTTTCAATGTCTCCTTGTTTTATGTTTACCGTATTTTCACGACCATAAGGCGCTATTAAAAGTCTTAAATTTTCTCCAAAATGGACAGGACGCCTTATAATGCGGAGCGTCTAGTGTATGAGCCGAGTTGTAAGTGGCCGTGAGTGAGGACGTGAGTGAGGCCAGGCATGCGGGAAAGCAGCCCGCCAATCAGTGAAGGGTGGGCGTGTAAGTGGCCGCGAGTGAGACCAGGCATGCTACGCTATGCTTCAAGCGAACGTGTTTTTAGCGTGCGTGCATGCATGGCGTATGTTTAAACTGGCGTATGTTTTACCACGCCTGGCTGCGCCCAATAATACAGTGCGTTTTGTGTATGTGTAAAATACAGAAATAGCACCCTTCACTGAGACTGCGCCCTACAACCCGGTGCGCCGAATGGTCGTGAAAATACGGTATTTTGTTTATGTTTTTGATGGGGGAGGGAGAAAAAGATTTAAAAAAATACTTTGTCCGACTTACCGACCCTATGCTGAAATTTCATGTTACCGGATACACACTACTTATTTTTCTACGCCTTATGGAGGGGTCCTCCAAAAATTTGTTATGTGGATGTTTGTATAGATCTGTGCTCTGCTGGGTCAGCAGGAGGTAGTGCATGTGTTAAGAACAGTTTTTATAAGGATACGCTAAATATTTAAACCTCACATTTAATGTAATCATTTAATGAACAATTTATCTTTCTCCATCAATCACAAACCTGGCGTGAGAGGCAACCACTTGCTTTAACATCAATGCTATTCTCAGATTTATGGCAGAATGGCACATAAAGATGGCGATGGTGGTGTAGGGATGTGTTCTCGCTGAGTCTGCAGTCAGTGCCCAGAGACATTGAAAGCCTAAAAATCTAATATTCGATGTAAAGCTGTAGTTTGGGCAACATCCCAAAAATCCTGCGCACGTTGCATCAGTTATATTTAAAGGTGCCAATTAATCATAGACAACTACAATAGAATTGGATAATCAAAAGTATAACAATATTTTTGTGAACACACAAGTGTCTATCAGGCAGGAAGCGCCATGAACACAGAGGTGGCATAAAGAGTACACAATTGCATTCATTCCCAAATCCGCACTAAAGAAGAATCGGCCCCAATTAATATGAAACAAAGAATCAAACACACAAACACCGATCAAGCCTGCAGCCTTATGGTTAGTGGGAATGTAAGGGGTAAGGATGCATTCATGATTATCACTTTTGTGATGGCGCTGTTTGGATTGTGTTTATGCACTTCAAGGCCCTGTCACACCTTGACGATTCAGCCAGCGTATGCCGACGTTCAGATTTTCCCTAAAACGCTGGCATACGCTGAATTATCGATTTTTTTTTTCAATTTTGGGCGTATACATAGCGCATTCATAACGGGCTGGACGTATACATAACGTTATATAGAACGTTTCGATAACTTATAGATAACTTATTCCAACGAATGCCTAGCGTGTTGCCGGCGTATACAACTTATGCCCAACGATAGTCTAATTTATGCATAGCGTGCAGCAGCGTATTGCCGACGATCACGTGGCGTAGTCTATAAAAGGCTGGCGCTCGACGTTTCAAGCCCTGTCACACCTTGACGATTTAGCCAGCGTATGCCGGCGTAGGAAAAATTTGGCAAATACGCTGGCGTCGTCGAATTAAGTTATGGGTAAGTTTTGTATACGTAACAGCACGCTGAAGCACGTTGGTATACGTCGAAATCGTCGAGGTCGTCGAGAAATTTTAAGCATGCTTAAAATTTCTCGTCGATGTCAGCGTATGGCTATACGTCCCGTATCACGCAGGCCATAAGTAATAGGTAAGTTATGCGATCGTTGCACACGTTCAAACACGTTAAGTGTAGGTTACTCATAAGTCCAAATACGTCGAGAATACCTACTAGCTGTTCTCCAACATCCGTGCCTTCGGAACTTGCGCTTGGACATGCTGACCAGGCTGTCACGCACGTAGTTGGCGAAGGCTGCAGTGGCTGTGATGGGATGAGCCTCTGCGAGACCTTTGATGAGCTCCCCAGACTTTTCTTTGCCATGACGCTGATGTTGTTTGGTTTATTAATGACACAAGTCATAATGGCGTTTGATTGCTGCTTTAATAGCGTGAATAGCAACTCACAGTAACGATGGCAAGCCGCACCTTGCCTCTTGGGTTATACCATTTTAACTAGACCGGGGATAGTCCCCAAACAGATGTTGGTACTGCAATGTCTAGTGCAGTTATGATTTGAAACGTCGAGCGCCAGCCTTTTATAGACTACGTCACGTGCTCGTCGGCAACGTCGAGCGCCAGCCTTTTTATAGACTACGTCACGTGATCGTCGGCAACGTCGAGCGCCAGCCTTTTTATAGACTACGTCACGTGATCGTCGGCAATCACGCTGCTGCACGCTATGCAGCAGCGTATTGCAGTTCGAAAGGCACGGATGTTGGAGAACAGCTAGTAGGTATTCTCGACGTATTTGGACTTATGAGTAACCTACACTTAACGTGTTTGAACGTGTGCAACGATCGCATAACTTACCTATTACTTATGGCCTGCGATATACGGACGTATAGCCATGCGCTGACATCGACGAGAAATTTTAAGCATGCTTAAAATTTCTCGACGACCTCGACGTACTTCGACGTATACCAACGTGCTTCAGCGTGCTGTTACGTATACAAAACTTACCCATAACTTATTCGACGTACGCCAGCGTATTTGCCAAATTTTTCCTACGTCGGCATACGCTGGCTAAATCGTCAAGGTGTGACAGGGGCCTCAAGTTGAACACACACAGAGATATACAATTACCAAAACAAGGTGTAAACTTGACTGTTTTGTGTTTTCATGGTCTACTTCTCCAAAGAGCACACAACTAGCCTGCAGGTGAACTGAACGTGTGCATGTGTTGCAGTGGATGAACATTAGCGAGTGCTCATCTTAGCTTGTTACAGAGTGTGAACGATGTGCTTGGCTTCCACACTCTGACAGATGAGAAAGAACCCAAAGACATGTGTGTTTGTGTGCGCGCACGCGTGCGCGTGTGCATTTGGGGCTCATGTCGCCATAATTAGGCTAATTAAATTAGCACACTGATGAACGAGGACCACAGCGCATTCAACCTCGCCCCTACCCCCTCCTTCCCTCACACAGAGGTCACTTCTCCCAACTGGACGAGGCTTCACTTCTCATTACTTGTCTAATGCGCACGCACACACACACGTGTGTGTGTGTGTGTGTGTGTGTGTGTGTGTGTGTGTGTGTGTGTGTGTACTCATGGGTCACACGCATTGTCCTCAACTAAAACAACTAAGACGGTCTGTGCTCATTCAAAAGCAATTTGAGAAATGAAAACAAATATCTAAAAATAAATAAATAAATAAAAAGACATATTGTTCCCTACACAGAGGTTGCCAAGGTAACAAGAAAGATACAATTGGGGGGAAACACTAAATGCTGTCTCTCACTCAATATGTTGATTTGCAACTTCAAGACATGCAGATGACGATGTTAAGGGCAAGAGTCAAATACATGGTGCACATCCACACAACTTCAATACACAGATCTTAATACAAACCATCACATGTATTCACAAAGAGTCACTTTCTAGCATTCATGGGTGGACAGGATTTGTTTCCCTTCTTTTTGTACAACTTTTTTTCCACATTCTCAACTAAGTTAAAATCCTGTTGTTGCAGTTAGAGTGTTTCTGTTTCTCTCTTTGGTTTGACTTGATGGCTTTTTAAAGCATGCAGTGTATGTGATTCAGCATGCGTGAAAATGAATAGATGGGCAAATGACTGATGACGCGATTGCACACAAATGGAGGTACAGTTACAATAATATAGGAAAAACTCGCCATTGCCCTGCTTTGTTCAAACTCAGCAAGTCAACAAACACCACCATCTGCTCGTAAAAACAAACCAACATGCACTTCCTTCCACATGGAAGCTCAGCCAAGTCGTACTCAGAAGCATAAAGCAAACTGTAACTTCCTTGTGAAAGTATACACCATAGGTTTAGTGAGGATTGTTTGATATCTAGTATGGACGCTGTGCATCTGAACCATGGAATAGTAGCCATGTCTGGACCTTGAAAACTGTGGGCGTGTCTGTCCTTTAATTCGTCTGTATTTTATGAAACCTTCCGGGGAAGGCACTCTTCTGCAGTGCCCCTCCTTGCCTTGCTCCCCTCGCTATGATAAAACTTAATTGCTGTTCGGTTAGAGCTAAATAGCTGAGCGGGTCAATTTCCCCCCTAATTGACGGGCGATTAAGAGTTGGCGAATGTGCAGCAAGGGAATGTGACCTTCCCAGAAGACTGGACTCTCCAATCAAGATTCTCACCATCCTGGAAGACGCGCTCCACATTGAGGCCGTAGGTGGCACAGGTTTCATAGTAGGTGCAGCGCTTCAGGTCGTTGGACAGTTTTCTGGCCCGGCCGTCGTCAATCACCCTTGGGTTCGATGAGCTGATAGCATCTGAGGAAAACAACTTCTATATCAGCGAATAAACACAAACTCAAAATAAACACACACACACACACACACACACACACACACACACACACACACACACACACACACACACACACACACACACACACACACACACACACACACACACACACACACACACAAAATATCGGACACCAAAGGCTATCTATCCCTTGTTTAATGCCACAGTCTTTTCACAGAACATGTTTCACAACTTGTCGTTTGGTGCCATCTGCTGGCTCAAGGTGAAAGTGAGCTCTTAGTATAAGAGATAACAGCACTTCTCAAACACGACCAACTGCACACGACGTTCTCTACAAAATATGACTGAACATTGGCATTTTTTTCCCCAGGAGTGAATACCATCAGAATTCTTCAATGTAATAAAACGTTCCGAATCTAATACTGTACAACTATGTTGATAATAAATTTGTGTATTTATATTTTTCAGTCAAGATAAAACAAAAATAGTTAATATTCACAAACCATTTGGAGGGGGGGAGTGGAGTATGTAAATACAGTTCGAAAGGAACCAAGCAATTTCAAATCTGGAACCAAAGTGATGGAATAGATATGAAATTAATAAACAACCCCAAAAAAGAAAACAAAAGAGTCAAGGTCAACACACAATTAAAAAGCTCACTAAATCAAGGGCATTAATACAATAGTAGACTGTGATAAAATTATCGTTCGAGGAGGGGCCCGAAGGTAAATTGAAATGTAAATATTCCCTTTAAAAATGGGAAGGAAAAAGAATGCTGTCTCCCCAAAATTTGTGGTTTCCTGTAAAACTTAAGTCTACTTTTTTAAAAAAACTCTTATTCATTTCAAATAACCAAATTCATTAAGTATACATTTAAATGCTTTTTTCTTTGAAGAATTGATTTGATATCCGAATAAACTCTCTTAAAAGTCAAGTCAAGTCAACTGTATTTATAGAACACTTTCAAACAGCCATTTAAGTCATGCTGAGTCGAAAGCCAGAGAATACAAGTGAGTAAAGTAAAAGTTACGAACTCGATCAGGGAGCTAATTTATCAGATAGCGTCAACGTAGCACTGTACTTTAAGGTCCCCTCCATTGTACATGTGACTATATGAACCCTCCACTAGAGGGCAACAGTGTGTCTAGAAAAAAAATGCAAGACACCAGTGTGTACGTGTGTGTGCGTGTGTGTAGGGGTCAGACCTTGGGTGCCAACTAGGACCAGTGGCAGGTCCGCAGCGTTCCTGTAGTTGGCAAGGCGGTTGAAGTAATGATAAACTGTCTGGAAGCTGTTCTCATCCTCCAGACTGAAGACAAAGATGACTGCATCCACCCACAAAGCGAACTGCGGATACAAATAAGCCAATTTGGAGAGGGAACCGATCATCACATCGCGGACAGATCATACAAACAGACCCCATCTTGATATGGCCATGTCGTCACTGGGGTTGTGCACCATACTTTCAGTACTAACCTGTGCCTCCGGGGGGCCCCCTTCATCCCTGATGAGTAGCAAGTGACTTTGCCCATCAACCACCATCTCCTTCTTAAAGCGACCACCTAAAGAAGGCATTGCTTGCATCAGATGAAGTGACTAGACATCTGTTGAGCCAACTGGACTATTTGGAATGATACTATTGGAGGGATGACATTGGGTGTTGACAACCTCTAACTGGGAGATGTTGAGCTTTGCAAAACGCTCGGATGTCGATGAGAGAACATGAGTTCTGATTTATAGCTCTGAGACATTAGAAAGTAAGGAAAGATTACTTCAATCATTAACAATGGATGATTGGTGATTATGAGAAGGGACCAAGAGCAAACTAAGATGAAGGCTGTATCAGCCAGGCAAGTTCAGCTTGGGGTTCAGTGTTTTTACGTTTCTTCCAAGATAGTTTGCATTTCAGAACCAATTATGTTGTTTAATGGAATCCAAGCTGTCTTCGGCAGGCTGCTGCAGCCATCTGGGCGTGATGAACATGAGAAGAAGGTGAAGAAGAGGATAGTTACCTGCATCCACATCAGCTAGTATACCGAGAAGCAAGTAGAAGACAGAGTGGAGAAACACACACACACACACACACACACACACACACACACACACACACACACACACACACACACACACACACACAAAAAGAAGAGTGAAGAGAGCAAATCTTTGGCCTTAATACCACCGTTACGCTGGCAAGCAAGAGATCACAGCCAAGTGCTTGAGGGTGATGCATTCAAATGAAAACTCCAGAATTGTCATTAGATGCCTTTTAACACTGAAGGCTCATGCGTTTCTATTTGTGTGCAGTGAATTTAGAAGCGTGTGATGGCTTCCATGTGCAACTTGTTTGCACACACTTTGTGGTTCAAGAGGCTTAATGAGCTGCGCGCGCGCGCGCGCCGGTCTGGCTGGGAGAATGCTTCTGTGTCTGAGCGTCCATGAACACACCACAGAGCCGAGCCGCTACTGCTTTGCTGGCTGTGCAGCCTCAGAATAGTTCTGGTTAGCGGCTTTGTGGCGCTGTGGGTTGCTGTGCTGTTCCAAAGCCACCATCTCAGCTCTGAATCAGTCGGCATGGGAATCAAGACTACGGCATATTTTTAGGCTCCAGGAATTTGAAAACAACAGAGAAACTTATTTTGGCCTGCAGCAGTCAGTCACAGTTTAAACCAGCACTCTCACCAATAAGAATATCACTTTTAACAGAGCTGACACTGAAAGTAAAGAGCAGCCAAATAAATTGTGTAGATGGTCCTCTCTTTGCAGGCACATGAACACTTTCCTCAGGGCGGGTCCTGCAAGAGTGAATATTTTTAATTGGATCACTACTTGCAGTATATATCTGCACCGTTCGATAAGGTAAAGGAGTCCAAGACAAAAAGCTACCACAAATGTGAATATACAGGGATGTGCAAATTGTGTGCTTGGTTTTTTCTCCTTGTGGAGGAGTATAAAAGTGTCCTTTTGGGTGTTTTGAAAGGCGCTTATAAATCAAATGTATTATTATTATTATAAGGGAATTTGGAATTGGCGGTCAGAAACGGGAATGTTTACACCAAAATATCCACAAGTTTTGCAAAGGCTGTGATGCATGCGCTCATAGAAAGAAATATAAAAAGCTCATTTGACCAAAGAAAAAAACCCCATCAGAATTGTTTAGTCTTATCTGACAAGCGCGTACATGTGCAACACTCAAATCTAAGTACCACTAACAAAATAACGGGAAGGCTTTTCAAAGGTGGATAGCCAATTGCCTAGAGGTAAATACCATAAAAGACATCAAACCTCATACAATATTACCGGTACCTCGACTTAGATGTGAGCCAACTTCTGAGTTTTGAGATACAAACCACAGAGCGAAGATTTCTTTCAAATAAAGGGCAGCATGCCTCTTTCAAGCTGATTACTTAGCTCGGTCACGGAACAAATTAAATACACAAGTCAAGGTTCCACTGTAAAGCCTGTTAAATGAAATTAATGCTTCCTTATGCCATTGTTAGCCCTGACACCCAAGAGGAAAAGGTTCCTTGGCTCGAAAGTCCTGCCCTCATTGCGGTGCCTCTGTTTTGCCCCCAATAATGACCAGGAGCTTTATTTTTGAACATGCCATGTTCCTGCAAAGGTTCCTACTTCACAGGGTAAGTTCCTGCAGTGTAAAATGGCCTTACCATTAATTAATTTTGGCATTTAATGAACCCTTTCAATTGTCTAGGTGGGAATGGATGTCTGTCATCTAGCAAACAAAACAAAACAAAACCAAAAAAATGCTCCTCTCACACTGTATGGAAATACTGGGCTTATTCGTTCCCCTAATCACTTTTGTACGCTATCATTAACTTTAGAGTAGACGAAACAAAATATTAACTGCTAGTTTTTCCAGTTAGCGCACGTGTTGTGAGGCATGCAAGGGGCGTATAACCGGCTGCCCTGTATGACAATCAAGTAACACATTTCACAACGGAAGAGAGAAGGGAGTTGTCTACTACGACAATTTTTTTCCCAACTCATTCACTGCCGATAATATGGAGCTATGTTGATAACATAAAACTGGGAGCGCTGGCAGTGACACAGTTAATGTCATGTGATGAACCAACACCCCTATTCGCAGACTAATGGTAGCTCACAAAAATGGATTCAATTTGCACCCCTGGTATAAGTGGTCGAAAACTGGTAGATGCATAAATGTACAAAATGGGAAAATACTGACATTACAGGTAGCGGCACAGTCATATTACATCAAGAGAATGCAAAAGAATACTTTTTTGGGGTGGTACTATAATGACTGGTGATCGCATTGACAGACTCAAGACACAAATCATGCAAATCAAGTGCAACTTCAACAATAAAATCCTGTTTTAGGGATTATTATCCTGTCCATATTTTTGTGTGGTTTTTTTTCTCCGTGATTTACGGAGTACGAAGTGCACCAGATTAAAAAGCACAACAGTTAATTTTAACCCTAAAAACAAATATGCACATTTACTGTATATCGGCAGCTTTGTTCTATTAGCTGTGGCTCTCCACATTATAGCTAAGGATAGTTGCAAAGAAAGCGGTCATGCAGATTCACTTTTATTTTGCATTTAATTACCTTAAACGCTTGTAAACACTTTTTATAACAAACAACGTGTTGAATTCGAGAGGTTAGTTTCGCTCCTAAAGAGTACAAGTTCCTAAGTGTTTCTGTCCAAAGAGAACCAACCTTGTTACAAGAACTCTTCAAACGACAAAAACACAATTCTCAGTGAACACTCCCTCACGACTCCATCCGTCATGATTTGCGTGAGCATTGATTTTAATGCTTTACTTTTCGCATACAGACAGTTTTGGTAAAATATTTCATCATTCAAGCATCCCACTGAATTATGCAAATAACTGATATGAAGATTTAGTATGAGCGCAGACTCAAACAGTTTCACTGGACCACTATGACGTCAGATGTGAGGAAACTATTGCTAAATCTACTTGCGGCATGAAGCTAATTACTAAAAAAAAACCATCAATCAACCGTGTCTTATTTAAAACAGCAGGATTCAAAGGAACGGCTTATGTTTTGGAAATTACGGACGGGACTTGTTGGCTCTTTGTACCTTCAGGTGACTCCTCTTGGACGTACGTTCCTGTCAGGTACCTGTGGACCAATGCCGACTTGCCGCTGGCCAGGTTTCCCACTATGCCCTGTAGGGAGAGCGCACCTTTTCAATAAAGAGGAAACTTTATCGATCTGGATGCAGCAGATTGTAATTTTGTCCGGGATCTCACCACTTTCAGTTCTGGCACAGAGCGACTTAAAGTCCACTCCTGGCTGTTCACAAATGCATCTGAAAGAAGGAAAAAAAAGTCAAGCATTGTCAATTCTCCATTTTTAATTGTTAATTGACAAGCAAGTGGAAGAACACCATCAGTGAAGCATAAGGCGATAAAATTCATTGAAGTTTGGCTTGTAATAGGAAACTTAAATATGATGAAGATACATATGAGCACATTCGTAACTAAACCAAGCAGGATACAAGCAACAACAGTTAAATATCTGTTGCTATTTGTTAATCAAATGCACACAGCTTCACTGTTGAGACCACAAACCCATTGCGTGCACTTGGCATTCCTCCATTACATGCACATTTTTAGGAAGCTCTACAGTCTCGACTGTTTTAAACAGAGAGGGCTCTTTTCATTTAAAAAGCTGAATGGGACTTTGTTGGTATTTTTGGATGGGGGGCATCTTTGTTCATATTTGAAAAGGCTGGGTCAGGGGATGAGCAATGTAAAACTCATACGTGTTTTTTTTTTGCGCTTCAAAGAAAAAATGGATTGCTACATAACATTTTGGAAACTTCTGCTTAGAAATACATCTTTTTAATTTTTTCTTTCTTTTTAATTTTTTCTTTTTAATTTTAGAATGCTACATAACATTTTGGAAACTTCTGCCTAGAAATACATCTTTTTAATTTTTTCTATTTAATTTTAGAATTTTTGCATCCATGGGTGTCCAAACAAAATGCTTATATTTCCACTTGAATATGATACCTTTCCAACAATTCTTCTCCTTGGCTTCTCATGAAAATCGATTGCAAATTTTCTACCCCTTTGGAATTCTCGCGGAGCATCAATGCATGTGCATTAAGTAGGCCAGTAGGCCACGCCCCTTTAGACTTTCTCACTAATTCATTAGCTGCAATCTGCGACAGAGCCAATGTGCTAAAAGCCCTCCAGGTACTGTGGAAGCCCGGCCGACTTGCACTCTCATCTGACCATTCCAGGAAATATCTAGAACAAGCATTGACCTAAAAAGATCCATCATTTATGGAGTGCTGCACACCAAGATGCTTCAAGGGATCAAACTTATAATGGTACGCTAAACCTTTGCTATTAATGGTGGATAGGACCAGAGCCCTGGTGTGAGTTGCCACCCTTAATCAAAAACAAAAAAAAGTTATTAGTCAGTCAGGACTTTAAATGTGACATTTCCTTCAAATATATATCTTGCCAATTAGATATGATTTGAAACATATCTCGATATATTTTGAGAATGCTTCTGTTCGATACGATGCACTTGCATCTTTTAACTCAATATTGATTTTCCGATTCAAATCGTTTTTGTTACATCCCTTGCAATAACTGTGGCCAAGTTTCCACACTTCGAGTCTATCAGTCTGGACAGAATCCAGGAGAATCCAAACACACAGGAGGACATTATAGAGGTTTTCACAGATGCCGCCTGTGTGGAAGCTCACTGCCAGGCAGGATGTTGATTCAGCTGTTTCCTGTTTTTAGGTCCAATTGCATTGGTGTGTACCCGTTTTAAGTCAAGTCAAGTCAAGTCAACTGTATTTATAGAGCACTTTCAAACAGCCATCGCCGCATACAAAGTGCTGTACATGGAGCAATTTAACATATACAATAAACAGTAAAACAAATCGGTAATAAAGATGGTAGAAAGCACCAAACAGTAAAACCAAGAACAAATCTAAGTCATGCTGAGTCGAATGCCAGAGAATACAAGTGAGTTTTGAGGAGGGTTTTGAAGATGGGCAGCGAGGAGGCTTGACGAATGTTCGGTGGGAGGTCATTCCAGAGAGAGGGACCAGCAACAGAAAAGGCTCGATCCCCTCTGAGCCTCAGCCTAGTTTTTGGTACTTCTAATAATGTCTGGTCCGCAGACCTGAGGCGCTGGGCAGGTGTGTAGGGGCGGATGAGCTCAGAGAGGTAGGGTGGCGCGAGATTATTTAGAGATTTGAAAACAAATAAGAGGATCTTGAAGATAACTCTAAAATGTATGGGGAGCCAGTGAAGGGATGCCAGAGTAGGAGTTATGTGCTCCCTCTTACGAGTACCAGTCAAGAGGCGAGCAGCGGCATTCTGGACCAGCTGAAGGCGCTTAATGGAGGACTGGCTGACTCCAAAGTAAAGGGCATTGCAGTAATCGAGCCGGGATGTGACAAAGGCATGAAATACTGTCTCAAGGTGTTCATGAGAGAGGGGAGGTTTTATTTTGGCCAGCTGTCTAAGGTGAAAGAAGCTGGATTTAACAATGGCACCAATTTGCCGATCAAGTTTGAAATCACTGTCCAGTTTAAGGCCCAAGTTTGAGACTGTTGACTTAAGATAAGGAGACAGGGGGCCCAAGTCTACAGGATGGAATGTACAAGGGCCACTGGGACCAAATAGTATCACCTCTGTCTTCTTTTCGTTGAATTTCAAGAAATTTTGTGCCATCCAGGTTTTTATTTCTTCCAGGCAGGACAGGAGTGGCTTTAATGAGAAGGCGTCTTTTTTGCTCAATGGGACATAGATCTGGCAGTCATCTGCATAGCAGTGAAAGGGAATACCATGTTTCCTTAAGATGGAACCCAATGGGAGCAGATACAGCGAGAACAGCAGAGGCCCCAGAATTGAGCCCTGTGGAACACCACATGACAGGGGAGCAGTGCGTGACTCAGAGCAGCCAAGGCTGACACAAAAGGTTCTGTCGGCTAAATAGGACCTAAACCATTCAAGAGCACTACCGCCAATGCCCACCAAGTGCTGCAAACGAGTCAGCAGAATACTGTGGTCCACTGTATCAAATGCTGCAGTTAAGTCCAATAAAACTATGTTTTAGCAACATTGCAACATGAAAGAAGACGACATGCATATTTTTTCACAGTTTTAATCATCTCCTCGGTGTGTGAATAACATGACCTATGACATGCTTTCGTGAGCTCTTGCTAAACACAGCAGATTTAAATACAATACCACGCCTCATTCCCAAAAGACTTGCCTGACCCAAATCATTTGCTGTCTGATATACAGAGATGAAAGTGGACTTTTCTGAAAATCCCGGGAAAAAAAGAATATATGTATATATGTACACACACACACACACAGTATATATATACATATATATACAGTGTATATATATATATATATATGTACATACTGTATATATACACACAGTATATATACACAGACGCGCGCGCACACACACTTGGCCGATCACGCATGAATTAGTTTACACAAAACGCTATTCAAATACTCGACATTCAATGATTAATCTTCCTTTTGTGTGCACACGTGCACCCTTTGTGGCTTCCGTTCGACAAAATTTAGAAATCTCAGAGATATGGCGAGGCCATGAGAATGCGAGGCGAGGGTATTACTGTTGTGGCGACGCCACTCAAGCTAAGCGAGCCTCAGCAGTAGATAGTCCGCTGCCCTCTGCTGTGCGTGCTTCAGCGCAAACATGTACGCAAGCGCGTCTTTTGATTTCAACCAATCAGCGCCGACGCAACGACGTCACACACCCGACGTCACGCACTGACGTCACACACAACAACTAAACTAAGCTAGCCGAGACGACACACGAAGTCGGACGGACACGTTTTTCTGCCAATCTGTGTGTTTCCCTTTTTGTCCAAATATATTTTTTACGACAACCGTCTTGTCCACGGGTCGTTGATTCGTTCCCATGGTGTTTAGCAAGTGTGTTTACAAAGATACGAAAATCTCTTTACTGTTACAAGTGTTACTGTCTCGACATGGCTAGGCTCGTGAAAGCAAAACAACGAACTCAAACGCGTCTTCGTTCTATGTTGTCAACTAATATCCGGATTAATTTTAGGCAAATTTTCCTCAATCCTCCGAAGAGATTTTCATAAAAATTTGGAAAATCCGTAGGACTTTCATCTCTGGATATATAAATGTTTGCTATTTTCACAAAGAGCTCACAACAGCAAACAAAGGCACCTTATTTCATCCATTTAGGCAATGGATTGTAACTGCCTCAACGTCGTCCCTGTTCAGGGTCACTGCAAGCTGAACCGAGGGTGAAAGGATCAACAAACGCAGAACAGAGAGAAACACAACCATTTGCACTCAGAAATAATATAAATCTTCCATTTGCTGTATGAAGGAACAATACCTGGAGAAACCCCACATAGGCACAGGAAGAGGCCTCAATCAAGGTTGGAAACCAGTTCACAAACTTTTAATTGTGATGAAGCCATTGCCTAACTGCAAAGTTATTCTAGGGCTTCTCCCTCACATACCTGCATATACGCACAGAGAACAAACCACTTGAATGGCAGTTCCTCCCCTCAGGGCACGGCGTGTGCACTGTATGCTAACTGTCATCTTACAAATGAAGGTGGCACTGCCTCATCAGTAGTGAGCATTATCATCCTAGCTCAGCCTTTTCCATTCACAGTCACCCACCACCGTTTTTCAAATGTGAGAGACCCCATATACAACAACAATAAAATTACTCAAATTAATAGTTTGTCCTATTAAAAGCAATTGTGAGATCTCACTGGGATGTCAAAAAACAGCTTCGATGCATAAATACTGCGAATAAACTGACTGACCTACATATCATGTCGACACACAACAGATCTATTCCCCCCCACTTTGCACGCACACAGCTGGCACCTTGCGAGCAGTTTTCATTTCATGCCAAATCAAATCAAGCCACAGTGACAGCAGCTAGTCAGTGACTGGTTCTCTATGCAAATGACACTTAAGGATATGAAGCAATGACATGTTTATATTATGGATTTTCAGTCCAATCTCAATTTTTAGCTACTCAAGGGCATACGCACACCAAGGGAGAGTGATCACATGTCCTCATGGATTTGCGCCTTATATACAGTAAGAGCTTTTAGCAGCAGGGGGTGGATCACTGTGATGCGCTATTTGCACACCAGCATGGCCTGGCCAGTATCGCATGATTACATGGACAAAAACAAAGCGTGGAGACAAAAACAAACACATTAGAGATTGCAACTGTCTGGGAAGTGTGTTCATGAAGCTGCACGGTGGTGGTTTGACAGTCAGCCTGTGTTGCAGGTGTAACCGGATGGATGTTGTTAGAGTGTTCTAGTGCTGGTTTGAGCAGTTGTGGGTGGGGGTTGGTTTCTTGGCATGAAATATCAAACAGACAAACGTGTTCCTTGCCTGCTTTTACGCCAAAGGTGCCCAATCTTTTTTATTCAAGGGATGCGTACAGAAAAATTGAAGGATACAAGGGCCGGTTTAAATTTCTTTATTAACTTTGTTTTTCTTTCTACCCACAATCTTGCTGCTGTAGACTGTAAATTTCTCTAGTGTGGAACAAATAAAGGATATCTTATCTTAAAACCAATCTATTTTACAGGGAGTGGCAAATGGGCCCCAGGCAGTAGTTTGGGCACACCTGTTCAACGCCATCTACGCCACATATACAATACAAGCTCCAATCTAGTGCTGAAGAGGTGATGGTGAGGAGGAGGGTGAGGAACTCAGATGCACACTTATACTCTTTGACCGCCACACAACCTCTGGCAGCCACTGGTTAAATGCATCAGCTAGCTTATCGTCAGTCAAGTAGGGAAGAGGTATTGCGCCGGTACCTAACACTCTCTCTCTCTCTCTCTCTCTCTCACTCACTCACTCACTCACTCGCACACGCACACCAAGACACGCACACCAAGACACACACACACACACACACACACACACACACACACACACACACACACACACACACACACACACACACACACACACACACACACACACACACACACAGAGTGGCGTGACCAAACTGGGCAATCGCAAGCAAATAAGTCAACGACTGACCCACACACCGGCAGGGGAGAGGGGGGGATTGTTTGGGGATTTATTTAATCACAACATCATAGTCCAACTGTGGAAAAAACGAGTTGCTCTGGCCACTGCAGCTCCAGTCTATTAAAATAATACAAAGAGGAACCTGGCAAGAATGAAGGATAGAGAGCGGCTAATTATTCATTGACTGCACTTGTGGATTTCAGTGGCAAAGACTCTCCAATTTGCTTCTTTACCACCGATAAAAATGAAATTATAACTATAGTTATGTAATGTAAAACAAAACTCGTATTCCATATCCTGGATGTATTGATCAAGGCTGGGGGCAGCCGACTGAATTTTGCTTGGGATGCCGTAACTTAGTGAAAGATCATGTGATACAACAAGGTATTTTTGAGTGGCTGTTACATCTGCGACGGGGTGATGTTGTTCACCTGGCTTTCAAATTCGGAATCGCAGCACAACTGGATGCTGAAGGTCAGCCACTCATGAAATCGAGACTCCCAGACAATCGCTTGACAGTGCAGCTAAGTGTGGTCACATTGCTCTGCGTGCGGCAGCAGGCATGCCTTAGAATATGCAGGAGAAGACGGCAGAGAGATGGAGATGGGAAGCATCCCTTCATCTTTCTGATCAGTTGTGTGCACGCCTCACATTACTTCTGCATGGCAGTGGATGTAGGTCACACACAGACTGACTACACACACCCCCACATACACACTCCTTCACAGACATATGCCTATTCTATAGGTGTCCAAACTATGGCCCAGGGGCCATTTGACGCCCTCCATCACTTTTTCAGTGGCCCGCGACATATAATAAAAATGAGATTTGACACGGCCCTCAGGGCTAGTAAAAAAGCAAAAAATGCGGAGGTAGGCGGAGCGAGAAGAGTGTCAAAAAAGTAATTACTACTTCGAGTAATAAATTAGTTGACCTATTGTAGCGCTAGTGTAAATATACAAAGATTCAAACTATTTGCGACTAAAATAACACAATGACCCTTCAAAATAGTGTGACGAATAAAAAATATTCAATTTTAGAAACAAAAATAGTTTCTTCCACTTTTTGCTCCATGTCAAGGTTTAATTTATGAACATATAACATTTAGGATCTTCAAGTAACTGTTTTGAAATTGGTCAGCTTCTTTAACACGTTGCTCTTTTTTGGATTTGAATGTGGAGATGGGATTCGACCGCTGTTCTATGAGAGAGTTGATCTAGTCAGGTGTGGTACAGGGTTATTGACCACCCCAAAATCTTGAAAAATCCTAATTGCCTTATCACCTTTAACAGAACGTTATGTAGCAGTTTAGGCGTACAAAAAAAGTAGTGTGTTTCCGATAACACGAAATTTCAGCATAGGGTCGGTAGGTTGGACAAAGTTTTTTTTTATAAAAAGGCGGCGAGAGAGTTGGGTACCCGGCGGCTGGGTGTTACAGCCATCTCGTTACACCTCGTCCCGCGTCCTAGACGCATAATTTTCCCACGGGACGTACAGTTCCAAATAATGTGCGTTTTTGGGAAGCAAGGAAATTTCTCAGTCAAAAGAAACAAACAACAAAAAGAAACTACGGCAAGCCTGAGGATTTCACGGTAACAATAGTTACCGGTAGCGTGTCGTTTCCGTGGCGTCATTTTAACGGTACCGAAAAATAGTTTAACCATTAAAGTCACCGCACACGACTTGACTGTGTGATCAACGCGATTTCACTGTGCCTCTATAGCCCTGTTCACACGGGCAGATTTGTTTTGCCGCTGCACCGGAGTATTTTGTTGCGATATAATTTTGCACCGGAACAAATTTTGTGGAGCGTTCACACGTACAAAGCCGCTGAGCGTAACAGCACGAGGGCAGCATCATCGCAGCTCCACTTGCTTTCACACTGGCAGTTCCTGTTGCGGAACAAAACGACAGGAATGCGGAAGTAAAACATGCACATGCGTAAAGAAAGAAGAAGGCGGGGAAAAGGAAGTACCATTTCTCCTCCTTCTTTGTGACAAAATGGCTACTTCTCCGGAGAAATCAACGATGTGGTCGATAATCAGACGCCGCAGGAGAGAGAGAAAAGACCCGCCATGTTTTGAAGCGCAAAATACCCAGGATGCATGTTGGCAAGTACCCGGATGGACTCCTCTGACGCGTAGCGAGGCCACTCCCCCGCAAGCAAGCATTTGCTCTGGAGCAAATTTAACCCAGTTGCATTCATACGTGCACATTTGCATCAGTGCTGCTTCGCAAACGAGCATTTGTTCCGGAGCAAATTTTTAAACCACCTCCCTGAGGTAGTTTAAATTTGATCCGAAACAAGCTGTTTTCGGGCGCTACGCTGGAACAAAGTTGCACGTATGAACGCTCGAGGGGAGCAGTTTCGGAGTAGGTCCGAAATAAATCTGCCCGTGTGAACACGGCTTATGTGTGTTTGTGGTGTGGTGTGTGATTCTTCTAATTTGCTTTCGTTTTGTTTTCAGTGTTGGGGGCAGGGGGCAACAGATAACGTTATGTGCGCATGCGGGTTGCTATTTTAGTCCGCAAACTGAGGAATCGTGCGGATGAAAGTTTGAGATGGCGGCGAAAAAAACTCACAAAGGTCTACTAATTAGGCGTCGAAAAAAAAGTTGTCCGAGATCGTGGCCGCCGCCATGATTCAATGTTGTTGACAGACGACAGGGCAAATGACGCGCACGCTCAACGTGAACATCGCGAGAGTTTGCACCGATGCAAACCCTCTACGCAAAAATGTAGAAGGTTGTTTGAAAAAAATGCCGACCGTAAAGTTTTTTTTTCGAGGTAGAAATTCTCGGTCCGTCGGGTTACCGGAAACACACTATTTTTTTTTCTACGTCTTATCAAATATTATTTATACAATATAAACAGTACGTGATTGCTTTTCTTGTGTTTGACTTCAAATTGAAGAATTTTAAAAAGGATCTTGTGTCCTTCCATTTTCCTGTATGCTGCCCTCAATCTAAAAACTTTGGACAGCCCTGGCCTTTATTGTATTGACTCTGATTTGTAAGCTGAATGCTGTCACACCAATGGGGTCAGTACAGAGCTCTCACTGCTCCAAACATGTTACCACTAAAATGTTGTCATACAGAATATCAGCCCTTTTGAGTCCTTTCATGCATTGGAAAAAGCCCCTCACTTGCCAGATTTCCTGTCAGCGTTCATTGGGTCTGTTGGGAAGATTTTGAGGTCGGGGGTTGACAGAGCTGCAAACGCCAGCAGAGTGACACTCAAGTGTCACATTCTCTTAACTTAAGTGTTTTTTTTTTCAGTTTCAGATGTCAGAGTGCCGGCTGTGTTTCCCAAAGGCCTGAAGGCAGTCGGGTCCTGTGACCCACTGTGATTCGAGCAGGAGGTCAACAATACATTTTAGCAACATCTTGCCAAAGTTACTTCTAAAGAGTCATCTAGAAGGTAAATGAGCACAATTTAGGGTGACTTTCACATTACATTTTAACATGTGTGTTTGAGTTCCTCCCCCAGGGAAAAAAAGCACAACATTTAAAACTCTTCTTATGGATGCCAAACACAACCGCAGCATCATATTCACACCTGAGGACATCAGTCGACACTCTACAAGCAGCAAAGGTTGCCGACAGATACACATCATAGCCAGCACGTGAGCCAGCCAATCACGGCAACCGGGGTCCTGATTAGATACTTTTCAGGATGGACTTAATGACGACGTGCAATAAAATGTGAAATCTGGATGCGAGTTAAAAGTTCAGTTTTGTGTTGGTAACTACACATGCACCCAATACGACGGGGTGACACACAACATAACACGAGAGCATCTAAAAAGTTAGAACTTTCATCGTATTGCAGATAGAGTATACCAATTGTTGTTTTAAATAAACTCAATGTTAAAATGAATTCTCTAGTGGGTAGAGGCTGTTTTTCCAGCTGCATGGTTACAACAATACTGTATAGTGCTCATCCTGAATAGCTGAATTAATATTTTCTCTGGCAGGGTAAAGTACTGCCATTTGTCAATATCTTTTTTTCTCGCAAATTAATTTAATGCTACAATGAAGGAAAAAAACAAGTGTAATCCATCAATCAAATCAATCAAAACTAAAAAGCTAATTCAAAAAGAATCCAACCACTGTTGAGCCTAATCACAATTTTTTAAAAATGTGAAAATTGGGACTTCTGTACAATGAAATATGGATTTTTTTAAAAATCACTTTTACTTCCTAATGCTATTGTCATGCAGACCTTATTGAGTGCATTTGAACTGCTTGATGATGAAGTGCAAAATCCATGAGTGGAAGCAGTGTATTTCTTGTAGAATTTATGTGTTTATGAGAGCTCATGTACACTTTGTGGGGGGCCTGTCCACTGTGAGTGCGGTACTGCACTGCACCAAACTGTAGTGCAGATGGGAGACCAGGCTGGGAAAGGCACCCTGAACAAGTTGTACACGCAAGAAGAATGTCTGGCTGGATGTGCTCCAGCCGGAAAAGACTGAAAAAAAAATGGATTTACACTGCGGGTCCTAGGTGCCATATTCTAATTTAATACGAACAATAGATTAGTTTTGTTTCCATGTACATTTCAAGACACCTAAATTGTAAGTAAAATGCTCCATCCATCTATTCTCTTTAGTGCTTATCATAACTCAGAACACAGGTGTGTTGGAGCCTACTCCGACTGTCATTGGGCAAGAAGCGAGTTGCACTCTGAGCTGGTTGCAAGTCAATCGCAGGGCACAAATTAATTAATACATACAGTAAATGATACAAATATTGAACGTTACATAGTGTTTAGATTCACTCTTCCCTGACTGATTTAAAGGATGGTGACCACATTATTCCACTGGCTGCCATCAACAGCTTTTTTTTTGTTTTGTTATTGAATGATTAATACACCTCTCATGTGGCGTATTTAGAGTGATCCTATTTCAATGTCTTATGCTTTAATTGTTTTTGTGGCGTATTTACGTTATCAATTGGCTGCATTTTGATTTCATCAGGCTTGCATTGACCAATCTGATCTGTGCGTTTACAGTACACGCACACTCGCAAGTCTGAAATGATATGCATATCCAAATATGCCACTTGAGAACAAAAGAAAGCCATTGTGTGACTTCAGCCGCACACACTGTAAATGAACAACATATGTCGAGCTGCTTCCTGTCGATGTTTTCTGCTCGCCATTTGGCAAAGAGAGGGCCTCTTAGGAATCTGTTTTTTTGCTTAGGAATTTTCCTTTCCAATTCGAGTGAGATGATACTTAAATACTTCGAACAAAGGTTGTTCAATTCCTAAAAATGCTTAAGCGTAAAAAAAAGTAGTGTGTTTCCGGTAACCCGACCGACCGAGAATTTCTACCTCGAAAAAAAAACTTTACGGTCGGCATTTTTTTCAAACCTTCTACATTTTTGTGTAATAATAGTAATAATCGTACATTTCATTTATACGCGCCTTTCAAAACACTCAACGACGCTTTACAACTTTACAATCAAAACAAGAACAATAAAACCACAGACAAAATTGTAAATAATAAAAGGAAAGATGAATATAGAGCGTTTACATTGGTGCAAACTCTCGCGATATTCACGTTGAGCGTGCGCCGTCGTTTGCCCTGTCGTCTGTCAACAACATTGAATCATGGCGGCGGCCACGATCTCCGACAACAGTTTAAACCGCGTTTTGTGTGTTGCAGTCGCATGCTCGCACCATAATAAGAAAATAGCATCCACTGCTGTATCGAAAAGATTCAGCGAACTATTTGACGAACACCACGGGCCGTCGAGGATGCGGGACGCAGAGGTAACGAGATGGCTGTAACACCCAGCCGCTGGGTACTAAACTCTCGCCGCCGAGCGGGGGTTTCAATCAGTGGCGATTGCTCTCGGACTGCAAGGGTAGCTCGGCTTCCCCTAAAATGTCAAAGAATAAGTGATCAAATATATGAATGTAAATTTCATTGTGTGTCCATGTCATTGACTAAATATGCGCTACAACGTGCTCAACTTTTGCTCCGAATCAGCTTCTTCTTACTGGTTACAACGCGCCTGCCTTCTCATTAATCCCGCAGCTTCGCTGTGCTTTAAACGGTAGTGAGTTCCGGGTAGGTTGTCCCAATGGGTTGAACGGAGACGAGTCATTGGATACAAGCTGGTTTTTGTCCCGCCCACGTACGCTCGTCGTCTCTGGGACTGGATGGCAGTGGGAGGGTACCGGACGGCAGGCTTTTCTGCATCCGATTGGATGATCTGTCTGAGCCTGCGTGCCAGTTCGATTGACATTGAAATGAGCCAGTCACCGAGCTTTTAGTGTAGACATCCGTCGTGAGCAATTTTTCAACTCGCATTCTGTTCCGAGGTGAGCTGGAGACTTCTCCTAATCATTTTAGCGACACTCTTTGTTGTAAACAAACAACTAGCGACAAATTAATCTTTTATTTCTGGTGGGTTTTATTGTAGTTCCTATAGTTGTAGGACACTAATTAAGTACCGGGAAAAGACGCCTTGTTGGTATGACAGGGTCACAGATCATTTTCTTGAAAAGGAATGGAGCTAGAGTAGAATTTGCGTATAAATAAACGGACACATTTTATGATGTCGACCAAAATTGAGCTTCCCCTCTTTGACAGACGAGCATCCGGCACTGGTTTCAATGTCTCCTTGTTTTATGGTTATTTTGTTTACGTTTTTGATGGGGGAGGGAGGGAGGAAAAAAGAGTTTAAAAAAAAAAGCTTTGTCCGACCTACCGACCCTATGCTGAAATTTCATGTTACCGGAAACACACTACTTATTTTTCTACGCCTTACGAAAGGAGCCTTGATGCAACATTTAATCCACCTTTTGCACCTTTTTTGGTTAACTTTTCTTTTGATGGCGGCGCGGACACCCGCAGCGGCTCCTCTTGTTTCATGTTGAGAGGGAAGAAATTTCATCTGTGCTGTATGTTACACATACAGTACATTTGACAATAAAGTTTATCCAATCCAATCCAATCCAAAGATTACTTATGATTATGGCCCAACCAATTAATTGATCGGCCGATCATGGCCCTTGTACACCTTGTGTTCCCCCCAATTTATATATATATATATATATATATATATATATATATATATATATATATATATATATATATATATATATATATATATATATATATATATATATATGTATAAAAACTCATATGACAAGGATTAATATCGTCATAACTTGACTAATTAAAGGAACTGCGCCATGCAATGCATTCTGGGAACCTTTTTTTTTTAACCATACATTTACAGTTGACCCCTGCTATTCGCGGGAGGAGAATAGAGACCAGGGCAGCCCACGAAGAGCAAAAATCCACATTATAATTTTTAGCCACTAAAATGCATTGGGGTCGGGGACGACAAGCTATTTTATGCATTACACATTTTTAAATTAATCGGCTGATTAATCAGTAATCAATATTTTGTTTCTGCCAAATATCGGTATCTACCAAAAAGAAATCCATTTCGGCCGAGCCTTACTCACAACTGTAAGGATCTTCCGCTTTTCCTTCTAACTTCATCTTTGCCCTCACTGCTATTTCCATTCATTTCCACTCCTGGCTGGAAAATGCTTGTTATCTCAACATAGTCACCTGACCTAAACAGACAGTCCTCTTAAACCTGAGCCGACTCTGTTTACACTTGGGACATGAACTACAAATGGACTTGTTGCTCCAAGTAATGAAAGACAAACAGCAGCAGCCTCAACCAAACATCACCCTGCTGTCCTCTACAAACACACATTAAGCCCCTAAACACACACATACAAAGATGTTTGTTTACCGCCTGAGCTTCCGTTCACACTCTCTGTGCTGGACTGCAAAGGAGTGGTACTGTGGCGGAAAGAGCGGATTGTGCTGGGGCTTCCCACCGGCGTCAAGGGAGCGGAGGCGTCCTTGCGGGAGAAGATGCCACTGAAGAAGCGTACCAGCCTCCTCTCACTGGAACGTCCTCCTCCTCCTATCCGAAGTGCCGCCCTGTCCTTGTGTGGAGCCAGAACCTGTAGGTCGCTGTTGTCCAGCGTGTGATTCTTACCACCGTGCGCACTCTCCCAGCGGCTAAGTTCAAACACGGGGTCTGTCTTGTTCAGGATAGCACCGACCTCCAGCGTCCGACTCTTTTCTATGGTGCCTAGCCGAGGGCAGCTGGTGGGGTTCTGGAGCTTGGCATCAACTTGGGTGACCTTTGGGCCTCCGGATGCCAGATAGTGGTCTGCGCAAGCAGAACTGTTGTGGTCTTTGTCCTTCATTTGGGCTTGCAAATGTAGCCGCTCGCTGCCCGTCCAATGCCGAAAGCTGAAGCTGCGGCGGAACAGCCCGGCGGTGTCCTGTTGAAGTGGGGCCTCCGGTGTTGGTGTTGTCCCGTTTAAAGGTGCCATTCCGTTTACATGTGGCGGCGTCTCGCCGTGGTCAAATGACTCAGGGCCCGTCTCCAAGCTCTTTGATTTGAAGAGTTTCTTCATCTTCATCATGCCACTACTCACAGCAATCCCAGGAGAGTCTGTTCTGGTAGAAATGTTCTCTTCAAGTCTGAGAGAAGCTGTCGGTTCCTGCAAACTTATAAATGTGGTGTTTTTTTTCTTTGTCATTTGAACACGCTTCTTGCAGGACAGTTTAAGACTCCCCAGCTCCAGCTGGCCAGTGCTATACGTCCTGAAGCTCCTCATGTGGCTTTGCGATGACAAATCATCTGATTCATTCTCCACTTCTTGCAATTGTTCTAGAGGACCACAGCGAGGGGCCTCCAGTGAGGCTTGCTGCCTGAAGACCCCTTCTTTTGACTTCTTCAATGCGCCATCACCATCCTCCAATGTCTCCTTCTTCACCAGCGTCAGGGAGATGCGGTACACCGTTTTCCTTTGAGGCGTCCCTCTCTCCATCCCTTCAGAACAGTTCCCATCCAGAAGGAACATGGCTTAAGTTGCAACACAGCACATCTTCTAAAAAAGTCTCCACAAACATCCTGTGCAGCAGCTCCCTTACAGGCAGGAGATGTCTCACATGTGCACATTTCTCAACATGTTAAACAAGTTGAACAGCACCAATGATGAACACAATTGAGCGACTCTCCCGTCAACCAGAGGCGCAAAAGCGAACAGGAAATACATTCCGCCGTCATCCCCACAGAATTCAGTTGGCCATGCAAACTCTTCCCCCTCAAAAAGGGAGGGGGAAAAAAACAGCGTACAGGTGTCCTCGCCTACAGGATCTCGCGGCGCTCTGTTGCGTGTCGCGCTGTCAATGCCGCGCGATTCCAAAACTGCGCTTATATTTTATTCACCGCGCGCCGTATCGTGCGAGCGCGTAGCGTCTCATTGTGGGCGTGCACCCCTCCTACCATCGCTGTGCCGCCAGATGAGCGTCTTTCACCTCCACTCCGGAATCATTATTGTCTTTAAAAAAGCTTCATATAAAGAAGAGGGCCATCAGCAAGACCCGATGGCGTCCGCTCCATTGCACTCTCACACGCGCGTACAAAAGCGCACACACAAACACACACACGCAGCGGCAGAGAGAAAACATGGGGCGGATTTTTCAAGCGGTGCTACCAGCCGAGCTGTTGAGCGACCTTTCAGTCCCTCCCCACTAGAATGAATTTTCCATTACAGATAAAAACTCAACACATTTAGCTTGGCCGACTGCCGGATGTGTTTGTTACGATTTCCACTTCAATCATTCTCTCCCTGCGGAGGCTCAAAGAGAGCCGCCACGGGTTTTACTTTGTACTGAAAGGGCCGCCCCTTTCAGTACATGTAACGTGCTCCTAAGTTTCCAGCCGTCAGCATGGAAGGATCTCTCGTTCTGTACTTTTTTGATCATTTATTGGAGCACTTTGCAGCAAAAGTAGTAGTAGTAGTAGTTGTAACAGAAGTATCAGAAGCAGGTAATAACCTAAACTACACATAAATGCAGTAAAAAATTAATATATCTATCTTTCTGCATCACAATGTAAATATGTATATAATTGACATTAATTATTACCTTTATTTAACAATACGTTTAATAAATAATGTAATCAACCCTGATTTCACTATGTATCATTATCGTCATCATTATTAATTGTTTTAAACGTAAGAAACCATACAACACAAACATAAAGTCAAATCAAACAAAAGAACTACAAGTCCCAATACTCAATCCTGGAAGTGGAGCGCCGGCTTGATTATCCTAAGCTGAAGCGCAATTTACTTCGTTTAAACGTCAGATTGCAGACGGACAAACATGACAACTATGCAAAAATGAGCTAAATAAAGACACCCCTGTTCTAGCAACATTTTAGCCCACGCTGTTTGCTTTGAAATGATCCATAGCTGTCGGTCTGAGAGAGGGGGCGGAGTACGGACGTCAGCTGTGTGCTTGGCCATTAAGTGGTATTTCAGACTCGACATGCTATGATGATAGCTCAGTTTACGACTGCAAAACATACAGGTAACTTTGGTCTTGTCATTGGAACAATCTGGCAACTTTTTAAAAGTAAACTTTCCATTCATAAACTATTTAAGTATCCGTTTTCGGTGTCTCGCGCTGCCGTGGCTGGCAAAACAAACGTGTGTGGACCTGTGCAGAGCGATTGATGTTTTGTTTCTGGTTTATTTATAGAGCAACGTAACATCCGCTGTGACGTCTGCCGCGTTAATCTTGCGAGAAAATTTTTGATCCCGATAAAATTCATTTAAATTAATGCCAATAAAACGCGCTAAACTGACAGCTCTAATATATATATATATATATATATATATATATATATATATATATATATATATATATATATATATATATATACACACACACACACACACATGCACACACACACACACGCGCAAACACACTTGGCCGATCACGCATGAATTAGTTTACACAAAACGCTATTCAAATATTCAACATTCAATGATTAATCTTCCTTTTGTGAATGCGAGGCGAGGGTATTACTGTTGTGGCGACGCCACTCAAGGTAAGCGAGCCTCAGCAGTAGATAGTCCGCGGCTCTCTGCTGTGCGTGCTTCAGCGCGAACATGTACGCAAGCACGTCTTTTGATTTCAACCAATCAGCGCCGACGCGATGACGTCACACACCCGATGTCACACACAACAGCTAAACTAAGCTAAGCTAGCCGAGACGACACTCGAAGTCGGACGGACACGTTTTTCTGCCAATCTGTGTGTTTCCCTTTCTGTCCAAATATATTTTTACGACAACTGTCTTGTCCACGGCATCTTTTATTCGTTCCCATGGTGTTTAGCAAGTGTGTTTATAAAGAGACGAAAATCTATTTACTGTTACTAGTGTTAGTGTCTCAACATGGCTATGCTCGTAAAAGCAAAACAACGAACTCAAACACGTCTTCGTTCAATGTTGTCAACTAATATACGGATGAATTTTAGGCAAATTTTCCTCAATTCTCCGGAGAGATTTTCATAAAAATTTGAAAAACCCAGAATTCCGGGAAAATCCGGAGGACTTTCATCTCTGTATTATTTATAATTTTGTCTGTGGTTTTATTGTTCTTGTTTTGATTGTAAAGCACCCTTGAGTGTTTTGAAAGGCTCTTATAAATGAGATGTATTATTATTATTATTATTATTATTATTATTATTATTACACAAAAATGTAGGTTTGAAAAAAAAATGCAGACGGTAATTTTTTTTTTCGAGGTAGAAATTCTCGGTCGGTCGGGATACCGGAAACACACTACTGTTTTTTCTACGCCTAAGTTATTAGCCGAGGTTGACAGGTATGTATATTACTAATTTGTCTAAGCAAAATTAGCCACTTCTCCCCTAAACCTTATGTGGCCTCAGATCGATATTGATGAGGGCAAAAAAAAAAGGGATAAATGGGAGTGCAGGGCACTTCACCTTGTATTTCATCCATCCATCCATTTTCCGATTCGCTTTCGCGGCGGGTGCTGGAGCCTATCCCAGCCGTCTTCGGGCAGTAGGCAGAGGACACCCTGAACCGGGTGCCAGCCAATCGCAGGGCACACAGAGACAAACAATCATCCATGCTCGCACTCGCACCTAGGGACAATTTAGAGTGTTCAATCAGCCTGTCACGCATGTTTTTGGAATGTGGGAGGAAACCGCAGTACCCGGAGAAAACCCACGCAGCCTGGGGAGAACATGCAAACTCCACACAGAGAGGCCGGAGCCGGGATCAAACCGACCATGACATCTGCACTGCGATGTTGAGGCGCTAACCACTGGATTATTGGGTTACTATCCTTATATTTCAGATAAATGTTCAAAAAAATTAATATGCAGTAGAACAACTTATGCTCGGCAGTTAAACATAAAAAAACTGGCTAAATCTCTATTTGGTGTGATTGGTGGCAAAGAAAAAAATAGTGGTTTTGCTTTGTGCAAATCAGGAGCACGTTTCCAACAGCGCTGTTCTCTCTTTTATTTGCACTTACCGCCCATTTATTGTTTTTGCATCGATCTTGCATGTTCATGGTATTACACCAATTTATCATTCATTTTTTCCCTCTGAGAATATTGAATAACAACAATTTTGTACATCCCTGGCTGAAAAGGTCAGAGTTTGAGCGGGTGACTTATCTCACTCACGGTGAGGTTCTCTGTGGTTAAGCACTAAATCATGTTGTACCATGTCAAAATCAGTCCTGGTGATCTGTTTAATATGCAAGGTCACCTTTACGATTTGATTTCAAACTGGGATGCAGTTAACGTGGTGAGGCCAACATGAAATACGCCCACTACCCTCCCCAGTTCACACATTCATCCTTTTAATGTTCACCGTGTTGTATTATGATGACACATGCACACACCTGAATGCTGCAGGGGAAGGGGGTACATCATTTCCCTCCCCCATAGTGCCACACCCCCTGGAGACAGTAAAAATGGGTCAGTCAGTCAGCGTGGGAAGAGGGGGAGGGCAGATTGAGGAAGGTCCAATATTGCATGTAGGAAGCTCATCAAACCCAGTGCAATCAAAACAACCCGCCCCTCCAAAAAAAACGCATAACTAGGACGTTATCACATCACGCAAACGGTAGTCAATTTGGGGAAGAGATGAGGAGAATCAAGCCTGTTGCCCATCAAGTTTAGACATATGGAAATTGCCATGGTAACCAGCCGCCTGCTTTGGGTGTTAACTGCTCCAAGACAATTTCTGTCAACGTAACTGATGTCCTCCATTAACATCCTTCGGTCCATGGAGGCTTCATGAAAAGTTTGATGTAAAATTTTGGTTGATGTTTCAAGGTTGGTCTGTGCTTACATTAACAACCAACCAGATGTTCTCCTGTGCTCATGCAAGGTCGCCCATTGGTCTGAGACCAGAGGGCAACATGGTTCCAGTGATTTTACAAGCTCCAGAAGCAACAAATCCACAAATACAACAAATACATTAGTAATGTGCCTGACCTACTTCTAGTGGCCCACATCTTTCCTCAGCTCATCACGAGAACACCCCCCATGATCCACACACACACACACACACACACACACACACACACACACACACACACACACACACACACACACACACACACACACACACACACACACACACACACACACACACACACAGTACACTGCCTTGAATGCTTGACACAGCTTGAAGGTTATTCTGAATCTTTTTTCACATATTTAAAAAGAAATCTTCTAACAAACAAGAATCTCAAAGCATTTTCATCATCAGGGACCTCTACTTTTTAATGAGAAAAACTCACGTTCCGTTGGTGTGCTTACTTCTCACCCAGAGACGAACCTCTTTGGAACGTTTGACCGTATTACCTTAAGATGTAAAATTATGCAATATACATCTACAGTACGCTACGCGATTCACCAGCAGAAGACCAAAAGCTTATGTTGTTGTTTATTGAGCTTCACTTAGGGGGGTTAAAAACATCTCCACATGCTCAGAAATGCCAGCATTCACATGCAGCAAATGCAACTAACTGCTGCCACCTGCTGAGCATCATCCAGTAGTTCACTTCATCAGAACATAGAATGGACTCGACATAAAACTGCATCCATCCATGGTCTGAAGCGCTTATCCTTACAGGGGCCGTGAGCATGCTGAAGCCTATCCCAGCTGACTTGGAGCGAGAGCAAGGGTAGCAAATAGACAACCATCCACACTGATGCCTGTGAAAAATACTCATTGTAACGAAATCAGGGTTCGGTAATGTTATCCAAAAGTGATGACATTCATTCCAAAAGAACTACTTCAACAGTTGCTCTGAAAGCTAGGGCAGCACACACGGCCAGAGCCACCATCACCACAAGATGTCGTTCCTGGATGTAAAAGAATGCTTACTAAAAATAAATTGAGCTGAACTCCAAATCGTAGCAAATACACGTGGATGAGGGCACAAGGACCAGAATGGAAACAGTGAGAGTTGGGAGCCACAGCCTGCAGTGTGGCATGTTTCGAGTGTGAACATGATAATATACCTGTACAGTACTTGAAAAATACATATCAATAAACCAATGGGAAAAAAATGATGAATTCTCACAAGATTCTATAGATGTAGTTTATCTATGAAATTAAATGGTTCAGTCCAAAACAATGGAAGACTGAGAGCTAAAACATTTGCGCTGTGACCAAAGAGAACAAATTTGTAGGTTCTAAATTTAGGGACACTACTTTGTATGTTTGGCTCTTTAAAAAAAACACTTTGTGTTCATGTTCTATTCATGTTTAACTCCATCTGCATATACTGTCTTCTCGGAATTCTCGTTTTTATGGGGAAATCTCATCTTTCCACACTTTTCAGTCTTGACTGTTCCCTCATAATGCCTTGTTGTTGGAGGCGTGGTTTCTGGGATAAAATTTCAGATCAGTCCCAATCCACAATACAGTGCACAATATAGTGAGGTGGCTGTTTTGTAGTGGAGTTGGAATTTGAAATGAGTATAGGTTATCCTCTACATCAGTGTTTTTCAAACCCTGTGTGCCGCGAGATATTGTCAGGTGTGCCGTGGGAAATGATACAATATATGCCTGTGCTCGATCGCCTGGAAGAGTAATCATGGAGTACTGTACTCTTCCATACCAGTAGGGAGCACCAGCAGCGAGGAAATTGCCTTATGCTTCGAGACAGACGAAGTTTCCGGCGCGAGGCAATACTGTACAATGAAAGGTATCTTTCATTTAGATTTACGTTTAGCGGCGATGCAACGACACCAATGTTCCCTCTAAGTTACGCAACTGCGCACCGGTCGCACACTCACAGCGCACAAGAAAACCTATCCAGCGCAGTGAATGCTCTGCAAATGAATTAGATATGTAACTTTTTTTTCTGTATCAATTTGCTGTGTAATTCAGTGAGTGACAGGTGTGCAGCCAATCACACGATATGATGCAATGATGCTATGCAGCCAATCACAGCATTAACAGTACTTGCGTATGTTCTCTGCTCCATAACAATAACAGTGCGACAGCTATAAGTAAAGCTAATGCTAATCCCCTATCATTGCAAAACGACCGGGCAGTGAATGTGATACGTCAACTCCCCAAACCAAAATAAAAATGAACTGCGGTTCTTTTGAGTTGGAATGGCTGTCGGAGTATGTGCAAATAGAAGAACAAGCAGTGAAACTGGGTGAGATATTTTCTTTTTCGAGTGAGAAAGGTCTGCTCTGCAAAACATGCAGCAAAGCTTAAGCTGTAAGCAAATTTTCCGATGGAAAAATACGGCCTAAATGGAAGACGGACTACCTCAAGCGACACATTCAGCAGAAAAGTCATTTGAATGATGTTGGAATTATACAAACACTCAAGATGAGAAAAGGGATTGGTACAATATTGCGGGAGAGCGCAAATGACCGGGAGAAAAAGAACCGGCTGTCACACAGCAAAAAATCTGACGCGGAGCAAGTTAAAGTTCGAATTGACTATATTTTACTTGCCATTAAAACAAATGCACCAAATATTGGATTGATGTTGATTTAATTCCTATTCAATGTTGCGTTAATTTTCAATGTTAAAAAAGCGCTTATAGTGACAATATAACACTTAATTGTTAAAATAAGCTTTTTTCACATTTTCAGGTAGTGGTGTGCCGCAGTACTTTTTCAATGAAAGAAATGTGCCTTGGCTCAAAAAAGATTGCTGCTCTACATAGTGCCCTCAATATATTTTAAAGTAGTGAAGAAATGATGGTCTCTAGAAAATAA
The DNA here is from genome assembly GCA_026261675.1 of Hippocampus mohnikei. Lineage (NCBI taxonomy): Eukaryota > Metazoa > Chordata > Actinopteri > Syngnathiformes > Syngnathidae > Hippocampus > Hippocampus mohnikei. The sequence goes on from JAKGUB010000284.1 coordinate 21,143,654, forward strand.
AAGAAATCCCACCATGATATTTTTCACCAGTACTGGCCAAAAACAACTGGGGGAGGTTCCAGTATGCCTGCGTCAATCGTGAGAATAAGTGGCTCTGATAATGGATAATAAAATAACACTGATCCGGTATGTTGCAACTGCTCGACACCAGTTCTGTCATTTACGGCACACCCGAGTAGTCGAAATTACTCTTAAAGGGTCTATACAGTATCAAGTTATTTTAAGCTTTCCACCACTAATTATGGGCATATCTTATCTATCTATCGAGAGAGAGAGCGAGAGAGAGCGAGATCTATATAGCTATATTATATATAGCTATATAGATCTCTCTCTAGATAGATAGATAGATAGATAGATAGATAGATAGATAGATAGATAGATAGATAGATAGATAGATAGATAGATAGATAGATAGATAGATAGATAGATAGATAGATAGATAGATAGATAGATAGATAGATAGATAGATAGATAGATAGATAGATAGATAGATAGATAGATAGAGATTACCTTTGCCACAATGGCGATCAAATTGTTTACGAAATAAGAACTCTTTTGGTGGCTAGCCCGGAAGTAAGATGCCTGGGTCACAAAAACCCCACCATTGTACTCACACAGTTCTTCAGTAGACTCCAGCTGCGTTTAGTGACCGCTCACATTGAGAGAAAAAAAAAACCCATTCAATGCACCAAACAGCAATGACTGGTACTTCAGCATGAGGGAATGGAGGAAAACACCACTTTGAGGACTTAGCATCTCGCTCTCTCTCGCTCTCTCTCTCGATAGATAGATAAGATATGCCCATAATTAGTGGTGGAAAGCTTAAAATAACTTGATACTGTATAGACCCTTTAAGAGTAATTTCGACTACTCGGGTGTGCCGTAAATGACAGAACTGGTGTCTTTTCTCCCCCTCTCCCTCCATCGTGGTTTCTTCCTGACTTCCGGGTTGAGTGAACGCTGGCGCGTTTGGCTGCCGCTGCTCAACCCGTATTGTTTTGTGTTTTTTGTTATTGTAAAGTGTCCTTGGGTGTCTTGAAAGGCGCTTATAAATCAAATGTATTATTATTATTATTATTAACATGGCTTAAATGCGCAAAAAAGTTGAAAGTTGATTTAGTATGATACGGGTCCTTTAAAATAATGAGGGAGGGCAGAATACATTTAGTTGATGGTAAAGTGATATCTGTATCATAGTATCAGAGCTTTTTTACGACTAGGAGTATGGTATCAGCATCCCTAATTTAAACGGCCAGGAGAAACAACAAATGCAAAAATGTTCATAGAAAAGCTACAACTTATACAATAATAATGAACAGTAATAACATCAAGCCTCTCCTGCAAAAGAATTTGGGCCGCAACGTATGGCGTGTCTCCCAAATCACCTTGGCGGCTGGTTTCATCAGGTGCCCGCTTGCCACCCTCACAGGAAGATGCAAGAGCGTTGTTACACTGAGGAGAGGAAGTCTATTTTTATATCTGCATGTGATCCGTGTGGGACTTGCCTCTGCTATTGTTTGGGTCAGTGTCCGGCGCTTCCCTTCGTTGGGGAGTGTTTGGAGAACAGGGAAGTAAGCGGCCTTGTGCAGCTGCAGGAGCCGACATGCCGCTGATGCATACAACCAGCACATCTTTCACCAGGAAGGCAAAAGTCAGCTCATTTAGTGACCTGTGAGTGCCCTTCAATTCCCGAGTTCGCTCGTGTGCGGGTATCGATGCCAGATGGGGTGTTCAAGTCTACCCATGAATTAACTGCCTTCTGAAGTATCATCAGAAGTGTTTAATGCTGCCAGTCTGTAAATGGAGTGCCAAGTTTAACACCTGAGACTCAAAGCCTGAAGCCTTTTGTGTTGAACGCAATCGCCATGCATCTATTAAACTGAATGTGGTGAGCCACAACAGCTGTCTGAAAGTGTGCTTCGGACAGAGCAATGTCCCGGTTTGGGCAGTTGTGTCTGAAAAGGACATGGAATGGGGAAGAGATACTGATCAGCTTTTCAGTCATTTGTTTGTTTGTGTTTTGACTGGTCGAGTGACGCTCACACTGTCTGCTCAAATGTGTTGACGGAGGCCATTAGATGGTTCTACAGTTACAGCCTCAGCTCAAAATCCAGATAACTCTTTGTGGATTCCCTTTGACTTTTTTCTCACATTTGTTTAAATTTCTCTTGAAAACATGATAGTTGATCCATCATGAATCAGGTGGACACCTGAGCGTCATCAGCACTGTGGCGCAGAACAGAGTCACCTTCCTGTTTGACCAGCACGAGATGACAGTAAGAATACACGCCATACAATAGTATGGGGGGGGGGGGGGGGGGGGTGTAAAGTAGAGTCAATGTGTAGTTTGATGTATCAGATGTCAGTAAATTTAGATTAATGCAAAACATTTCCTCATTTTGTGATTTTTTTTTTTGGGTAGGTGTTAGAATAGAAAATACAATGTTGTCATGTTTTAAAGTTTCATCTTGTTACATGCTAGATTGACCTCGGAATGCTTGTGTTCAGAACATCTCGCACACAATGGAAGCATAGAGTCAGAGAGATCAAGAGACCGGAGCAGATGGTACCTGACCACATCATTAGTAGACACACTGGTGCCTGTTATCTTATAACTTGGAAAGGAAGATTTAACCTTGGACGGAAGGGAGTACTTGAGCACTCCATCATGAGAAAAGAGTTACGAGCCAAATTATAAGGAGGTACCCCTTGGGATGTACACGTGTCTGGATGTTGGTGCGAGTACCAAGAGAATGCTTTGTCTGAGGGGCGACCCAATGGGGCCGTTCAGAGGTGTGTCATGTTAATGAAGATGGGAGTGTTTTTCTGATATGTTTCTCGTAATTTGCATATACAATCAATAAAAAGGTCGGCAGAGGCTGCAGGGGTTGGGTGTCAGTTGGGAAGCTCACACTGAGTGGCTTCATCGAAAACTGCACCTCCTGCCGGCAGAGAAAGACGATCTGTTCCTGTGTTCGAGCCTTTGTCGAGCGTCCGAGAGAACATCTCTGACAGTAGGTAACCATAGTGGGAAAAATAAGAAATGACATAATCAGCAACTAGTCAATGTACCATCAAATTACTCTTGACTTAAAACAATCTGAAGTCATGAAACCGCTCAAATGTAGATGCTGTCACAGGTCAACGGTGGATTTATTCTTAGAGGCAGGATATCGTCGTTCATTGTCACGCAAAACAAGAAGACAGAAAGAAAAGAAAATGTCAGTCAAGCTTTGAGCCTCATGTTTGGAAAGGGGTGGGGGTGGGGGGGATCCACTCAACACAGGGTTTAAGGTTTTAGGAGACAAAGACTCAAGACTCAGCGGGGTGTCTGGAACGACACAGATTGGACAGAGTGGGACATGGGCGGCACCTACAATCTTAGACGTACGTTAGTATGTTGCTAAAACAACACACACACTGACACGAACCGCACTGACAGTAAACCCGTAAACCTTCATAATCTCCCTCACACTTCACAGATACTCGCCTCTCGTTTGAAGATCTGCTGGCCAAAGAGCGTCTGGCGGGCGGATTAAGGAAAAGGAAAAGTGGTGTTTGTCGCTAATCCCGGTTCTCTTTAACTCACCATCAGTTGGTCACAAGAGAGGGTGAACCTGGACCTAGATTTGACCTACCGGTTGAGCTACACACCGCCGAGTTGATCACTTCACACCACTGAAACCTACCTACATACAGCATTAAACGGCTGACAGTTGCCTGCACCTTGATGTTGTGTTTTCTGGTTCCCTTGAGGTGTGTTTGAAAAAAAAAAACTTTCCATGCATCCCAGTGTTCTCTGTGCCAGGGCATGTCAGCAACATGTCTTCTGACAGATTGGTTCAATGGACATTAACCGCATTACAGCTGGCATGTTAATCCAGGAATCACTTTCTTGTCCTGACAAATGTTTCATTCCTTTTTTTGGGGGGTGGGGGGGTATTACTGTTGTCGATACAGTTGTTGTTGTGCCCATTGTTCTCATGTCGCCCAACCCCTCGATAGTGTCTTCTTTCTACCCTCTGTCGCTCAGTCTCTCCTTCCCAACCAGGCCAATCACCCCACAAAGTGCAATGGAGATAAAATGAACTTCAAATGCATATTAACATGCTACTGCTGCAATTGCAATATGACCACTGTGCTTCATTGAGCATTAGAATTCTGACATCACGACTCCACCGAGCACTCACTCAGCTTTATGCACAGTTAAGAGGGCCTGCAGGGCATCAGATGATGATGCGCAGAAAACACACAAGCACTTAACTGAGAGGAATTGAATGTTGGCTAATCTGCATGGGGGCAGGGTTTAGGGCAGGCATTATGGACAAAAGGTGCAGAAATTTCAGCCACTGCATTACATAAGTGATGCCTTCAGTTGAACATTTACAAATAAACAACTCTTCATCTTGGGGAATGTTAAAGAACAGATTTCTCTCCTACGTTCAGTCGCTGACGATGTTAAAATCAAATTATGCTCTCATGCTGTTTTGGCATTTGGAACACCCTTAAAGAGTCACTTTGTCAGCTACAATATTCACTCAAAGAACATGGAAGAAAATAAACGAAGTGATGCTGGACACTCTCTGATGGTCCTCCTGCAGAGATCAGGAAGAGCAATCATGACAAGGTCATGAATCACTGGAAATCTGCATATTGGACCAAACAATGGCAGCAGTATTTGCAGACTATCCGACTTCAACTGAACTGTCAATAGGGCCATTCACACGGGCAGATTTATTTCGGACCTACTCCGAAACTGCTCCCCTCGAGCGTTCATACGTGCAACTTTGTTCCAGCGTAGTGCCCGAAAACAGCTTGTTTCGGATCAAATTTAAACCACCTCAGGGAGGTGGTTTAAAAATTTGCTCTGGAACAAATGCTCGTTTGCGAAGCAGTACCGATGCAAATGTGCACGTATGAACGCAACTGGGTTAAATTTGCTCCAGAGCAAATGCTCGCTTGCAGGGGGGGGGAGCCTCGCTGCGCATGAGAAGAGTTGATTACGTATGGCGAGAATGCGTTGCTTTCGTGCTCTGTCGGACTTCCGTCAGGTGTTTGTTTAATAACGACACAAGACATGGCTGCTAACAGTAGCAAAGCACCTCTTGGGTTATACCATCTCAACTAGAACGGGGAAGGGGGGGTTAGTCCCCAAACGTCATCTTTCCTTTTGTAGGAGACTGGACTGTCTCGGAGTTGTTTGTGTAGTTTGTTCCTTTGTTGTGTGTTCACAACCCCCCGCCCTCCGTAGAATTTATTTTGTGATTTCATCTCTTGATTTTTGTGTTTGGCGCATTACATGTTTGCTTTTCTGAGTGTCATTGAACTCATCATTGATTTACGTTTTCGGGGGCGGTCACTCTCTAGCAGAAGGCAAGGAGACACAGAAGGAGAAGGACGTGCCTGTACAATAGTTGCTTGAGTTGTGTATACGTTTTAAAAAGAACCAACACGACAGCTCATTTCTTTTCTGTCGTTTTGCTCCGCAGCAGAAACTGCCCATGTGAACGCAAGTGGAGCTGCTTCGACGCTGTGCCGGAGCCGTGACGCTCAGCGGCTTTGTACGTGTGAACGCTCCACAAAATTAGTTGTAAAAATATATCGCAACAAAATACTCCGGTGCAGCGCCGAAATAAATCTGCCCGTGTGAACAGGGCTAAAGGCATGATGGGATGAGATGTTCTAAGTGAGATTGCAGATAGGTAATCAATTGTAGCATTGAATCCACCGCATCAAAACAATGCTGACGTTTACAATCCGGCAGTTATATTGTATCAGGGGCGCATCGGCCATGTCTATCGCCACCCATGCACAGTTTACCAATGGGTGGGTGGATTGGTGGTTTCATATTTCCTCGAAAATCCCTGTCTTTCCATTTTAACATAACATCATTCACTATGCAACTTAGCAGCTACTACAAAACCATTTTCAGCTTCATGTATGGTCACCATATACCACAATGCAGCTTTGTTTTTAAAGTGCTCCTCAAAGAACACCTATGAAGCTCTGTGAAGGAGCAGCCACTCCTGTCCTACCTTCAATGGCGATGACATGCTCCCTGATCTGGTTCTGAAGCAATGGCTCGTCCACCCGCTCCAGCAGCTCGTAGATAGAGTAGATGTTGGGATGGACGGACTCGAATCTCTGGATCTCGGCACGGATGGCGGCCGAATTGGCGAGGTGCTGCTGGTAATTCATAGCCGCGAGGGACTTCTTCCAGGGTTGTGGGACGTTTACTGAAGAACTGAATACACAGATACAAATTGCATAAACATACCTTCTATTCCGAACCATAACGACCACGATGGTACTCACAGCCGCTGAGCAGTGCCGTAGCTACTGGCCGCTGCGGGCACTCGGTCCCCGCCGTCTCCCGGCTCCTGCCTTAGGGGCGCTGACAGATGTGCAGCAGCCTGAGCAGGACTTCTCCATGTCTCGACTGCCAGGGGAGGAAAGGAGGAGGACAGTGGCGCCGATTTAAGGGGTTCAAAACAAGACTCCGGACTCACGTCCAGTCATGAGGAATACTGTACAACGGCCTGGCGGCTAGCAGGCTACAGTAGCTGCTAGCTGGACCCCGGCTAAGGCAAAATAGCTAGCCGTAGCTTCCCAATTCGTGGGAGATTTTCAAATAAAGTCGCCTTGGAGAGTAGCAAACACGAGTCTCGCCAATATTTTCCCGAAACAAAACATCTGGTTTGAGCACAGCTGCTTGGTGGGTCCTACCCGGAGCGTTTGGTTCGTGTTTGCTCCCTCTCGACCCTTGTCTCGTTTGTTTCAGTCGCTCGACGTTCAGTCTTGGAAACCCGCTGGTGAAAACCACTCCAGTTCCCCGAGAAGCGATCAGTTGGCCAGTTTTGTTGTGTTCCCTTCGGCCGTTGTTTCGTCCTGTGCACCGAGGTCCATCCCCGGTAGACTGGATACACAGTACAAACGAAGGTGGAACAACCGTTATTTCCCGCATTGTGTTTCCTGCTGGTGTTGAGCATTTCAAAATAAACGCCCTAGCGTATGTCGAGTTTCAAAATACAAACAACTTACACTTATCAGGTTCATCGCGCACCCTCGTAAAACTTCAATTAGCGGTGTTACAGTAGGACATAAAAGGCCATTTCAACATTAGTCGTTTGACTGGGAATATTGAACAGGGTTGATCACGTCTTGCCTCCTGCAGACGATAACAACATCCACTTCCGCTGGCATTCGTGTGCAACGTCACATCCTTGAAAACATGAGTAAAAGTGTTGTCATATCACCAGACTGACCAGAGGGGGCAAAATTATTAAGCAGAAGGGCATGTATTTGTCTTTAAAAAAGTTAAACGTTGAAGTCCGTACTCAAATTATGTACTTAAGTCAAAGTGAAAAATAAACTACAGGCGGGAATGAACAAAAGTAAAAAGTACTGTTTGACTGTTGAAGTTTGATAATTTTGCATAAAAAATACACTAAATAGTTTCAAGTTTTATTATAGCTTAGCGTAGTTCTCGGCATTTATAATTTCAAAACCTGAGCTACCGTTTTAGGTTATAATAATAATAATACATTTTATTTATAAGCGCCTTTCAAAACACTCAAGGACTGCTTACAATCAAAATAAAAACAATAAAACCACAGATAAAATTATAAATACTAAACTCAATTCAAAATTATTTATAGAGCACTTTCAAACAGCAATCGCTGCATACAAAGTGCTGTACATGGAGCAACTAACATGTATATACAACAATAAAGCAATAAATCAGTAACAAAGATGGTAGAAGGCACCAAACAGTAAAACTAAGATCAAAACTGAGTCATGCTGAGTCAAATGCCAAAGAATACAAGTGAGTTTTGAGGCGGGTTTTAAAGATGGGAAGCGAGGGGGCTTGCCGAATGTTCAGTGGGAGGTCATTCCAGACAGGGACCAGCAACGGAAAAGGCTCGATCCCCTCTGAACCTCCGTTTGGTTCTTGGTACTTCTAATAATGTCTGGTCTGCAGACCTGAGGCGCCGGGCAGGTGTGTCAGAGCGGATGAGCTCAGAGAGGTAAGGTGGTGCAAAGTCATTTAAAGATTTGAAAACAAGTACCGGTAATAGGATCTTGAAAAGAACTCTTAAATGTACAGGGAGCCAGTGAAGGGATGCCAGAGTGGAGTTATGTGCTCCCTCTTACGAGTACCAGTCAAGAGGCAAGCAGCAGCATTCTGGACCAGCTGGAGACGCTTAATGGAGGATTGGCTGACTCCAAAGTAAAGTGCATTGCAGTAATCGAGCCGGGATGTGACGAAGGCATGAATTACTGTCTCAAAGTGCTCATCAGAAAGGAGAGGTTTTACTTTAGCCAGCTGTCTAAGATGAAAGAAGCTGGATTTAACAACAGCACCAATTTGCCGGTCAAGTTTAAAATAATTGTCCACTTTAAGACCCAAGTTTGAGACTGTTGACTTAAGATAAGGAGACAGGGGGCCCAAGTGTACAGGATGGGATGTACAAGGGCCACTGGGACCAAACACTATCACTTCTGTCTTCTTTTCATTGAAATTCAAGAAATGTTGTGCCATCCAGGTTTTGATTTCTTTGAGGCAGGATAAAAGTGGCCTTAAAGAGAAGGCGTCTTTTTTGCTCAGTCGGACATAGATCTGAGGAAATACCATGTTTCCTTATGATGGAACCCAATGGGAGCAGTGAGAACAGCAGTGGCCCTAGAATAGAGCCCTGTGGAACACCACATGAAAAATAAAATAATTGAGGAAGATTTAATTTCTGAGAGGCAGTGTGAGAGGGAGGAGGATCGGAGGGAGGCGTCAGGGTTTGCTGGAGAGGTAGAGCTGGGTGTCATCCGTGAAGCAGTGAAAGTGTATACCAAATTTACGGAATATATTGCCAAGGGGGAGAAGGTAGATAATGAAGAGGAGGGGTCCCAGGACAGAGCCCTGGGGCACACCAGAAGAGACGGGGGAGGACTGTGAAGTGAAGGAGTTGAGTTGGATGAACTGAGAATGGCCAGAGTGAAACCAGCATAAGGGAGTGTGAGTGATGCCTATGGTGGAGAGTCTGTTAAGGAGGATGGGGTGAGAAATGATGTCAAATTTATTTGTTTGTTTAAATGACAAGCACTATACATGTGAATATTTTACTGTAAAATTTCCCACTTGTGACCATGGCTTCAAGTGTTCTCTCCATTCTTCCTCAGGGGAAAGCAATTACACAGCCTGCACCACATTGTCTGTCCACATCTGTGGTTGCAATTGTCTGAGAGTCCTCAACTGCCGTACAATGAAGTAAAAAGTTTCTAATTTCAGGGTAAAGTTACTACAGTGTAAAAGGGCCTAACAAAGTGAATTTTGGACAGAAGTCATATCCATTATCCCCTTTCACATTGCCTTCACCGCAAGTTGGCACCTCAGATGCAAAAACGGTACAGCCACCATTTATTTGCCTGCCCCTTTTAGGGAGAATGTAGTGGGACCCGGTGTCCATAATGGGTGTTCACACATCTGTTGCGGCTTGCCTTGGTGCCTTCAGATAATTAGACACCAACATCTGGGACAGCGTCACTTTTGACACAAAGGGGTGTAAAGGCAGTGAGTTGAATGTGTTACAGGTGGTAAACTTCACACTCTGGTCATGGCCCCTCACGCACAGGCCAAAGTTGGTCTCTGTTACGCCTCTTTGAAGTTGGCAAATTGGCAGGTCAACTTCATATAAGGGGTGCACGCCTCCTGTGTCTCCAATATTTGTTGTGGTTCCATACAACTGACATGGAATCACTTGCCACTCAAAGCCCCCTTCACAATCGGCCAAGTAGTCTGCTGATGAATGAAATAGTATACTGTCTCCTTTCTGCGTATGTACTCATTACACACACACACAGATATACAGAAGGTTGGCATGTGCAATTTGCATGCATTTATTAAAAAAATAGAGGATGACACAAAGCAAACAAACATTCCCTAATGTCTATTGTGTGCATGTTGGTATTTCTCCATCCAGCAGTAAAATGCACAATGCTACGTTTCTTCCTCCCACCATGTGTCGGCTTGATACAACATTCGTGTTCTAACGAAATGGAAATGAACTGTGTCTTTACAAGTGTGTTGTTGTGCCGTCGTCAACACACTCTCACTCTGTAGTTAGAGCTCGCCTCATAATAGAAATTATTAAACTGGACAGTCGCGAAAAAAATACAGCCTGGGACTCACACACACAGCAGGCGACTGACTCGCGCACGTAACCAACACCCTGCAATGGAAAAACTGAGACCCCTGGTGTTGCAATAGGGAAACAACGTTTAATGGGCAACATACCCGTACTGCATTCAATTTTTTTAACACACACACACACACACACACACACACACACACACACACACACACGCCCAACTAAAAATAAAATGAGCATACAGGTCAGGTTTAAGTGATTCAGTTCATAATGGTTAATATTTCACCTTTATCTATGTTATTACTGTTACTATCAATGTATTTAGTATTGCATATGATTTGTTTACTTGTTCATTGTTTTTATTACCTTTATTATAAATGATTTAGTAATTTATTACACTTTGTTTAAAAAAAAACCTCTGACAGTTATACCAAAACCGTGGTTTCTTTTGCCGTTAGTGTTGCCACTTTCATGTTAAAGTTGTCACTTTCTAATGTTTTGTCTACACCAGGGGTGTCAAACTCATTTCACATGGTGGGCCACATACGGCCTCAGTAGATGTCAAGTGGGCCGGACCATTAAAATATTACCATACTTTGCTATAAATAACCAAAACAATATGTCTTTCCTTTGTTTTGATATAAAGAAGCACAAGAACATTAGGAAAATGTTGAAATTTAATGAACATATATTTTCCAAAACATTTCATGAAGCACCTTACATTTCCTTTGGCAAATGTGCAATTTACTTTTATCATTCACATATATGCATTGCAACTGATCTCACTGATTGTACAAACTTTAACAAGTAATTGGTATTGAAAAATATAGGAATGCATTTTAAGATTAAACGAGATTTATAAAGAAACGAAGTTTTAAACCATTTACACGTGCATATAAAATCTAAATGTAATCCCTGCCTACACATTACAAACTAAGGAGAGTGCTATTAAATGTGTAAATGTGAGAGTGCTATTGATAGCGTCTGCTGTCATGGGTCTGTCTCAGTGACGGACTGAGGCTGCTGTTGTCCTCTTCTCTGATCAAAACAGTGTCCCCTAGCAGATACTCAATAAATTGCACCTTGTGTGTGTGTGGTGCACGCATGGCCACGCAGGTGAGTGTATGTGTGTTGCTGAGAGAAAGAGAGAGAGAGAGAGAGAGAGAGAGAGAGAGAGAGAGAGAGAGAGAGAGAGAGAGAGAGAGAGAGAGAGAGAGAGAGAGAGACTTATAAGAACAAAAGCAGGTCTCTCCTGTGTGTGTGTGTGTGTGTTAGTGCGCTCTGCTCAAGCGCCAAGGCCCACGTGGGGCATTTAAAAAAATATTTATCTTAATTGGTTGCTACTTCGCGGATTTTCGTTTATCGCGGGTGTTTTGGTCCCCATTGACCGCGAAAAACGAGGGATTACTGTACTGTTTTACATATTCATTTCACGGGCCGGATTAAACCCCTTTGCGGGCCGGATCCGGCCGTACGTTTCACACCCCTGGTCTACACACTTGTTGTCTTGAATTGTTTGTTTCCACATGTCCTTTTTTTTGCAGAAAAAATACAAAAAACTAAGTGCAGGCATGCTGTTGCTGTTTCCCAATTAAATGTGTCAACACATGTGGCAAACAACTCCATGATGCCGCTTACTGTCCCTCTAAGGGAAATTCAACTTATACTCTGCTATGAACATATGTTGCACTATGCAGCAAAGACAAGGAATCAAATCTCACACTGAAAATGCCAGAGTGAAAGAGCAAACAGTGCTTCACTTTTTCAAACAGGGGAGGGTGACCAACTGCCTTGCTCAAGGATACCTCAGCAGTAGACAGAAAGCAGACTGGTATCTCTCAAACACCTGGTTACCATTTTATTTTTTGTTCACCGAGGGATTTGAATCTTAACCCTTTTGTTCCAAAGCCCAAGTACTTGCAGATGAGCTACTTCAAAAGTCACTTTTGCTGTGTTGGGGACTACCATTCATTTTTTAGAAGACAAACCAGAAACGGTGAAAATGAGTCGAGACGTATCGACAGATACGTGCATACCATATTTGCACTTAACGTTTCTCCGATACAGTTGAGATTTATAACAGTATCTAGTGGAAAAAGAATCCATCGTGGCTGAATGAAGACATCACAACGGTTTCAAAATACAAAACACAAGTGAGGTCCTTTTATTATCAATTCGTGTTTTTGCCATGTTATGTCTGTAGTGAATACACAGGTTGAGCCAGATGTGACCTTTTTGACATTTAGAAGGTACATGCTGAAGCGTGGGGAGAATGTAAAATTTGTTCAGAATCAAAAAGCGTGACGTGAATCGGTGACGAGAACAGAAGCAAGCAAAGGTCCACACGCAGGTAAGTTGATGCTTGGGACTCCGAGAACCACAAGCGTGAGCTGTGTTCTGATGAGTAACAGGCCACTCCAACTACTTCTTGTGACATGATTTCAGGCTGAAGTGGTGGTCCGGATTAAGAAAAATTAGCTGGGTGATTGTCGGCCGTCTGCAGCATTTGTGTTCTCAGCATGTTCTTTAGCATGCTAAAGAATGTAGCAGCGTTTTTTCTTCTTCTTTCCGCTTGGCCCATTTTTGTCCATGCCCTCAGCCATTTTCTTCATGCGCACCTCACGCATTAGGTCGAAGAACACCTGAAAGAAACCCAGAATGACAGCGTGTTCAACATGCGCGCCAGGTAAACATCAGCACGTCTGTTTCGAGTCACAAAGGGAAGGAAGATTTCCAGTACATTTCCATGGCAAGATAAGGAATTTTTTGAAACACAATCATTACATTCATATATTATTAAGTCTATTTTGGTCTAACATTTATTTACATTGGGTGTAGTTTTGCTTTTGACCACTACAGGGTGGCACACATTTAGATTGTGCCAGCGTCATGGGATAACCTCACACTGCAGGTCTTCATGCCAAAGTCAGATTTTTGGGTGAAATCAGATTTTTTCCAATGTGTATCCAAGAGTTCACATTACCGGTACATGTTAAATGCAACCGCAGACTGATGTGTGCAACAAATGCGTCTCCGAAGTGACCCGCATGCTTCGAGGAATAGACAACGTCGCTCACATCAAAATGTTTACGGAAGTAAAAGTGGTCCAGCGTGTTGGGGCCACAGTAGTGGTCGGGGCTCATCTCTTAGTTAATCATCTCATATCAATCTCAATTCATGGCGACATCGCTCAAGATTACGTGCGCATTCAATGAAGCAATTTGGAGGGGGGGGGTTGTCTTTTTCATTGCTCTTGCTCCCTATGAAAATATTTTGTGTTTCAATGTTTTTATATTATTTCAAAAGTGTGTTTTAACACCTTAAAGGGGATGTCAAGTCAAAAATTGTCTTCACAATTAATTATCTGCAGCTGCAGAATACAGTGTGCTATGTGCGTACCTTATCCACATTGGCTCTGGTCTTGGCTGAGGTCTCGACATACTGAACACGCCACTCGTTGACTTTTTCCACCACCTCCTCAACATGAACCTTTCGCCGGTCCTCCAGGTCTGACTTATTCCCCACCAGCAGCATGGGAATGGTGTCCTCTTCCTTCACACGCAAAATCTGCTCCCTATGGAAACCAGCTATTCAACAATCTTGTTTGTGCTCAAACTAACAATAAATGTGTGTACTTCTTTGCAAGTACAGATATCTGTGTTACACACACACACACACACACACACACACACACACACACACACACACACACACACACACACACACACACACACACACACACACACACACACACACACACACACACACAAAAAACAACCATGTGGTTGCTAAAAATCGTGAGTCGGTCTTGATTCCCAGGCATCCAAATCATCATAATCTGCAAACCTTGAATTGAGGCATTGGACTTTTTGTTGAAGTTTTTTTCCCTGTTTTTATGAAAAATGAAATCCAGGTTTTGGCAACTGATTGCTTGTAAGCACCTGATTTATGCAATTATGCTGTTCCATTAATTCTGCGGTTTTCAGATTAAGCACAGATTTTTTTTAATACCAGAAGCTGGTGGTAGTTGGGCTGACACTCGACACAATGTATTTGCCAACACTCAATTTTGAAGCCAACAACTTTAAACAAATCTCTTAAATAAGGCCATGGATGGGTAATATCTTGCTTTTCTAAATCTGTCTCCATTTGGCTCCTGTCCCTGTTAATTATTTTTTTCATGATCACAACCGTGGGTCAGTCGTCATCCAAGGAGGTTGAAAAATATAATGATACTATTTTGAAACAGGAAGGAGTAAAAAGTATGTTAAGTAAAACTATGTTTGTTTTGGAATGTAGGGAGTAAAAGTAAAAAGTTGCCAGGAAAGTATATAAGTATAGTCAAGAACCCTGATACCTGATAAATCTACTAAAGTTTCGGAACAAAGTATTTGCATTCGGTTGCTTCCTATTACTGCTAATGTGTGCTTAAACACTTGAAAAAGGAACAAATCCATCAAGTGTCAAATTAAACATCTGAGTCAATCTTTTGTTGTGCGAAATAAAGTATTTGTATTTGGCTGAAAAAGGTGATCGATCACACCTTAACTCTGTTGTGGCCACGAAGGACTCGTATTCTGTGATGGAAAAGACGAGCAGGAAGCCCTCCCCGCTGCGGAAGTAGTTGTCTCTGATTGCGGCGTAGTCCTCCTGCCCCGCCGTGTCCAGAATGTCGATCTGTACGTCCTCCCCGTCTAGGACCACCTTCTTCCTGTAGCTGTCGGCCTTGGTGGGCTCATAATCTTCCACAAACTACAAGCACAGAAACCATGGAGAGAGAGGGCAAATGCAAGAGAAGCAACTGGGAAATCGGAGTGGTGTGATCTCACCTCGTCATACATAAACTGCAGCGTGAGGGCGGATTTTCCAACGCCACCGCTGCCCACCATGATCACCTTGTGGAGCGCCAGAGACGTCTGGTTTTTGTTTTTACTCGAGGCCATGACGCCTCACAGTGACACCTGTACAGACCAATACAAACCATCACAAACCAGTACAGAGAACTGTTGAGACACATTTTTTTGGAGTCAAGGTTAAATTTTACAATGAACCTACAATGCAATACAACCTTTACAGGTAAACCTAATTTGACCAACTCTTCATTTTTCAATGCAATGTCCAATTGTTGAATGTTTCAATACTTTTGGCACGGAATTAATGGTTCATTGCCTTTATTTTAGCATAACCCCAAGCTATAAGACCAAAAACATTTTTTGCAAAACATTGTTTCTTGTAGGTGGCACAGTGGACGACTGGTTAGCACATCAGCTTCACAGGACAGAGGTGCAGCGTTCGATTTCCGCTTGGGCCTTCTTGTAAGTAGTTTGTGACTTGTGATGAATGATAATACACCTAAACTACAGTTTATGAAGCGAGACTAAAGCAGTGATCAAGTGTCAGCCGTCACATTGAAGTCATAGTGGATAATGTGGGGGGTGGGAGGTGGGTCAAAATAAATGAATGTATTGTAAAATAATAATAAATAATAATAATACATTCAATTTGAAAACGCTTTTCACAGTACTCAAAGACACTTTTTTAGAATTAAGAAATGCGAGATAAAAACATATAGATTAAAACTGAATCTACAAAAGTTTCAAAACACACAAATGTCAAGAAAAGCAAAGCAAACCAATAAGTAAGTAACAAAAATTAGAAGATGTTAAAAACATTGCGGAACAGGCGAGTTTTGAGAAATGATTTGAAGGATGGGAGGTCAGCACAGTTCCGGATGTGTTGAGGTAGAGGGTTCCAGAGGGTGGTGGCAGAGACAGAGAAGGCTCGGTCTTCCCAGATTTTGTGCTTGGTCATAGGAATGGTGAGGAGGTTTGCATTTGAGGAGCGGTTTGTGTGAAAAGGACTGTATGGGTTGAGAATGTCGGAAGGGCAGGAGGGGGCCTGAATGTGAAGGTCTTCAAACCCAGGACGCCCTTGTGAAGGTGAGTAGGAGAAGTTTAAATTGAATGTGCTGGGGAACGGGGAGCCAGTGAAGGCTTTTCAGGACGGGGATGATGTGATCACGAGAGCAGGTGTGTGAGAAGGTGGGCGGTGGCGTTCTGGATGTATTGAGGTGTTTGGAGGATATGCCGTAGAGCAGAGGTGGGCAAACTACGGCCCGCGGGCCGGATCTGGCCCGTTGGGCTTTTTAATCCGGCCCGCCGAAGGTTGGTACACAACACAATTAAGGTTTGATTAAATGATTGCATTCATTTCATTTGGACTTGTAATGACAGGCATTTCAACGCCAGGTAGCGCAGTTACTTGAAGTTGCAGAGCACAGGGAGGGAGGGGGAGACGATACGGAAGCCAGCAGTAGCGCCAATTCAAGCAACTCCCGCTTGATACTACGGAATAAGTGTGTCCGCGCCGCTATTTTCTATCATTGGATCCAAAACAGCGACATGCAAGTGACTCTATATTGCAGTGAGTTTGACTGGAATTGCGAAACCTTTTGCGTCCTGTCGATCATGGCATGATCAATGAAAAGGAACAGTAATGGCCACGGAAGAGAAAGTGAAGTGTATCTGATTAAATGAAGCGGGTTACAAAATACAAAACATTCAGGAGACGCTTGGAGTCCGAAAGACTCAAATCTACAAGACTTTGAAAAACGAGAAAGTGATTTGTGCTCAGTCCGATTCTGGCTATTTCCATGCTCAGAGTGAATTGCTTGCGGCTCGACGGACAGTCGAGTAAATAAAAGTTTCCTGGAATGGTTTGACTGCTATCGTGCTAAAAACCTTCCGCAAACTGGACCGCTAAAAAGAGAGGAAGCGAGTCCCAGAGCACTAACTATGAGCATAGAAGACTTGGAAGCGTCCCGTTTCTGGCTTCAAAAATTCGCTATGCGACATCAGCTGAGCAACGCTGTCATGTGTGGTGATCGAGGGGAGGTCAAGTCAGAGACAATGAGTGAGTCGAAAGAAAAGCCACCAGGTCTCTTACATGTCTCATTTTGTAGCAAATAGTCCTAACTTTGTTATATTTTGTCATATACCTGTACTGCTTGCTGCAGTTTTTGGCCAATATATTGTTGCACTTTGTTGCTTGTGTTGTCACATGTATGTTGCTCACATACTTCACCTTCATACAGGACATATATCATAGTTGTTTCACTGTTCTCATTTAAAAAAAAAAAAGGTATGGGAATACTTTCATGCTTTTGTTCTGTTGATGTTTGGTATGGACTGTCAACATATACATTTTTTTTTATATGTACCGTATCTTGTCCTGACATGGCCCACCTGTCAAATTTAGAAATCAATGTGGCCCCCGAGCCAAAAAGTTTGCCCACCCCTGCCGTAGAGGATAGCATTGCAGTCGTCGAGGCGGGAGGTAATGAAGGCGTGATGAGGGTTTGGGCGGCAGTGAAAGAACTGAGCGGAGGTGAGAGATGTTCTTTGAGGTGAAATAAGGTAGTTTTGGTGATTTGAGTGACATGTTGGTCGAAAGAGATAATATTATCAAAAAGGACACCAAAGTTATGACAGTGAGAGGAGGGGGACAGGATGGAGTTGTCACTAGTGAGGTTAAAGTTAGAGGCTGTTTGGGTGAGGGAGTTTGGACCAATGACTGACGGGAGAGATTTAGTGCAGTTGAGAATAAGAACATTTGTTTGCATCTAGGATTTAATATCAGAAAGACAGTTAGAGAGTGGGGAGTGGATTGTTGGGGTTGATGTATTTAGCGGAGATGTACATTTGGACGTCTTCAGCGCAAGTGGAAGCGGAGACTGTGATGACGAATGATTTAGCTGAGGGGGTGAAAGGAGAGGATGAAGTGAAGAGGGCCAAGCACAGGGCCCTGGGGGACACCTTGGGATAGAAGGACACTGGAGGAGGAGCAGTTGTTGATGTGGATGAATTGTTTCCTGGCTGTGAGATATGAGTGAAGCCAGTTAAGGACATTGTCTGTGACGTTGAAGGATTGCAGGCAAGAGAGGAGGACGGAGTGGTTGACGATGTCGAAGGCGGCGGTAAGGTCAAAGAGGATGAGGGTGGGGAGTAGGCCGGAGTCGCAGGACACTGGAGATTTTAATGAGTCCGGTTTTGGTTCTGAGTTGTGAGCGGAATCCAGATTGAAATTGTTCGAATAGTTGGTTATTGTCGAGGTGGTCTTTGATTTGGGATGCGACGACAGGTTATATTATTTTGGACAGAAAGGGGCGGTTGGAAATTGGTCAGAAGTTACTCATAATGTTAGGATTGAGTCCGTTTTTTTTTTTGTATAAATGATGGTGGTTACAGCAGCCAGTTTGAGTGAGGGGGGCGGGGGGAGTTTAACGAGTGTAACGCTGGGTTTACTCAAACAGGTACAGTACTATAATTTCAAGTTTGTGAGTAAAGTGACAGCCAATCAACGAGTTTCGACAAGCTTCCAAATAGTTATTCCAGGTTCCCGCCCTCTCAGCAATTTCCGAGTTTGACTGGATTTCAGCCGTTCTGGTCACATCCCTGAGACACACGATTGAATCCAGTGACGCTCACGTAAAACGCTGGTACTGATCGCGCTTTCTCTCCCTGAGGGGGAACTTTAAACGAAGTTTAAACGACGTTACGGCTTGTCCGCAAAACTAGGAAATATTCAGCAAACTAAAATTGTCAAGAAAACGTCAGCGAACTCACCTCCTCGTACTTGTTTCACTTGTTTGCAAAGTCACCCGCCATACAACGTTGCGATAGAAAGTTCGATATAAATTAGACTAGCAGCAGACTGTTTTGCGCCCCACCTTGTGTTGTGGCCGAAGCAGCTAAACAAGGAAGACCGATGGGAGGACTAACTCGTGACAGCTCAAAATGTCCCCACGAGGGCGGAGACTGTTGACTCTTAATGGATAAACATGCCGCAAATTTCACGCCCTCAAACTTTATTGCTAGGGTTTTTACAGAAGAAGCGCAAACGTTTAACACAAACGTGTGTTTCCACGTATGTCACTTCCTCGAGTTTGCAAATTTGGGATGGGGCGCAGAGTGATACATCGCCTTGTCTTCGTCTTTGGAAACGTCAGAAACTTTGACAGGATATGACGCCACAATATATCCGTAAATGTATTTCGTTAAAATTAATTTTCTCTTCACCTTTTCCTGTTTAGGCAATTCTCTTTTCGCACTCTAGCATAGAAATTCACATAGACGTAGAAGGTAAATCACATCAATAAACATTGGTCTTTGATTGGTTTAAAGGCACTAGACACTCGATGATTTGCATGCTGTGTTTCATGAGAAATGATGATCAGACTGCCAAGAGTTTAATGGTTGGGTGATGAGGTTGAAATACATTCTTACTAAATCAGGAACTAGTATGAGGCGCTAGTTCCTTTCACTGCAATTGAACTAATTCAAAGAAAGATGGCACTGTTCCACCACTTTAATTCCTCTCGCTGTGGTTTTAGTGGGTCAAAGAAAAAAGGCACTGTTACACTTTGTTGATTTCGGATAGATCAATCAGAGACCATTTAATGTAATTTAATTTCGCTTCTCCACTTTCACTTTCTCAACTTTCGTTTGAAATATATATATATCTAACAAAATGTTAAGAAGGATAACTTGTCCTCCAAACCCCCCATAGTCAAATCACGTAAATAAGTGTCAACTATAATACCGGTATTGCACTTGTGTTCTGCGAGCAGCTGTGCTACTTTGAGTTTTAACTAACAAATGTTATGCGGTCTAAATCTGGAGGCACTTGAGTTTGATTTGCATTTGAGCAAAGTAGCTTAGTGTTTTACATTTTATTGTCGATAGATACTGCAAATGTGGTTGTGCAAAAGAAGTAAATTAAAGTGGCACCTCACAATTACATGTTGGATGACTTTTGCTTGTTAACTTGTTACACCTCAGACAAGCAGTAAAACGGAATTGCGGGGAACTTCTGCACTGCGGTTTTGAGTCAAACTAAATGTAATAAACAAAAACAAAACAAGTTCAAGTGAAACGTGAGGAGTCATTGATAATTTCTCCTTGACTCCACCCACCCCATCACTGGCCACTCCCACACGCATCGAAAAGGACTTGCTGGTGTGGTGCCCGTGGGTCCCAGATGCCAGAATGGACTCATTCGCTGGCACACCACCTCCTCTAATTTCTCCTCCTTTTCCTCCTCATCCTCCTCTACCTCGGTCTCAGTGCAGCAGCCGTGTTTGGGAACTTATGAAGAAATGGCGCAACTTTTCAAATGGATTCACATTTTGTGGAATATGTTGAAGGGTTCGGGTTAGGTTTCCCCGACTGGTGAGACGTGACGCGTCCTCTTCTCTGCAGCTGTATAGGCGTCAGAGTGGCAAAGTGTTGACGTGATGTAACAAAGTGTTCCCCGGACTTCACTTTGGACTTGGTGACTTGAAGTGTGACCAAAGCGGGAACAAAGTTCTTCTATTCATTCTCAAACAGAAAATGACGTGTTGGCTACTCCGATTGGTTGTGCTCTCGACTTGCGTCCTCTGCATCCTCTGCACTGCTGCGCCCAGGACCACTACTGAGGGGGAGGCGCACGCTCCGTCCCAGGATAGCTGTGCGTCTTGCGGCGTCGCTCAGCCGGAGCAGGCCACCGAATCTGGCCGCCTGGACGCGGACTTGCTGGAGGCGGTCAAGAGGCATATCCTGAGCAGACTGCAGATGAGGAAGCGGCCCAACATCACCCATCCGGTGCCGAAGGCGGCCATGGTGACAGCGCTGCGAAAGCTCCACGCCGGGAAGCTGCGGGAGGACGGCAGGGTGGAGATACCCAACTTGGACGGACACCCGATGAACAATGACGTCCCGGAGGAGAGCTCGGAGATCATAAGCTTTGCGGAAAAAGGTGCGTTGTCCAGCGGTGTCCAAGTACTAACACAATGACTAACATTAAAATGAAGTTATATATATAATGATATATAACTTTATATATATATATAACTTTGATGATGTAGGTCATCAAAAAAGAGACAAACATTGTAAGATGACATATATTTTCCAATTATATTAGTTTACCACATGTAAATCATTTGCACTCACATACATGTACACTGTCATATTAAACTCGTTTTCCTCCAGTGTAGGCAGTTAGACCATGAAGAGTGCACTTTGATATAGTAAAATAAATAAAACAAACTCAATGATTCAATGAAAATATAGTGCAGTTAAAATGTACATAAAAATGTACATCCACAACCCCCCCCCCAATAAACTCAAAGTTGTTGAGTTGAGAATGTCAACTGCAATGAACGTTAAATACAACTAAACTGAACATGGGCAGTGATTTTTCATGTACTAAAAAGAGACCATGCACCACGATAGTGTTAAGAGGACCACAATTTAAGACTCTGCTTGTCTACTCTGCATTTAAACATGGCCGTTTAAAAAGCAGGTAGCACGGTGGTCGACTGGTTACCACGTCCACCTCACAATCGCAATTGGCTGGCAACCAGCTGAGGGTGTACTCCGCCTACTGACTGAAAACAGCTGGTATCGGCTCAGGTTCGCTGCAACACTCATGAAGGATAAGATGTTCAGATATTGGATGGATGTAACAAAAGCTTAATTTGTCTCATTATTCTCATGAAGTGATGAGGAAAATATTTTCTGGACGGTAACAAACGCATTTTGTATATTTTGGGGGGCTAAGACAGTAATTTAAGTTGAGACAGCTTTAAAGTATAAATGACTTGAGATTTATGGCTACCGGTATGTTAGTTTGCACAACAAAGCTAGCAAAACAATTTACTGAGTTGTTTTTACTTATATCTTTAATCTGAGGGAACAATACAAGGGACACCAGTTCTGTAAACTCTAATTTCTTTCATATGAAATGCGGGGAAGCCAATTTTCACAACAACAAAACTTGAAATATTTAGTTGAATTGCCCAACTTAAAATGTTATACTAGTTTGTTGTCTTGAAAGCTTGAGTTCACCCTACATTTTTTAAGAGTATGCGTGTCTCTCACAAAAGAAATTGAAAGTGAATATTTTTTTTCCACGCCTCTTGCGGGCAGCACCTTGTATTGTGTTCACGTGCTGCAGAAAAAGTTGGACCCACTAAATCTCCACATTCCCAAAAAAGAAACGTGAGCCGTGATGTCAGCTTTGACAGTCTTTAGTTTCTGTCAACAATGGTTGCAGCCAACTGGCTGCATTAGCGCCTTGAGTGGCTTCCAGCTGACTATAACAGTTGAGTCAGAACTGACTGAGGTAGTAACTCACAGCCAGTGTATGTAAGTGCATCTTGAGAAACGTCTGATCGCCACATCATCTGAACGGGCATGAACGGGCACTTGCATCTGTGTGCATGTGTGTTTGCATGTAAATGTAGATCCAAGTGTGAAGCCTTAAGTTTATCTCCGGTTCTCAGTGTCAGTCTCAATCGGCTCTATTTGGAGTTCACAAAGTTCACTCTTGAATAATTGCTCTAATCTTCTTCAACTGACAACTCTCAATCAGCACGTATACTGTACCTGTACTGTACATGTGTTCACTCTGGCCTGGGTCCACAGATGCTGAGATTGTTCCTTTATTTTGGTCTTTGGCCACATAGTAGTTGTGGTGCCCCTCAGGGGCCTTTTTGAAAACCATGTCTGCCGATGTCATCATATATTACATATACACACACAATTGGCTTTAGATTGTTATCATACATTGTATATTTTTAAAAAACAATCTAAAATGAAGTAACGGCAAGCAAATAATGAATGATAAAACTACTGCATTATCCAATTAATACCGGCAGGATAGTCGACTGGTTAGCACATCGGCCTCGCGGTGCAGAGGTGCAGGGTTCGATCCCAGGCCCCTGGCCTTCCTGTGTAGAGTTTGCAAGTTCTCTGCGTATCTGTGTGGGTTTTCTCCAGGTACGGCGGTATCAATTTCTACCAATTTAAAACCGCAAGTTAGCATGTCCACCTCAGAGTGCAGAGGTGCAGGGTTCAATTCCGGCTCGGGCCTGTGTGGAGTTTGCATGTTCTCCCCGTGCCTGCATGGTTTTTCTCAAAGTACTTTACAAAAACATGCGTGGCAGGCTGATCGAACACTCGAAATTGTCCCTACGTGTGAGTGTGAGCGTGGATGGTTGTGTGCCCTGCGATTGGCTGGCAAGCAATTCAGCGTGTCCCCCGCCTACTGCCCGAAGACAGCTAGGATCGGCTCTAGCACGCTTGCAACCCTCGTGAGGGTACGCAATTAGAAAATGGATGGACAGATGGATGGATGGGTTGAAATTTTGTTAGTTTTAATTAGCATTCAAGGCGGCTTAAAGTATATATATTTTTTTAAAACCCATAATGGTAAGTATTGTGTAATATAAATTCAACAAGAAATACTTGAAAACACTTTGATGATACAAAGTACAGTTTAACGGTCCACAGACTTTGAATTACAATAATTGCAATGCCTAGCACCGCTTTTAAAGGTAGATGCATGCATGCACACACCCTAATTAAATTAAGCTATGATGCCTCATTTGCCAAGTTACCAACTTCTAAAGTGGATTTGTGATTTGAATTCCTGTTGAGTCTTAAACCTGGGTGTACTGTTTTTTTAATATACCGTGTATTTTTTTTTCATATAAGACCCCAAAAAAAGGAGAACACTTTTCATCTAGCATTGTGTTTCGAGCTGAGTTAAAGGTAAATAAGAAAAGGCGGGAAGCTATTCGAGCCAAAACCACACACAAACTCATCTCCTGGGAGCAGCGTCACTTGATGGCTGTTTTTAATTGGCTGCTACTTGAGAACGTACAAAGTAGTTTCAATTATCCATCCATCCATCCATTTTCCGAATCGCTTGATCCTCACTAGGGTCGCGGGGGGTGCTGGAGCCTTAGTTTCAATTAGTTTTCGTTTTTTTTTTTAAAGCTTTAAAATTTTAATTTTATTTGTTCGGTGAAATTTGTTCAATGAAGTTTTGTTATTTCATTAATTTTCATTAACTAAAATAACTTTCTCTTCAGATTTTCTGTCAGAATGCCATTAATTTGATTTAGTGGGCCACATAAAATGACGTGGTGGGCCGGATCCGGCCCTCGGGCCTGGAATTTCACACCCAAGATTAAAACATTTTCATATTCTAACTGACCACTGCGAGGATCCATCTAAGACCAAATAAGGTGCAAGAAGCAGAATGCTGAGGTCATTGAGTTGTTGTAACTTCCCCTTTGATCACTCCTCTGTTGTGCCGCATTTTTCAGATGACCTGGTGACGTCCAAGTCCAGTTTGTTCTTCCTGATCTCCAGCGAGGGTAACCAGAACCTGGTTGTGACACAGGCCACTCTCTGGCTCTACTTCAAGTTACTGCCTCAACCCGGTGAGATGCGGTCTCGGCGGAAAGTGACGGTGAAGGTATACTACCAGGAACCGGGCCTGAGCAGCAAGTGGAACCTGGTCGAGAAGTGCTTGGAGCTGAAACGGAGCGGGTGGCACACCTTTACGCTGACCCACGCCGTGCGCTTGGTATTTGAGCAGGGCGACCGGCGGCAGAACCTGGACGTGCGCTGCGATGGATGCGAGGCGGTGGGTGTCGCGCCCGTCCTTCTCAACCGCAACGACGAGTCGCACCGGCCTTTTCTGGTTGTGCAGGCCCGGCAGGTGGATGCCAAGCATCGGATCCGGAAGCGAGGACTGGAATGTGACGGCAGTGCTAGTCTGTGCTGCCGCCAGCAGTTCTACATCGACTTCCGACTAATAGGCTGGAACGACTGGATCATCGCGCCGTCCGGCTACTTCGGGAACTACTGTGAAGGGAAGTGTCCCGCTTACATGGCAGGAGTACCCAGCTCGGCGTCGTCCTTCCACACGGCAGTGGTGAACCAGTACCGCATGCGGGGTATGAGCCCGGGCTCCATGAACTCCTGTTGCATCCCGACCAGGCTGAGCACCATGTCCATGCTTTACTTTGATGACGAGTACAACATTGTGAAACGAGATGTTCCCAACATGATTGTGGAGGAGTGCGGCTGCGCTTGAGCTCCTCTCGATGCGTCTGTGTCCTCACACAGTCAGAAACAGGTGGACCGTGTGGAGAAGTGTACACGTGCACTTGCGTATAAGCTTGTACATATATTTATGTTGGTTAATACACAGTGGTACCTTGACTTACAATTACCCCAAAAAATACAAAATGAAAACACTCACGATGAGCATGCAGTGGCAGGTTTCGAACAATTTTGGGGTGGGGGGTGGGGGAACTGTGTCTAAAGGGCATAGTTTTAAACACCCAAACACAACCTATTGCCTAAATTGCCTCACTGTTATTATTTATTCGTGATATTTATCATTTGTGTTAATTTAAAGCCACTCTATGCCGTTGGAGTATATTAAATCAGCATGCGTGATACATTACAAATTAGTATCCATGGGAATATGGGGAAAAAAAAATTATATAAATATATACATTTGTGTGTGTGTGTGTGTGTGTGTATATATATATATATGTGTGTGTGTGTGTGTGTGTGTGTGTGTGTGTGTGTGTGTGTGTGTGTGTGTGTGTGTGTGTGTGCCCAGTGGTTAGCACGTCGACTTCACAGTGCAGAGGTACCGGGATGAATTCAATTCCAGCTCTAGCCTCCCTGTGTGGAGTTTGCATGTTCTCCCCGGGCCTGCGTGGGTTTTCTCCGGGCACTCCGGTTTCCTCACACATTCCAAAAAACATGCATGGCAGGCCGATTGAACACTCTAGATTGTCCCTAGGTGTGAATGTGAGCGTGGATGGTTGTTCGTCTCTGTGTGCCCTGCGATTGGCTGGCAACCGATTCGGGGTGTCCCCCGCCTACTGCCCGAAGACAGCTGGGATAGGCTCCTGCACCCCCCGCGACCCTAGTGAGGATCAAGCGGTTCGGATAATGGATGGATGGATGTATATATATATATATATATATATATATATATATATATATATATATATATATATATATATATATATATATATATATATATATACACAGTCAAACCTCGTTTTAGTCCATAATCCGTTCCAGAAGGCTGTTCGAAAACCGAATTGTTCGAAAACCGAAACCACGCTCTTTAAAAAAAAAAGTTTATTGAACACGTCTGCTCACAATGAAAATCGTCACTTCCTCGTATACTCAAGGAAGCATCATTTCCTCGTGTAAGGAAGGCGAGAGAAGTCAAGTGGTGCATTTAAGTGCGCTCAGTTTGTTCGAGAACCGAAATCTGTTCGTCATCCGAGGCATAAAAAACTCGAAATTTTTGGTCGAAAACCGAATTGGCCGAGAACCGAGACGTTCGAAAACCGAGGTTTGACTGTATGTATATACACACACACACAAACACACACACACACACACACACATATATATATATAATTTTTCTCGCTGTATTCTGTATTTATAATGACTGTCAAATTATACAGGGTTTTTTGCCATTCATGGGCTTTTCCTCCCTCGCAAATGGCAATGTATAACCAACCGGAGCTGGAGACAGAGCTTGTGATGTCACTCACAAGGCCATGCCCCTTAAAGACAAACAGAACTACTCCAGTGTGTGTGTGTGCCATTTGGCCTGATTCACACAACCAATTTATTTCTTAACATTCTTTTTGATTGTTTTTACAATATTTTGCAAAGCAGTCCTAGTCTTTTTTTTTCATGCAAAACGGAGCTGGAGACAGAGCTTGTGATGTCACTCACAAGGCCATGCCCCTTAAAGACAAACAGAACTACTCCAGTGTGTGTGTGTGCCATTTGGCCTGATTCACACAACCAATTTATTTCTTAACATTCTTTTTGATTGTTTTTACAATATTTTGCAAAGCAGTCCTAGTCTTTTTTTTCATGCAAAACAGAAAGTGATTTTCATAAGTCAAAGTACCACTGTATTTGCATGGCTGTGTGCTGGGAGTTGACCTCTGTGACCTCACAGCCAATTTTCAAATCAAAGACTCACACAGTTAAGAGCACTTGCAGATTGAAATGCCTTCAGTGAGCATTAGGTGGCGCCTCACCAGTCAAAGACATAAGTGCCACACAAACTATGCAACATATTGAGCACACAGCAGACAAGTTGAACGCCAGCGACAAACTATCACTATCGGCAATACTTGAAACATATGCATGGTGAGTAGTTACAATGCTTACAGGCTCTCTAGTTTGCTTGACATCCTCTGCAGAATGGTCCCATGTTGTTCAGCGGCTTACTTTAATAGAGCATCATTATGCTTCTCTGGCCCCTCCTGCAGCCCCTCCCATCCACTGTTATTAGAACATTTGCACTGAGGAGCTGTGCAGCTGCCAACACGGGACATCAAGTTTTACAAAAGTTATTTTTCTAAAACTGCATTCAAGGAACCAAAGAGGTACTGTTTTTGAGTGTTGTAATGAGAGGCCTAAACACTGTCAAGTGAATCATCATCATCATCTCTGCCTAGAAGATGTCTTGTCTTTTTTTAATACACTTTTTACTAGCTCAGTTCATTTCATAGATTCATTTAGAAGGAAGCACATGTGGTCCCTGTACAGTAACATTTCAATGTTTTCTTTATGGTGACTGTTACAAAATAAATTTCTTATTACACCGTTGTTTGAGCTTCTTGGGTCATGTGACATTGGCAAGTTCTTACAAAAAGCCTGACTGGAATGTTGGGATGGTCTGGGGTTTTCCAGCTACCACCAGAAGACCCCCAGCCATCAATGTAGGTGAACTGATTGATCATGTTTGAGTAAAAGCCAATCAGGGACTAAGGAACTCCCACATTGTGTTGGCCAGCTACATCAGTAAATGCCCAAATCACATTTGTCCGATTAAAAACCATCACAGTCCATGATGATCTAACATGTCCAAATGCAGATTAAACCACTACACTGTAAAAAAATACAACTTGTATTTTTGGTGGGCTAAAACAGTCATTTCAATTGGAACAACTTTGAAATATAAAGAAATTGACATTTTTGGCAACAAAGTTAATTAGCCAATTAGAGCAGGCAAGTTGTTTCCTTCAAAACAATTAGTTTTTGTGGTTTTTTTACTTATAGCTTTACGTTGGAGGAGAATTAGTTCTTTCAAACCCTTACTTCTTTGTTGAAAATGTGGGAAAATACATTTTCACGTGAGCTACACTTCAAATATTTTAAATTGCCAATTTAAAATGTTCGCAATGTTTGTGGACTTGAAATTTTGAGTTCATTCAACTTTTTTTTTTTTACAGTGTAGTAAACAAACCCTTGTCGTTAGACCAAAGCAGAGCAGAGCCGTTGAGAAAATGGGGATAATGGCTTAAATATTGATTTTTTTTCTTCGTCTCTACCACCGTAGTTTGAATGTGGGAAGTCAGTCAAGACGAAGTTGCATGAGGAAAGTGGCATAGAAGTGAACATCGGCTGTAATTTTCATTTCAAATGGAAAGTGATTCAACAATAGACGTGGTGGAAATTCTAGCGAACATGATAATTGAGGCACTGGCTAATTAATTGACCTTTCTTTTGCTCAGATTACAGAACACAAAGATGCTCTTTTGATGCTCCAATGGATAATGGTCCGTAACCTATCAGCAGGCTAACTATTATGTTTTGCTAATTTGCGCAAAGACAACCCAAGCAAACGTTTTTTACATATCTGTGAGAAAATGCTTTCCACAAAGCCGTTGGTAGAGGTTAGCTTCCCAATTGTTATAGCTCTGAGAGTTCGGGAGCAGAACATGCAATACATGAAACATCTGTCTGCCTGTTTGTGAATAAATGACTGCATTCTGCTAGCTAAGGCCACACACTGACAACAATGAGACCCATCCATCCATCCATTTTCTGATCCGCTTATCCTCAGAAGGATCGCAGGGCGTGCTGGAGCCTATGACCACTTCTTGTAATAACCTGAAGAATGTATGACAGTGCAGAAGAGGGTCTTCAAAAGGTAAATGCCATTGTTTTATTGTAGACCAAAGTGGTCTCTGCAGGCTCTAAAATCTGTGTATCATTTGTTCTTTCCAGTTTTAATTCAATTGTAATGTAAAATAAAAATATGTGTGTGTGTGTGTGTGTGTGTGTGTGTGTGTGTGTGTGTGTGTGTTAGATTAAAATTGAATGACAAAATAATCTGTCACTTTTTTATTAGATGTTTTGGTTTCCAATTGAAAATGGAAAGATGGAATGATAAACGTATTGTTCGCAGTCATCTTCTCCGAACAATGTCAACAGATAAAGGATGATGTTGGTTAACACTCAAATTCCAGATGACATTACAAAGCCAAAATGGTGTTTGTAAGAAAAATATATAGTCATACCTTGAGTTAAAACCACCCAAACAGTGGAATTTTCAAGTTACGAGCCCTTGCCTGGTCAATGTTTTTTTTTGTTCTGCGTTGTAAACAAAAATGTTAATTATGACCTAGCTTCAGCTATGCCAACACTCAAAGTGAAGAGAAATAAGAATGACAGTGCCATGTGATTTCCTGGCGACCAGTCTACATTGCACTTATCCCAACAGACGTAAAGAGAGTTGGCATAGGTTCTAGCTCACACATGACCCACCCCAGTGAAGGCAAGCGCTCAAGAAAATTCATGGATATTGCTTGCCGTTAGAAGGTGAGGAATGTAAGTGGGAGGTAAATTAGCAGGCTGCCTTGAGTTGTGCAGACGTGTTATAACAAAATGCTGCGGTTTCAGCAGCACGCCAGAGAGGCTGTTGCACAAGGCTAATGGGTCGATTTGATTAATCGATGGCTAAAATACAAATCCTCCTATCTGACAGAGGTGTCATGGTCCAGAAAGTAAACCTTGCCATAGTTTGCCTTTAGCCACATGGGACTTCTACTCAAGAAGTCGTTTACCTGCCTGTTGAGTAGGAGCACCTGTGGCTAAAGAATTGGATTTGACACCTGTGTCAGATAGGATGATTTGAATGTTGCCGGTCGTCATGCATCATACACGTGCGACAGCTGACATGTGAGTAATATAATGTATTCCATATTCAATACGTGTACAAAATATTGAGCCTTCGGCGACAAAGCGTTTGAACAATCGAACAACAAGCATATACTGTTTTTTATCCCAGTACACAGGCTCGCGCCCATTCAAGGAGGGCACAAAATTGCTAAACAAGCCAAAATTAAGTGCACACATTTATTTTGTTCATTTTTAGTGTATTAGACATGGTACAAATGCAACTAAATTATGTCTGATGTCTTGTGGTGAATTGTGGTATTACATCTTAAAACTATAACGTTGACCCTTGCTAATTGCAGACATTAGGGAGCAAACCAGCCTGCGAATAGCAAATAATTGATGTCCATTGAATCCATCCCTCCATCCATTTTCTGCTTATCCTCACAAGGGACGCGGGACATGCTGGAGCCTATAGCAGCTGTCTTCGGGCAGTAAGCGGGGGACACCTTGAACTGGTTGCCAGCCAATCGCAGGGCACACAGAGCCAAACAACCATTCACACTCACAATCACATGTAGGGACAATTTTGAGTGTTGCATTAACCTTCCATAAATGTTTTTAGAATGTGGGAGGAAACTGGAGTACCCGGAGGAAACCCACACAGCTACGGGGAGAACATGAAAACTCCACACTGGAAGGCCGGAGCCGGAATCGAAACCTGCACCTCTGCACTGTGAGGCAGACGCTCGATCATGTGACTCTCCAATTGAATCGTATTGGAATTTTTTTGGGTGTTAAACTAAAAAATCTTCTTCCTCTTCAAAAAAAATAAAAAGTAAAAAACCCTTTTCCAATTTTTCTTTTTAATAATCAAAGGGCCACTCAGAGGAAGAGCAGAGGGCACATTCTGCCCACAGGTCGCGAGTTGAGTGGTTTAGGTCCTATTAGCTGACAGAACATTTTGTGTTAAACTTGGCTTCTCTAGGGGTGTTCACACGGCAAGTTTTGTTTCGGTGCTACACCGACACTGCGCCAGTGCAGCGTTCACTCGTGCAAATTTGCTCCGGCGTAGCGCCGGAAAACACCTTACACCGGATCAAATTTAATCCATCTCAGGGAGGTGGTTTAAAAATTTGCTCCAGAGCAAATGCTCATTTGCGGGGCAGCACCGGTGTAAATTTCCACGTGTGAACGCTACAATTTGCTCCGCAGCAAATGCTCGTTTGCGGGGGGGTAAGCCTCATGAGACGCATGAGAAGAGTTGATTACGTATGGCGAGAATGCGTTGCTTTCGTGCTCTGTTGGACTTCCGTCAGGTGTTTGTTTAATAACGACACAAGACATGGATGGTAACAGTAGCAAAGCACCTCTTGGGTTATACCATCTCAACTAGAACGGGGTGGGGGGGGGTAGTCCCCAAACGTCATCTTTCCTTTTGTAGGAGACTGAACCGTCTCTGAGTTGTTTGTGTAGTTTGTTCCTTTGTTGTGTGTTCACAACCCCCCGGTGCCCCATAGAATTTATTTTGTGATTTCCTCTCTTGATTTTTCTGTTTGGCGCATTACATGTTTGTTTTTCTGAGTGTCATTGAAGTCATCGTTGATTTACGTTTTCGGGGGCGGTCACTCTCGAGCAGAAGGCAACCGAGAAGGAGAATGACGTGCCTGTACAGTAGTTGCTTGAGTTGTGTATACGTTTTAAAAAGAACCAACACGACAGCTCATTTGTTTTCTGTTGTTTTGCTCCGCTGCAGAAACTGCCCGTGTGAACGCAAGTAGAGCTGCGCAGACACTGCGCCGGTGCTGTCATGCTCAGCGGCTTTGTACGTGTGAACGCTCCACAAAATTTGTTCTGGTGTAATGTTGTACCAGACATTGTATTGTCTGGTTTTCCACTGTGCGTATTTTTGTTAAATACATTTTGGTCACTCCACCCTGCGCCTACCTGCCTCCCTGCTTTTTGGAGTCCTACTCCACCATCTTACAAAACGTGACAGATAGTTGCTCCATGTACAGCACTCTGTATACAGCGATGGCTGTTTTAAAGTTCTCTATAAATACAATTGAGTTGAGTTGAGTAGTGGCTCACCTATGGTCTAGTCCACGAAATCAAAGGTCTTACGTCTGCTTACATAATTTAATACATAGTGGCTGCCCTTGTCAAAACACAAATCTGTCAATTCAAAATCAAAGAACAACAAATGTAACATACAGCTACTGTATAGGGACAAAATTGTTAAACAACTGTGATATTATCCCAGCATGAGTTTAATGGCTGTAGCCTGTGGCAAGCTGAGCAAAACACCGCCTTGTCCGAACATGGTACAACCTGGTTTCCTTTGCCATAAAAAAGCTCTGTTTTCAACCATGAGTGGTTTCCCAGTTGGACCAAGAACTCAGAGCAGTTCTTGTCCAATCACAGCGGGATTGCGCAGGCACAAACAGTAGATCATGACAAGGTGTCAAACCATTCCAGCGTAAACCACCAAGAGAACAGGTCAAGTGCGCATTCTGAAGGGGATTCCATCGATAGAAAACGAGGATAGAAAGGGAGTACTCTTTCATGAGGAGCAAGGAAGGTTGTTCTGCTTCAGTGCAATCAGGTCTCCTCAGTAAGCTTAAAATATTTGCAGGTGGTAAGTGTGTCAAGATGGAAGACTCATGCTTTGGCTGGAATGCGCCAGAGGCCCAGCAGAAAACACATTCAAGTAAAACAACAACACGTCTTACATAATGACTTTTAAAAGCCAGCTTTTCTATTGACTCTAGCGATTGCCTGGCTTTGAGCGCTTCTGTCAAGTCCATGTTCTACCTTCATCAAAATTCTCATTTGCATAAAATATCAGTTAATAGCTAAAACAGTGGATTTTATCTACTGTACAAGGTCATGATCCAACCCAAACAACTCCCGTGGATGTTTAGAGAGAACATATAGTGGCTACTGAAAGTCAAACCACTGCTGTTATAACATCTTTTTTTTCTGATACAGGCGTTGTTGGAAATACTTTTTTTGACTTGACTTCCCCTTGAAATGATGTATAAATATTTTACACAAGGTTGAATGTGCCCTGCGATTGGCTGGCAACCGGTTCAGGGTGCCCCCGCCTACTGCCCGAAGATGGCTGGGATCGGCTCCAGCACGCCCCGCGACCCTTGTGAGGATTAAGCGGTTCAGGAAATGGATGGATGGATGGATATGATTGGTCAGTTCTCTGTACATTCACATCTACAGCCCTAAGAGGGTGTACCCACTTTTGAAACCACAATTATAATCAGATACTATTGCTTTTAATTTTTCAATTTGTTTTTCAACTGATTTGTTGACATTCATATTCAAGTTAGCAACACTTTGATTCATCTTAGTTACCGTTTTTATTCAAAACAAAAACCTGTGCGTGTGTATGTGCATCTGAGGGTCTCTGAGTATTTCAGGCAAGTGTAAACATAAACGAGGCCCACATCAACTCGACAGTAGCTCAGAACCGATGAAAGTTGTTGCTGCCACTCATTAAGCAACAGAATGTATGGAATGTTCCAAAGTGCAGACCAAAACACGCACTTGATGCTCCTTCGGCCTCTGTTGTGGATTTCCTCAGGGGTGGCCCCAGAAGGAGATTGACAAGCTGAAAACAAATACTTTTATCAGGCACACTGTTTGTACCTTATTTGGCTCTTAATTTTTCTGATCATGCCATACTTGAACTTCCGCTAAACGTTAGGCATTCCCCCTCAGTCTTCATCTTTAAAACTCATCTTAAAACACGTTTTAATTCTTTGCTCTTTCGGCTCAGCATGAGACTCGGCATTGTTTGAAGGTTTTATTGTGTTATTCTTTAGTTTAACCGTCTCTTTTTACAAGTCTGATTTTTCCTTGATGGACAGCACTTTGTATGCAGCTGTAGTCGTTTTCAAGGGGATATATGCATCAAGTTGAGTTGAGATTTATTCCCTACATTTGAAAACAGACAATCTGCATTTGATACTCCTGACTTTTCCAAATAAGGTTTGTAACTTTTCTCAACCTCTGCAGGTGAAGACAGGTAAAGTGAAACAAGATTGAGATCTTGATTTGCATCTTGGCGGGGGGGACAAGGAGAGTAGAAACCTGGAGGAACGTGCACCAGGGAGCATTCATAATTAACAGATTAAGATTTAGATACATTGGACAATAAAAGTCTACACAACCCTGTTCAAATGCCAATGTTTTCGTCACATCAAAAATGAGACCAAGCTAAAAATCTCAATTTCATGACGAACAACCTGTACAACTCAACTGGACGTTTTAGAGGGGAAGTCCATCCATCCATCCATCCACCCATGCATCCATTTTCCGATCTGCTTATCCCAACTGTCTTCAGGCAGTAGGCGGGGGACACCCTGAATCGGTTGCCAGCCAATCGCAGGGCACACAGTGATGAACAACCATCCGCGCTCACACTCACACCGAGGGACAATTTAGAGTGTTCAATCAGCCTGCCATGCATGTTTTTGGAATGTGGGAGGAAACCGGAGTAGCCAGAGAAAACCCACGCAGGCCTAGGGAGGACATGCAAACTCCACACAGGGAGACCAGAGCTAGAATTGAATAGAGGGGAAGTAACAATAAAAAAACTGAAATAATGCGGCTGTAAACGTGTGCATGCGCTTTTCTCACTGGCTGTGTTTAAAAAACCCCAATCACATTCTAACTTGTGTTCAATTTAACAAACACCCGCCACCATTTCAAATGACTGCACAAACCCAAACAAAATTCTGATGTTCATGGACTTTTATTTATTTATTTTTAGCTTTCAAGCAGGAGCCTGAAGGTTTTGTTCTATAACACTGACTGCTATTTAGAACAGTAATTACATAATTCATTTCAAGACCCCATTTCCGGCTGAGGAAAAACAGCTATAAAACACGCTGCTGCCACTCCATCATGCTTCACTGTAGGTTAGGTGCTCTTTTGGTGATAAGCATTGTTGTGTCTGTGCTCAACATACCGTTTGGATTGACGGCCAAACAGTTCAACAATGGTTTCCTCAGACCATTACACATTTTCCCGCGCTTGTTTGGGAAATTTCATTACATTCACCGCAACCCCCAACCGAGGTCTTATTTAAAGATAATTTTTTGTTGGCTACAAGAATGATTAGAGTGGCGTTGATGGTGTGTTGTGACCTACAAAACATTTTCTGTATAATTTGGGGGGAAAAAACAAAGTTGAGGTGTATTTTTTGGTGATTGTTAGCTAATTGAATTTTTTTGCTCCTCGGTTGGCTCAGTTTTGATAGCATGAAAGCCTGAGCCAAATGCAAGTGAGCCATTGCTTTAAAAGATCAACATCTGATATCTAATCCTTTTTTTCTCCTCCTACCAATTTATCAAAATGGGTATGGTACATTATTGACAGTACATTACATGACATCATTTTAAAATTCTTCTTCTTTTCTTTTTTTACTTAAGCAAAGGAGTAGAATAAGTACCGGTACTTCTACTTTTACCAGTCTTTGGGTGAACTCAGAATTTCAGGCGACAAACTTCAATCCCATTTTAAATTGGGGAGTTCAACTAAATTAATAAATAAATCAAAAATGTTAACGTTATTGCAAAAATTGGCTTCCCGGCATTTCATAACAAAGAAACGTGAGTTCACCCAAACATAAAGATATGTCAAAACAACTTCAAAGTAAAAACTAACATTGTTGCCATAACTGTCAATGTATATTTTTCAGTTTTTCCAACTGAAATTACTGTTTTAGGGCTCAAATTACAATATATATTTTTTTTTAGAGTGTACTTCTTAAGTGTGAGTAATTTTGCCTCTTTACCTCTGCTCACAAGAGCTAGTGATAATGAGAGCCCCTGAGACTTGCGAGTGATGTTTCCTGCCCTGTGGCTGTCTGATTTTTGACTCGCAATTCAAACATACCTGTATCTAGCATGCCCACAAACACTTGTGACTGCAGGTTGGCTAGCCACGTGAAATGAGGCACAACTCATGACTGACTACTTGCTGACTGGTCACAACAACAACAACAACAAAAATTTGAGAATGAACATGAAAATAATCAACATGTGAAGGTACTCCAGACCAATCCAATTATCTGCGTTCCTTTGGGTCGACAGACATTGAACCCCTAAGGAGACCTTCACCGGATCATGAATATTGATGAGCAGGAAAAACTGTGCATGTAAGCCTGATTAGAATTCACGGGGATGACGTGTGGCCCTGATGACTATTCATGAGAGGAAGCGTTTTCCTGCTGTCGAGCCCCGGCCCCTCAGGCCGAGCACCTTCAGTAACAACTCCTTCATTCATACAATCTGTCATCGTTGTTACCTCATTAGGCTCCATGCTCATCCCCAATTGTGAGTCGGATTAGAGCGTACTCTCCGGGACAGGACAAAAAACTAAAAATGCACAGCAACCTTTATTTACACACAACATTGTGGACTGCATCGGACACGCCCTGAGAAAAGTAGGACACTCACATTTGTAAACAAGACAAAAGGGTCTTGCTATTAGACCAGGGGTGGGCAAACTTTTTGGCTCGCGGGCCACATTGATTTATAAATTTGACAGGTGGGCCGTGTCAGGACAAGATACGGTACATATAAAAATAAATTATATGTTGACAGTCCATACCAAACGTCAACAGAACAAAAGTATGAAAGTCTTCCCATACTTTTTTTTTTTAATGAGAACAGTGAAACAACTATGGTATGAAGGTTCAAGTATGTGAGCAACATACATGTGACAACACAAGCAACAAAGTGCAACAATATATTGGCCAAAAACTGCAGCAAGCAGTACAGGTATATGACAAAATATACCAAAGTTAGAACTATTTGCTACAAAATGAGACGTGTAAGAGACCCGGTGGCTTTTCTTTCGACTCACTCATTGTCTCTGACTTGACCTCCCCTCGATCACCACACATGACAGCGTTGCTCAGCTGATGTCGCGTAGCGAACTTTTGAAGCCAGACACGGGACGCTTCGAAGTCTTCTATGCTCATAGTTAGCGCTCTGGGACTCGCTTCCTCTCTTTTTAGCGGTCCACTTTGCGGAAAGTTTTTAGCACGACAGCAGTCAAACCATTCCAGGAAACGTTTATTTACTCGACTGTCCGTCGAGGCGCAAGCAATTCACTCTGGGCATGGAAATAGCCAGAATCGGACTGAGCACAAATCACTTTCTCGTTTTTCAAAGTCTTGTAGATTTGAGTCTTTCAGACTCCGAGCGTCTCCTGAATGTTTCGTATTTTGTAACCCGCTTCGTTTAATCAGATACACTTTACTTTCTCTTCCGTGGCCATTTCTGTTCCTTTTCATTGATCATGCCATGATCGACAGGACGTGAAAATGTTCGCAATTGCAGTAAAACTCACTGCAACAAAGAGTCACTTGCATGTCGCTGTTTTGGATCCAATGATAGAAAATAGCGGCACGGACACACTTATTCCATCGTATCGAGCGGGAGTTGCTTGAGTTGGCGCTACTGCTGGCTTCCGTATCGTCTCCCCCTCCCTCCCTGTGCTCTGCAAATTCAAGTAACTGCGCCACCTGGCGTTGAAATGCCTGTCATTACAAGTCCAAATGAAATGAATGCAATCATTTATATCGAACCTTAATTGTGTTGTGTAGCAACCTTCGGCGGGCCGGATTAAAAAGCCCAACGGGCCGGATCCGGCCCGCGGGCCGTAGTTTGCCCACCTCTGTATTAGACACATTGAACCTCCCAATATTTAATATAGAGGATGTACCAAAAAATCTTTGATCGCCGATTATCATAGAGTTTCTGTTTTAGTTTCAGGGTAGAACAACAATGGCAAATGAGATCATCAGAGATCAGTTGGAACGGTTCAAGATGTCCATATGCAACATTCTGGATGACTTCAGACATCCAACGGCCCCACCAAATAAGAATGACTGGAGGAAATGCTCCCCAGAGCCACGCAGAAATCAACATGACAAGTGGGTCGTGCGATAGGTATCCCAACATGAAATGTCCATCGTGCAAGGAAGAGTGGACGTGAACACAGGGAGAAGCTCAAAGTTTTCTTTTACACCATTACCTCTGCCTGAATGTAATGAAGTTGTCTTTAATTGAGATCATTAAACAGTACAAGCACCAAAAAAACAAAAAACATATGAATAATGGCCAATCAAAGAGGTGGTACTTTTTGGACATCCAGTATCTAATACAGTGGATTTGAAAAATGTACACACTTGTGCTCCAGGTTTTTTCTTTTGTGGGTCCCAGGGGGTGAGAGACCAACATAAATCACTTCAAAACTTCTTCCACCACTGATGTTGTTTTCGAGAGTAAAAGCAAATTGCGATAATGTGGTTGTACACGTTGGCATGCCCCGTTTCAACTGCAATGTGGTTGTGTTCAGGCCTAACCAATCACATTCAGACTCGTGTGAAATGAAAATTCACCATTTAAAAGAGGCTTTTACTCATGTTGTTTTTTTCCCTCACAAGATTCTGAAGGTTTTGTGCTAACACTGCCTGGTATTTGGAACAATTCATATTCCCTTCACTTTGACTCAGGTCTCAGTTCCACCCATCCGTTTTCTAATCCGCTCATCCTCACGAGGGTCGCGGGCATGTTGGTACCTATCCCAGCTGTCTTCGGGCACCCTTGAACTGGTTGCCAGCCAGGGCACACATAGGCGAACAACCATCCGTGCTCACAATCCCACCTTGGGACAATTTAGAGTGTTCCCTAAACCTGCCATGCATATTTTTGGAATACGGGAGGAAACCAGAGTACCAGGAGGAAACCTACGCAGGCAGGGAGATGGGATGTAAACCAGCTGTCCGAGTGTTATGAAAGGTAGCATTTCATAAGACAGCAGGTGAGACGCCTCTCAGCTCTCCCTAATGATGGCAAGCAACTAAATGCAAATGCCACAATGTCCTTTGCAGTCAAGCGTCAGCTTCCTGTAGTGGACAAGTTCCCATGTCAGACCCGCTCACTCATACAGTAGTATGTACCCTATGGGGAGGCGGGCCGAAGTCGAGGGCTAAGGCTCAGATTGAGTTGGAATGGCGAAGGAGGGAAATCGGAATGGCAGCACGCCGCCAAGGCCGCTCTGTGTAGGGAATACCAAGCACCGGCTCCCAGCTTCCGAGACAATGGGTCCATAGGCGTCCGACAGCAACTTAATTTTCAAAGAGTGAGAGGCGAGCGCGGCCCATCTCTTTCAGCGCCAAGCAACGGGCCCGAACAGCATAAAGACACATTGTGGAAGTGGCAAAAAGTGAACCGTCATGTTCAGGTCACCAAGCTGCAGTGTGACACAACGCCAAGCCTTCACAACCTGGAAGCGCCTCCAAGAGGACATCAGAGTAAATGATGAAGCAAGGTCAATGCTCTGTGTGCCGGAGGTTTGAGCTTCTGCTGACATCAGCTCTCGTACACGTGCCCTAAAGTGACATGCTGGTCATGGAGCCCAGTGGAGCAGCCCTCAAACTGGGGCTTTTTCTCCACTTTCTCTGAACACAGTGGTACATTAGCATTCTAAACATCGGTGCCACCGTCTCGGTCAGAAGAGTTGACACTGACTCCCAGAAGTCCAGGTGACATTTCACTTGCAATTATTTTAACTTGAGTTGGTGTATAAGTGATTGAGGCGCAAATAAAAATGGGGCTTTGTTTCAAGTTGGTGCAACAAAGTGAAGGACAAGCGTGATTTGTATGGCGCTATTCTTGGCGGCGGGCGGGTGGTGGTGGTAGTGGTGGTGGGGGCTAAGCAGGGAAGAGGGGAGGGAGGCCATTAGCATAACAAGTGCCGCGCAACCAAAAGCCATTTTGCTTCCTTTGTTTCAGTCGAGCAGCTGTCATTTGCAGAACATTTTGCATTTTGGATTCTTCTATGCTAATTTTCAGGGGGGGGGACAATGTTCAACAATAAACGCTTGGGCATCGGAGAGAAACCTTTTGACGGCGTGGCCCGCAGGCACCCCGCGCCGTGCCAACACGAACAATAGCTTCATGCTCCCAGCAGCACAATTCGGCCTTCAATGACGTTCCCAGCGTAGCACGACGCGCATCGCCCGTCCAAATTCTCCTCACCCCACCCCCAACATCATCCCAACACCCATCGCATCACATACAGACTGTCATGACTGTCATCATCAGATTCATCCAGATGACACCATTTATGACATTGGTACACCCGTTTGAAGGTTAAGCCAGTGTGTGTTTCAATTTACGATAGATAAAGAATAGTACAATTTATTTATACTGTACAATGCTTTTAAAAATAATCAGACCCTTTCCAAGTGCAAAAGTATTACAACTGCACTGCTCTGTCTTAGAAGACATTTTCCCTCTCATCCCAGTAGGCTACGTTAGTTCATGCAAAAAGGTTGCTGCGGCAAATTCAACTCTCCATATTTATGTTCCAAGTTGGAGGCACACCCCAACCACGAATTGTACTTCGGATGAGAAGCCAAACAGAGACATCCGGCTGCGATGGATTCATTGCCCTGAGAACAAAATGACTTGGATGAATACGAATATCCACAATCACATTAAAAGGAATAAAACGTAAGTTACAGCTGTAAATTGAAACCAGACGTTATAAACACTTTTGAAGAGGAGGATTTGGAGAAGACTTTTGATGGTTGACAAGGTCAAGCAGTCACAGTTGTGTTGAAAGCCAATTTCAGAAGGAAGTTGGAAGCAACACAGACGGCTCTTTCCTTCAACGTTTGGGAGGTGGTCCTTTGCGATAGGGATGGGAGGTTGGCATCAGAGTAATATTGAAGGCGGTTCTTCATATCTTTCGAAAGTTTGCCCATCAAATGAGCTGAAGTTAATGCAACACCTCAAATCTAGGACAATGTTAATCATTTGGGTCAACGTGTAGCCGGAGGAGGTTCTGACATCAGAACTGCAGATGTGCCGCCAAGTTCTGACAAGGTCTGCTGATGAGTCCACATGAGTCCATATTGCGCCTGAAGAAGACCAGATGAATACTAGCTGAAATTTGAGGAAGCAAATAAACCTCAATGCCATTGACACAAGAGAGGAATATGATTAGGTTGAATGTTCTATTGAGGCTTGTAAAAGAAGAAAGAGGTGAATTTGTGGCATGTGATGGTGTGTGTTCATTGTACCACTTGAATTGTAACAGTGCATAGCCCTGGGCCATTGTGCTCCCTCAACGGGAAAAGTCAACTAAAATTGGGTTATTGGAGACCTCGGGCTGAGGAACCGGGCCACCAGGAATCCAAAATAAAGCAGCGGCCTCTTATTCCGCTAAAATAGAGCACAGCTGGAAATCAGGTTACACAGACACGAACCCACAGAAGGACTGTGAGGGAAACAGCATCCTACACATCACATGGATCTCCCAATATACAAACGGAACCAGAGCTGCTTATGAGATCTTCAACAAAAGAAAGGCGGTTTGGAGGTCATATCTTGACCCCAGAGGCCAAAATCAATGCCCTGGTTGTTAGCAGCCACATCCCCATCAGACATTCACAATAAAACATCTTGGTACCGACTGGAGCAGAGAAAGCCAGAGGAAAGGCCGCAACACGCTCAGGTTTAAAAATGAAAAGAAGCCAAAGTGGAATTAAACGTCTGCCCGACACTGTGAGAAACATTAGCTCTTTCGGTCTTTTATAACTAGGGGTGTGCATGAGCGGTGCACCGGTGCGCATGAGCACCGGAAATTGAATAATGTGCTCCAGTTCAAGTCTGTCATTGCCCTTTTGTACACTGGAGGCATATTCTCCTGGGCGCTAGACTCGGATAAGGGGTGCTGCTATGCACTTTTTGGGCTAGGCAGATTCTCCCATCGACTTGTGGCAGTCATGCACCTTCATGAAATGTATGCACACTGGGTGTCGACAGTGGACATCAGGGCCAGTGCTCGCATTCTCCCGCTGATGTAAGCATCTTTTGGCCGGCGCACTCCTGAGGCTGTACTAAGGTCTAGTTCCTCTTGCAGGCAAAATATCACATAAAACGTTTTGAATCATTTTATAGCCGCTGACATAGAGTGATGATTGTCACCGGCTGATTCGGGTGACTAGTGCTCGGTGTGGACGAGGCAGGGGTGGCACATCTGTCCCATATACGCTCACTTACTGCCCAACGGCTGTATATGTGTCCCTACTTTGAACAAGCACGAGCTGAGTTTTTTCTTCTTCTATGAGGAGCCTTTCCACATGCTGATGGGACTTGCAGGTTGTGCCGGTCACAGACATTACAGTCATCATAATAATGGACCACAAGTTATGTATTTTCTGCGATATTTGATGCGCCTCACGCATACTGTGTTGCTTGGCAATCGGTTCAACTCTCGAAAGCTTTCCGTTATGAAAAAAGGTATTCTGTTTAAATTGCTTGGATTGGATTCAATAAAAAGTAAATAATGTAAAAACATATGCTCCTACAAAGTAGCCTGTAGTCGCAAACATGTCACTGGCGACAACTTCCAGGTCCACGACAAGTTAATCTCACAATGAAAGTGTGACAAATTTTCAAAATGGATCTTCATGGAGTTCTCATGTCTCATGAAAACTCCACGATCTGGAAATTAGCGCCATCCTCAGACTTCATCGAATCACGCCTCTGCTGGTGGCTCACATATTTGCACATAGTTACTTATGCTGGGTGTGTCAGAAGCGAAGATGGGAGAATCGTCTTGAAAGTGAGCAAGAAACCTGCATATTGACTTGAGCGCAAATGTGACAATATGCCCCAAAGAATAGTTTAGGCCAGCTTCACTTTAAAAATCAGCTGCCACATTGATTGCTTACCAAGGATCAACTTCAGAATAAAAGCCAATAAATGTACTTATATCCATGCACATTATTACATGTTTCACTTTTATTTTGAAAGTGACCCTTGCGATGCATTCTATAGTAGCTTATGAATAAGCGTTGTGGCTTGACTATAGGTTGGCTCCCAGTTGAGCTAAATTTGTGGCTTCAACAAAATATGTCATAACACGAAAGTGGTCTGTGGTGCAAAAAAAGACTGGGCCCTGGACCGATGTCCGAGAGACTGTTCTAAGGAAGCCATCTGATCACAGGTCCCATATGGTAAGTCATTAATTTCTCAAAGTGTTTTGAGTGACGACCATGATGATGGAACAAATTTAATTTGTATCTCAAGGCACCATTGTACATTGTATGTATTTGACGTTTTATCTTGGAGGACCACGTCGAAAACAAGGGGCAATGCATAAATAAACGTCTCTAATTGCATGAATGCACATTTGAACAATTATTGGCCGCATGTTTCACTCCAGTAGAATGTGTGACCAAATAAGGTCATAAAACAATCCAATGTGGACTTGCAAAAAAAAAAAAAATGCTTACTGTTGTTTCTGCGATGAGACATTGGTTTCTGCTCTTTTCCTGTATAATCAGGCATGACTTTAGCATGTGGGTTGGGATCATATCACGCTTGTGGGTTGGGATCATATCACGTTTGTGTGTGTGTGTGTGTGTGTGTGTGTGTCGGGGAGGGCTTGTTCAAACATCTTGTCCAGCCCAGTGACAGTGGGATTAGAAGCACCTGCTAGGCAGACAAAGGCAAGCCTTAAGCCAGATGAATGAAGTGCCACTAAACAGCAGCTCCGCCCTTCCACCAAATAAGCACCCGCCCCACCTTCCTAACGCTACGTGTTCTCGCTACTTGTCGGACAGCAGATGGAACAAGTCAACTCTGACCAAGAACTCTTCTCTTACACATTCACAACTTCCTGTTATTGAGTCAGGCCCAAGTGATGATGCAACACCAGACCCCAATCACTGCCTGTGTGTGTGTGTGTGTGTGTGTGTGTGTGTGTGTGTGTGTGTGTGTGTGTGTGTGTGTGTGTGTTTATGTCGCGATGGGGGCACACAGAGTGACAGTGCCTTTGGGTTTCCATCTGCCGGGACTATGCTATTTGTCGCACCCCGTGATTGGACAGTTTGTGCTGCTGATGGAATAGTCACAGAGTGGGAGATGTCGTCGAAAAATACAACTTAAAGTTTTTCATTTGGTTCATGTTCAATATTCCACAGTCAATTTTCTCTGAATTTTACACACTGCTCCGCTGAATGACAGGCACTCACCAAGTCTAATATGAGCAGTTGGTATTACTGGGCCCATAAACTCGGTCATCCAAGTTCATAATCTCACGCTGGCCTTACACCAAACGATTTTCAGTCTCAGACCATAAACTGAAAGTCAGAAGGAAGTTTTACGAGAGTCATGACGCACTCCTGTCATTGCAAACGTTTAGTGAGAGGTGGTAATCTCATCTGTTTTAGATCAGTCTTTTCCACGTTTTGGTCTCATGAGCAGTCAGTACTGACGGAAGGTTGGACAGTCCATCACTGATGGACGGCCTTTTTTCTGACGAATGACAAGAAAAAAAAGAAAAAGATGTACTAAGAGTTGACGGAATTTTATTTTAATTTTTTTGTCAGTCAGTGTAATCGTCACTAACCGGGTCAAGTATCGACGGAGCTCTCAGTCTGTCACTGACGAACGTCAATTTCGCTGTTGACTGACAGAAACACGCCACAACTGTCACGTTTGTTTGTTCACGGTTGTGAATACAGCTGCTTTGCTTGAGTAGAGGACGAATGACGGACCTGCAAAATTTACTGATGCGCCCCCAAAAAAAGGAAAGAAAGAATGAAATGTTTCTCTTCAGTGAGCTGGTCCCATCTTGGGGTAATGGAAGACAATGACACCTTTTTGTCTTGATCCTCGTCTTTACAGAATATACTGCTTGTTAAAGATATGAAATCGAAGTCAGGAACTATGTATGTTTTTAGCAGTATTGAAGGCTTCATTGGCTCATTTCAGAGCCTGTCACCACACACTACACTGTTTTGACCCAGAGTCATTGTCATTGTTTCTCCCTGCCTGAGGGTAGTGTTGCCATCCTTGGTCTGGAGTGATGGCTCAAAAACCTTCTTGTGAATTTTGCCTTTTTTC
This sequence comes from Hippocampus mohnikei, assembly GCA_026261675.1. Classification (NCBI taxonomy): domain Eukaryota; kingdom Metazoa; phylum Chordata; class Actinopteri; order Syngnathiformes; family Syngnathidae; genus Hippocampus; species Hippocampus mohnikei. The sequence goes on from JAKGUB010000284.1 coordinate 21,188,549, forward strand.
AGCTCCTTGTTGGAGAGCAACAAGCTGTGTGAATAGCATTGAAATATTCAACAGTTCGCCCTGTGCATTCAAAAGTTGATGGAATATCAAAGGAAGTTCATCAGTGAAGAGTATAGTTCATTTTAGGGTCATCCTGAAAACTTTTTGTTTGGAGTGTATGTACATGTTAGCTCCTTTGTAGCTTGGAAGCTGAGCTACCAGGACGGGTCCTGATTTGTGACCTAGTGTGGATTCAACTATAGAAGTGCTATGTCACTGGGACATAGGGTGGCGGACATGTTTGATCCCAGCTCTGCCATTGATTTGTGGCATGCCTTTGAACTGGGACTCTTTCATGTCCACCACTGGGCTTTCTGGATTTAGCTCTAGCTTAAGTGGGGGAGTCTCACTTATCTTCTTCATGCTCTAATCCTTTACCTCTACCTTGCGTAGTCTAAACCCTATGATGTATTTCGCGGTGCCTTCCATTATGGCAATGATAGTGATAACGTGAGGTGAAGAATCATACGTTCATATGGCCTTGTCAAACTTTTTTGTCCTTCACAACGTTCACGCTTTCAGACTACCAGATAAATATCGTTCTGTGTCTTGGACCGGGGGAGATGTCACACTAAAAGTCTGTCACCGACCAGACCCTGCCCAGTCGTTTCGTGCTTCCGTCAAGATCCAGCCCAGCGGCGCAGGCCCATTGGGGAGGCGGGAAAGCAGCTCTAATCATGTCGACGGATGCATTATGTGCATGTGTGTTGTTATTAAAAGGAGAGTACCGACTCGCTCCTGGATGGTGGGGACCGGGTGATATGGACTGTTTATAACCCAAACAGAACTTGATGTACCGACAATGAATAAAAATTCTGACAGGCCAGACTTTCGTCGTGGTCGTGAAGCATCCCAGACGCCTCACGTCCAATCGTTGAGTATGTCACACTAGGCTGGCTACGATGCATCATGACAATTCAAATTGGCTATGAGACAAGATGTTTGTCTGCGGCACGTCTGTCGGCTGAAAAAACGGGCTACATTCGTGTTGTGTGACATCGGCTTTAGTTGACCTGTTCTCAAATTTGATCCATCGGGTTGATTGCCCGTCTTGTTTTTTCTCACATTGGACTGAAATGAAATGTGTTGTGTAGCTTTGTTTGATGTCTCAAGGTGGCTTACACCAGTGATCTCCAACCGCTGTGCCGTAAGAAATGATCAGATGTGCTGCGGGAAATGATCCAATTTCACTTAATTGATCCCAAAATTATTATTGATTTGCAACAAACAATGTAGCTTGGTTCATCTATCGTTGCCGGTGACGTAATCCACCTGCTGCCATTCAAACAACAGAATGATAGCATTGTGTTGAATTAAACAGACCGACATTTCACATAGCGAGTAAACTGAGAAGAGCTCATCATTATTTCAGTATTCATACGTGATGTGCCGTTTTTGTTTGGTGGTGTACAGTAACACTAACATCATTGCACATGCGTATGGTTGGCTGACTCGTAGGTCAAGACCCTCGCCGCCAAAAACACGCAGCTGGGTTCGTTCACAAAGAACACAAGACACACATGGACGATGCCTCATCATCAGTCGCACTGTAATTTGGGTTTTATCGAAGGCTTTCCCATTCTGTCAGGACGTAGAGGGCTTGGAGCCTTTTACCAGCGTTTGACTTTCTGTCATGGTGGTTGACCGCAACCATCTGATAACCTTTCTCCTTTTACATGTGCCTTTATGGGCCCGTCAGTGGAAACAAAGTGGCCTCACTGGACCCAACCGAGCCATGGATGTGTCCACTGAACAGTTTTGATCCAGAGCCAGCTTGATTATGTGCAGCATGTGGAATGGAACCAGGATGTCACACAGACATCCTCCCATTAGAATGTCTGGAAAGGCAGTTCTCCCCATGTGTGATGATGATCTTGCACTTGTTTTCATCTCAAACTGAGCACTTTGTGAACAAAGCATGAATCTGCGCCTTCAAAACATTCTGTGGCTTACATAGGAGCAGGTCGATCAAATATTAGGAGGCTTTCAAGACTAAAAAAGCAAAGAGCAAAAGAAACTGCTGTGAGAAATGTCCTCGTTGTCTCGTGTGGCGAGACAAAACATTCGTGGTGTAGCACACACACACCAGTTTTCTTTCACACATACTCTGACTTTATTTCAAGGTCAAATTCAGAAGACGAAGCTCACAGTTGTGAACACAGAAAATGCCCATTTTGTGTCCTCTACAGCCGTGACCTCATATTCACACTACTACCTTGCAAAAAAAAAAAAGGCTCCAGGGACCCCTTACAAGAGAGACCTTTTTCCAAGAACCTTCCTCCTTATCCTAGCTTCCATCCTTTTTGGAGCATATTCCATGCATAAGGAGCAGAGTAAACAAAGGCTCTCTTAGCCAACTCCATATGAGCATAGTAGACTGAAAGCAACAAATAATCTTGTGACTGAAGACAATGGGATTCAGCATTTTCCAAAATAATTAAGGCAGAAATATATGAAGGTAGGACTAATAGTCCCAATGTGGCCTTATAAACAAAAGTGCACAAGAACGTCATCAAATTTCAATATGTATCCATCGTTGCTAGCTGGTGTGCACTGCTTACACCACGTGGCTGTAAAGAGAGGTGAGCTATAGATTATAAAAGCAGAGTCAGTGTTGAAAACGTCGACATTTGGTGGCGATATTTAGCCACGTTTCCGACAACTCTGCTGACTATGTTTCTCAAAACCAAAACCAAAATCAAACAAACAAAAACACCGACTTTAATTCCCACTTAGAAACAGACAATGTGAGTGGAATAATCTTTACATTATATTGCGTATGGCAAGAAAGGAGCCCAGTGGAAAGCAGGTGCAGAGTCAATAGCGCTGAACATTGTCGAAGACTTGGTACCCATTTAGATGGTGTAAAAGCGGCCCTTAACAACGTTAGAAACGTTTTACCCTGGGTATGCCATTCCAATCTGCAAATATTTTGCTGAGGTCGCCTTGCCTCACCTGCTCAAATGTACATGTGAAAAGAGCAAAAGAGAGCCAGAAATGCTGCAGAGGCAAACATCCCCATTAGGACACCAATGTCACAGCAAGGAGAACGCAAATAGTTGGTTACACACGTTTAGCAAAAATGGATGCGGTATGGTTGCAGCTGACATGGTTTTCGTGGTAACGTATGCAGCATGGGCATCAGGGCTGAAAGGTATTGATCAACATTTAAAGTTGAGACACTTTTCTGTGAACACCTTCCTGGCGTACTCCACCCGCCACCCTCTCAAGTCCAACCACGGCAACGTGGAAGCATCCGTGGCTAACGGCGGCGAGATGAAGCCCTTTTGTTTGAGAGGACGCGCGCTTTGGCATCACAGGCCAACCGTCGTCCTCCCTTTCATCCCTCCTGAAGGAGCTGCCTGACATATTTTCAGGGCGGGCCAGTTAAGATTCATTTTAAAGTTTTTACGCAGGCCAAACAATGGGCGACGGTCACGGCTGTTACGTGTGGATTTGTTGCAGCGACGGAGGGAGACACGAGTGGCAGCTGGGACACAAGAGATGCTCTTAAAGATCACTCCTTTTCACCGGCTCCTGTCACCGGACCGCGCTCGTCATTGTGTTTGAAAATGAGCCAATTTCCATCAGACCAGGACAATGTTGGAAACAAGCGTGCGCAGCGGGAGACAATCACAGAAGCACAAAAGACCGTGCTAGATTGTCCCAGGAGGACATTCCCATGCTGTGGTGCAGTGATTTTTGATCTGAGTGACATACTGTACATACATACAATACACACTCTTGTGTCACAAGAATGCAAAGACAACCCTCGGACTTTGAGTGGTTGAATTTTCACCTCCTTTTGAACCTTCCCAAACAGGGATTACGTTTGTTGCATACTGGGGGACAATTTGATGTGGAACACATGCTGGGTCCTGTATGATTTGTATTTATACAGTGGTGTCTCGAGATATGAATAACACGATTTACAAGTTTTTCAAGGCACAAACTGTCATTAGGCTGATTTGTTTTACTGCTGCTATGGTGGCAGTGAGCTCAATTCAAGTCAAATATTGAAAAAAAATCATCCAAAAAAAGAGGCTCCAAGCTTTTTAATCAAAGTGTACTGTCAAACTAATAAAGAGAAGTAGACATCATATTTAAAACAAAAGGTATCTTCCTGTGTCACATACAGTCGAAGAAGTACTATTCTTCTTCATTTGTGTGTAGATGACTGCCTCCTGGTGGCCAAGATAAGCACACCATGAGGAGAAGCACAATGAAGTGGATTGCAGCATTATATCATGATGCAAAACGTTTTGTTCTTTGAGGGTATGGCTGGATGACATTTCCATTCATTTCAATAAGGAAATATTTTTGGGGATACGGGGTTTTCCAAGTTTTGAGGGTGGTCACGGCACACATATTAAACTCTCATCTCAAAGCACCACTGTAATTCCTTACTTCCAACCGTTGATGGCAGCCAATACTGCGACGTCAGTGTGTGACCAGAGGCTACACGAGGATGCCCAGCAATTTGGCTCAGAATCGTAGCGCATTTGGACATTTTGACGTGTTCACGAAGTCAAGGCGGCATTCATGCACAGAGGCGCATACACGCACACACTCACGCGCAGGGGCCCCTCCCCCTCACGCACTCAGAAGAGGAGTAAGAGCTTAGTGGTGAACGGAGGATGTCACGGACCCCCGCAGTGCTTCACACTGCGATTGAGTGATGCGGTGAGATGGGACATTGCATGACTGGGAGCATAATAAAGTGTGTGTGCATGCATGTGTGCCACTAATGTACCCTGCACACACACACATGCACGTAACTGGAGTGGCTCCCTGCTGCGTTCCTATCAGTGTCAGCAGTGAATCAGCTCGCTCAAGCAGCAGCAAATCCCCCCAAATCTCACTCCACTGACCCTGTGCGGACAATAGCCCGCATCTAATTAGTGGCACATGCGCTGGCAGCACTCGCACTCCCCGAGCGCGCCGCTCTCCGACCCGGGGCCCACCTTCTCAGAACCTTCCTAAATAATTTGTACGCGGAAGATGCGTGAGAGGGAAAATGTGTTTGGCAAGACTGCACGTTTTGCACGCAAAGCTCCACTTCGACTTCTTTCCCTCGTGAATCCGAAGATTGTGCAAGGGCCTAAGTTGCAGTCGTGATTTGAGCAGGTATGCGAAAGGCGATAACAGACGACGCCACCATGAAACCTGTTTTCGCTTTTGCTTGGACAATAAAGATGATTCTGATTTGGATGGTGAATGTTTGGATGACAAGGGACTGAAAGATTCACTATATCATAAAAGCTCTCCAGTACTGGAAGAAACTAAGTACCACTAATAATACTAAAAATAAGAATAAGATAAGATAAGATAAGATAAGATCAGAAAAAAAACTTTATTTGTCTCACAATGGAGACATTCTAATGGATTAGGGGTTAGGTTCAGAAACAGGTGGATTTTCTTTTTCTAAAACGTCATAGCTATAAATAACAATGCATTGTAAGATCTGTAGGTCACTGCTGTCCGAGAGGACCATCTACAGTTTGCCTACCGGGCAAACAGGTCTCTGGAGGATGCAGTCAACATAGAGCTGCACTACATCCTCGAGCACCTCGATAGCACTGGAGCCCCACAGGGATGCGTACTCTCTCCACTGCTCTTCTCCCTCTACACGAACAACTGCACCTCTACACACCCAGCCGTCAAACTCATAAAGTTCGCAGATGACACCACAGTTATCGGTCTCATCAAAGACGGTGCCAAGTCTGCGTACCGACAAGAAGTGGAGCAGCTGGATCTGTGGTACAGCTGACACAACCTAGAGGTGAACACGCTCAAGACGGTAGAGATGATCGTGGACTTCAGGAAACATCCTTCACCACAGCTGCCCCTCACACTATCCAACTGCCCTGTGTCAACTGTCGAGACCTTCAAGTTCCTGAGAATCATGGTCTCCCAGGACATTAAGTGGGAGGTCTACACCAACTCCATCCTGAAAAAGGCCCAGCAGAGGATGTACTTCCTGAGGCTGCAGAGGAAGCATGGCCTGCCACAAGTGGTGCTATGACAGTTCTACATGGCAGTCATAGAATCAATCCTGTGTTCTTCCATCACGGTTTGGTTTGGAGCTGCCACAAAAAAGGACAAAATCCGACTGCAACGGACAGCTAGGACGGCGGAAAAAATCATTGGCACCGCCCTACCCACTCTTGAGGACTTGCACACCGCTAGAACCAAGACAAGGGCACGGAAAATCCTACTGGACCCCCTGCACCCTGCCCACCACCTTTTCCAGCTACTCCCCTCAGGCAGGTGCTACAGACAGATCCATGAGCACCGAATCCAGCAGACACTTAAACAGCTTCTTTCCTCTAGCCATTAACTCCCTAAACAGTAATCCAAATCTACCTGTATAGTGGCTCTTTTCAATTTTGCACAACCCTGTGGAAAAGCATTACCATTATAATCATTGTAGCTCCAGCTCTGTACTCACTTGAACCACTGTCACTGATCTATATTCCACAGCACCAGACACTTTAAAGCACTCAAGGACATCTGCAAAATTGCACACTTGTTGTACTACAAATACTGCTACTGGTCACTTTAAAATGGTTCAATAATTTTCTGCACCAACTGTACACCTGTTATAGTATTGTATTGTATTCTACCACTGATCACTTTAGCTCTGTTTGATACTTTGCACATTGTTGCACAGTTGTAATTGGGTGGTACCATTGCACAACAGTGCACTTACATTACGGAATGTCCTTTCCATACTTATTTGTCATGTCCTTGTTTATGATGGTACTAGTGCAACGTGTACTACCGGAGACAAATTCCTTGTGTGTTCTACATACTTGGCCAATAAAGATGATTCCAATTCTGATTCTGATTCTAAATAGGTGTGATTGTGAGCGTGAATGGTTGTTGGTCTATGTGTGCTCTATGATTGGCTGGCAACCGGTTCAGGGTTTACCCTGCATACTGCCCAAAGACAGCTGGGATAGGCTCCAACACATCCGCGACCCTCATGAGGATAACCGGATTAGGAAATGGATGGGTGGAAGGATAGTAAGATCCGGATTGTGCAAAATTTTATAGGCCATAATTTAAAAGAAAATATCTTAAAAACTGGATAGGTTGGAAAAAAAGTAGACATTTTTTAAATCAGTGTCAAAAGTACTTTTATGGACACGTGACACCATCTCTAATTAAATGTAGCTCTTGATCAGTGTAATTAATTGTAAATGTTGATTTCTACTTCTTTTCTACTTATGTTCATGTCAAGTGTCTGGACTTTCCTTCTTTACTTACAGTAAGTACAAGGGTTAAAAAAAGTACATATACTTTTACCAAAGTCTCTTTTAAGACAAGTATTATGTCTATACTTCTACACAAGTATGAGTACTCCAAAGTTGTGGTCACATTTTACTGTCTTTGTTGTAGTGAAAGTTTGACATGCCAGGATTCCCACTGGCAGTGTGCTGCGTGGGTGGCGGCCCTAATAATGAAATAATTGCCCAATGAGAGCAGTGGGAGGGGTAAGGGTAAAAATGTATGAAATGACCTGGAAACAAGTACAATAGCAACTTTTGCTATTAAGTTATGAGCAGGAACAATGGTGTTAGGCATTGGTGGTGATGACATCATCATCGTCCAGGTTATTAGCAATAACCTGCCAGGTTTTGTCCCACATTCCTACCAGCATTTCGACCAGGAAGCTGTTTGCATTTAATTAGCGCTGACATCTAGAAAGAAATGGGTTACAATTATTTACACTGCCATAGATTAGTAATTACCCGTCTCCAGTTATCATCTGGAAGGTGATAATTGTTTCATCATTACAGCATTTCAGAGCCTCATCAGACATGACCTCGGGTGACATCACCTCGGTGTTACACACACACACACACACACACACACACACACACACACACATCAGTGAGATCACTTACAGCACAGTTGAATTGTGCGAAACGAATAATGACAACGGAGGCTTTATGACTAACCAGGCCGTCAATTGGAAATATTTGGTCCCACAAATAATCAAGGCGACCACACGCGATAGTCATGGCGTCAGGCATGTGTGTTTTTTAGGGCAGGAACATGTGAACACATGTTCAAGCTGGGAGGAAACCAGCGGATTGGAAGAACCATCTGCTGGCAAAAGATGATCTGAGGATATTGTTCTCCCCAGGTGGGGATGGCGGGGGGCTTGTATGGTCCCCTCATCTCCTAGTAGAAGAGGGAGGGAAACTGGCAGCTTAAGGAGCACAAGGTCGCCGTAATCTTGTTTTCATTCATCGCGCTCTGGTAAATGATGATTTCTTTTTCTGATTCAAAATAGGTCTGAGTAGGTCTAGGAGTCATTTTCTCATGCTTTGATGAGTCAACAGGTTTTGAGCTTGATACATGAAATTGTGGTCTTCATTGGTAAACCGAGGTCAGAACGCTCAACCTCCTGATGTGCGCATTTTGCGCATGGTGAGCAGCACTGGGGATTACTTACAGTTCTTTGCTGCAACCTGTAATTAGGATCTTCACCATCTATCCTTGCCTGCCTCATCCTCATCCGCAGCCTCATCCTCAGACTACCCCGCCCATCAGTCACCTCCTCCTCCTCAGTGGTGAGTGATGGCGGAGTGATGAAAAGGAGGAAGGAACAGATTGTTGATGCTGACCTGTCCAAAGGAGCACAATTGTGGTGCAGGATTGTAAATCTAAATCTGCATTATAGAAGCTTTTGTTGGGTCTGAGGCAACAGGCTTGGCACGAAGGGGACATCGTACACGTGTATACACACACACACACACACACACAGTGGTAAAACACATAGAGAAACATTTTCCAGCTGTTAAAGTCCCTATAAAGCAAAAACACGTCTTACTTATTTGTACAACTATATACCACACACTGTAAAATATTCACCATAGAGACATTAAACAACGTGAAAACACCATATAGTAATCATTGTATTCAAGGTAGGCATGCGTAGCAAATGGCAACGTAAGATGGTCACCGTTGCCTTGACTTATCACAATGGCGAGGAAATTGCATTACTAGCCCAGCATATGTAAGTCCTTGCCAAGGGTTCAGCTTGTGAATGTCACTTGACCAAACCCAGAAAACAAATGAGCCATGATGGCCATTACCCGAGCCCTGTACCGTGATGTCATTTTCAGCTGACAGCAATTGGTAGTGCAAGGCAAAATGGCTGCCCACTAGGGTGAGTTAAAACAGGTGAATTTTTCTGCTAAATTCATACTTCGCAAAGGAAATATTACTCAGAAGAGACTAGTTTATACTAATGGGGGCGCATAGAACAAATTATTGTAAGACCTTTTTTGACTTGACTTCCTTGTTAAGTCAAAAACAAATCACTATGACCAAAGCGAAACAAAGTTGGACGTTTATGGCGCGTGATAGCATCACAGCGACGTTGTTTGTTTGTTTATATGTTTGTCTGGATTTCTTGTTGTCATATGTGAAAGCATAAGGCCGCTTGAATGCGGATAATCCTGGCCTGGTAATGCGCTGGCCCAGATTGCAATGGACTCCATCAAATAGATCAGATCAGTTGCTCAAACAATGGCTGGCTGCCCCAAATAGGTCATCACATTGCCACTAGCAGGGCAAGGCAAACTTTTGATAGCACAGCCTTCACTTAAGTGTTGAACACAAAGTCAGCAGATTCAAACTGTTCATCCCTTCAAACATGGTGAGACCTGTTGGAGCGTAGAGGGCGGGGACACGACCATTCGCTGCAGTCATATGGCGGCAGATTAATTAAACGGATGCTGCTCATCAAATCAGCACAAAGACGCTTCTTAGCAGATTAATAGCTGCAACATTAAGCCATTCAAATCTTATCACAGAGTAATCATCTGTCAACCGAACCATCCAGCAAAGTCACTGAGAGCCAGTCAAGCTAAGTCCTGATTAGCATTAGCGTCTCCACCTCAGTCAAGGTAACAGACTGCTCTGCATCCTCATTCACAAGATGACGCGCCCAACCACTGTGACATGAAAGGTTATCGGTTCGTGGGACATTTGGTCCTGGGCTGCACATCATTAATTGTCATGTTCCGTATTTGGCAGCAGGTGGCAGGCGTTCATTTCTGCTGCCTGCGCACCTGCTGCCTATTTGTCGGTGATTGCACCTGCTATATCTAGGTGCTCCGGCTGTCGACGCATTGCCGGAGTATTGTATGCCGCGCCACTGCTGTTGCCCATATATTTAAGCGTTACTCGAGTACTAGGAAAGTGGTTAAGAGTGCACGATTGTCTGTGTCTCATGTGTTGTTTTGTATTTTGTCTTTTTTTGTTAACTTTTCTTTTGATGGCGGCGCGGACACCTGCAGCGGCTCCTCTTGTTTCATGTTGAGAGGGAAGAAATTTCATCTGTGCTGTATGTTACACATACTGTACATTTGACAATAAAGTTTATCCAATCCAATCCAATACTACTGCTGTTTATTCTATTATCGTCGTCGTGTTAAGTAAATTCAAAGTGTAGGCTTTATCTTGTGTTTTAGTCCACTCATTTCCCTTGCCGTTTTTTGCAAGCGTTTTTCGTTGTCGCGTTTATGTTTTTTTCTGGTTCTCGTTATTGACCAGCGCTTTCTGTTTCCTATTAGACGGAGTTTTTGTTTATAATAAATATTATTTTGAGACGGAGTTCCTTGTCAGTGTCTGCTATTTTTGGGATCCACTTATTCTCGTTTTTTATGTTACGTACGAAGCGGTTCCTTTCCCGCTTTGTGCGTAACGTGACATTAATCTTCAGAGTCTGAAAAAAAATATCACAAAAACTTTTATTGGGCTTTTTTTGTTGTTTTGTTTTGCTTTTCAGGCAGGACCCTGAAGGTTTCGTGCCAACTCTGACGACTACTTTGAACAGTTCGTAATTCCTTGCACCTTGTCTCAGACCCATTTCCAACTCACGAAAAACAACACAGTAGCATGCTTTCTTCTCATGAGGAGCAGGAGCTGGATTCCACCAGCGTAGATACAGATAAGGTTTTGACAAAAAAAAATAATAATAAATAACTACTTACAAAAACGCAAGACCGATAAAGTACAACAAAAGACTTTGGTAAAAAAAAAACCACATGAATTGGGCAAGGATGAACATAAACGTAAATAACTTGGACAAGTAAACCCAATGCCCGGGAATACTTGAACCGAGGAAATAAGAACATTGCTAATTACTAAAGAACATGAAAGACAAGAAATCAATTTTTCTAGTGAAGGAAGAGAGTCATATTCTGTCAGATTATAAAAAATATCTGTCAGATTGCTCATGAAGCAATATGGAGAATGCTACTTTGAAAACAGCTGACCTCGAATGGGTTAACTTCTCAACACTAACTGTTGTGCTCTATATTAAAACCCGTCCCCAAAGAGTGGAATATACATTCTGAATAACTGACGCGGTCACCCATTCGTGAGGGCTGTGGAGGAGTTGGGTGATGGGAGGGGTCGTGTCGGCAACAAAATACACCTCGCAATTGCTTTTTGTGCGACTTTGATCTGAAGTAACTCTCATGGTGGTGAAGAATATCTCACCGTACATTTGTGTGGTTCCCCTCGGCTCGGGTCAGAACCTGCTCTCCAACTGTGGCGGGCTTTGTTCACTTTGAAAACAGACTCGAAACACAGTTGCCATGTTGGCAGCAGTGCGGCTTGCACACGGTAACTCAATCTCGACCGACTGCTTTAAACTTTATCTGAGCCGAGGTGGCTTTTGTAAAGCGTCACACAAAGCGGCGCCCTGTGAAGACTTTCACCTTTCAAGTGTCGACACCAGATACGCTTCCTTTCTCCACGTGATAGCACCAACTTTGTTTCTTGGGTCTCTCACAAGCGACGAGGAAAGCCACACACGAAACACAAATCAAGGGGAATATGCAAGGGAACCATGCAGGGAACATGTAGCATGTTGAGCCATCACATCACGTGACGTCACACTTTGCCACAATTCTGCCTGCCACACTTAACAAGAAGAATGCTCATACAATTAGAATTTCACAATGTAATATTTTTGTGCTGTATTTTACTCTCTATATTCCAAGACAAATATCTGTACTCTCTACTTCCGTACTTTATTCAAAATAAACTTTGTTGTATTGATTCAACTTTGTCAGATGATGACACAATGTAAAAAAGACATTAGGCAAATTCCGGCAGGAGCTGCGAAATGTTTACCAAGAAAACATGAATGATCAAGCCAAATAGTGGGATTCATATCACAATTTCAGAAGACCACAATCATTCAACAAAATATAGCAATGAGGAGAATTATAATTTAGCCCCTGTTCAGCCATCAATCATATTTTCTAAATAAATGTCATGGCATTCCTTCACAAATTCTGGCAGGACACAAACTATTAAGTCAAATGGAAAGTAAACCTTATTTGAGAGAACTGTTTGACATTGAAGTCACTGATGGTGTAGTGATACACTCGCCTGACTTGTGTGCGGGCAGGGTGGGATTGCTTCCCACTCGCTGATGATGAGTGGATGTGAGTGTGAATGGTTGTTCGTCTCTATATGTGCCCTAGTACTGACTGCCGACCAGTTTCGGGGTGTAGGCGGCTGGGATAGGCTCCAGCAACACTCCTCCATCTCCCCCCATCACCTCATCACCCCCCACCCACAAGACCACCACCACCCCATGTGTCCCTGAACAACAGGGGTGTCAAACTAATTTTTGTTGTGGGCCACATTTTAGTTACCGTTTCCCTAGGAGGGCTGTTATGACTGAAACAACAACAACAAAAGTTAATAATCACGGTTGACTCAAATATTTTTAAGTTACTGGAATGAGGGGTTTGGTTTCAAGAAAATGCTTACAATATGTCTCTTACTTATTACATATGATTTTTTTAAATTTTATCAAGCATCATGCAGGCTGACATGCTTGATTTGCTTCTGCGGGCCCAAAAAAATGTTGTGGTGGGCCGGATCTGGTCCCCGGGCCTTGAGTTTGACACCAGTGCTGTACAAGATAAGCAGTGTTGAAAATGGATGGATGACGTTGTTGGCACCAAGAATGATCTCTGGTGAATGTGTTGTGTCTTATGCAGAGCCAAAGACCAACCAGATTTGAGCATTGACGTTCTACAGCTAGGTTGAAAATATTAGTGCTGTCAAGTGATTAAACGTTTAATGCCACAATTTTTTGTATTTAATTACAATTAATCTCACTTTTATATACTAAAACAGAGTTCTTGTGTGAGTTTTTGAACTACGTGTGCCACCAAAGCCGGTGCGGGCCACTGTAGGCATCTGTACGGAGATTAGACGACATTGTGCATGGATTGGAATGCTACAAAGTACATCCCGTCAGGCGTTAGAGGGTGCACCTGAAGCACAGACGTACACACGCCCATGTGAACAGCATGAAGGCAGGCTGCAGGCAGCGGTATCTGTGACAGGTTAGCGGGACTAGCAGTGAGGTGCTAATCCGCTTTGTTTGTGCCACTAAAACCAATCTGTGAGGATCAGACGTGCCAGCTGTCTGCACGACAGGCCCATTGGATCACAACTCAGGTAGAACTCTGCCGAACCGGAGTATGTTTAGCCCGCCGCTTTGGGTTGAACGAACCGTCGCAAGCCAGCGTCACATGAGACGACGTGACGCAGTGACCAGAGTGGTTTCTGCTGCTCGTAATCTGTTGGTGGATTAAATGATTCATTAGCTGATTAGTATAAATCGATTAAGGGTGCAAATGAAATCAAAAGGGAGAAACACACAAACAACCGGGGTCAGACGTAACCTAAATTCTGCCTGGTCCAGCTGGCCAGACGTCACGTCTGACAGAGCAACACCTGGGGTCAATGCCAACAGTAACAAGATGAAGCGCCTGAGAGCTCTGTGACATCACAACTCTCATTCAAATGGCACTTGGGCGACTGGAAACGACCTCTTCGATAATGACTCCCGCACAGCAGTTCACATTCATGTCAAAGGTTCAGGTTAAGGTTCACCAGTCCAAAACATCCTCTTCTAATTCAAGACAAATTCTAGAACGTGAAATCATGTTGGCCAGGACGTTGAAGACTAACAGTGTAGCGCATTGTGAGACGAGATAAGATTGTCTGTGTGCCAACTCACGAAAATGAAGTCTCTCGACTTATTGAGATGGAATCGTAAAGATGTGATTGTATAGGATATGTGTCAAATCCATGTTTGAAAAGATGCACAAGTCAACAGTTTGACTTAATGTTACACTTAACACTTGTTAAGGAGTTCAGTGTCAGTCCGTGAATGTCTATTGTTGCTTGGGGCTCTCAAACTTCTGTGTCCGGGGAGAACCTCTTAATCCTAATGCCAATTAAACATACATTAATCTCCAAGTGTATCCCTGTATGCCATCGGAATTTTTTGACCTTTCAACCTATTACTCACAATTTCTCCGTTTAATCGTTTTGCACCTGTCAACGTATTTAAATCTTTATCCATTGTTGCATAGCTACAAATGCTGCAATATGTGCAAGTCAATCACAAATAAAGCGACAGATATATGTATTAAGTCAGAATTACATCAAATTTTTTTAGCCCGTCCCTCAAGTAGGGAGGAGTACCGCGAATGACTTTTATGGGCGCAGTAGTGCCGATAGGTATGCACTTCAAATAAATGGCAAAGCAAGGCAGCTTTGTTTATATAGCGCGTTTCAAACTCAAGGTAACTCATTCTGCTTCACATGATTTCTCATACACTCAAGCTAAATTTCACAGAGCCCCAGTCGGAACCCAACTCCATGCAGTTTAAGAACCTCTGGGCCTTCATGCAAAAAGCGTATCATAGAGGACTACAGAAACTAAAAAGTATTCACATAAAAAACTAAAAGGAATAACATTGGCTCAAAACCTGTTTCCATTTTGTATGCAATAAGCTTGGTGGCAAGAGCCGTATTTTACAGATTTTTCTTTTTTTTGTGTGTGTTCATGTCATTTGAAACAGCATATGTCCAGCACATGTGAATCCAAGTCCAAGTCAAGTTCACACAGCATGTATCGGACACACACTCCCAGGCACCGCACATGTTCAGAGTTTTGCTTGGTTGTGGCCAGTGGCGGTTTCGGGTATGTGCGATAGGTGCGGCAACATGAATCCATTTTCTACTGCCATCATGAAATGGAAATCATTTTTGTATAGGGCATTTGCTTCCCATTGCGCAGACCTGCTAATAAATGTTGAGGCGTGAGGTTCGTTGTTCAAAGAGCTCTGTGTTGAAGGGGAAGGTCAAATGCGGGTCTCACAGATGTAAGGACCACCTCTGGCTATGGTCGGACGAGGACTGACTTTTCATGAAACGTTCACGATTACCTGCTGCAAAAAGTTGAATGGAGGCAGCGGGGCTCTTGTTGGTTGGTCCTTCTATTTACGTCTGGTGGGCGTGTCCCCTGGGGCTGGTCACAATGCGGTTGTTGTTGTCGTTAAGGTGTGGTTGGTGAGTGAGGGTTTTGATTTGCAGCCGGTCGTTCTGGTGGCTTGTTCGTGGAGCCTTTCCACATGGAACGGGGCCCACTGTTGTATCGCAGAGGAGAGAGGATGGCGGAAACCTCCTCCTCTGCCTTACTAGTTGGACAGAGATGGCTTCTTTCACACCTATTTTAAATCAGCACTCATTTCTAGCGGCAAATTGTACCGGTTAAACATTTTGCTTGACATCATCACCACTTTCAGCCAATGGAGAGTGGGAAGAAATTCACCCTTGAATATTCCTAGCTTTGCTGCTCCTCTTCTTTTCTCCTTTTCTCTTTCTTGCCCTCCTTCCTTATCCTCCTCTTCCCCCCTACCAGATGGACACAAAGTGCCCCCGCCCCAGCCACCCAGCAATCGGCATTGTCTCACTGGACTCTTACAGAGATAAGCCTCAAGGATTTCTAGGCACGCCAACCTCGTGAACTTGACCTCTAAATGAATTCATCACAGCAAAAGCCCCTCTCTACATCCCACCCTGCCTCCCCCAACAACCACCCCCCACCCTGGTGAGGGGTGTGTCTCCTGGCCATGTGACTGAGACGATAGTCAATAATTGCAACTTATTTCAAAACAAAAATGACTATTTTTTTAAACAGCGAAAAATAGAGAAATGGCATATTTTCCACTATAAACACAAAAAACCCCGAAAACCTTTGCTTTTCATTGGATTAAACGGTACTCACATGCAACAACATTGCTCGATAACGATACGTAATACAAGCGCTATTTCAAAAAACTCTTCTTTCAAATATAACACTTAGTTTTGATTGACACTCACAGCGATGTATTAATTGAAGAAAATGTGGAGAAGAACTGCGAGAGCTGTTTCTAATCATTTGGATACCTTAATCACTGCATTCTCACACACTACAACACAACACAAAACAAAACACATTGTTGGACTGAAAACACATCGAAAGAGTTTTCTTTCATTTCAGAAGCAGAATTTTAAACACATACGTATCATTTGCCTGAGGAAGTGATCTTTATGCTCTGGCCAGTTCATGTATACAGTACTATATATGCGTATTACTGTATATACAGTTCATGATATATATTGTCGGGACATTAAAATGCCGTTTGAGGCCAGGGCATCTAAAATGCAACCTCACAGACTCCAGAGAAATAGATCAAACGGAATCCTATTAGTCTGGACTCTCTGACTGTGCAGTTTGAATGTAAAACTCTGATGTTTAACGGTCTTGGAAAAAGTCCATTTGTGGCCAGCGCAAACAGTGATTAGCAGCCGCAATCCTGAGCAAATGTTTCACCTTGCTGAAACACGTTATAAATCTTACTGCTGCACTGCAGCTCTGCAGCTTGTGGGAAACACCATAGACGTATGCTATCTGGAACAGCTGGACGCAAACGTCCAGGAAAGCCACGTGCACAAGAAACAAGGCGCAAAGCAAACTGTTCAAACAAACATCCAGCCAAAAACATATACCGGTACATGTACATATTATATATATATATATATATATACACACACATATATACATATACATATATATATATATATATACATACATACATATATATATATACATATATAGTTTTCAACCAAAAATATATATACGAACAAATATATACTTGAATACATACTCCTGTCGCCTTCCATATATATATATATACATACATACATACATACATACATACATACATATATATATATATATATATATATATATGAGCCCTTGGTATTTCTCGAGTTTCTCGTGTTCCTTCTTTCTGATGTTTCCATCACTTGGGACCGCTACATCCACTACAACGGCTTTCTTCTGCCCTTTATCAATGATCACGATATCCGGTTGGTTCGCCATTACCATCTTGTCAGTCTGGATCTGGAAGTCCCACAGGATCTTCGCTCGGTCATTCTCCACCACCTTGGGAGGTGTTTCCCATTTTGACCTTGGGGTTTCCAGTCCATACTCGGCACAGATGTTTGGTAGACTATGCCAGCCACCTGGTTATGGCGTTCCATGTAGGCTTTCCTGCCAGCATTTTACACCCTGCAGTTATGTGTTGGATCGTCTCGGTGCCTCTTTGCACAACCTACACCTTGGGTCTTGTCTGGTGTGGTATATCTGGGCCTCAATGGCTCTGGTGCTCAGGGCCTGCTCCTGAGCAGCCAGGATGAGTGCCTCTGTGCTGTCCTTCAGGCCAGCCCTCTCTAGCCATTGATAGGACTTCTTGAGATCAGCCACTTCACTTATGGTCCGGTGGTACATCCCGTGTAGGGGCTTGTCCTCCCATGATGGTCCCTCTTCCAGCACCTCATCCTCTGTTCCCCATTGTCTGAGACATTCTCTGAGTACATCATCCGTTGGAGCCTTCTCCTTGATGTATTCATGGAGCTTGGATGTTTCATCCTGGACAGTGGCTCTCACACTCACTAGTCCCGGCCTCCTTCCTTTCGGCTTGCGTACAGTCTCAGGGTGCTGGATTTGGGATGGAACCCTCCATGCATGGTTAGGAGCTTTGGTCTTAACATCCGTGGTCTGAATCTCTTCCTTTGGCCACCTGATTATTCCTGCAGGGTATCTGATCACTGGCAGGGCATAGCTGTTTATTGCCCGGTCTTATTCTTGCCATTGAGCTGGCTTCTTAGGACTTGCCTCACCCGCTGGAGTGTATTTGGCGTAGCCGCTTTCCTTGTTGCCAGTTCGAGGTTGCTATCTGGAACAGCTGGACGCAAACGTCCAGGAAAGCCACGTGCACAAGAAACAAGGCGCAAAGCAAACTGTTCAAACAAACATCCAGCCAAAAACATATACGGTACATGTACATATTATATATATATATATATATATACACACACATATATACATATACATATATACATATATATATACATACATACATATACATATACATATATACATATATATATACATATATAAATACATATATATATATATATACATACATACATACATACATACATACATACATATATATATATATATATATATATATATATATATATATATATATATATATATATATATATATATATATATATATATATATTAGAGCTGTCAGTTTAGCGTTTTATCAACATTAATTTAAATGAATTTTATCGGCCCCTCCGTGAGCCGTCACCTTACCGTGGTGGAGGGGTTTGTGCGTCCCAATGATCCTAGGAGCTAAGTTGCCTGGGGCTTTATGCCCCTGGCAGGGTCACCCATGGCAAACAGGTCTTAGGTGAGGGACCAGACAAAGCACGGCTCAAAAACCCCTTATGATGGATAAAATAAATGGAACCCAGTTTCCCTTGCCCGGACGTGGGTCACCGGGGCCTCCCTCTGGAGCCAGGCCTGGGGGTGGGGCTCGTTGGCGTGCGCCTGGTGGCCGGGCCTGCACCCATGGGGCCCGGCCGGGCTCAGCCCGAAGAGGCAACGTGGGTCCCCCTTCTCATGGGCTCACCACCCATGGGAGGGGCCAAAGGGGTCGGGTGCGATGTGAGTTGGGCGGCAGCCAAAGGCGGGGACCCTGGCGGTCCGATCCTCGGCTGCAGAAGCTAGCTCTGGGGACATGGAATGTCACCTCTCTTACAGGAAGGAGCCGAGCTGGTGTGTGAGGTTGAAAAGTTTCGACTGGATATAGTCGGACTTACCTCCACACACAGCCTGGGTTCTGGTACCAGCTCTCTCGAGAGGGGTTGGACTCTATTCCACTCTGGAGTTGCCCACGGTGAGGCGCAGAGCAGGTGTGGGCATACTCATTGCCCCGGCTCAGTGCCTGTACATTGGGGTTCACACCGGTAGACGAGAGGGTAGCCTCCCTCCGCCTTCAGGTGGGGGGCGGGTCCTGACTGTTGTTTGTGCATACGCACCCAACAGCAGTTCAGCGTACCCACCCTTTTGGAGTCCTTGGAAGGTGTGCTAGAGAGTACTCCTGCTGGGGACTCCCTCGTTCTGCTGGGGACTTCAATGCTCATGTGGGCAACGACAGTGAGACCTGGAGGGGCGTGATTGGGAGGAACGGCCCCGATCAGAACTCGAGTGGTGTTTTGTTATTGGACTTCTGTGCTCGTCACGGATTGTCCATAACGAACACCTTGTTCAAGCATAAGGGTGTCCATATGTGCACTTGGCACCAGGACACCCTTGGCGCAGTTCGATGATTGACTTTGTGGTTGTATCGTCGGATTTGCGGCGCATGTTTTGGACACTCGGGTGAAGAGAGTGGCGGAGCTGTCAACTGATCACCACCTGGTGGTGAGTGGGCTCGATGGTGGGGAAGATGCCGGTCCGTCCTGGCAGACCCAAACGTATTGTGAGGTTTGTTGGGAGCGTCTGGTGGAATCCCCTGTCAGAAGGAGTTTCAACTCCCACCTCCGACAGAGCTTTTCCCATGTTCCGGGGAGGCGGGGACATTGAGTCCGAATGGACCACGTTCCGTGCCTCTATTGTTGAGGCGGCCAATCTGAGTTGTGGCCGTAAGGTAGTTGGTGCCTGTCGTGGCGGCAATCCCGTACTCGCTGGTGGACACCAGCAGTAAGGGATGCCGTCAAGCTGAAGAAGGAGTCCTATCGGGCCTTTATGGCCTGTGGGACCCCAGAGGCAGCTGACGGGTATCGACTGGCCAAGCGGAATGCGGCCGGTGGTCGCCGAGGCAAAACTTCGGACATGGGAGGAGTTCGGTGAGGCCATGGAAGCCGACTTCGGACGGCCGAGGAAATTCTGGTCCACCATCCGGCGTCTCAGGAGGAAACAGTGCACCACTAACACTGTGTACAGTGGGGATGGGGCGCTGTTGACCTCGACTTCGGGACGTTGTGAGCCGGTGGGCGGAGTACTTGAAGACCTCCTCAACTCCACCAGCACGCCTTCCTTGGAGGAAGCAGAGTCTGGGGACTCTGAGGTGGGCTCTCCTATCTCTGTGGTCGAAGTCACCGATGTGGTTAAAAGCTCATCGGTGGCAAGGCCCCAGGGTGGATGAGATCCGCCCGGAGTTCCTCAAGGCTCTGGATGTTGTGGGAGCTGTCCTGGTTGACACGCCTCTGCAACATCGCGTGGTCAGCGGGGAGAGTGCCTCTGGATTGGCAGACCGGGGTGGTGGTCCCTCTTTTTAAAAGGGGACCGGAGGGTGTGTTCCAACTACAGAGGATCACACTCCTCAGCCTCCCTGGTAAGGTCTATTCAGGGGTGCTGGAGAGGAGGGTCCGTCAGGAAGTCGAGCCTCGGATTGAGGAGGAGCAGTGTGGTTTCGTCCCGGCCGTGGAACAGTGGACCAGCTCTACACCCTTAGCAGGGTCCTCGAGGGTATGTGGGAATTCGCCCAACCAGTCTACATGTGTTTTGTGGACTTGAGAAGGCGTTTGACCGTGTCCTCGGGGAGTTCTGTGGGGTGCTTGTGGTATGGGTACCGAACCCTTGATACGGGCTGTTCGGTCGCTATACCACCGATGTCAGAGTTTGGTTCGCATTGCCGGCAGTAAGTCGGAATCGTTTCCAGTGAGAGTGGGACTACGCCAAGGCTGCCCTTTGTCGCCGATTCTGTTCATAACTTTTATGGACAGAATTTCTAAGCGCAGCCGAAGCGTTGAGGGGTCCGTTTTGGTGGCCTCAGTATTGCATCTCTGCTTTTTGCAGATGATGTGGTACTGCTGGCTCCTTCAAGCGGGTCTCTCCAGCTCTCACTGGAGCGTTTCGCAGCCGAGTGTGAAGCGGTTGGGATGAGGATCAGGACCTCCAAATCTGAAACCATGGTCCTCAGTCGGAAAAGGGTGGAGTGCCCTCTCCGGGTCGGGGAGGAGATCTTGCCCCAAGTGGAGGAGTTTAAGTATCTTGGGGTCTTGTTCACGAGTGAGGGCAGAAGGAGCGAGAGATCGACAGGCGGATCGGTGCAGCGTCTGCTGTGATGCGGACGCTGTATCGGTCTGTCGTGGTAAAGAAGGAGCTGAGCCAAAGGGCGAAGCTCTCAATTTACCGGTCGATCTACGTCCCGACCCTCATCTATGGTCACGAGCTATGGGTCGTGACCGAAAGAACGAGATCCCGGATACAAGCGGCCGAAATGAGTTTTCTACGCAGGGTGTCCGGGCTCTCCCTTAGAGATAAGGTGAGAAGCTCGGTCATCCGGGAGGGGCTCAAAGTAGAGCCGCTTCTCCTCCACATCGAGAGGAGCCAGATGAGGTGGCTGGGGCATCTGATTCGGATGCCCCCTGAGCGCCTCCCTAGTGAGGTGTTCCGGGCATGTCCCACCGGGAAGAGACCCCGAGGACGACCCAGGACACGCTGGAAAGACTATGTCACACAGCTGGCCTGGGAACGCCTCGGGATCCCCCGGGGAGAGCTGGAAGAAGTAGCTGGGGAGAGGGAAGTCTGGGCTTCCCTGCTTAAGCTGCTGCCCCCGCGACCCGGCCCCGGATAAGCGGTAGAAGATGGATGGATGGATGGAATTTTATCGGGATCAAAAATTTTCTCGCAAGATTAACGCGGCAGACGTCACAGCGGATGTGACGTTGCTCTATAAATAAACCAGAAACAAAACATCAAGTGCGCTGCACAAGTCCACACACGTTTGTTTTGCCAGCCACGGCAGCGCGAGACACCGAAAACGGATATTTAAATAGTTTATGAATGGAAAGTTTACTTTTAAAAAGTTGCCAGATTGTTCCACTGACAAGACCAAAGTGACCTGGATGTTTTGCAGTCGTAAACTGAGCTATCATCATAGCACGTCGAGTCTGAAATACCACTTAATTAATGGCCAAGCACACCGCTGCGTGAGTTGTCCGCCCCCCTCGTCTCAGACAGACGGCTATGGATCATTTCAAAGCGAAGAAAATGGATGACACGACAAAGAACAAAGTTGCTGAAGCAATCGGCAATTTAAACAGCGTGGGCTAAAATGTTGCTAGAACAGGGGTGTCTTTATTTAGCTCATTTGTGCATAGTTGTCATGTTTGTCCGTCTGCAATCTGACGTTTAAAGAAGTAAATTGCGTTGCAGCGGCGCTCCACTTCGGGTTGGACCTTTGGGACTTGTAGTTCTTTTGTTCGATTCGACTTGATATGTTCATGCCGCGCTCCACTTCCGGGATTGAGTATTGGGACTTGTAGTTCTTTTGTTCGATTCGACTTTATGTTCGTGTTGAATGGTTTCTTACGTTTAAAACAATGAATAATGATGACGATAATGATACATAGTGAAATCAGGGTTGATTACATTATTTATTAAACGTATTGTTAAATAAAGGTATTCATAATGTCAATTATATACATATTTACATTCACGATGCAGAAAGATAGATATATTAATTTTTACTGCATTTATGTGTAGTTTAGGTTATTACCTGCTTCTGATACTTCTGTTACAACTACTACTACTCCTACTTCTGCTGCAAAGTGCTCCAATAAATGATCCAAAAACTACAGAACGAGATATCCTTCCATGCTGACCGACAATCCCTAACTGAACAACCATTACTGATTGCCAGCGAGAGCCTCCATTACAAGAATCCGAAATGATGTCGACACAAAACCGTAGAGAGACTTCCGAGCAAGAAGGATCAACAGAATCAGCATAGCCTGACTGCTGTGTTCAAAGCAAATTTGAGAAAAACGAAGTATGCAACCATTGCTTAAATCCATTATAGGCTGAGTACTAGTTTACCTTAGATGTGCACTTTATAATGTTCTATTGCGCTGTTTTGATTCAATAAAAAGAGCTGTTCAAGCAGCTGTTGTGTGACAAAATATTTTTTTCACTGTTGTTGATGGACAGTAATATTGTGTGAGAGATAATGTGTGAATAACTGCTCCAAGTGAAAAATGTTCATGTAAAATTGAAAATCGAAATTGTTATTTCAGTAAATATTTGCATTTTGCAAATAGAAAACTGATTCATGATTCCATGTTGATGAGAGCATTAAAATGGGGGGAAATAGGACAAAAAATATAAAAGGAAAATCAGAAACGATAAAAAATGAGTGAGGAATCATGATTAATTTTTAGTTAATTTGAGTTAATTATGACAGTTGAGTTTTTAATTAGATTAAAAATTTAAATCGTTTGACAGCTCTAATATATATATATTATATATATATATGTATATTATATATATATATATATATATTATATATATATATATATATACACACACACACACACACACACACACACAGACACGCACACACACAGTGTGAGAGGAGATACATTGGGGAGAGAGAGAGAGAGAGAGAGAGAGAGAGAGAGAGAGAGAAGAGAGAGAGTAGTTACATAGGTAGACAGACGGACAGAGAGACGGATAGATAGATAGATCTATGATCCAAATGAGGACAAGCATTGTAGAAAATGATGGATGGATGGATGGATGTGCACGAACAGGAATGCCGACTGCAGCTGTGACTAGTCAAGAGGAACGCCAGCCCACTCAAGCCCGCCACCGCCCGTTGAGACTCAAACCCTTGACTTCGCCTCTCAGGCCTGAACAATCACTGCAGTTTGACTGAGTGGACTCATGTGACTCAAGTGGCTTCCGAGCCCAAAAGAAAAATGCCAGCGATGACATGGTGGAGCACTGGACTGGCTTCCAAGCCTCTGTGGCTGAGCTGCAGGGCGTCCGTGTGCCCGCTTCCTCTTCTCAAGCTTCTTAACGGCGCCATCACCAGGGAGGCGGGCTGAGAACACGTTCTCGCCACCTCATCATTTCTCCCGGGACCCAAACACGTTTCCTTTTTAGAGGCACTTGAGGGTGGAACATTTGTATGCTTTACATCAACATTTCTGACAGAGCGTGCCGTCAATCAGCGCTCGGCCCACCCGTTGTGTATTCGTCAAGATGGGCCGCAGCGGATCCCACAGCGAGATTCGAAAGAGCCAATAGGACCACAGAAAGTTGGAGTGTGGGAGACATGTTCTGGACATTTCCCACCTTCAGTCTTTTCTATCTTCTTTCCTTGAAATAGAACTTTTGACCAGAGTTTGGGTTAAAATGTCAGTTGGGTGCTAGTTTCCCAGGATGCATCTGTCTGAAAGTATTCGTGTATGACATGAAGGACATCAAAAGAAACCTTTTCCAAAAGCACTGGAGAAATAGTCATGATGAACTTTAGTACTCTAATTTTTCATAATTTTTAAGAACAAATATTTTAGCAAGAGGAAAGAGATGCTGTTTTTTTTTCAATGATCTACTTAAAAACATATTTTTATTCCCAATTTGAATCACCAGAAGCCATGTTGATAGTGTAGCAGTGCACATCAGCAAAGAGCTGCCTTTTTCAAAGGATGTTTTTTCATATATTTTTTTTTTTTTAATGAAAACAGAATTTGGGGGGTAAAAATTAAACTCAGAAGCTGCTTTTTTGAAAAGTAGTTCCTAAATATAGTTGTCATCACGGAGTGTCCTTTTGTAAACAAGCTTCTGCCTGCCCGCAGACAGGTTGTTCGTGGAAGCAATGCACATCAGATAGCAACCGGGGATAAATATTGAATTTATTGAAATTATTTTGGTCAAGTTCCTTCCTAATGAACATGTCATGAATATTGAGGTTGAAACATTCCAAAAATAATTTCCATGGCATCTAAGGGCAACACATTAGTTCTGCTAAAGTGGTCTTAAAATAATGATGAGAAGTCTTTGGAAAAAAGTCCTGCTGTAAGAGGTCATTGAACTCAAAAGTTTGAAACCAGCTGATCTACAACACGAAACATCCATACAGATCAAAACATAAACACTGTAGACCCGCACATACTGTCAACAACAAATACCCACAACGAGGACAGCAAATTCCTCTCCTGACACGCAGAAACACACACAGACCAACTCTACACAATGTAGAAAACGCAAACCTCAGATGCTCAGACAACAACAATGGCACATGAAGATCTGTTTTGAGGTTAAGCTGAGGTCAAATGGGCTGCTAATGGTCATGAGATTAGTGACGATAACCTCCACCCACCCGGGCCGCCACCTGGGTCAGCTGTCTCGGATTACGCAGTGGTTTGCCCCCCACCCTGACCTTCCGCAGCCTTGGACGTGGACTTGAGGCGTGGACAGCAACGTTTTGGTCAATTTCATTGGTAATACAGATCGTCAAACTGGAAAATTAACCTTTTTCCTCGAATGCACTGGGCGGTCAATTGGCAAGCTCCGCGGCCTTCACCCAATTGCCATGACATGCAGAGGGAAAAAGTAGTACAGATAAAATGGCTGTATTTAAGTAAAAGTCAAACAAAGTACCGATTATGAAATATATTTAAGTACAAATGTAAATGTGCATTTTATACTCTTGTAATTTTGATATGTTGGCACATCAAGATAAAAATACTCTGTCCGTGAAATAGTTTTTCTCTTTGCTGAACTTGCTTACCTGTTGTCCTGAAAAGAAGTGGAACCATATTTTTATGTTAAGCGGGGTTGTCAACAGCTGTTGAATGTAACTAATAAAGTAACTTGTCATCCAACATCCTTTATTTCAAAATAAATACATCTCTCAAGGTAACACCGTTACTTCTAAAGTCATTAATCAGAAAAGTAACCAGTTACTTGTTCAAGGTAACTACCAGATGCAGCAGAACATTGCTTGTCATCAAGTTGAAAGTGACCAACCATCCATCACCGGTCCAAGGCGGGTGAGCGAGGGGGAGGCTGAAAACAAAGGAAAACCTGCTGACCTTTTCATCCCGACCCGCATACGCTCATTCGGAAACGCAACACACACAAACTAACGCAGATGGTTCCGGACGCGACGTGAACGTCGGGAATGTTCTTGCGTCTCCTGGAGTCACAGTCCAGTCCGTTGTGTCTCATTTCCGCCATCCCATGTGGCCAACAAGTTCCCGTCTGCCCCGCAGCCACAGACGCACACACATCTCACACGTGACATTGAAAGTGGCGTGGAGCAGGCCGGCCGGAGGGGGGGGGGAGTGGTTGGTGGGAATGCAAGGCCTGCTCTGAATTAAGCGACGTCGCGTGCACGCATCTGGAGCCTGGAACGTGTTTCCTCTTCAGCCGCGACGACCCCGTTCAGGTGACTGAGCCCGTCTCTCCTTACACAAACGTGCGCTCGCCGGACTTCTATTATCTATTAATCCTCCGAACCATGCCCAGAGCTGCCATTAATCTTTCGCTCACCTCCTAAAATATCATGTGAAGTCAGCGGCCTCCTGACCTCGGCACGCCGCTCGCAATACATCAGCGATCACGTCAACATCGGAGATCCTCCATGACACACCGAGGGCCACTCCCGGCCTCAAGGGCCACTCCCGATTTGCCGCATGACAACATTGCACAGAGGGGAAGACGACAACGGGTTCTCACGTTCCCCCGAAAGAGAAAGAGAGAAGCTCATTGATCTCGGAATGGCCAATTGGAGGCCACCTGAACAAAAGGTGAACTTGAACCGTAGCACAACGTGAGCGGAGCACGCGCCGAGCAGACACAGCGCTGCAGGCGAAGTGTCTGACGGGTGGCACGGGTGGCAACATTGAATAGGAAGCTGGACACTGAGCCTCACAAAACTCGGGTCACATGATCCAGCCAACTAAGTTAACTAAAAAGAATGCCGCAAAACATCAAGGGTGGAGTGATACCATCCTTGCCTCTAAGAAAGCCCTTCTGAAATAGGGCGATGAGCCCCCCAGGGAGGGTGCGGTGCAATGTGACCAGGGAAACATTTTCTTTCCCAAACTCTACCTTGGAGCACATTTGCCAATAAATCAACAAAACCCAGAAAAAGACCACAAAAGGACAATACATGAGGTACAGTCATGTTATGTGCTGTCATTTTTCTTTTCGTGCTTTTGGTCAGTGTAAGGAGCAACTTATTTTCGATTAAAAAAAAAAATGGCTGTCGTCGGTCAGTGCCTGGAACAGATTAATTGTATTCCCATTTGTTTCAATGGGGACAGATGATTTAAGATAAAAAGGTGGTCGCGGAGTGATTTGAACTCGTATCTCAATGGGACAAACAGTCAAAGGCATACGCAAGGTGCATGCAGCAGACGCTGTATGACAGGTAGAAGCTTGGGTGTTGGGGCCCAAACTGCGGTGCAACGGCAAGTGCTTCCTGACAAAATGGTATGTGGGAAAATGCTCAGAGGGTGCTTCATCTTCATATTACATGTGTACTATCACCACACTTTGAAAGGCACACATTTTGCTTGGGATCAGTCCAGCCGGTCTAGTTGAAGCCTTTTAGGGGCGGAGCCTGTGATGAATGGGTGTCAACAGCGAGTGTGACAGAGACCGTGGGGGAGTCAGCGTCCTGCCGCTCGCTGTTTGATGCTGCTGACAGATCTATGTTGGCCCGTGGCCAAAAGGCCAAACATTCACAAACATTGACAGGCGCGCGGCACCCTGCCCCGTATGGGAACCTCCCAGGCGTCTGCGACTCCAACTATCATGTCACTTGCCACTTGCAACCATCCGACATGCTCAGGAAATGTTATTAAAAAATGTATGCTTCACACATACATACATATATCTAATACTGAGACGCACGTACCACCTAAACATGCCTCACATGGGTAACTGACGTCACATCTTTTTGTCTATTTAGGGCGGAGTCAACCCTTGTTTTTTCTGAAAAATGCATATTGGAATCGAACACTGGTCCTCTGCACTGTGAGGTAGACATGCAACCCAGTGCTGCTCTTGGGAAATCTGTAACATACATTTTTCATATTTCTTTTGTACTAAATGTTGGAAAACATGTTAATTAATCAATATAAATATGGCGGTCTTGACCACTTTTACACATGTTGCCAATTTTGCTGCAGCCTTCATTGATCATGCCCAACACGCAATTTAGGCAAATTGAGAAATTTGGTCTTGACACAGGAAACACAATGACAAGCTCCCTCCAATGGTTTGTGACAGAACAGAACCGAGCTCAGAGGCTCAAAAGTCGACCCAATATGAGAGCCGCAGAGAGACAGCGAGTAGGTGCAACCGCACAGTCAACGCAAACAGAGAGGACTCAGTTCACGGAGGAAAATACCAGGACATGGGGTTAAATGTCTCTGAATCCGACATATCTGATTTAATACGCATTGCGGCACAAGGAGGGAGCGAGGGGGGTGTCTACCAAATAAACTTTGCGGATATTAAAGGTCAAAGGGTTGTCTAACATGTGTTTTCTGACGACCAAAACAGACCAGCCAGTCACAGATGGGATGGAGGCGGCACATGTGTTTAAGGTAGAACATTTAGCCAGAATGTGGAACTAACATGAATGAGCCCAGATCATGTGATGTTTACAGTATTGAAAGAAAAATATATACACCCTTGTCCAAGTGTCAGGTTTTTGTCTCGTAAAAAATGAGACAAATCATTTTAAAACTTGGTCCTCCATTGATGCGGCCTATTACTTGTACAGCTCAGTTGATTTTTGTAATTTTAAGTAAACAAATGACTAAGAATATGTGGTTGAAGAAATATGTGCACCCTCTTATAGGTGGGATGAGGCTGTGTTCAAAAAGAACCAATCAAATTCAAATGGGGTTCTGCACACACCTGCCACCATTTAAACTGCCCTTTAACCCTATTTTTCGACATGTTTCGCTTTCTAGCAGAAGCCTGAAGGATCTGCGCTAACACTGACGGTTCAGTTACACAGGTTATAGACCACAGTGGTGGAAAAAGTTTTGGAATTATTTATTTTGATCTTGTTTTTTTTTCATATCACAAAAACATTTGAAAAGGTGTGTGGCGATTACAACATGACCTCATAACGTATAACTAACGTGTAACCAACATTCACCCAGAACCTGAAACCAACAAAACCACAGAACATGTTACAAATAATGAACACTAAACTAACACGTAATCAACATTTTCCTCAAACATGTATCAAACAAACAACTAATAATCATCCTACAACATGTGTGAACATTCACCCAAAACATATAACTCGCTTGAAAACATTTGCTCGCAACATGCATCAAACCATGAACGCAGAACTTCATACTAACATGTGACCAACATTGGCCCACAACATATACGGTAACTAAAAGGCAACCAACGGTCTCCTTGGACAAGTATCCAGCTGTGAACCCAGGGACTGTAACTATCACGTTAGCGCTATTGGTAAGTCTAGAAAAGGTCGCCGGCATGAGCGCTGACTGCATCCTTAAATGAGTGAGTCTAGAACATGTTACATATAAGGCACGTCATGCTGTGAGTGAACATAAAGCTTGCCTGGTGGCGGCTGAGGCGTTATCTCTGGAGAAGTCATCAGTCTCACATGGTGTTCGTGGAACTTGTGGGGGAAAAAAGACATTGCTGGGTATTACTGCTTGAAAGACGGATTATTTCCACATGGCCTTTTTAGTAACAGTTATGGTTGTGTCATGTTTTCATTTCAATCGACTACAGGTTTCTTCATCATGGACTTTGCATTGCCAGCTGCAGCTGGGGTCTTTGCTGAGCACCTTGTGCACAAGGTGGCATGAAATGTATTTTGAATAGGATGAGATATCTTTTGAATAGGATCCGTCAACGGCAAATTCGATTCGCACGGTGCTGTAAATTTATTTCAGAGAGTAAGAGGGAGAGAGAAAATACACTAAGCGTGTATATGTATATCCTGTCTATAATAAAAACTACCAAATAATATATTTCATTGGACACTAGTAGAACGAATAAATTATGTTACATGCAAAAAACTGGTTGTGCTACTCTTTTTTTCCACTAGAGGTCAGCGTTCTGGTGAACAAAATGATAGTGACTTTGGTTGCAGTGCAGTTCACGCTTCCTGCCACTGAGGGTCAGTGTTTTATTAATTAAGACGAAGGCCAGCCAACATGAAGTCAATTCTTATTTGAACCGACGCGTCCATAACCAACAAAATGTATAAAAAAACTATTGTATTTTTTTCTTCTTCGACTGCCAACTCTCTACTGACTGTATGTCATTATTTCATTACCGATCAAATTCTAAGCGGCCGTTTACGGATATACATTTAATGGATTTACGAAGTCCTTGCAATTGCAATCTCGATTAATTCAAAAATGTATTTCATTCACGTGATACTATTATCATCGGAGCAACTAACAATATGAGATAAAAACACATTCCTACTGGTCTCTGAATTAATTTTAATTAACAAAAAATGCTCATGCATTAAAAGGCGGTTTTATTAACCTTGTTTAAGGCAGCACAAATTGTAAGCATGAATAAAACGATGAATGACTTAACTCAAAGAGACGCAAGATTTTAGTTTTCCAGCCACATCTCATCTTCCCGCACGGTGATTGGTTATTGATGACATCCAAACAGGAGGGATTGGGGGGCTTGGAGGTTTTGGGGCGGGGGGCTGATGGGGGGTGGGTTTAGTAGCAGCGCGCGGTGAGTGTCCAGCTCGCAACATCACCACCCAAAAAGTTTCGCCGATCCACTCGGAGAAGTTGCGTGCGCCGTACCCACAAAGTATCATTCCGATTGCAACGAACTTCTGGATCCAGTCGGAAGACCCCGTCCGCTCGCCTTGAGCTTTTCACTTGATGCTGTGAAGCAAAGTATGACTTGAATACGCCTTCGAAACGGAGATTTGGTTGCCGGGTCAAGAAAAGTGGGTGAGTCGCGTGCCTGCATGAAACTTTTAAAGTGAATTAATTCGAAATTAAATACAATTAGTAACAGTTTTCTTTTTATTATTGTTGAGTTGATAATAATAATAATAAAATAATAATAATAATAATTGCACTTGCTATAATAGAGTTCCAGTACGTGCTATAATTTTGTATATCTATTTTTTCTACGCTAGTCATTTTTTGCATGCAAATACATTTTAATCACAATCAAAGCTGGAAATACAGTTTGTGGTTTGATCTTAAATTTGGCATTTAAAGTGTCCTGGGTGTCTTGAAAGGCGCTTATAAATAAAATTTTATTATTATTATTATTATTATTATTTAATTGTTTAAACCATGAAAGTGATTGGAGCGTGACATGTGAATTTAGGAATTGCAAAAGAACGTTAAAATAAATACAGTATAATTCTGAATGGGTGCAATAGTGAGCAACGCTGCTTCACAGTTCTGTGGTTGGGGGTTCAAATCCAGACTCTGGCCTACCTGTGTGGGGTTTTTGTGTTCTTCCACTTTACTCCCATATTCCAAAAACATCGATGGTAAGCTAATTGAAGGGTCTAAATTGCCTGTTGGTGTGAATGCTTGTTTACTGTGACTGGCTGGCAACACCTCTCGCCCGAATTCAGCCGTTATGGGCTCCACAACATCTGTGACTGTAATGAGGAAGTGCGGAAAGTGTATGGATGATTCTAAAAGTTGTTTTAATTGAGTTGTGGCCTGGATTGAGAAAGGCCTTCACACTGCAAGCCTGGAGGCTGGTTTGGAGAGGGTGTGGAATGCAAATGTTCATGAGAAGAAGTTAAAAACATTCTTTGACCTTCCACAGGGGGTCAAAGGATGTGAACAAATTAAGGGGGCCCTTCACACGAGTCAGACTGAAATGTGCCGGATGTGTTGTGTGTCACTTTCATAAAATACCACCCCGGGCGCCTTCATTTGCTTTTCACACACTTATATGCCTGCCGTGAGCCACCGGCACATCACTTAACAGACAGGGGGCAGAGAATAAAAACTCCTGCTATGTCTCTCATCTAAACATAACAATCAGCTGTCTTCAGGCCCCAACACCCATGTAATAATCTGACAACTGAAAAGAAGCGTGTGATCATTTAGTGCTTTGGGCTGCTTGAGGAGTTGGCCTTTCAGTAAATCTCCACCGATAGGAAGCAGTCTCATGTGATCCAAACACATACTTGAAACCTTCACATGCATTGGGTGTCAAGAGCAAAAGATTTGACAGGACTTCTGAAGACCTCTGGGAAGCATTTCTCCCTTTTTTGCCCCAGCTTCCCTCAGAGCGGAGCTTTGCTACATACACCAAAATAAATGTGTGTGTGTGTGTGTGTGTGTGTGTGTGTGTGTGTGTGTGTGTGTGTGTGTGTGTGTGTGTGTGTGTGTGTGTGTGTGTGTGTGAGCGTGTGTGTGTGTGTGTGTTGGGGGCCAGGGGGGTTACCTGCAAAAAAAGCTATGTAGGGGAGAGTCAGAGGAATGCTAATCGTCTCCATGTGGTCGGCCGTCTTTGTTTTGCATGAGGTCAACTTATCTGATTCATGGTGAACAGCAAGGTTGTTATAAATAACGAAAACAAAAAAAAATAAGTCAAACTACAATTGAAAAAACATTTTAACAAAATAAAATAAAAACTTGAAAACTAACTGGAACTGCATCTTACATTTATAAAACTAACTAAAACTACTGATGAATGTAGCGGAAATGGCATCAATGAGTTTTCAGGGTTCATATACTTAAGTAAAAAAGAAGAAAAAAAACATTCTCTGTGTGCAAAAGTTGTTTGTTTTTTTAAATCAAGTGGCATAGTGCTCCAACTGAGATGAAAATAATTACGGGTATATGCTATTAAAACAACATAAAAATTGAGGAATGACTAACAAAAAAAAAAGATAAGTTCACTAATAATAATAACTGGAACAATACACTTTATCAGTGTGTGTGTGTGTGTGTGTGTGTGTGTGTGTGTGTGTGTGCGTGTGTTTTGTAGCTTCGTCTGAGAATTTTTGAACACAGACACGAATGCTGTTACTGCTCCCTGGTTCTGGTTCAGACCTCTTATTAGACTCCAAGATCTTTAGCAATAAGAATCTCAGGCAGTCAATAGAAACATTCAAGCCTATTTTGACAAAGGAGAACATACTGCTCTGTTTCTAGCACTGAAGTAGATAGCAAGCAAGCTAACACACTGTGGCTAACAATGATGTATGTCTGTTTTTCCACCAGTGAAGAGTAGCAAGAGCAGCCTCCCTGATGACACTTTCGCCTTTGTCAAGGATAGTGTATTAAACCACTCCAAACTTTTAATCTGAAAGAGCTGTGGGTGTGAATAATAATGACAATAATGACCCACTCACCCCCCATGATCCCATAATATGGTGCTTCTCAAACCTTCTACTAAAATAAATACATAAATAATGATTACAAGACATTAATGTTGTAGGCCCAAATAAAAACAAATATGTACACACACACACACGCACACACGCATGCACAATTGTAAGCCACTGTAACGTTATGCACGGTTCGAACATGAACACTATTAAACACCAACTTCAATAGTATTCAACTATGTTGCACATCAAAGTTGAATAAAAACTGTATTCACCATTAAATGCTCATGTTTTGCAATTACAAGTTAAATACAACTGAACTGCACTTGAAAAATCTCTACTTAATAAAAATGTTTTCCAAAGCAATTCTACTGGATTCAAAGAAATGTCTAAAAAAGGCTTTATGCACAGCTACAATAGTCATTGGAATTAGTTTGATTGTATGTCCTTTTTTTTATGTTGTAAATTTTATTTCAAATTAATTCAGTGACTCTTTTGTGCACCACTAGTGAGAGCCTTGAACCACTACAGGTAATTGTGCCACCGTTTTGAGAATCGCTGCCTTGATGCTCACATTACCAATTCATTTGTCAAAAATTAGTCACATGATGAACATGTAACCATTTGATCCAACTAACATGGCTAGTTCGGAAAATCAATGCAAGGGTTTCTACCTCTTGCAGGCTGGTCTGCTGTAATTTTGTTCAGCATACATACGTCTCTCTCATCTGCGTGTTTTAAGTGTATTCCTTATGTTTTGGGATTCTGGGAGGAAGCTAGAGCAGCAATGAGTGAACCGAAATATGGTTGTTATTTATCTAAACTTGTATTCCATTTGAAAATTGCCCAACGGAGAAGAACCAAAAGCAGGTCTGAACTGGATGTCAGATCGTGTTTGATTGGTCCTATAAATCTCAACGTCATCTGCTCGCCTTTATTTGCACACCAGCCACACACACAATAAACAACTCGCTTCCTTCCAAGCCGCAGTCTATTTTAGACTCAGGCTTCTTTTACGGGACCACTATTATTCAAAGGAGAATAGGTGGCGGGCCCGACTATAAATTCCAGCAAGTGGCCCTTGTGAAGGGGTGCGCTGGCAAGGAATTGACAGAGATTGTACTCTACTGCGCTGTGACCTTTTGGGCTGAGACGCACGGTCGTTTGTTAGGGTGACAAGAGCACTGTTCATAATTCAGCGTTGAAATTCATTATTATTTCCCCAGCCTGATCTCATTTGATTTGTAATCTGGATCTGCAATTGTGCCCTGGCGGGATCGTTGTTCGTGTGAGCTTGGTTACACTTGCATATTTGTGTGTGCATGTGTGTGCGTGTGTGTCTGCCACTCACAGCTGGTCGCTTTGCCGGCCTCCACGGCACACACATTGCTTGCGTTCAAGCTAAATGGGCTGTCACTGAGATTGCGCTTTTCTACCTTTGGTACTCAAAACGCTTTACCCTGTGTCACACTGACCTACTGATGACGCGGCATCAGGAGCAACCGGGGGTTCAGTATCTTGCTCAAGGACACTTCCACAAGGTCGCAATGGCCGGGGATCAAACCCCCAACCTCTGGGTTGGGAGACGACCACTCTATCACTTAGCCATGCCGCCCGTGCCCAAGCTAAAAGGGCAAAATAAACAATGAGTGAGTAAGCACACCTGTCGGTTGTGCAAGTTGTAAGTAGCTTCTTCGTCGTCGTGAGCTACAATTAGAACAAGAAGTGAAATGAATACGAGGACAGGACATGTTGTAGTTCTATGTTGAAAAGTGACCTCAATGAAAGATTGAACAAAATCAGATGTTCCCAGCACTATACCAGCACAGGATTATTATGACATCAGAAGATGAATAGATAGAGAGATTTAAAAGAAGAGAATGACAATAGAAGGAAGAAAAGATGAAGAAACGAAATGGTTTTCTGTAAACATCAACATAATTGGGCCAACGCTGCTTGCTGTGTATGCGTCACAAAGCCCATATTTGCTTTTCAGGTCCTCTTTGTTTTCTTTTGGTAAATTGTTTAGTTGTTTAATCTCTTACGGTTTTCTTTTTCCCCCCCAGATCCGTGCATTTTGAGTGCAATTTTGGGACACGGCACATCCACTGCTTTGATTGTCCCCCTGAGCGCAAGCCGCTTGCTGACCGCTAAACTGCCCTCTTGCGTTTGTGTCTTTCAGATGCTCGGCCATGGATGCAACTGGAGCTGACGAGAAGAGAGACAAAATGGACGGCAGTGGTTTTGGAGACCTCCTAAAGAAGCCACTCGAAACCAGAGGTAGCGTTCAAGGGGAGGCCGTGGATGTTGCCTTTGAGCGGCTTCGGTGGGCTGGGTGATGAAATAATCAAATATGCATATCAAAGACGAAGCACTTGTGGCCTCGCTGTCAGGAGTCGTAAAGAAGCTGCGGCGTGAAAGTGCATGCCTAATGACTCGCGCTTGGCTTAAAAGCGTGTAAGCGCTGATCAATAAGCGACGTGGCGAGAGAAGACAGGTGAGTGTTTGGGTTGGACAACTCAAGGACTGATGAGCGCTGCGGTCATGATTTAAACATTCACATACGTGTGGGATGAAAGCCAAGCAAAGTCAAGCGCAAGACCACCGCATACCCTCAAGTAGATGGTGCCTGTGTGACGATAAGACTCCAGAAAGAAGGTGCAAGTGGAGCCAAACAGTAGACTTGGAACTGCTGGGATGCATCGGGGTGTCTTTGAGGAGGTGTGACAAGCGCTTTACTCGCAATGATTGAACATGATTGATGAGTGTGGCGGTGGTGGGGTGCGGTTTGTTTTGTGACTTCGGTGAAATGTGTGTTGGCGTGTGTGAAGCATAAGTGCACGTGAGATGAAAGGCAGATTTAACGAGGCTAAAAAATAAATAAATCTCACCGTGTGGGGGAGCAATGTCGGACGCTACTATGACAACCGCACAATGTTATTAGCACCACGACGTTCGACGCGTAGTGTCGCGCCACTTTTAAGTGAAAATGAGCAGTTCTGCAAGGCTCCGTGCTAAAGACGTGTAGCTTTTACAAGCCAAGACGGACACGACCTTGATAAATATTTCAACCAGGCCAACGCCGGGGGCAGCCATGTTGCTTGTGGTATTCCGAAGGTCATGTGACACCCACGCAAAGACCATGTGTTTCCTGAAATGATGAAAAGTTTGAGAGCCGGCACTTTCTATCAAGTGTGTCAAGGGTTTCATGTGTTCTCCGGCGAAGGTTCGCAAATCTTTTGGGGGGCCACGGACCACTGAAAAGGGAAGACACGTTCTCAATGGTAGTGGGCAGATCAATCGAAATATTGATAACAACATTGCGAGACTGAGCTAGCCAGCATCATACACGCATACAAGCAGCACAGAAAGCCGGACCGTAAGGATGGCAGAGAGAAGGAGGACCAGCGTGTGGCCTTATTTTCAGGCTCAAAATGATACACCATTCATTCATTTTCCCATCCGCTTATCCTCACAAGGGTCGTGGGGGGTGCCGGAGCCCATCCCAGCTGTCTTCGGGCAGTAGGCGGGGTACACCCTGAACTGGTTGCCAGCCAATCGCAGAAAATCACACACCAAAACAGCAAAAACTATCAATTTATTGAAATGTTTAAGAACCCTCTCCCCACCGCCAGGACTAAACAGACCCAGGCCCCCTACACAGAGGCAGAGTTTAGTGGTAGAGGCCTTTCTGCCTGTCTGGCAGACAACATTCAGGCTACTGATAGCGAGGAAAGTAATATTTAGTCCTCCTCTGGCTTAATTTCCATGCGGGCCATTTGTTACTTGAGCCAACTCCAAAAAGGATCAATTCTGCTTAGACCTTGATGCAATACGTTTACCCGATGGAAATGTGTTATTGAGTGAAATTTTAACTTGTGTCCTAATGCCACACATGCAGCTCAGATTTTTAAAAACAAATATATTTGAGTGTTTTTTGTGTACACAGTACTAGCTATATTTACACGATAGCGTACAAGCAAACAAAAGCTTTCACGTCAAATACAGAAAGGAAAGAAAAGGCACAAAAACACAAAGCTCATGAAACTTTTTTTGACCTTAATTGTTAAAAAGAAAGCGGTATTGATATTGTCATTACTGGCCAGATATTTACTTGGCATCGGATCAATGGCAAATCTTCCAATGTTATGCACCACCGTTTTCCAGCGACTACCTAGCTTTTTTTGTTTTTTTCCAACATAATTTATACTTCGAGGCCATATGAATTTATGAACATTCCAGAAATTAACTGACAAATGAAATGTGGATACTTTCAATCGCCCCTTTTCTCCCCATCTGTGTCCTGTAATGATTTAACATCTCAAATAAACAGTTCGCCACCTCCTTTTAAAACCAGTTTGAAGCTTATCCTCACCAAAGGTGCCTTATACCATTCAAGCTTGAACATATGGATTTATTCGCCCTTATTTAATTTTTTGGCAGATGAATGAGAAGGACGAGCTGTCACTCGCAATAAAAGTTTCTGTATTATTGGAGTTTCATGTGACATCATCCTAAATGAGTGTTGCCTGGCACCTTCTTGCATAGCAGAGGTCCTCCAAAATGTCTCCTTGCCAGGGATGGGGCTCTCGTGCAATCAACTGAGCCAATGGCTCTGCCTCAATGTCAGCATAAGACTATATAATATATTTCTTCTCTCCCTTTCAAATAATCCATCAAAACGTCACACATCAACACCAGTGCTGTAAGAACACATTTTTTTTTCTCCCAGTCAAGCGCCGTGTCTCACTTTTGGCAATCCAATACCTTGCCGAACCCGGCTGAGAATATGACAGACAATAAGCGCTTCACAATAAAAGTGCTCTGCTCAACTTCCTCCTCTCGTGCTTTAATTTGAAGTGAACAACATCACAAGACATCGGCTGCAGCCATTCAGATAGCAGCTGACAGAGTTATTACTTAGGGAATTTCGCAGTATTATTGTTGGGCTCTCCAGGCGGCGTCTGATAAGTGAACACGCAGCCAGACAGGGCGAGGTCCTTGAGGCCTAAACTAATATACGGCAGCCGTTTTTATTGAGGAGGGATGCTACCTCAGTCTCGGCCACCTCGGAGCCTCCGTGTCGGTTGTTTTATATTCGCGGGCCGGGTTATTTATTTGGAACAATTTCCTCTCTATCACATAACGCGGCTAATGCCCAGTTTTAATACCTTATTTACACATGGAAACGTGTGCAGAGGGGAGGAAAATGAATGGACCCCCGCTTGCCGCTCCGATCTGTTATATCACAGTTTAACAATCTGGATTGCTAATAGAACCATTTATCATGGAGCACTCATTTATTCCACGGGAGCGGCCCAGGTCTCGGTCCCATAGGCCTATGGAAATGGGGTGCATGTAATGAAGCTCAAGCGAGAGTCACTTGGTCTAAAAAAAGTGGAGATGCGGCGCTCGGGAGACAATTAGAATGGAGCCGGGTGCTCCTGTCTGCCTCCCCAACACGGGCCGCATCGCGACCCTCCTAATTCAATTGGATTATCACCACGCAGGAAAGCTGAAGTGACGGGAAATAAAAGTGGCTCAGTGACCCCAGTTCGCTGTTGTATACCCACAGTCCCCAGTGTTCGGGCCAGCCCAGCTCACTGAAGTGAATCCAGTAGAAAGGAAGAGGACAGGCCCGCTGATAGCAAATATCTGAAAAATTAGAACTGCACTGGAAAAAAGAACTGATTTTACATTTACATTAAAAAAAAATTAAAAACTGATTTATTTTTTTACATTTAAAAAATGATTTTTTTGGAATTGATTTGTGGCTGTCTCGCATCAGCTTGCGTGTGCAAAGTGAGCGGAGGCGGGGCCAGGCTACTTTAAGAGAGCCGTGTTGGCGATAAGGACGATAAGATTTGGTGAGTTATTGATGATCGTAAGCAGCAACTGGAGGCTGGTGCTACCGGAAGCGGTCGAGGTGAGGGAGGGGTGATCGGGCCTCTGGCATAGAAAAATGTGCCTGGTCAAAAGAGGGGACCACTTATCTTCCGTCGGGAACGGCTTAAGACTGAGAATAATAGCCCCATGTCCACGGGTCACCGGGATGTCTCGCTCCGACTCATTCTCAAACGCAGACTCAAAAAGCAGCGAACGTTAATGACCAGCTGCAGCCCAAACCATCCCAAACACAATATACACAATGTGATATCCAGTACAGTACTGTATTCCCACACTGTTGCACAGATTTTTCAGTAAAATGATTTTTCCGCTTTGTGCGTCAAAATTCAGGCCTTATGTCAACAAATTATTTCTTCACATGTTCTTTGTTAGTGAACAAAAACGGTTACGAGTGCAAGTATGCACTTTATTTAGGAAAACAAGTTGACAGAAATATAGTGCAGTGCACATATGTTGATTTGTGCAGGCTTTGGTGATTTTGATTGACAGAAGCAAGCACAACATTGATTAAAATTTCCCGAGTGTGGTTTGCTCTTCCAAGGCAACACACACACGCTAGCACACTGTGGAAG
The DNA here is from genome assembly GCA_026261675.1 of Hippocampus mohnikei. NCBI lineage: Eukaryota > Metazoa > Chordata > Actinopteri > Syngnathiformes > Syngnathidae > Hippocampus > Hippocampus mohnikei. The sequence continues at coordinate 21,228,408 of JAKGUB010000284.1, forward strand.
GTTTCCACAGCTCAGCCGGGACCGATATAAACGGTATAGAAGAAAGGGATGACGTAAAACAGCGGTCTATTGTAAAAGTTGGCGCGTGTGGTTGCACCTGCATAGGAAGCCATTAGTGCCTACAGACTAATTGTTGTGCTGATATGCTCTGTCTTGTGGCTGTTGGTGGTGTTAGCTGGAGCTAATTAGCCATCACACAAGGCCAAGCGTGGAGCGAAAAATAAATCAGGTTGTTTTAGTGATGCTCTCATTTCCGTCACAAGTCCAATCATGATGTTTTGAGCAGCTCTGTGCAAGTCATTGTGGGTGTCACAGTGTTGTGTCTTTCTCAGACCAAAAATGTCAAAACAAAATAAATCCAGTCCCTGAAATGTAATTAAGAAAAAAAAATTAAGAACTTTGACACGTTGGGTGGTCAGTCTGATTTACAGGGAAGAACTAAATGATTATTTATCGTTGCAGGTCAAAGGTAATCTGTCAAGTCATCATCATCATCAGTGATGAGCGCCCCATTTCATTTGGAATTCGGCGGAAGACACTCACAACCTTCAGGTTTTATTCTTAGCTCTGCGCGCCTCCCCGAGCATGAGGAAAAACTGGGTCTTTGTTTAATTTAAAGATGGCACATTGGAGTCATTTTCTATAATCCCAGGCGCCCCCTGGTGAGGGTGCCAGTGGGCTAATATGGATGTTACCTGGGGAGCACCGTGACAGGCCCACAAGCGCCATTTAATTGATGCTATTTTAATTATCGCTCTCGTTCCCCAGCACGCAGGCGTCTCTTTATCACGCCGCGTATGGGATGATGAGGTAATTACTTAATCTAGACAAACCTGTGTGTTAAGCAGCGCTATTAAGCCCGCCGGTCATCAATCAGCCACGCTGGAGGTGATTACGCGACGCCGCAATCACTCTTTCAACATATGCACTCTTCTAAGTAGCTAAATTACACAAACAACGCACACACAACGGCAGAGAAAGCCCATCAGCCATGTGGCCTTGCTACCTCCGCCCAGTCATGTGTGTGTGGGGGCGAGGGAGTTATCAGTGGTAATGACCTCATACTTTTGTTTTGATTGTACGGCCCATCAGGACTGTTCTGAGAATTTGGAACAGGAGGGGATGTACTTTACTTTTGATGCAAAGCCGAGAAGTGGAGCTAGAAAGTGAGCGTGAAAACCAAACACTATCAAGTAAAGATTAATAGGTGGAGCCTAAGCGGGCCGGGTACCCGGGAGGGGAGGGGGCGGCGCGGGGTTCCAACGGGGGTGCATCAGGTAAGCCAGGCTCTGCAGCTCTCACGAGGGCTCACATTTTGTCCCTCCTGTGGTGGCGCAACAATGGAAATGTCTCCGTGATGGAAGGAGGAGTCTGCGCCGGCTGCGCTGGTGCCGCTTGGATGGGTGGTCCTCTGAGGAAAAGCTCAGCTTAGGTCACAAGTGTTTACCACCTTCCAAACACCCTTCAACAACTCGCTCGAGTTGAGTTCTATTTCACTTTTAAATGAAACGTGTTAGGCTTGGGTGGAAAAGGATGGAAAGACCTCATGTTTAGTGACAGTCTGGGATGAACGCTTCCCAGGCTGCTCCATGCTACAAAAAGTGAACACAAATGCTTCGTTTTACCATGTTCAGCTGGAGCAAAGAGGCTATTTGTGTGGCCACTTGGGGAGCGGTCGGTCTGTCAGCTTGTCACTGGCGCAGAGTGAGAGGAATGGACCGCAAATGCTGACTTGCGAAGGTGTGGCGGCCACTGCGAGGCCCGTAGCCCCCTCGTTGCTTCGTCGAGAGCAGATAATGATCCATGACCATGACCTCCATGCTGCAAAGTGTGTGTACACACACATATACATATATATATATATATATATATATATATATATATATATATTATATAAAACACACACACACACACACACACACACACACTTGCTAGTCAAAAGTCTGCCTCTGTTCAATCTTGGTCTCGCTTTGATCATTCATTAATGACTTTTTCATTTCTTCTCCGCTTCTATGCAGCCCCACACATCTTCTCATCCTTCCACAAGCCCGTCGCCTTGGACATGCGGCATCATGAAGGATGCCCCTCGTACCACTACGAGCCGCACACTCTCCACGCCGTCCACAGGTGAGTGAATGCTTGCCTCGTATACACGCAGCTCCGCTTTCGGGGAGCAGACATGTTGGGGTCTGAACTTTGCGAGGAGTCGGAAGGGGGTAAGAGTCAATGAATTCTTCGACTTGGGCTCCGAATCGCCCGCGACCCTAGTGAGGATAAGCGATGTCGAAAATGGATGGATGGAGTGGTCCTCCATTGAAATGAACACGCTTTGCGCCTGGCAACAGCACAGCCATTTATCACGCGGTCTCGGTTTGTGTGGGGCGGGGGAGATGCTCGGGGGTGGCGCTTGTGGTTGGAGGTTTTTACGCCTGTCCTCAGACGCGGCCACCTTGATTAATGTGATTTGATCTTGACAGTGGACCCCTCATTCATCAAGACCTTGATCTAGCTGTCCCTCCCATTGCCAGTGCCAAATTCACCTAATTACAGCAACATTGAGCAGTAAATGAATTGTTGTGTCATTTGTGGCCCGGTGTGGCACTTTGTTAAGACTTGTTGGCACTTTGTTATGGTGCCCGTGGCACCGTTAGGGGTCTGCTGCTCCTTGATTGTCCAACATGACACCTCAGCGCCAGCACACTCATCACCGGGACCCGACGCAGAAACTGGAAGCAGACTGCTGTCATACAGCCCGGGAGAGTAGAGTGCAGATATACACAGAGGGCCGCTACCGTGCATAATTTAGGCTGATCCTTCCTCCAACAGACCTGATTCAGATGATCAGGTCATCAGCAAGCTCAGTAGATGCCTGACAATGATCCTGATCCTTTGAATCAGATGTGTTGGAGGAGGGAAACATGTCAAAGATGCAGGCTCGCGACCCTCGAGAACTGAACTTGGGTCGTCTTTTGTCCCTTTTGGCTGGCGGAGGGTAATTCTACTACAGTCATCGTTCAAGAGGCGCACACAGGGACATAATTCATGATTGCCTCACACATTCACGACTGAAACACTCTCACACATTCAAGTGAAGAACTCTCACACATTCAAGTGAAGAACTCTCACACTCATGTTTGAAACTCTCTCACATTAAGTGCTGAAAAACACACACTGCTGAGACACTTTTACTCACTATTGAAATGTGCCACTGAAACACTGACACACTTGACTGAAACACATGCTACTGAAACACTCTCATACTCACTATTTAATGCTCTCAGATGCACGCCTGAAACACTCCCACTTTACTGAAAGGCTTCCACGCACACCAGTGAAACGCTTTTATACGGAAATGCTTTCACACGCACTGTTGAAATGCTCTCACACCCTCCCCGAAAACAGTGTCACACACTTTACTGAAACACCCTCACAGAAAATATTTAAGTGCTCTCAAATGCGCAACTGAAACACTGACACATTACTGAAATGCTCTCGCGCTCGCTGTTGAAACACACATGATAGAAATGCTTTCATATACGCTGGCAAAAAGACGCGACTTAAATGCTGTCAGACGCATTCTTGAATCCATCAAATGGGTACAAGTACGTCTTGTGGAATGAAAGAGTTAAGGTGCGCGCGCATCTTGGAGGCAATGTTTGCAAAAACAAGCATTTTATGCCATTCCTAGCCCAGCGTGCAAAGGTGACGGTGCTGCTGCCCCGGAGCTGCGCTAAGCACACTGATGAGTTTACTCAACGGTCACTTCCGATAAAGCTGATCAAACCCATTTCCATCTCAGGCCCGTAGGATTGCCATGCAGCCCTGTCATATCCGATATCTCCCTGATCCGCCTCTCTCCTGCATCCATGGCGACCGGCGACTCCCCCTTCAGCTCCCCTCACGTGTACGTCAACCCTCACATGGAGCACTACCTGCGCCCGGTGCACGGTGGCCCAACGCTGTCAATGATCTCGGCAGCCAGAGGCCTGAGCCCCACTCACTGTAAGTCTCACCAAAGTTGAACTTTTACTCGCCAAGCGTGTTTTAGCGGAGGTAAGAAAGGCCCCGAGCTGAAACGGCGTCCACATATAACCTGCTGTGATTTCAATCAAAGAAAGGTGATTTGCAAGCAGCCTGGAATTAGAGTACAAGATTGGAAAGCAGCATTGGACATAAATCTTCTTCTGTATTCTGTCATGGCTAATGGTGGAAAGATTCAACGTGAAATAAAGCTGCTAAAAGCAAAGCACATGGAAGCATGCTAGGTGTTCAGTTATTTCCGTTTTTTCACGGCCCTCTGAATAGGGATCGTCAGCCAGCATGGAAGGATTACTCTTTCTGTACTTTTTTGACACATTTATTGCAGCACTTTGCAGCAGATGTAGATGTAGATGTAACAGAAGCAGTAGCAGAAGCAGTAGTAGAATCAGTAGCAGTAGTAGAAGCAGTAGTAGAATCAGTAGCAGTAGTAGAATCAGTAGCAGTAGTAGTAGTAGTAGTAGAATCAGTAGCAGTAGTAGTAGTAGTAGTAGGTAATAACCTAAAGCACACATAAATGCAGTAAAAAATGAATATATCTTTCTGCATCACAATGTAAATATGTATATAATTGACATTAATTAATACCTTTATTCAACAATAAGTTTAATAAATTATTTAATCAACCATGATTTCACTATTTATCATTATTCATTATTTTAAACGTAAAAAACCATACACACAAACATTAAGCCGAACCGAACTAAAGAACTACAAGTCCCAACAGTTAAACCCGGAAGTGGAGCGCCGGCATAATTAACCCCGTCTGCTACGCAATGGACTTCGTTTAAAACATCAATTTGCAGCCGGACAAACATGACAACGATGCAAAATGAGCTAAATAAAGACACCACTGTTCGACCAACACTTTAGCACATGCTGTTTAAATAGCCGATTGCGACGGTAACTGTGACAGCATAGCAAATCGCGATGCTGCAAACACAAAGCACAACGGACAAAAGCAGACAAACAAAGCAACCGATCATGATCCAATCTAAAGTTAACTAAAGAAGAGCACACGCGTAGCTTACCATTGGGCCATGCCGACGACGAAGCGAGTGTATTCTCTAACTAATCAAAACGCGATGCTGCTTTTATACTTCGCGGGATCGGTCACCTGTCAGTGGCGGCCCCGCCCCTCTTAAAGTGCCAGGTGAATCCAACACCTCCCACTTAAGTTCCCGATGTCCCATCCAGGGAACTTACACCAACACACAATCAAAAGCCCCACTCAGTGACAACAGTGAACAATTCACAAGCATGACAATAGTGTTTTTTTTTTTTTTTTTTTTTTTTTTTTTTTTCTTGACAAACATTTGTCCAATGTTGCCTCCTGTTTTCGGAGTCCCGGAGTCAATCATGGCCCTCAGGCGGGCCAGTGGCTTTATGAGGTGCGGATGCTCATCTTCGTGGGTACTGTGTGCATTTTGTGTGGGCATGGTGGCAGCGATCCGCCTACACCAACCAGCCAAATAATCACTAAGAAGGTCTTGACTGGAGCTGGAGTCAGATCCTCTGCTGGAATCAACACAACCAGCCTCCTTACATCCCTTTGCAGGATGATGGTTGGTGGGAGTTGTTGATGTGCCCTGCCTTTTCTTTCAGTAGTTATCATAGGGAGTCCGGCACATACTTTGACAACAACGTCCCTGACGACTCCATGCTTGTCGGGTCTTGTGGCTGTGACTCGGCCCAAGCGGGATTGTCCTCGGATAGCATTAGAGTCCGCGATCCAGACAACGTCTCCTTCGTTGATATTTCTGGGATGATCGACTGGGATGCGGCAGTGCCTCTCAGAATATTTCTTCAAGCGAGTAGCGACACCGCACAGTTCGGCCTTAATTCCATCCCCCTTCTGGTCGAGAGGATTAAGCTTGGCCTTAGACTCCACCAGCCTCACGATGACCTTACCAGGCTTGGTTTCCCAGCGAAGATAAAGTACAGCTTCGCAAGAGGCTTCACTCCCATCAGAAGATGTAATTCCAACTGGGGGGCCTAAGACTTCATCGGGTGCTAGGCTTCGGTCGAATTTTATTTGGCCGAGCCTTACATACTCCTCGAATAGTTTAACAGCTGCCTCCCGGAGTCTTGGTGACAGCGGGTCATCCCATGTGTCTTTCACAGGACGATCCTTTCTTGCTTCTTGAAAGGATTCTCTTACAAGGATTACTCCTTTCTGTTTTGCAGGGGTGACGAGACCAACAGGGTCATAGAGGCTGGCGATTTGGCCAAGAAGCAAACGTCGGCTCAGTGGCTCAGGAGTGTTTCTCCTGACCTCCTCCTCCCTTAAATCGAGCCCAGTCCTCATCTTCCCCCTTTTCTTCGAGAAGTTGGTAGAAGCAAGGATGCGGAGCTTGTCTGACTCGGGCTCATACCCAATGCCAAGGGCTTTACTGTCCTCCTCTTGCAGCTGATTAGGGAGCATGAGGATTGTCGGAGTACTTAGACAGCCAGACTGGGGACTGCCTTGGGCTTCTCCCCTCCCACTTTGGCCAGAGAAGACCCAAGGTTTCCAGGCGGGTTCTCGTTCCAGCCTAGTTTCGGTTCTCCTGACAGTAGCCTCCACAGCTCTGCGATTGTCAGGGAGAGAGGCAGGGTTTCCTCGCCAGGGATACGCAGCGTCCCAGTGGGGTGACTGGCTGTGTTTGTCTGCTAGGACGTAGGTGAGGCAATTTCTTGATTTTCTCCATCTCCCTTTCTTCTCCGAGAGTCATCTCCTTTCCTCCTGGGGAACACGTGCCACATGTGCAGCCCCACATTGAGGATCGCATGCTGCCCGATACTGTCCCACTTGAACCACTCCAGAACTTCCTTGTTAGCTTTAGTGGTGTTGCTCATGACTTTTTCATTCTTTGTCAACAGAGGGTTTGGATCACTTAAGTCCACAAGAACCTCCTCATACACTTTTGTGGCAGTTCTCATGGACCTTGCCAAATGAGTGTCGGATTGGCGGAAGGTTGGTTCCACCCTCTCAACGAGGTCAGGGTGGGTCCCGCCAACTGTCTTTCCAAGTGGGCCATCCCAGAGAATCAGGTCTCTGTTTCTCTGGACTGGTTGTGGGACCAGGCGACCTTCCCTGTGACTAATGAGGAGATCGATTTTGTTGGGCCGGACCAAGTCCTCAACAGCAACACCAGGGAAGAAGCCTTGAAGCTGGTGTGGCGTTGCTTTCTGGCTGACTTCTGCGATGCTCTCCAGGCCGTAGCAGACGATTTTGTGCACTCCCACTGTTCCCTCAGGAGTCTCTACCCTCAACTGAAGGGTATATCTCTTGGTCATGACTCTTTTCTTCATCCCGCCAACACCATGCACAATCAATTTGATGTCCTCTCCACATAGTCCTAAACGCTTGGCTCCAGTGTTTGTGATGTAATTGGTATCTGAAGCCAGGTCAATCAATGTACCAATCAGATGGCCAGAATTGGTAGTAACCTTGAGGAGCATCATTAGCACTGGATATTCTTTTGGTACACTTCCAGTACTGGTGCAAATTGCTGCGGTGGTTTTGTTTGAGAAGACTTTCCTGCACTCTGTCCTCTGCTCTGGGGATAGTGTAGCGAGAAACTCTTCCTGCTGGCTTGTTAGGCCAAGAGGCCTTTTTTCCACCTTCACTGGGACTTTACTGCCACCGTCTTTTTGGGTGGTGAACCTGGGGCAGAGCAGGTAGTGGTGAGCCTCGCCTTGCCGACAGTCTGCTTTACTGCAAAGGAACCCTGAGTTGCAAAAGCCATTGTTTGGATGAATGCTTAAGCATCGATCGCATATCCCATGGGTCCTAAGGTGAGACTTTCTTCTCGCCAGGTCCATGTCCCTGAATGTTTTGCATGCAAAAAGCCTTCCAGTGTGCGTTTCGTCACCACAGGCAGTGCATGCAGTTTGCGGCCTTCCCGGAGAACCTCGTTGACCTGCAGTGACTCTGGAGAAAGCCTTCTTAGCCCTTCTCTCGATTGTTTCTATCGGGCGTTTCTCAGATGGAGCCTGTTCTACAAGGCTTGTTTCCAACTGGTCCAGCTCCTCAAGAATGACCTCCTGTCTCTTTAGGAATTGGAGAAGGCACTCAAAGTGGTTCTGCTGGGCAAAGCCATTCATTGGCTCATTTTTGTAAGCCACCCATTTCTCCTTTAGAAAGTTTGGTAACTTACTCTCCAGTGACTGTGCCACAAGTCGATTCTTCATCACATCCTCTTCACCCAGGATAAGAAGGTTGCTTAAGGCCCTTTCCACCGTTTGGATTAGCTCTATCGCTTTCCTAGGGTGATTTCCCTTTCCAGTGTGCGTTTCGTCACCACAGGCAGTGCATGCAGTTTGCGGCCTTCCCGGAGAACCTCGTTGACCTGCAGTGACTCTGGAGAAAGCCTTCTTAGCCCTTCTCTCGATTGTTTCTATCGGGCGTTTCTCAGATGGAGCCTGTTCTACAAGGCTTGTTTCCAACTGGTCCAGCTCCTCAAGAATGACCTCCTGTCTCTTTAGGAATTGGAGAAGGCACTCAAAGTGGTTCTGCTGGGCAAAGCCATTCATTGGCTCATTTTTGTAAGCCACCCATTTCTCCTTTAGAAAGTTTGGTAACTTACTCTCCAGTGACTGTGCCACAAGTCGATTCTTCATCACATCCTCTTCACCCAGGATAAGAAGGTTGCTTAAGGCCCTTTCCACCGTTTGGATTAGCTCTATCGCTTTCCTAGGGTGATTTCCCTTTACAGGGGCTAGGCCTTGCACCTCATTTGCTATTGTTTGGACGATCCTTGCTTTGTTTCCGTATCTGTTGTCCAAACGCCGGAACATTTCCTCAGCAGACCCACAGCTGGACAGGACCAGGTCCTTCTTCACCTTATCACTAAGGCTTCCTAGGAGATGGAATCTTGTTATACTTGCCATCCTAAGAGGGTTTCCCAATTGCTCCAGTTCTCCCCACTCAGCCTTCCAACGGAAGTAATCTGTCATGTCACCTGAAAATGTGGGGAGTCGTGCTCTCTCGAGAGAGAACTGATTTCTGGACCCGTAACCTCCAGGATACATGTCAGGGTTACCTCGGGGAGCACTCTGGTCCATTGGCGGTGTGTTCAAGGCGCTTGATACTGTTCCAATGCTGCCACCAACTGGTCCACTAGGTGTCTGGATTTTGGCACCTAGATTTGAGATTGTTGTTGGTGTGGGATTAAATGGAGCACTTGGGGTGGTATTGCCTGAAGAAAGTTCATGCTTGAGACTGAGACCGGTGCATGGAGGCTCTGTGGGGCTGACAGGATCAAGCATGTTTTTTGCTTTGTCTGACTCTCTTCCCAGTGGGGCCTTGCCATCCACATCGTCGGACAACTTTTCTGCGTCTCCTGGATTTTGCCAGCTATCCTCAAAGTCTCTAACTCGGCGCCACAGAGCTCGAACCTTCTCCTTCAACAACTTTGTGTTGGCATATGATATTAATGCGTCCCAGGTAGTGCATTTTTGCTCGAGCTCGTCAACCCTCTCCTTCAGGCAATTTCTGGTGAGCTCAAAGTCAGTTTTATGTAATTTATTTATGTTGCAACTCTCCATTTGGACCATTTTAGCTTCTGCACTGGAAATGCATTCGTTGATGTCATCTGCAGCGAACTTCGTCCAGATTATTTCCTGGATGAGCTCAACAGTTTCGTGTATTTGCGCAGGCAATCAGCTGTTTTCTCTGCGATGCAGGCCGCTTCTTCTTCTGCCTTGCCCTCTTCATCCTCGGTTCCCTTTACCGCACTGAGGGCTTCAGCATAGTCGTATCCTGTATCACTGACCCTCTCATAGTCTACCTCAAGGGCCTTCAGCTCATCAATTAGGGCTTTCTCCCCCAACAAGTTGACTTTGGAGGCAAGCTTATTGGCCCTCTTTGTGAGGGAAGATTGCGCGGCGGAGCGCTTCACTCTGAGGGTTTCGAGTTCACGTGAATCCATTTTCCTAGTCTGACCAGAGCTTATTTTACCAGGGTATTTCCCACTAGATGGCAGTGCTCCTTTGGCCAATCTCAGGATTGAGAATAGACAAGGTGTTTGCTTGGAGAGTGATTCCTCTTCAAGGCTTGAAACTCATCGGGGGATCCTATCCAACCCGGTGGTTATTACTGTTGGTTATTACTGTTCAGTTATTTCCGTTTTTTCACGGCCCTCTGAATAGGGATCGTCAGCCAGCATGGAAGGATTACTCTTTCTGTACTTTTTTGACACATTTATTGCAGCACTTTGCAGCAGATGTAGATGTAGATGTAACAGAAGCAGTAGCAGAAGCAGTAGTAGAATCAGTAGCAGTAGTAGAAGCAGTAGTAGAATCAGTAGCAGTAGTAGAATCAGTAGCAGTAGTAGTAGTAGTAGTAGAATCAGTAGCAGTAGTAGTAGTAGTAGTAGGTAATAACCTAAAGCACACATAAATGCAGTAAAAAATGAATATATCTTTCTGCATCACAATGTAAATATGTATATAATTGACATTAATTAATACCTTTATTCAACAATAAGTTTAATAAATTATTTAATCAACCATGATTTCACTATTTATCATTATTCATTATTTTAAACGTAAAAACCATACACACAAACATTAAGCCGAACCGAACTAAAGAACTACAAGTCCCAACAGTTAAACCCGGAAGTGGAGCGCCGGCATAATTAACCCCGTCTGCTACGCAATGGACTTCGTTTAAAACATCAATTTGCAGCCGGACAAACATGACAACGATGCAAAATGAGCTAAATAAAGACACCACTGTTCGACCAACACTTTAGCACATGCTGTTTAAATAGCCGATTGCGAACGGTAACTGTGACAGCATAGCAAATCGCGATGCTGCAAACACAAAGCACAACGGACAAAAGCAGACAAACAAAGCAACCGATCATGATCCAATCTAAAGTTAACTAAAGAAGAGCACACGCGTAGCTTACCATTGGGCCATGCCGACGACGAAGCGAGTGTATTCTCTAACTAATCAAAACGCGATGCTGCTTTTATACTTCGCGGGATCGGTCACCTGTCAGTGGCGGCCCCGCCCCTCTTAAAGTGCCAGGTGAATCCAACACTAGGTGAGAGAGAACGAATATGAAGCTGCCTGTCTGAGAGGTATGCGGATCATCTTGGACCGCAGTGCTGGCACCGCTGCGCCTGCAGCGCTTCGGGAGGGACTGTCTGATGAAATCCGGCTCATGGTACCACGTGAATTTGTTTCCTCAGTGGCTCACGACCATTTCAAAGATGGTGGCCTCTTTGGGCTCCCTCCACCTTCTCCGACTGGGGTGAGTCTGACCAGAGAGTATTACCAGTTGATGGCGAGCCACCATAGCTCCTATGGGGAGCTGCTCATGCAGGGGGGAGGGTTAGCCGCAGGGGCCCACCTCTCAGACTACATGACCCCCATTGATGGTGAGTCATGAACTTCGTCATCATCATCATCTTCATTGTCACAAAAAAAAAAACGAAAGATTGCTCATCAGTCTGAATGATTTATTTTGAAAATCAGGTTGGGCATGCTCGCGAGTCTGCAGCGTGCGGCCCGTTTCAAGGGCAAGCATTCTGTTTGTTGTTATTTTGGTCAACGTGATGTGGCGTGACATTATATTTCTAATTCAGAAAGTATTCATGTCACAGCAACACAACATGCAGACAATAATCAGGAAACAGTAAATCGGGTGTTTTTCACACTTGATATCAATCTCATCGCTCTCGTTTTCTGAGAATCAGAATCAATTCTCAGTAAATTGGCCTCATTAAACATGGTGCGGCGAGCCTGTCCCGGCATATCTTATCTGAGGTGATTATGTGGAATTATCAATTAGCTACGTCTGAATCCTAATGAGGTTAATGTTGCACTTTAGTTGCAGCAGCAACACAAAGTTAGATGGTGTAGCTGGGGAGGTCATGCCACACATGCCACCGACAAATTAAGTATTTCATGCGCATGTTCTACCTTCTGGCTAATGAACACCGGCATTCAACGTGCTTGCTAAGAGCCCAAAGAATACGCCAAGGTGATTTAAAGGCTTCTGACCTGTGCGTCCGCAGTCTCCCGACTGACTCCGAGGCTGAGCAGGAAGAGGACGCTGTCCATCTCGCCGCTGTCCGACGCCAGCGTGGATGTTCAGACCATGATCCGCACATCGCCGAGCTCGCTGGTGGCGTACATCAACAACTCCCGGTCCGGCTCCGTTGCCGGCAACTCGTACGGACACCTGTCGGTCGGAGGAATTAGGTAATGAGGGTCAACTGAAAGCCAAACTTGCGTTGTGTTATGATGAACTGTTATTTATTGCAGAAGATTGCTTCCAGACCGACCTCGGATAGCTGAAAATCCACGACCTAGAGGCGATTTATTTAACCTTAAGTTGAACTGCGATATTTCGGAGGAACACTGTATGCCACCTTGAGTTTGGACGAATGAACACGTGATTGTGGTATGTTTGGAACTGCAGCCCATCCTTGGCCTTCCCTCATCCCATCAGCCCTGTGGCCTACCAGCAGCTGCTGACTTTGGGCCACACTCCACCACTCATCCAGCCGGCGGCCGCCTACCCCAGCTGCCACCCGGCCCTCGGCCTCTCCGCGTTGTCCGCTACCGGCCACGGCACTGACTTGGCACCCCAAGTAAATGCTTTTACTCAAACTCTTTGCCTTGTCTTATTTGGTTATTGAGGGGGGTCCCATAATGCATTTGCAATCCTCATCGTCATGTAGGGTTTGGGTTGGTCAGATGGAAGTACCTTAGCGTATGAGGGTTTTTTTTGGCGGGGGGGTTAAAATCAGTGTCATCTTGCATGGTTGTCAGGAGCACTTGGGAAAGTCTTTAATATTAAATATGACTGTTCAATAGGTTACCATGGGGCCAAAGAAAGTTTGAAAGTGACGAGGAATACTACAACATTAAAAAAAAAACTCATAGCAAAGCATGAAAACCACGGATTCCGCGTTAAAAAAAAAAGAAAGAAAACATTTTTCTCCTCCCTCTCTGTCATATTTTGGATGCCATCAAGTCTTCAATAAAGGTAAAATTGATGTTAAACTTGAATATATTCATTTCTATTCCTTTCACATTGTTTTGCGTACGCTACATTGTAGTTAGTCCCTATATATTGTACCGTCCGGAACAGAACACAATTGGATTTACATTATTCCCTATGGGAGAATATTATGATTCGATTTTCGTATGAGTCGATTTTAGCGCGACTTTTCCGAATTAATTAAATCAGGAAACTCGAGGTTCCATTGAAATAATGAGCAGAGTGCCTGACTTCATACAGGAGTTGGATGCGCAACATGATTTGGCAACTTCTTTCCAAAGCATTTTAACATTGACTAGCTTCTTTGAACTCATCCTAAATGCGTCATCCTTTTCAGAACCGCTGTGGAGAATCCGTCACCAACTGCACAGTTGAGCCCGTCATCACCAAACGGTCAAAGGTTAAGCCCGAATCCAAGGCACCAAGTTCCCTGGTGAGTACATATCCAACACCAACGTGGCCCTGCTACAACCTCCTTGTGAAACACATTTCAGATTTAGAAAAAGTCCACATGCACCATAAGAGCTTCGCTTCGCCCCGCACTCTCATTACACCCCTCCAACAGCCCCGCTCTCCCGGGATGGTGTAAACTGTGCCAGTGTACTTCATTTTCATGAAATATTGGCCAGTGGCTTCGCCGTCATGTGAGGATTTTTTTTTCTTTCTGGTTCCATGACAAATTTCTGCCTGCTCGTGGACGGCAAGGCAAGTTTGTGCGTGATGCATGAGCGCGGCGCCGTGCACAGGCGTCTTGGGGCCACCACAATTGATGAAGATCGGGTGCCTGGGCTAGACACAAACACGCCACAGTCAGCATGTTCACGTGCACGATTGCACGTGCGGACGCTCATCATTTCACTGAAGAATCAGACTGACCAAAATGGTCGAGAGATTTGACAAAACTTCAAATATTTGCAGAAAGAGGGACATTTTATTCTTCCATCTATTGTTTTTTTGAAATATTTGAGTTAGACAAAGAACAAATGGATGGCAGATCTAATACAAAGCGCATGTCAAGGAAGCCAATGTTCTTTTAAAAGTGTGAAGGCTTGTGTGTTTTATAAATTGAATGTGCTGTATGAAATATATAACGTGCTCAAGAGGAAAGCCGTTCATGGTCATGGGAGAAAGCTTTGAAGGCCATCAGTGGACACCTCTGCTTCTCGCCCACCGTAAAGCAAGCAGACGTCACACGCAAGCGCGCTGCTAAAAGTAACAACCAACCCACACACGTCATTCAGTTGTTGATGTTGTGGACCCACAGATGAACAAAACGGGTGTACCGTCACAGAACCGTCAAGGTGTCTCATTGGAGCTTAAGGTGGACGTGGAACGTGACGAGTGCAAAGCAGAGCTGGAAGCCACGTCGTACGAGTCCAACTGCCACTGGGAGGGCTGCAGCACTGAGTACGAATCACAAGACCAGCTTGTGCACGTAAGCGTTTCAGCCGCGGCATCCGCGGCTGACAGTTTGTGGCGTTAAGGAAGCCGAATGCATACCTTTAGAAACTGTCCTAATTCAGTCGTGTGTTTCAATCGTAAAGCCCCTGTCACACCTTGACGATTTAGCCAGCGTATGCCGACGTAGGAAAAATTTGGCAAATACGCTGGCGTACGTCGAATAAGTTATGGGTAAGTTTTGTATACGTAACAGCACGCTGAAGCACGTTGGTATACGCCGAAGTACGTTGAGGTCGTCGAGAAATTTTAAGCATGCTTAAAATTTCTCGACATATGTCAGCGTATGGCTATACGTCCCGTATACGCAGGCCATAAGTAATAGGTAAGTTATGCGATCGTTGCACACGTTCAAACACGTTAAGTGTAGGTTACTCATAAGTCCAAATACGTCGAGAATACCTACTAGCTGTTCTCCAACATCCGTGCCTTCGAACTTGGCGCTTGGACATGCTGACCAGGCTGTCACGCACGTAGTTGGCGAAGGCTGCAGTGGCTGTGATGGGCTGAGGCTGTGCGAGACCTTTGATGAGCTCCCCAGACTTTTCTTTGCCATGACGCTGATGTTGTTTGGTTTATTAATGACACAAGTCATAATGGCGTTTGATTGCTGCTTTAATAGCGTGAATAGCAACTCACAGTAACGATGGCAAGCCGCACCTTGCCTCTTGGGTTATACCATTTTAACTAGACCGGGGATAGTCCCCAAACAGATGTTGGTACTGCAATGTCTAGTGCAGTTATGATTTGAAACGTCGAGCGCCAGCCTTTTTATAGACTACGTCACGTGATCGTCGGCAATACGCTGCTGCACGCTATGCATAAATTAGACTATCGTTGGGCATAAGTTGTGTACGCCGGCAACACGCTAGGCCAGCGGTCGGCAACCTTTGACACCGAAAGAGCCATTTGAATCCGGTTTCCACGGAAAAGAAAACACTGGGAGCCGCACATCTAAAATGAAAAAAAAACTTCTACTACTTTACCGCAGCATGTTTCTTATGAAATCCACGTGCTACAGAGAAAATTACATTTTATTCATTTAATGAACACATTTTGACCGTCGACCGGCGCGCCGTACCACCGCCCCCGCCCGTGCCACCGTCACGCCCGCCCCCCACGCCTCTCCCCGCGGCCGACGTCGAACGTCGCCGCCGCCGTCGCCTCCGCCGTCCTCCTCCGCCCCGGGCTCGGAGGCCGGGGCACGCGCCGGGTGCGCCGCCGCCGCCGGCCACGGGTCGGGCCGCGGGGCCGGGGCGCTGGGTGGTCGTGGCGGGGGTAGAGGAGACGACCGGTCGTCGACCGGCGCGCCGTACCACCACCCCGCCCGTCCCACCGTCACGCCCGCCCCCACGCCTCTCCCGCGGCCGACGTCGAACGCCGCCGCCGCCGTCGCCTCCGCCGTCCTCCTCCGCCCCGTTCGGCACCTCTCACTCCGGGCTCGGGGGGCCGGGGCACGCGCCGGGGTGCGCGCGCGTCGTTTCAGCGGGTATACCAGCTTCCGCAGTGTGACGTCTATTTTGAGCGACGAAAAATAATATCAAATAATTTAATTAATATTTTAATATTTCAAGATCACAATAATCTTCAAATTTAGAACTAAAATAATATAAAAACTAACACAAATAAAACACACTTCAATTAAATACAAAAAAAAAAAAATAGTAATTTATTTTCCTAAGCCAATCAGAGCCGCATTATAAGGATGAAAGAGCCGCATGAGGCTCCGGAGCCGCGGGTTGCCGACTGCTGCGCTAGGCATTCGTTGGAATAAGTTATCTATAAGTTATCGAAACGTTCTATATAATTTACTGATACGTTATGTATACGTCCAACCCGTTATGAATGCGCTATGTATACGCCCAAAATTGAAAAAAAAAATCGATAATTCAGCGTATGCCAGCGTTTTAGGGCAATTCTGATACGTCGGCATGCGCTGGCTGAATCGTCAAGGTGTGACAGGGCCTTAAGTGTTGGAGGTAGTCTGAATGATTTCCATAACAGCTCCTCATAGTTTGGTGCCTGTTTTTCTCCACGCCGCCACATGTGACTGACTGTGTAAGACACAGCAAGCGTTGAGTTTCTCAAACATGAGAAGAGAGAATGCGCAAGGATATTTCAGGTTCCATCAAATACACGCACAAAAAAAAACCAAAAAAACAGGGTTTCAATCGCTGTGATTGATTGTGACCGGCGCAGGGACGAGTCAAAGTCAGCTGGGATAAGCTGTCAGCGCTCCGTGACCATGAGAAGGATTCACTGTGTAGAAATTAGATCGATTGATGATTTGAATATAGAAATAGATGTATTTCGACTGAGATGATAACGATCGTCTTTGTTCTCAGTGTCAATTGTGCGCGTGTACGTCCCGCAGCACATCAATAACGAGCACATCCACGGGGAGAAGAAGGAGTTTGTGTGCCGCTGGGAGGAGTGTTCTCGAGACCAGAAGCCCTTCAAGGCTCAGTACATGCTGGTGGTTCACATGCGCCGGCACACAGGAGAGAAACCGCACAAGTGCACGGTGGGTAACCGAGGAAAGGCCCACGCCCCCCCCCAGGGGAGGACGGACACACTAACACGAACGCGGCATTTTCCAAGAGAGCACCCCTGACATCTTGTTTTCGTCTCATCTGTTGGCCCGTAGTTTGAGGGCTGCGCCAAAGCCTACTCTCGTCTGGAAAATCTCAAAACCCATCTGCGCTCTCACACCGGGGAGAAACCTTACGTGTGCGAGCACGAGGGATGCAACAAGGCTTTTTCTAACGCCTCAGACCGAGCCAAACACCAGAACCGCACGCACTCCAGTGAGGTAAAAGTCAGTTGGGCCTTTATCTGCATGACACCTTCTTCCACAATGCATGGATTTTGGGACTCACGCCCTTCTTGCTCTCTGGAAGCTGCAAGGCCCTCAACTTTGGCTTTCCCGTCTTCTCAGAATGTCATTTGTTTGTATTGCTGATTTTACCCCAGATTATAGCGGGACTCTCTTTTTGATTCAAGCAGATGTTTATTTGCCACACCGCATGTCTCGACAGAAACCGTACGTGTGCAAGCTCCCGGGGTGCACCAAGCGCTACACGGATCCCAGCTCACTGAGGAAGCATGTCAAAACAGTCCACGGCCCAGAGGCCCACATCACCAAGAGGCAGCGCAGCGACCCGCTGCCCAGGCTAACGCCGAGGGACAACAGCGAGAACCAGAGTCTCCACAGAGAGACGGTTCGTGAGAAAATTGCAGACAGCAGCTCCCCGGCAGGTGGGGAGGACGACGTGCATGTCAAATCCATCAAGACAGAAAATTCTGTGGTAAGACACTGAACCCTTCCCAGAGCATGATTGAGCATTACAGGCCTCGAAAGAACATTCGCCAGGAAATACATCAATGTTATGGGAGTAGCTGGACAAAAATCTTGATTATAATTTCACTGGCGTGAAGCGTTTTTTTCCATGAGAGGCGTGCATGGTAATTTGCTCAATCTTTGCTTGGTTCCGCAAAGCCTGCTACTTTATTCTAACCCTCTCCATGAATCTCTCTTTCCTTACGGCCAGACCTTGTTAAGGTGAGCTCGATTTTGCCTTTTACTATTCCAAGTCATCATTTGCCATTCTATGCCATCTTGTTGACTACACTGCTATCGTATTTTACCATCAAGGGAGATTCTAATGTACACCAGCGGACTTTGCTGGCCTGCTTTAAATCTGTGTTGAAGGGAGAAGAGCCTCTTTGTGGCTTGCCCATAATTAATATTGAAGGAACGTGTAATCATTAGCTGTATTAAAATACTACACATCCATGGCAGCCGGTATGTCAGGCTGCAGTTGAAACCTACAGTGGAGAGCCGTCACACAGTCTGAACATGATAAAAGCCACTGCAGGATTAATATGCACAGACTGGGAATTGGTTTTGCTGCTCTCTGCAAACAGAGTCAACCATCAAGCTGTGATCAAGACAGCTTTTTAGCACTGAATACATTACAGGCTGAGAGGCAACAGGGTTCACAGCGATGCTGCTATTAGCTTCTCGAAAAGGCAACAACGCTGATGACGTTTCATTCAAAAGAACAAACACTTCAATTGCAAGGTGAAGTAGCAGATGGCTTTTTAAAAAATCTATACATTTTTCAGATCAAATCCAAGGTTGGTGCCTTAACGTTCCTTAACGTTGAAAAGAAGCAGTGCTAAGATTGGGCAGCGAAAACACGGTCGCCTCTTGTGATGATTGGCCCGTTGCTCTGGCTTGGGCTCAAACCTCCTTTCATCCTGCCCATTTCCTATTCACAGACAGACTAAGATAGGCTGTAATCTGTGAAGCGCCCCCACCTCTTGAGCCCCTTCCTAAGAAAACACTCATTATTTACAATTACGATGGGCGAGGATAAAAGACAAGCCGCTCTCCGTGCCATGTTATTGCCGGTGATGGAGCGCGGCGTTTGACTGGCTGATTAGCCATAGCTGTCATTACTGAGCATGACAATGACTCATCACCACCCCGGAATCACTGTGACCTCCTCTGTGTTTGCAACTGGGACGAATGTTGATATTCTCATATCCCTTCGCTTATTTGTAGATGCAGCAGTCCAGTCCTGGCAGTCACTCACTGTGCAACAGCAAACCATCACCGCTTAGTGAGGCCATCGACAATGACAGTGGAGTAGAAATGGAAGGGTTGGGCAGTGGAAGCCTGGGGGACTTCGACATGCGCTGGAGTCTTTTGGTATTGATGATTCCAGTGACGGAGAGGCGGCAGCAGCAGCTAGTTTCAGCGTCCGGCAGCGGCTCAGCTTTCATCCACATCTGGAGTCTATCAAGAAGGTGAAGGTGAGGGACTTCTGTCAATGGACTGCCAACCCTGTATTTTCCGCTGCCACCAGCACCAGCAGACGGTGAGTGGACGCTAGTCGACGGTAGCACTCGTCCAGCGACTCACGCCTTCACCCGATGTTGTCCTCGGTTGCAGTGTTCCTCTGGCGGAGTGTAGGCTCTGGTCCTAGGTCTGCTGGGAAGTCTCTCAGAGTGCCATGACAGCGCTTCCTGCACGCTGAACTCACTTGATGCCCTCCAGCCTCCGCTCCTCTCGCAACTCTCCTCCTTCCTTCTCCAGTCAGACCTCACACTTGCACTACGACTACTACAAGCCCATCTCAAGCAATATCTCACCGTGCTCCAGTCAGACCGATCCTCGGAACCTGACCCCGGCTCGCACTACTCCCCCTGGGCAACTATGCTACACCCCAACCAACACCTCTGCCATTCATTGGGAAAAATTCATCTCCAAACCTGTTCGGCATTGTTTAGGGGTTCCGACGAATCCTACTCAAGACAGTAATGCTGTCATGTTCTTGATGGAGAGAAGAGAGAACATTGTACTCAGAAGGACTGCATGCAATCAGATGGTAGCCTCCACCACGCTCACAGCCTAAAGGACATTCAAGCAAAGGCAACACATCTCCACCGTTTGATTTCAACGGGAGTGTTAGAGGCCGCACACTGAGCCCCAAACGCTGATGCACCCATCACCTCGGCATGCGTGAGTTCAACTTGAAGGATGGAACTGTACAACTTCCTCACTTGATACTTTGCAGAAACCAAATCAGCCAGTACCACCAAAACAACCTAAATCAGTAGGCAGACACATTTCAAGCCTGCCAGGTTATGCAAGCAATGAAGTTGCAACAGCCCTGGTGACAATGCTTCGTTTGAATTGGGCCAGATCCTTTGACTTGGAATTAGTCTCGTGCTGCTTCCCAGTTTAGAGGAACCGATGAACTTGATTGACAGAATGTTGAATGATGATAAGCACACCAATCTTTCCAGGTCTGTTCCAGAACTCGCTTTTTCCTTGGTACCACCGGGGAAGAGAAACATGGCTCTTTTTGGAGTCCTTTAGATGAGACCTTCTGAAAACTATTGAAAAGTATTCCCTGGCATCCATTAAAGTTGCTAAGTGATGTGAAGAGGCCGATGTTACTGTTGCTGCTGCTGCAATCTACTGTCCTCTTGTACAGTGTCTTCTTTTGACAAGCCATATTTGCAAGTAATATGTAAAAACATTTTTCAGCAGTCGTGCAAGTGCCTGGCGTATACACAGGTGATTACATAAGTATATATAACTTGGCTTCTACACTAACATGCACCAGAGTTACCGTTTCTCCAACCTTCATATCTTCTTTTGACTGTGACAACATAAATATGAACAGTGATCCGACCGATCTGCTTATATATCATTTTTTTCAATTTATTAAAAAAAAAAACACACACACACACACACAATTGTAACAAACTCTTCTGGTGTCATCCATCATGCGGATGTTCTGACAACAAAAGCCACAGCCAAAAGCCTTGAGACAAATTATAATTAACCTCTTTTGCCCTTGGATTCCCCTTAATCTTAATTCTGGAGAATTCTTTACGGGAGCAGTTTGTTTCGTTTACAGCCGATGCAACCCCAGTGCAGAAAGCGAGCTCCACATGATTGGATGAGTTTGGTGTGGAACAACTCAAGATCTCTGATCTCAACCCCATGAAACAGAACGCAGATCGTGAGCCATCATCAGTGATCTCTGACCTCACAAATGTTCTTCTGGACTCAAATCCCAAAGACATACACAACATGATTTAGAAAGGCAGCAAAAAACAAGGAGGGTGTTGGTTCAACACATCAGATTCGAGAATTAACGCACATGATCATAGCGATCATTCACTTGCCCACTCCAGTCCTGGACATGCTTTGTTAAATCCACCGTCTTCACTTTGCAACAGCAATGTGTTCAATTGCTGCTCTTAAGCCCTGTTCACATGGGCAGATTTGTTTCAGCGCTGCTCCGGAGTATTTTGTTGCGATATAATTTTGCACCAGAACAAATTTTGTGGAGCGTTTACACGTACAAAGCCGCTGAGCGTAACAGCATCGACGCAGTTCCTGTTGTGGAACAAAACGACAGGAATGCGGAAGTAAAACATGCGCATGCGTAAAGAAAGAAGAAGGCGGGGAAAAGGAAGCACCATTTCCTCTCCTTCTTTGTGACAAAATGGCTTCTTCTCCGGAGAAATCAACGATGTGGTCGATAATCAGACGCCGCAGGAGAGAGAGAAAAGACCCGCCATGTTTTGAAGTGCAAAATACCCAGGATGCATGTTGGCAAGTACCCGGATGGACTCCTCCGACGCGTAGCGAGGCCACTCCCATAGCGAGCATTTGCTCTGGAGCAAATTTAACCCAGTTCATAGCTGTCATTACTGAGCATGACAATGACTCATCACCACCCCGGAATCACTGTGACCTCCTCTGTGTTTGCAACTGGGACGAATGTTGATATTCTCATATCCCTTCGCTTATTTGTAGATGCAGCAGTCCAGCCTGGCAGTCACTCACTGTGCAACAGCAAACCATCACCGCTTAGTGAGGCCATCGACAATGACAGTGGAGTAGAAATGGAAGGGTTGGGCAGTGGAAGCCTGGGGGACTTCGACATGCGCTGGAGTCTTTTGGTATTGATGATTCCAGTGACGGAGAGGCGGCAGCAGCAGCTAGTTTCAGCGTCCGGCAGCGGCTCAGCTTTCATCCACATCTGGAGTCTATCAAGAAGGTGAAGGTGAGGGACTTCTGTCAATGGACTGCCAACCCGTATTTTCCGCTGCCACCAGCACCAGCAGACGGTGAGTGGACGCTAGTCGACGGTAGCACTCGTCCAGCGACTCACGCCTTCACCCGATGTTGTCCTCGGTTGCAGTGTTCCTCTGGCGGAGTGTAGGCTCTGGTCCTAGGTCTGCTGGGAAGTCTCTCAGAGTGCCATGACAGCGCTTCCTGCACGCTGAACTCACTTGATGCCCTCCAGCCTCCGCTCCTCTCGCAACTCTCCTCCTTCCTTCTCCAGTCAGACCTCACACTTGCACTACGACTACTACAAGCCCATCTCAAGCAATATCTCACCGTGCTCCAGTCAGACCGATCCTCGGAACCTGACCCAGGCTCGCACTACTCCCCCTGGGCAACTATGCTACACCCCAACCAACACCTCTGCCATTCATTGGGAAAAATTCATCTCCAAACCTGTTCGGCATTGTTTAGGGATTCCGACGAATCCTACTCAAATGCAGTAATGCTGTCATGTTCTTGATGGAGAGAAGAGAGAACATTGTTCACAGAAGGGCTGCATGCAATCAGATGGTAACCTCCACCACGCTCACAGCCTAAAGGACATTCAAGCAAAGGCAACACATCTCCACCGTTTGATTTCAACGGGAGTGTTAGAGGCCGCACACTGAGCCCCAAACGCTGATGCACCCATCACCTCGGCATGCGTGAGTTCAACTTGAAGGATGGAACTGTACAACTTCCTCACTTGATACTTTGCAGAAACCAAATCAGCCAGTACCACCAAAACAACCTAAATCAGTAGGCAGACACATTTCAAGCCTGCCAGGTTATGCAAGCAATGAAGTTGCAACAGCCCTGGTGACAATGCTTCGTTTGAATTGGGCCAGATCCTTTGACTTGGAATTAGTCTCGTGCTGCTTCCCAGTTTAGAGGAACCGATTAACTTGATTGACAGAATGTTGAATGATGATAAGCACACCAATCTTTCCAGGTCTGTTCCAGAACTCGCTTTTTCCTTGGTACCACCGGGGAAGAGAAACATGGCTCTTTTTGGAGTCCTTTAGATGAGACCTTCTGAAAACTATTGAAAAGTATTCCCTGGCATCCATTAAAGTTGCTAAGTGATGTGAAGAGGCCGATGTTACTGTTGCTGCTGCTGCAATCTACTGTCCTCTTGTACAGTGTCTTCTTTTTGACAAGCCATATTTGCAAGTAATATGTAAAAAAACATTTTTTTCAGCAGTCGTGCAAGTGCCTGGCGTATACACAGGTGATTACATAAGTATATATAACTTGGCTTCTACACTAACATGCACCAGAGTTACCGTTTCTCCAACCTTCATATCTTCTTTTGACTGTGACAACATAAATATGAACAGTGATCCGACCGATCTGCTTATATATCATTTTTTTCAATGTATTAAAAAAAAAACACACACACACACACACAATTGTAACAAACTCTTCTGGTGTCATCCATCATGCGGATGTTCTGACAAATTATAATTAACCTCTTTTGCCCTTGGATTCCCCTTAAACTTAATTCTGGAGAATTCTTTACGGGAGCAGTTTGTTTCGTTTACAGCCGATGCAACCCCAGTGCAGAAAGCGAGCTCCACATGATTGGATGAGTTTGGTGTGGAACAACTCAAGATCTCTGATCTCAACCCCATGAAACAGAACGCAGATCGTGAGCCATCATCAGTGATCTCTGACCTCACAAATGTTCTTCAGGACTCAAATGCCAAAGACATACACAACATTATTTAGAAAGGCAGCAAAAAACAAGGAGGGTGTTGGTTCAACACATCAGATTCGAGAATTAACGCACATGATCATAGCGATTATTCACTTGCCCACTCCAGTCCTGGACATGCTTTGTCAAATCCACCGTCTTCACTTTGCAACAGCAATGTGTTCAATTGCTGCTCTTAAGCCCTGTTCACATGGGCAGATTTGTTTCGGCGCTGCTCCGGAGTATTTTGTTGCGATATAATTTTGCAAATTTTGTGGAGCGTTCACACGTACAAAGCCGCTGAGCGTAACAGCATCGACGCAGTTCCTGTTGTGGAACAAAACGACAGGAATGCGGAAGTAATACCTGCGCATGCGTAAAGAAAGAAGAAGGCGGGGAAAAGGAAGTACCATTTCCCCTCCTTCTTTGTGACAAAATGGCTTCTTCTCCGGAGAAATCAACGATGTGGTCGATAATCAGACGCCGCAGGAGAGAGAGAAAAGACCCGCCATGTTTTGAAGTGCAAAATACCCAGGATGCATGTTGGCAAGTACCCGGATGGACTCCTCTGACGCGTAGCGAGGCCACTCCCCCGCAAGCGAGCATTTGCTCTGGAGCAAATTTAAGTTAGTTGCGTTCATACGTGCACATTTGCATCGGTGCTGCCAAGAACGAGCATTTGTTCCGAGCAAATTTTTAAACCACCTGCCTGAGGTGGTTTAAATTTGATCCGAAACAAGCTGTTTTCGGGCGCTATGCTGGAACAAAGTTGCACGTATGAACGTTCGAGGGGAGCAGTTGAGGAGTAGGTCCGAAATAAATCTGCCCGTGTGAACGGCCCTTTAGTCTTGGTTCAAATAAAATGCTTCTTCATTGTGGCCATTGAGCTTGTGCCAAGACTTTTTATTTGAATATACTAATTAGAGATGTAAATACAGATAGGGTGATCGATACAACATAAAAACAGTAGCGCAGTTGCTTGAGTCCCACCAGATAGTCTGTCGTGGTTTAGGTGCATGCTACACGTTTTTCATTTGAGTTGTGGTTTCGAATCCGACTTGCAAATTACTTACGGTGTGCAGTCGCTCATGTTGCTTTCCATCCATAAAAATGTCCAACAAAATGTCTAGGCAAGGTTGCTTCATAGTCATTAGGATTTAGATTCAAAATGATAATAAATCAGAAGTCATATTTAGAACGTGCAGTTAAAGTATGAAAAAGCGTTCATTGCTTCCATTGTTGTTCGGGTCTCTCTAACAGAATAGTTGTTTGGGTTATTTCTTCTTTTTTTTTTTTTTTAAACACATATTCACACTCGTGAAATCAGAGCTGTTTCCCACGAGCAAGTGGCGTGGAAAAGTCAATCCCCCAAACTGGTTACAACAAAGTGTAGCTGTGGCCAACAGAGAAGGCACAGCACTCTGGAAGAGGGCCGAAAACACCCGACTGCCTCCCTGCCATGATCTGGAATGCGGAGCTTCCGCTGAGCGTCCAGAAATAACATTGGCCCTCTCCTTCCTCACAGCTTCCTTGCCGCGTGTGCGCACAACATTTTCCAAGAAGGCTTTGAAACCATTTCTTTTGACCTCATCCTACCTCCCCAGCAAGAGGCGGACAACATGTCAATTGTGGTTGGGAGAGTGATGAAAAAGGATGCTAACCGAGGGGGCGGTGGCGGGGGGAGCAGTTAGCCGGGCTGTACTTGAATATGAGCAGTGACAGCGCGGCCCAGAGGACGGCGTGCTCAAACGCACACAACAAAGAGGCTGAGCACTTGCGGGGAGGCGGCGCTCAGTGCTCGCAGCAGGAACAAATGATTGGAGTCTGTCAGGGAACTCAGCCGAGGACACGTTTGATCTCAACTTCCTTCTTCTTTTTGAGATGGGAAGTGGGAGGGAAAACAGCCGCAGGCGCAAGTCCAAGCAGAGGTGGCGACGCACTAAGATCTCACTAATGGCGCTGCCGTTTATCGATGACCGAACTTACTTGTTAAGAAAAACTCACCGCTCAACACTTTCCCGTCTCTCGGAACGTTCAGGAAATTCCAATTATTGTTGTTCCAGTATTCAACCTGCTCCCGAAGGCCCGCGCCGCGACTCATCTGACCCGAATAATTCATTAGCTGACAAAAGTGAGTTTTGACGAGATGAGCTGTATTAAAAGAATTTCAATCAGAATTTTTGGCAAGCGCAAACTCATGGTGGGCAGAGAGAGGCAGCCTGCTTCAATTCTCTCCGTCTCTCGGCTCTCCACTGGACCTCTTCATCAAGAGCGCACACAAACACACACAACCTTACTATTTCTAGGAGATAGATTTCTTGAGGAGAGAGGTACAACTCAAGGCCGCTGGAGATCCAGATAACTTGACTCAATTTGATTTAAAGAGCACTTTAAAAATAACCGTATTGAAACAAAGCCCTGTATACTAACACAGATCACAACGTAGCTTAGGAACACTTACAATGGGTTTTACAAATGAATAGTGAGGGTACACTTGACAGGTCTCTTACCTATAAGGAACACATCATAAAGACCAAAGCTAAAGTGGCATCAAGGAACAACATTCTCAGGAAGCTTACCAACACAAAGTGGGGTGCTGATGCCAAGACACTACGTACAACAGCGCTGTCTCTATGCTTCTCTGCAGCGGAGTACGCATCACCAGTCTGGTGCAGATCAGCCCATGCCACCAAGGTTGATACAGTGCTAAACTCTGCTTGCCGTGCTGTCACTGGCTGCTTGAAGCCCACAAAGGTTGATGACCTATACCTACTCAGTGGGATTGCTCCACCAAGCATCTGGAGGACAGTTGCATCCCAGAAAGAAAAGCTGAGACAAGAAACTGACACCCGCCACCAACTCTACAATCAAGAGCCAACAGCAAAAAGGTTAAAATCAAGGCATAGCTTCCTGCACTCTGTAGAGGCTCTGGCCAGAAATCTGGACAAGCAACGTGTCGCTCTGTGGACAGAACATCTTACCCAAGCCCCACAGCCCGTCTAAAGTGCACTTGGATATCATTGCATAGTCCATCTCTTCTCAGCTTCTGGACCTGGAGGAGCAGCTGCGCAGCTGACCTGAGGTGCCAAAGAGTGATGTAGGTCTGGAGACCATGTAGGGATTTAACCCTTTCAGGGACAGCGGTTCCTACAGTGGCCATCTTATCATGTTATCAGATTACAGGGTGCATGAAAGGGTTAAAGACAAATGAAAGAGTTTTCTTTTGGCTTGTCCCATTAGGACGTTTCCATCTACAGTGAGTCCGTCTTTTGAATTCTTCTCTCGGTCTCCCTCTGGGTTTCTTGCCTCGCATCTCCATCCTCATCAACTTTCGATCAATATATGTAGTACCGCTCCTATCGTTGTGCCCAAAACATCGATGTCTGCTCTCTCTAACATTGTCCCCAAAATGTCTGACCTTGGCTGTCTCTCTGATCAGATTATTTCTGATCCTATCCAACCTGGTCACGCCTACGCTTCCGGTGCCACTGTCTCCATTCCATACGTCATGTCTTATAACGATGGATATAATGAACTCGGAAGTGCACAGGCAGCCAGCAAAGGGTGACGAAAAAATAAGTCATGTGCTCCCTCTTACGTGTTCCAGTTCAGTGGCAAGCAGAAGCATCGTGTTAATATTACACGATCCACATTTCATTTTGTGCGACTAAAGAAGAGTGAATAGAATGTGCATCATAATTAGACAGTGGGCATGAAGGTGTAAAATTCTTTGTAGTTGAGAACATTCATTTCGAGGTGGTTATGGAAATGAGGCACTATGGACCGTTGTTTTCTTTCTTCCAAGTTTCTCATCTTCCATTGATCTCACATTGGCTGAAGTGGGGCAGTGCCAGCAAAGCCAGTAGAGCCACTGCGACATGAAGGAGATTCTTTGACCACTCACAGGATGGACAACACCATCACGTGTCACCCGGCTCGCAGTCATGACCACATTACAAACACGTTGGGCTAACAATGCTGGATGGCAGCAGTGCGCTCCAGCCACCCGTGTCAGCGCGGATGATGGATAGTTTTCGGCACACACAGACGCCTCATTCGTTTCTATTAGAGCAATATGGAAATGACCTCACGGGTTCAGTTACTGATCCATCTCACTTGATCGCATGATGAGCGCATCAGACAGCAGTTCTGGATCTAAGTTCCAACAATTATTGATCAGAAAGCAAAATGTGAGGCAGATGTTCATATATGGGTCGGTGTCTGATAAACCAAAGCGAGTGGCTAAACGACGTCTGTCAGAGATTATCTAAATCACCTTGCACTCTTTGCATGGTGGCCCCTGAGGGACACCATGCATTATTGAAGCCGCTCTCATTGCAAGAGGGCCACCTCCCCATGTCAGCGCCTACTCAATATTAACGAAGGACCTCGGAATAATGTTCATCCTCGGAAACTGGGGTCGGTGCAGATAAGCCTGAAGGGATAAAAACACCCGTATGGCTCTTTATGGACCCGCAGCCTCCGGTATTAGTAACGTGTTCAACTTCTAGCATCTGAACCTGACAACTAAGACAGTTTACCGAACTGCAGCACTTTTGAACTGGGATGAGGAGGAAAGGAGCGCTGCGTGGCGAGCGCTGGCACCCCGGTGTCACAAGCTAAGACCGCTTGCATATTCATGATGTGTCGCGATGCAAAATAACATCTGCTTTACAAAAGCAGGCCATATGTTTGGCCAACTTTGTCGTATTAGCGGCTCATCACAGCGAAAACAACCGAACGGCGAGGTTTCAACTCCTGGAGGCATACAAATGCAAAAAAAACCCAAACAAACAAAACAAGCCGGTGACTTTAACAGCGCTTACTGTACCCATCTGCTGTTTAATATCAGTACAAATTAGAATGGTAACAAGTTGAGGAAAGATACTTGCGAAGAATCACCAGGCAAGATGCGAGGCTAAGGTCAAGCGTGGTGACACTGGGGCTGGACGGTAGCATGGATTCGACACCAAATGGTGTGTGCATCCAAAAGTCAACACCAAAATTGTGGCTCTTCACACTTTGGGCGCGGCGCCGACTCGGAGCCGCATGTTTTCTGGGGACAACTTGTCTGCATTTCAGGCTGCAGCTGAGGGAGGTCAGCGCCGCCACCTTCCCTCCTACCACCTTCAGGTCTCTCCTCTCGGGGCTCAGAGGATGGAGGTCCTCATTAAAACCTTCCACGGCTGTGAACTCTCATCCTTATCAGCCAGTCCACCTTCTGGAGGTTTTAAACCGGCAAAGGTGTGCTGGGACCGACGGGTACTGGGTTCTGATGAGAGCGACTGCCAAATGACACTTTTCATACAATTTAAGATGTTTAATTACTACTAGAAAGTACACACACATTTTTTTTTGTCAAACCCTTTTCACCTCAGGACCCAAACATGATAAAATGCATTATATATTGCCATAACATGAATATATACATTATTGAAAAGGGAGATAACGGGCATGAATTGATTTACAACAAACCCTATGCCAAGACATTGTGTGCTTGCTCGATGATCAATAAAAGAGCTTAGAGCATTTTACTCAATTGGCAAGCCAATAAAAACTGACCTGGCCCCATTCTGGTTCCTAAAACTAAGACTGGACAGGCCCCGATCACCAAATTCCCTCAGTCAATAGCAATGAGTAATATAAACCATGTTTAGAGGCTTGTTGAAACACTTTTTCAGCTTTGCGACACGAACACGGAGATCACAAGGGCATCAAATATTCAGCACCTGATGCAAGGCTGATGTTTCTCAAAGTTGGATTCTTCTTCCTCCTCTTTGGCACTCACAGACATTCCGTTCTCTGTGTGGAGCTTAGCAATTAGGGGTGGTGTGAATGGGGGTCGAGTGGGGGTGTTTCAGACCCCTCACGGGCTTCTTGTGTTTGGACTTAAGAGTCAGTCAATGCCGCGTGCTCCTCTGATGTAAGACTTCAACTGACGTTTCTCTTGGCTGGTCCAACAAAATGAGCAGAACCATGCGAGGCGCCCTGGTTGCCACATTACAGAATATTTATGCTCAGCACAGCTCGGCCTGTCAGAGGCTAATCATGACAAGGATGATGGATGGTGTTTATTTTCTGATGATGGAACGCAACCCTCGCCTGATGAAAATTGGAAGAAAAAGGACAGATCACGCCGACTGGGTTATTAAATTATCAAACCATCATTTGCATTGATGGCAGCTGAGACATGGCTCGCGGGTGGAGGCGGGTGACAGAGGCCAGTCCACCTTGGACATCTCCCGCTGTCCTTGGCCCCCCACAATCTTCTCTCCACCGTGAATGACGGCTATAAGATGGAGAAACTGTAAGTAAGGTTTCGTAGATGTGAAGGAGCGGCGAGTTAAGTTGCACAGACTACTCACTGAGGGTTTTTTCCACAACGATGTTTAGAGCGCATCGCTTATCGCGTTTTCGTTTGAGGAGGAAGAGCCGCTTCGCTTGCACCATGAGATGAGCACACCGAATCGAGTTAGTCCTTCACCTCAATTGACGGAGACTGTCTTCTCTTTCCAACAGTAAAGGAAGGAAAAAAAGTCAGTTGTTGCTAACTTAAATTCCCAAGCGAGCAGATGACACCGTGGACGAGCCTGCCAAGAGGAGCCACCGCGACAACCGGGTGGGATATATTCTACACTACACTCCCGCAGCATTTGGGAGCGGAGTCAATGCCTTGACTTTTCATGATTTTGAAGCCTCATTTTATATCTGTGCCAATTTTTCGAATCACTCACATTTAAGATAAGATCAGTTTGTCTCACAATGGAGAAATTCGCAATTTACAGCAGCAAAATTCGGAGGGAAGAAAGTAGAAAAACTTGAAGTATTTGCATGCACAAAATAAATGTAAAAAAAATCAACTGTTCACAGTACACAATGCAATATAAAATATAAGATATAAGCATATATGCTGCATAAGGTGACTGTGCTATTTAAAATGGGTGAGTGGGGATGAGTCCAGGTTTTCAGGTGCGTCTATTCAGTAGCCTGACAGCAGTCGGTTTGGTATGGTTGCTCACAACACTCTCAAAAACATTTCTTTGCACTTTACAGGGACTTTCATATATCGCATTTAAAGACAGTCTGAGACAAGTTTGAAAACTTCTAGAATGGGAAAAAAATAAGTGTAAGATAAAGATGGGTTTGTTTACAAAGAAAACATCAGCCTCAAAGGTAAACTAAGCAGGAGTGATAAAGTCAAGTCAGACAACATGGATCAGATGGCATGAAGATAGGAGTGGATGTTGGAACGGAACTTAGCTCCACGGCATCAGAGCCACGGTAATGAATAATGAAGGCGTCTGCCCTCCCAGGTGGACGCAGCGTGTCAAGCAGACAGGTGTCAGTGTAGCTCGGGGACGACAGTCAATGAAGTTGTCTCCATATTAAGCAGACAGTTGGGGCCTCTTAAACGGGCACGGTGCGAGAACCTGCGGGGTCTGCATCTCATCAGCTCGGCCCGGGGCAAGTGGCGGCGACAGGGGGTACGGAAGCGTTTGGGCTTCTTCACTTCACGTCTTCCCATCCGCAAACTGGAAGTGACCCTGCGCCTCTGCCAGCCTCGCCAACGTTTCTCCCATCATGCACCGGGGCCGCACGCAGCTCCCATGAGCCTCGCCCCACTCCCTGCCATCTGCCGTGATTTATAGAAAAGGGCCGATGATTTATGGGCCAGTCATCTCACAATGAAGTTGTTCTCTTTCATTTGCGTGACCTGCCGACCTACGCGCCACTCGCTGCCAGGTTGGGGAACGGCACGCTAATCATGCACTATGAGGGTTTTTAAACAAGCTGGGGAGGGAGGGGGGCTGCAAATAGACCCTTTAATGAAATTAATTTTTAACGGCGTGCACGTGCTGAAAGACAGACCGAGGATGTATCCAGCACACAAACAGGTGTCTAGCCACCAAGGGCTTAAGATGACTCTGTGCAGTTGCCAATCGGACCTGGATCACGACAACCACCATGTCCTGTATGAGCATAGTTCAGACGCTGTCTCTCTCTCGGGTATCTTGTTATTTTTCTTGTTATCTTGAAATTTCATGTTACCGTAAACACACTACTTATTTTTCATGAAATTTCAGCATAGAGTCGGTAGGTCGGACAAAGTTTTTTTTTTTTAATCTTTTTTTCTCCCTCCCTCCCCCATCAAAAACGTAAACAAAATAACCATAAAACATAAAACAAGGAGACATTGAAACCAGTGCCGGATGCTCGTCTGTCAAAGAGGGGAAGCTCAATTTTGGTCGACATCATAAAATGTGTCCGTTTATTTATACGCGAATTCTACTCTAGCTCCGTTCCTTTTCAAGAAAATGATCTGTGACCCTGTCATACCAACAAGGCGTCTTTTCCCGGGACTTAATTAGTGTCCAACAACTACAGCAACTACAATAAAACCCACCAGAAATAAAAGATTAATTTGTCGCTAGTTGTTTGTTTACAACAAAGAGTGTCGCTAAAACGATTAGGAGAAGTCTCTAACTCAACTCGGAACAGAATGCGAGTTGAAAAATTGCTCGCGACGGACGTCTACACTAAAAGCTCGGTGATTGGCTCATTTCAATATCAATCGAACTGGCACACAGGCTCAGACAGATCATCCAATCTGATGCAGAAAAGCCTGGCGTCCGGTACCCTCCCACTGCCATCCAGTCCCAGAGACGACGAGCGTACGTGGGCGGGACAAAAAACAGCTTGTATCCAATGACTCGTCTCCGTTCAACGCATTGGGACAACCTACCCTGAACTCACTACCATTTAAAGCACAGCGAAGCTGCGAGATGAATGAGAAGGGAGTCGCGTTGTAACCAGTAAGAAGAAGCTGATTCGGAACAAAAGTTGAGCACGTTGTAGCGCATATTTGGTCAATGACATGTACACACAATTAAATTTACATTCATATATTTGATCACTTATTCTTTGACATTTTAGGGGAAGCCGAGCTTCCCTTGCAGACCGAGAGCAATCGCCGCTCGGCGGCGAGAGAGTTGGGTACCCAGCGGCTGGGTGTTACAGCCATCTCGTTACCTCTGCGTCCCACGTCCTAGACGGCCCGTGGTGGTCGTCAAATAGTTCGTTGAATCTTTTCAATACAGCAGTGGATGCTATTTTCTTAATATTATGGTGCGAAGATGCGACTGCAACACACAAAACGCGGTTTAAACTGTTGTCGGAGATCGCGGCCGCCGCCATGATTCAATGTTGTTGACAGACGACAGGGCAAACGATGCAACGTGAATATCGTGAGAGTTTGCACCAATGTAAACGCTCTAAATTCATCTTTCCTTTAATTATTTATTTTGTCTGTGGTTTTATTGTTCTTGTTTTGATTGTAAAGCGTCCTTGAGTGTTTTGAAAGGCGCTTATAAATGAAATGTACTATTATTTTTACACAAAAATGTCGAAGGTTTGAAAAAAATGCCGACCGTTACGTTTTTCTTCGAGGTAGAAATTCTCGGTCGGTCGGGTTACCGGAAACACACTTTTTTTTCTACGCCTTAACCTAACGTGATATTTCTATACTCCCTTCAACAATCAACGTTCCTCATAATATGTTAACATACTTCCACCACTAACATGATACAGTATTACATTGGAGGATGTAGTGTTATGATGAGTGATTATTAGTCAGTAACAGGATGACTTACGTGAGCTCCACACACCGTAGAAGTGAACTGGACGCAAACATGAGCTCGAGTCCGTCTGTGTTCGTTTGATTGCAAACGAGGCACCAGACCAGAGTTCAGAATGAGTTTGCAACCACCACCTGGTTCCAGCTGTTGCAGTGCACCGTGGGACTTGAAGTTTTAGTGGGTGCGCTGGCCTGGACTTCTTTTCTAATAAGCCATCTAACCATTTACACTGATATTCTGCACTAAATAAAATTGAATTGCACGTTAGCTACTTTCCGTTGTTGAAAAATGGAAACGATAAGCAAAGTTTATTTTTCTTTCATTTTTTAGGAGTGTTGAGCATTACGGACGACAAGGTCCAACCTCACTCAATCAGCTCGAAATTGTTTGCCCTCAGGTCACGATATGCAGCTTCCGTAGTTAACAAGACGTACAATTAGTAGACGTTTCATTTAACGTGAACTGGAATGTCAAGACGGTAAAACTGTATGCCCTAATTTAGATGTGCGTTAATATTGGTGCAACACTGAGTTCAGAGCGCCATCTGCTGATGAAACAGAGTCAATAGTTAGCCGTCAACCACTGATGACCGTTTTCAAAAGAACAAGTCAATGTACAACAGTGACAATGTCTGATCGTTTATTTAAGTCTCAATTGCGATGTAACATAAATACTTGCAGTCAGTCTGCGGAATATAAATATAGTACTGCGTGACGGGCAGATGCATGCGTGTAGGTGCATTCAAAGGAATTTATCGGCGACATACTAACAACCTCTCTTCACTTTCTCCAAGACGGTCTTTGTTCGACTGAAGTAAAAGAGGTGTCTAACTAAAGGCACGCGTATAAGACAACAGTGAACATGGAACATTCAACGCAACAGCCCTGCTTCTGACAAGGCCATGGAAAATGGGGAGGCCCGTCTCTTAAAAGGGTGTGATGACAGAGGCACATTTCTACAAAACAATTGCTGTGGGATTATTTCTCACTAAACACCAAAATATAATTCAAAACAGCAGTTTCGGTCTTCATTCTCAGGATGAGTGGTTCAGTTTCACATTTCTTTTCAGTCAAACATAGAAATACAATCTTTATGAGGAATTACAGGAGGTGATTGGTCATGGGTACCACAATGACCTTCACAGGCTGGCTCAAGGTCATTGTCACCATCAGCAAGCTTTTCCACTAAAGCTGCTGATTGTCTACCTTGCGTTTTTCAAAGTTCCATTTAGAACATCTTTGAAAAGCATCTAAAGAATGTTTGCAATACGTTCAGCCTTTAGTGGAATTTAGAGCATTGAGCTTATATTTTTGTGAATATGGAAAACATCTAGAGTAGTCTTAATTTCGTGGTTCAACAGGAACTGGACTGGTCTGCGAAGGACCAAGCTCAGTATGGAGCTCCAAGAGATCGTCTAATTCTAAATAGTGAAATAGAACGACTTCATTTATGATGAACACAAACACATTTTTAGGTGTGTTGTCTAATTTTCTCTTCCAGAAAGCAAAATTAAAAGGACATGTCATGTGCGTATAGATTTCTCACTGGAAAATCTAGAAGACACTCAAGTGTCCTGTTTAGTTATATGCAGAAAAACAGAATGAAGCTCCTTCAAAATATTGTGCTTCACTTCATTTAAACCAAGATGTGTACTGTTGGGCTCAAAAGTCCGTTAAGCTTCAAATCATTGGCCAGCCAAGTGATCCTCTGCTGCAATGTGGCGAATTAGCTTTGAGAAGAGACGCCTTTCTCCCAGCATCCAGGAAGTCAGTGGATGCTTTAAGCTTTTCGGGACTTTGTTACGGCCCGTGGCCTCTCATCTTCTGCTTCCATCGTATAGCATGAAAAAAAGCTCATCGACTCTTTGCTGTAAATTAGCGGGATGCAAAAAAAAAAAAACTAAGCCAGGAAGTGTATCAAAATGGTGCTGAAAGAGTGAACGTGTTAAAAGTTAAAAGCAGGTTAGTAGGAAGAGATGTCGGAAGAGCTGCTGCTATTGCTGGTGGAAGTTTGGGCCCTCTTGATGTAGAGGTTGAGCAGCTTCATCTGTCAAAGGAAACATCAGCACATTTAGGAACATGAATGAGACCCGCTCATTTGCTGCCATCGGCCTTCTTTCATATAAGACGAGCAGTGGCGCAGTTTGTGTTGGATGTTAACTGTGTCTCAGTTGGAGGTTGGAGGTGAAGCCTGACAGCGACGGTGGACGTAAGTACCTTGCTGCCAGTGAGCTGAGACAGGTAGGGCTTGAGCTCCTCGCCAATCACAGCATAGACGGCCACGAGGCAGAAGACGCTGGCCTTCCTCACGCTGCTTTCCGTGTCGTCGTAGCCCTGCGCCGGCCAAACACATCCAATTGACGGAAAGAATATGGCCAAAAACCTGGAACCCAATGATGAATTTCTGCTTCACCTGCAGTAAACCCGGAATGATGTCATGCAGCAGCTGATGCAGCGGCTCCTTTGTGACGCGTTCGATGGCCCTCGTCTGCATTTTGATGGCGGCCAAGTTGATTGGATAGTCGGCCGTCTGCACGATGGGACAAAGGACCTTGATGCACTGTTCAGGGTGGATTGAGCCCGCCAATGTGGAAGCAGCCTCCTCTGCCGCACGCACCACCTTCGACGGGTGGATGCGATTGTTAGTCCGACTCAAATCAGGCGTTATTTCAACATATCCGCCACACACGGCGCTCACCTCCTTGTGGGAGTCTTTATGAGCTTCCAGTGTCTTCATTATGGTGAGTTCGGCATAGTTCTTGAAGCGGGCCGGTTGGTTTCTCAGGATCTCCTTCAGGACTCTCAAGGCCAGCGCTCGGATCATGTACTGAGGAGAGTCCGAAAGTAAATGCACATAAAATAAAGGTTCAACTGGGCGTGCATTATGCCTACAGTTGCAGAGGGGTGCAAACGTTTCAGAAAATCTCCATTGAATGCCAGAAATGTTCCAAATTGGAAACTTGAGTTGAGCGGAAACCTATCGGATCCACTCCACTTTATTTTAGAGCATTTTATAGAAACAGTGTGATGGTTTACTGCCATCTAGTGGTGAAGTGATAAAATGCAGCAAGCTAAGTGCATTTGGAGCACATATATAATTCCAATTTTGTTAAGTATTGTTTTAAATCAGGGCCAGTCCGGTTCTGGCAGGGTCACTGCAACTTGGCTCGCGGTGGTCCATAAGGGCCACCACCCAAAACATCTTACTGTTGGGCCCTGCGTGTTGTTTTCAACACTGTGTTTTACAGCAAAAATGTGAAATCAGGGCATTTAAGGTACCACTGTATTGTTTCAAATCCAGTTGCTTTTGTCATGATTATGATAAAACAACTACATTTAAATTCGCTTCTAAGAGTTGACCTTTGATTTTGTTTCTTTTTTTAATATTATTGGTGGCATAATCCCCCAAATCCCGGTGGAAAGTTTCTAACTTTAAAAATTGGTGGAATCTGGTTCTCATGGGCTCACCACCCATGGGAGGGGCCAAAGGGGTCGGGTGCATTGTGAGCTGGGCGGCAGCCAAAGGCGGGGACCCTGGCGGTCCGATCCTCGGCTCCAGAAGCTAGTTCTAGGGACATGGAACGTCACCTCTCTGGCAGGGAAGGAGCCCGAGCTGGTGTGTGAGGTGGAGAAGTTCCGGCTGGATATCGTCGGACTTACCTCCATGCACAGCCTGTGTTCTGGTACCAGTTCTCTCGAGAGGGGTTGGACTCTCTTCCACTCTGGAGTTGCCCACGGTGAGAGGCGCAGAGCAGGTGTGGGCATACTCATTGCCTGTACATTGGGGTTCACACCGGTAGACGAGAGGGTAACCTCCCTCCGCCTTCGGGTGGGGGGACGGGTTCTGACTGTTGTTTGTGCGTACGCACCCAACAGCAGTTCAGCGTACCCACCCTTTTTGAAGTCCTTGGAGGGTGTGCTGGAGAGTACTCCTGCTGGGGACTCCCTCGTTCTGCTGGGGGACTTCAATGCTCATGTGGGCAACGACAGTGAGACCTGGAGGGGCGTGATTGGGAGGAACGGCCCCCCTGATCAGAACTCGAGTGGTGTTTCGTTATTGGACTTCTGTGCTCATCACGGATTGTCCATAACGAACACCTTGTTCAGACATAAGGGTGTCCATATGTGCACTTGGCACCAGGACACCCTAGGCCGCAGTTCGATGATTGACTTTGTGGTTGTATCATCTGATTTGCGGCCGCATGTTTTGGACACTCGGGTGAAGAGAGGGGCGGAGCTGTCAACTGATCACCACCTGGTGGTGAGTAGACTCCGATGGTGGGGGAAGATGCCGGTCCGTCCTGGCAGACCCAAACGTATTGTGAGGGTTTGTTGGGAGCGTCTGGCGGAATCCCCTGTCAGAAGGAGTTTCAACTCCCACCTCCGACAGAGCTTTTCCCATGTCCCGAGGGAGGCGGGGGACATTGAGTCCGAATGGACCATGTTCCGCGCCTCTATTGTTGAGGCGGCCAATCTGAGTTGTGGCCGTAAGGTGGTTGGTGCCTGTCGTGGCGGCAACCCCCGTACTCGCTGGTGGACACCAGCAGTAAGGGATGCCGTCAAGCTGAAGAAGGAGTCCTATCGGGCCTTTATGGCCTGTGGGACCCCAGAGGCAGCTGACGGGTATCGACTGGCCAAGCGGAATGCAGCTTTGGTGGTCGCCGAGGCAAAAACTTCGGGCGTGGGAAGAGTTCGGTGAGGCCATGGAAGCCGACTTCCGAGCGGCCGAGGAAATTCTGGTCCACCCTCCGACGTCTCAGGAGGAAACAGTGCACCACTAACACTGTGTACAGTGGAAGTGGGGCGCTGTTGACCTCGACTCGGGACGTTGTGAGCCGGTGGGCGGAGTACTCAAGACCTCCTCAACTCCACCAGCACGCCTTCCTTGGAGGAAGCAGAGTCTGGGGACTCTGATGTGGGCTCTCCTATCTCTGTGGTTGAAGTCACCGATGTGGTTAAAAAGCTCCTCGGTGGCAAGGCCTCAGGGTGGATGAGATCCGCCCGGAGTTCCTCAAGGCTCTGGATGTTGTGGGGCTGTCCTGGCTGACACGCCTCTGCAACATCGCGTGGTCATCGGGGACAGTGCCTCTGGATTGGCAGACCGGGGTGGTGGTCCCTCTTTTAAAAAGGGGACCGGAGGGTGTGTTCCAACTACAGAGGGATCACACTCCTCAGCCTCCCTGGTAAGGTCTATTCAGGGGTGCTGGAGAGGAGGGTCCGTCAGGAAGTCGAATCACGGATTGAGGAGGAGCAGTGTGGTTTTCGTCCCGGCCGTGTAACAGTGGACCAGCTCTACACCCTTAGCAGGGTCCTCGAGGGTATGTGGGAATTCGCCCAACCAGTCTACATGTGTTTTGTGGACTTGGAGAAGGCGTTTGACCGTGTCCTCGGGAGTTCTGTGGGGTGCTTGTGGGTATGGGGTACCGAGCCCCCTGATACGGGCTGTTCGGTCACTATACCACCGATGCCAGAGTTTGGTTCGCATTGCCGGCAGTAAGTCGAAATCGTTTCCAGTGAGGGTGGGACTACGCCAAGGCTGCCCTTTGTCACAGATTCTGTTCATAACTTTTATGGACAGAATTTCTAGGCGCAGTCGAAGCGTTGAAGGGGGCCGTTTTGGTGGCCTCAGTATTGCATCTCTGATTTTTGCAGATGATGTGGTACTGTTGGCTCCTTCAAGCAGGGCTCTCCAACTCTCACTGGAGCGTTTCGCAGCCGAGTGTGAAGCGGTTGGGATGAGGATTAGCACCTACAAATCTGAAACCATGGTCCTCAGTCGGAAAAGGGTGGAGTGCCCTCTCCGGGTCGGGGAGGAGATCTTGCCCCAAGTGGAGGAGTTTAAGTATCTTGGGGTCTTGTTCACGAGTGAGGGCAGAAGGGAGCGAGAGATCGACAGGCGGATCGGTGCAGTGTCTGCTGTGATGCGGACGTTGTATCGGTCTGTCGTGGTAAAGAAGGAGCTGAGCCAAAGGGCGAAGCTCTCAATTTACCGGTCGATCTACGTTCCAACCCTCATCTATGGTCATGAGCTATGGGTCGTGACCGAAAGAACGAGATCCTGGATACAAGCGGCCGAAATGAGTTTTCTCCGCAGGGTGTCCGGGCTCTCCCTTAGAGATAAGGTGAGAAGCTCGGTCATCCGGGAGGGGCTTCTCCTCCACATCGAGAGGAACCAGATGAGGTGGCTTGGGCATCTGATCCGGATGCCTCCTGAGCGCCTCCCTAGTGAGGTGTTCCGGGCATGTCCCACCGGGCGGAGACCCCGAGGACGACCCAGGACACGCTGGAGAGACTATGTCACGCAGCTGGCCTGGGAACGCCTCGGGATCCCCCGGGGAGAGCTGGAAGAAGTGGCCGGGGAGAGGGAAGTCTGGGTTTCCCTGCTAAAGCTGCTGCCCCCGCGACCCGGCCCCGGATAAGCGGTAGAAGATGGATGGAATCTGGTAACCCTAATCAGAGACTACTTACGTCTTTGTCTCCGAGCATCTCCAGGAGAAGCAGCAACATGGTCTTGAAGTGCTCGTCCCAAACCACCTGCGCATCCTCTCGTGCCACCTTGAGCAACTCCAGCAGGGTGGCTCGGCGCTCCTCAGCGGGCCGCTCCTCAGTGCCACGCTCGCCTGCCGGGCCTTGGGACAACCCCTTCAGCAGCTCCCCCACCAGGTGCTCGGTCACTCCTACAAGAAATGATGCAATTCAGCCCAATTTGTATGTGACCAAGCAATGAATTTATGATTTGCATTTACCTGGGACATTTCTGGGGCTCTGGATCTTGTTTTCCACACATTCGTGCTGGCGTCCTGCAGGTGACATCATAAAATGTATCAATCAAGCAGTGACTTCTGACCACTAAATGATGGAGATCATCATCAAGTGGTCCAAAAATTATTTCTTTCCTACAAATAAGGTATCCTTGTGCATTTATCTAAGATAGCGACGTGGAACAACGAAACGCTCTTCCACTAGAGAGCAGAAGGGTCAATTGAACTGAATTGACCTGTTGCAATGCTATCGAATAGATTTAGGTTGAACTAAATGGTCCCACATTTCGTACTTAGTGCTATTTATGAGTATATTGAGACGAGATCATCATAATCTCAGTAAACGTACAGGACTTTGTGACATTTGAGATTGGTGGTGTACCGTGAGGTTTTTCCTCACGTAAAATACCATATGTAGCAAACAGTGATGAAGAGCGCCTCTCGCGATCACACTCATGTGTGACGCACCATTGAGCCGCAGCTCCATGACATCATAGTTGTGCGGGTTGTAGTCTCTGAAACGTTGCAGCGTGAATGAGCGTGGCGAAGGTGTGTTCAGTAATGAAGTCTTGTTGTCCAGGGCTGTTCGCCCGGCCTCCACCACATCACTGTAAAGCCTAAGGTCAGAGGGTGAAGGAGAACCAGCTTCAACCTGTAAAATACAGAATAGCATTGGGGGGGCTTGTCATCAGTGAAGGTGAACTACATGAATGGTCAGCTCCAGTCACCATGGTCTCCCGTTCTCCATCTCGCTTGTATGGCTCCATCGGCTCTTCTTGGCTACGGAAGCTGAAGTTCTGGATTGCCTCAGTGACGCCACGCAGAGAGCTGTAGATCTCCTCAGAGTTCAGGTTCTCACTGTCATACTCCGGCATGCTGCAGAGGGTGCATTTCAATGAATGACAACCACTTGTGTTCATTCATAAACGTTGCAAGTGCAAAGCCATGTATCTGAACAAAAAGAGTTTGACAAAGGCAACCATTTAACTTGTAAGAGAGCATGCAAAAATGTTTGAAGTAACCCTCTGAGCCATCACTTGTGTCAAGAAATGCTTCATTTTGCATTTGTGAACATGGAGCTGAAGTGCCTCACCAAAAAGTTCCAGTTTTGTCCCGTCTGGCAATAGGACATTCTTAGTGGCTTGTGAACAAGTTTTTATGGTTCATTTCCAACAATGGTGTCTTTCTTGAAGTCTACTTTGGCTCAATCAACGATGGATGGGACAATCTGACACTGCTTGACCTGGAAGTTCATCTTTAATTTCTTTTGTTCTGGGCTCTTTGGTTACCATTTGTATTATCAGTATCTTCCCTTTTTTTTTTTTTTTTTTTTTTTGCTTGCTCTGGTCCATCTCTCGTGTGATAAATACGATGTCACCAAACAGCACAGTAACTACTTGTCACTCTTTAAATTGGCCGATTGACTGATTGACTGTGATGCTATATAGAGGACGTGTCTTGATTGAACATTCAATCTTTTCTGGAGTTATGGTTCAAATTAGTTTTCAAAAAACATAATTTAGTCAAACTGCAATTCAAAAGCAATGCCTCATTGGTCTCATTGGTTAATTTTCATTTGGTTTTACTTTTGTCACTCAGGTTGTTTCTGCAACCACTGTGGATTTTTCTTTCCAATTATTTTGTCCACATGTGTGGATCAAGTCCAAATCCCAAATAGGGTTTGTGTGAGAGGCAATAAAATCCCGACAAGGATATACAATGGGGAAAAATGTACCTGGGAGAGAGCCCCCCATGTGAGTAGGCGGTGGGAGATGTCAGTGGGCTACTGCGACTGCTAGAGTGGCGTGGAGTTGTTCGACCCGCCGAGCTACTGGGAGATGCCTGCGAACACACACGTCCCAAGAAAGCTTAAGTGTGCATTTGTGTGGGGGTTCGGGTATGCGCGCTGAAGTGCGTTACCGTGCTGATGCCACTGCTGCTCCTCAGGTGGTTGTGCAACAGCTTGCTGGTCCCATCTTGGAAAGTTTTGGGCAAAGCACCAAGTAGCATGGTGAACTCTGGTGTGTTGAGCTCAAACAGTGCAATGAGCACCACCTGGGCCGCCTGCATGCAAGTATGGATACAAATATTTGTTGAAAAAACCCGTCTCACTATTTTATGCCACTTTGTGAGGTCTCGGTGATGGATAATTACACAAAATTCAAAATCGGTGTTGAAAATATTTGCTGAAACAGAGCTAGGAGCCGGGTTGCAAAAATTCTGAACATTTTCGAAGTTGGAAAATTTTCATGGGAATTAACAGGAATTTATGGGGAAGAACAGGAATTGACCAGGAATTTACAGAATAGAAGGTTGGATTTTCATAGGTAAATTAAATATATTTGGGGAAAAACATTTGAGTCTAAAAGAAGCAGATTTCATGCAAGAACAGTTGAATAGCGACACAATGCTATTTCTCAATCAAATCCACATAGCATGATGCATACATTAGGGCAATTGAGAATACACTTCCGACATGCACTCTACTTTCTCCCATTAAATGCATAGAAAATGTCTTCAAACTAAACCGGGCGTCACCAATGTAGCCCCCAAGCACCACTTTTGTAGACCGCCGGCCTGTTCTAAAAATAGGTCACCAGTGATGCGGTTTTGTGAGTTTTTCTGGAAATATTGTAGTACTGATCATTCGAAAACATAAACAAGGCAAGATCCGAGGAGAACCACTGACCTGCAGTGCTTCATTACATTCAATAGGCTCTCGTAACATTGGACAGCATCTTATGATATGATTGTTGCCCACTCGGCATCCATTCCAGCCTGATTATCCTGGAAGGGGGAATACCCGTGAGTATCTGTGATTCCTTTTTAAGGTTGCTTCTTGGATCCCCTAAGAGGGATTTCTCGGTGTTCTTCCTTGCCCAGATAGGATATCGAAACCAGGAGATGTTGGTTTTGGTGAACTATGCATCTGTGTGATGGCCCTCTTTTGTAATTAAGAGCGATAGAAGTAAAGTTGACGCAACACGTTGATATTTATACTTGAATAAAATTCACATTAAAATTCCATTAATCAGAAACTTTTGCAACCCTAACTAGGAGCAGAGCTACAGTTGTAAACATGTCACGGCTATTTGCTTGATGATTCTACCTGCTTGCACCTCTCCTCCAGGTTGCCCTCTCCAGGTAGAGAGGCCACAGTGCTGGCACGACCTGACAAATCTTCCCAGTTATGAAGGGTCTGGGAGTTTGGTGAATTAAAAAAATGCTGAATGCGGAAACAAATCAAGATGTGAAAACCAAAAGAAAAGCATTGAACCAAAACATTAATGGACAATATGGAGAACGTAGAAGTGACAACAGAAAATGTGGCAGGAACGAAAGATGACATTGAAAAAGGCCTACCTTCCGGACATCAGAGCTTTTGGGTTCAGTGGTCCACGTGATGATGCGTGAGACAGCCAAGCGTGTCTCGCTGGTGTTGACAAAGTCGGCCGGGTCCATCCGCCGGGCTAGCGCCTCGATGTAGCGCAGAATGGCCACCTTCACCTTCAGGTTGGGTGTCTGCGTCTGGTCCACGATGAAGCGCATCAGGATGTTGAACTGCTGTTCGTATGGGAACGAATCACTGGAGACAACAGATGGCGTTTCATCCAGCTGCACCAACTTATTACATCCAGATATCCCAAACCCAAGTGTCTATCCACACCAAGTGACGTCCAGCGCCTTTTGAACTTTGGCCTGGACAGAGCCCAGGAGGTCAGCACCCATTTTCTTCAGCAGCTGGGTGAGGAGGA
The DNA here is from genome assembly GCA_026261675.1 of Hippocampus mohnikei. Classification (NCBI taxonomy): domain Eukaryota; kingdom Metazoa; phylum Chordata; class Actinopteri; order Syngnathiformes; family Syngnathidae; genus Hippocampus; species Hippocampus mohnikei. The sequence goes on from JAKGUB010000284.1 coordinate 21,272,394, forward strand.
TGAAAAGCCAGTCGAGCAGGTCTTCCCGGTGCAGAACTATGAAGTCCACCAGAGTCTCCAGGAACATGCTAAAGACCTGAGAGCAACATGTTACAAGACAAGAGCAGCATTTGACATCATGGCGTGCAGTAACTGACAGTGACTGTGTTTAGTAAAGACCAGCAAACACTTACTCTCTGGTGTGTGTTAGAGTCCACACAAGCGAGGAGCCGTGCAACATAAAATGACAGTTAGTTGCCCTTCAGTTAGTTGTTAAACGTGATGCTACCGTGATTGGCATGGAGGCTGTGTTTAATGTGTATTACCTTGCTGTGGGGATCTGCAAACATCCTGGTGAAGATCTCACAGAGTCTCTTCAACTCTACACGGCTGAGACACAAACAAAAACGGGGTTGGGTTGCATCGTATAAAATACTAACTCCCAGCCACGTTAATGTGCCGTGAGATGGTCAGGGTTGCCACGGGAAATTATCCAATTTCACTCACATGGTCCGAGAATGATTTATTTATGACAAAACAGCATGTCTTTGGTCATCCATCTACTGTATGCCAGCAATGCCCAGTGACTAGCAGAACAATGAAATGTTCTTTAACTAGGCGGCAGTAGGAACTTGCATGATATCATCCATCAACTGTTACGATTCATATAACAGAATAACAGCATTACCTTCAACTAAACAGGGCCAGATTTTACCCTGAGTAAGTATTTGTGACTAAATGTTGATAAGATCATCACTATTTCAGTATACAGACGCTCCCCGGCTTACGAACATCCGGGTTACGAACAACTGTACATACGAACATTTTCACGGGTATGTCGAAAAAAAAAGAAAAAGTTCGATTTTGTATTGCGCGCCTTTTTCCGAATGCCGAACGGGGCGGAGGAGGACGGCGGAGCCGACGGCGACGTTCGAAGGCGGCCGCGGGGAGAGGCGTGGGGGGCGTGTGACGGTGGAACGGGCGGGGAGGCGTACGGCGCGCCGGTCGACGACCGGTCGTCTACTCTCCCCCGCTGAAGCCGCTGCTAGTTTACCGGGCCGCTAACCCTCGAGCCAAAAAACTCGGACGTGGGAGGAGTTCGGTGAGGCCATGGAAGCCGACTTCCGGGCGGCTTCGAGGAAATTCTGGTCCACCATCAGACGTCTCAGGAGGGGGAAACAGTGCACCACTAACACTGTGTACAGTGGGGATGGGGCGCTGTTGACCTCGACTCGGGACGTTGTGAGCCGGTGGGCGGAGTACTTCGAAGACCTCCTTAACTCCACCAGCACGCCTTCCTTGGAGGAAGCAGAGTCTGGGGACTCTGATGTGGGCTCTCCTATCTCTGTGGTCGAAGTCACCGATGTGGTTAAAAAGCTCCTCGGTGGCAGGGCCCCAGGGGTGGACGAGATCCGCCCGGAGTTCCTCAAGGCTCTGGATGTTGTGGGCCTGTCATGGTTGACACGCCTCTGCAACATCGCGTGGTCAGCGGGGAGAGTGCCTCTGGATTGGCAGACCGGGGTGGTGGTCCCTCTTTTTAAAAAGGGGGACCGGAGGGTGTGTTCCAACTACAGAGGGATCACACTCCTCAGCCTCCCTGGTAAGGTCTATTCAGGGGTGCTGGAGAGGAGGGTCCGTCAGGAAGTCGAGCCTCGGATTGAGGAGGAGCAGTGTGGTTTTCGTCCCGGCCGTGGAACAGTGGACCAGCTCTACACCCTTAGCAGGGTCCTCGAGGGTATGTGGGAATTCGCCCAACCGGTCTACATGTGTTTTGTGGACTTGGAGAAGGCGTTTGACCGTGTCCCTCGGGGAGTTCTGTGGGGGGTGCTTCGTGGGTATGGGGTACCGAACCCCTTGATACGGGCTGTTCGGTCGCTATACCACCGATGTCAGAGTTTGGTTCGCATTGCCGGCAGTAAGTCGGAATCGTTTCCAGTGAGAGTGGGACTGCGCCAAGGCTGCCCTTTGTCGCCGATTCTGTTCATAACTTTTATGGACAGAATTTCTAGGCGCAGCCGAAGCGTTGAAGGGGGCCATTTTGGTGGCTGCTTTTTGCAGATGATGTGGTACTGCTGGCTCCTTCAAGCGGGTCTCTCCAGCTCTCACTGGAGCGTTTCGCAGCCGAGTGTGAAGCGGTTGGGATGAGGATCAGCACCTCCAAATCTGAAACCATGGTCCTCAGTCGGAAAAGGGTGGAGTGCCCTCTCCGGGTAGGGGAGGAGATCTTGCCCCAAGTGGAGGAGTTTAAGTATCTTGGGGTCTTGTTCACGAGTGAGGGCAGAAGGGAGCGAGAGATCGACAGGCGGATCGGTGCAGCGTCTGCTGTGATGTGGACGTTGTATCGGTCTGTCGTGGTAAAGAAGGAGCTGAGCCAAAGGGCGAAGCTCTCAATTTACCGGTCGATCTATGTTCCAGCCCTCATCTATGGTCACGAGCTATGGTTCGTGACCGAAAGAACGAGATCCCGGATACAAGCGGACGAAATGAGTTTTCTCCGCAGGGTGTCCGGGCTCTCCCTTAGAGATAAGGTGAGAAGCTCGGTCATCCGGGAGGGGCTCAAAGTAGAGCCGCTTCTCCTCCACATCGAGAGGAGCCAGATGAGGTGGCTGGGGCATCTGATTCGGATGCCCCCTGAGCGCCTCCCTAGTGAGGTGTTCCGGGCATGTCCCACCGGGCGGAGACCCCGAGGACGACCCAGGACACGCTGGAGAGACTATGTCACGCAGCTGGCCTGGGAACGCCTCGGGATCCCCCGGGGAGAGCTGGAAGAAGTAGCTGGGGAGAGGGAAGTCTGGGCTTCCCTGCTTAAGCTGCTGCCCCCGCGACCCGGCCCCGGATAAGCGGTAGAAGATGGATGGATGGATGGATAACCCTCGAGCCCTGAAGAACGTGACGAAAAGCTCTCTCCCCGTTATATGGATGTCAATATAAGTCTTAAACATACATTCCAGACAAAATATAGCACTGAAGCAACTTGCGAACGAATTCACCTTATGAAAAATCGTCCGGAACGTAACTCGTTCGTAACCTGGGGAGCGTCTGTACTGTATTAAATACTTTTACTAACATTTTTGGGGGGGTGGTGTGCCATGAGAATTTTTGAAAATAAAAAGAATCAATAGATCAATGCCTCGGTTCACCAAAGGTTGGAAAACACTGGCATAAAGTGGCGTGCGTTGGTTTGAAGATGTGCTCAGGAGACACATTGGGTAGATGTTACTAACCTAAGCATTCTGTGGCTCCTCAGCACGTTCTGCAGCCCCAGCAGCCCCTCCTTTCTCTCTGACCAGTTGGTGCTGGCACAGTGGTTGAGAATTTCAGCCACATCCTCCGTGTGACGCACAGCGCCATTGCGCGAGCTGTACGAGCGTTCCGAACAGGCACTAGAGGCGTCGCTGTTTGCGTCATCATCAGAGAACATACCCGGCGATTCAAAGTGCCGCCGCACCGAACGCTGCTGGAGAAAGAAGAGTCGCAGTTTGGTACCGACGTCTTCTCTGTGCGTCGTCTTACTACTCTCACGGCAACATGCGGTGAATCAATATTGGCAGCAATAGGATTATGGTACGATGTTAGCATCAAAGGTACACATGCTTAATCATCATACACCACCAGATGACGACTGTGTGTAAAAACATGAAGTCAGTCAGTCACATGTATATAATATGATAAATATTATGTGATCGATGATAACATTTCATGCTCATGCTGACACAAAACACATCAGCTTCAGTACCTTACTCCTCGAGTCTCCTAAGAGCTGAAATGTACAAAGTCCAGGAGGAAGAAAATAAATGCTACGATTTACATCATATCAATTTCAGGGTGCAGGACATTTTTGCGCCTCCTTCTCACCAGAGCATCAGCAACAGCCGCCTCCACCTCAGTGCCTGTGTTGAGGATCCTCATGGCATTGACGGAGGCTGAAATTCGAGCCTGGTGAGACAGACGGTCTGACACAGAGAAAGTAAAATGTCACAAAGTGCAAGGCAGGGCATGCCGACACAGTTCATGAAGACAAATTTGTCTTTCAGAGCATCACTGGTTTCAACTTCTTTTTTTCATTGGACTCATGTTCAATCAATTAAACATGCTGATTAATAATGTGAATGAATGCAAAAGGTTTTCAGGCAGTTGGCTCTTTCGTCACATTTTTAACAAGAAAATGTGAAACTGAACACATCTGATGACATTTAAGGTGAGAAGTTCTGCATCAAGGGTGATGTTGCTATTACAGCAGCAAACCAAATGAGATTGTGTTCTAATTAACAAGTCATCCTTGATGGAATAAATCAGCCATTTGGAATAAACCAAATGGCATGTACAGGAAGTGCATCTGGCTGGCAGAGATGACATGCGACAAGGCGCTGGACGAGCAGCAGTGCCAGCAAATCTCAAGAGAGGATTGGGGATTATCACCATGGTTAGCCGACAATTATCTGACCCTTTTCTTTTGATTTTTCGAACCAATTTGTCGTAGTTTCAATATTACACACACTGAAGCAGAAGATGAGATCAGAACCAGAGAATACAGGAAAGAAATCAACAGAGGAAAAACAAGAGCGTGTTCCGGGAAGATTTGGAAGGAACGTGAATATTTTATTTGTTGATAACGTCAGTCAAGCCGATGGCTTGGGTCACCAATGTGAGGGCTTTGGTACCATACTCACCCAGGGGGGAGAAACCCCTGGAGGGACTGGTGTCACGGCTGCTCTCGCGACTGGTTTCGCGGCTGCAGCCCTGACTCATACTGGGACGAGGGATGCGGCTCCGTGCTGGAGTGGTGAAAAACAGACAGACGGACAGACAGACAGCAGCGCAGGGCAAGAGTTTAGCCGCAAGCTTCAGCTCTTAGCAGGATCAGCTATGCAGGAGCATTAGTCATGCAAGACAGGAAAGAGAGGGTTAATTGGAGGGAAAGGAACAACGACGTGTTCAAGTTTCTGCATGTCTATTGCCCTTAACAAGAAACAATCTAACTACACTAGCATCTGATGAGTCAAAGGAATTTTCGTGGATTATGGATTTTGGGCTGAGATAACAGACTCCATTTCCAGGCCGTCCTGTTGGTTGGCAGTCCTTACCAGGGCCCGATCTGGTGGGGCTGGTTTCTCGGCTACAGCCCTGGCTGCGGTGGCCTCGCGGGCGCCGACTGTTGCTCAGACTGCTGCTGGCGGCAGTGGTGGCATTTCCCACAGGTAACCTGACCATCCTGCCGTGGGGAGAGCCAAGCATTCGGCCTGGGGAACCTGACCTGCTACCGGCTGAAATGCACACAAAGTTCTGATAAAAGACAAGCAAACGGTGTGGCTATCTCATTCAAGCTTCCTTACGTTGAGACTGCGAAACGACGACCTTCCCTTTGCTGCGGCCCCGACCATCAGGCACTGACGGACGCTTTCCTGTGCTCGTCCTCTGCGTTCGAACGCGACCTAGAAAGCCATTAAGAGAAGAATATTGAGACCTGGAAAACTGTTTTTTTTCCTTGCCCCACTCTGCTATTTTCTTTACATATAATCGGAATGCTTGAAAGCCAAGCTGCTACAATTTCTCAAATAATCTTAACATTTCTCTCCTGGAGGACAAACACTGTACAGATTGAAGGTCAGCTGTGCAATGGACAGTACATGTGTTGGCCCTCGGAATGAATGTGTGCATATCAACATTGGTCCCGTGCACAAACAATTTTAAAAATCTCATCCTGAAGTGCGTGTATGCATCACACACTGGTGACCACTGACACCTTCACTGTACTGATGAGGGTAAAAGATACTGTGGGGGAGACAGATGGACAAGCATCACCCTCCAGACGCATATATCTTACCATCTGCTTTAACACACCAAAAGCCGTCTGACCGGTAAGAGATTCCAGGAGACACACAACAGGTTAAAGGTCATGGCTCGGCAGGCAGACTGGAAGAGCCGCTGGGATTCAATTGCGTCACCTTATTAGATCATAAACACGTGGTGCCACTCACCGAGTGAAGCATACGATCCAGGAGGCAGAGCTGAGGCGGAGCTAAAGGACGAAGTCGAAGTTTGCACTGCTGCGGCCACAGTGGGCATCCGAGTGCGGGCAGTGGCTGCCGCATTGACGTCCACGTCGCTGCAAGAACGCTGTAGGGTGCCGGGAGAGGAGGTGCCAGTGGGCGGTCTGGAGGTTTGGGCCGCTTTGGCTAAGAAATGGTTATCGGGAAAGAAAAAAAATAGCAAACTACTTTATGTGGGCTGCAAAAGATGCAAATTGTATATTTTGAACCACTTAACAGATTCATATCCATGAAATAAATATTCATTAATGCAGTGATTCTCAACCACAATGTCATGGCACCTTAGTGTGCCGTGACAGATCATCTCGGGGTGCCATTGGAAAATCCCTTATTTGCCTTAATTTGTCCGAAAATGTTTATTGCCCATCTGTCTATGCCAGACACATATAGAGATGGGCAGAATAACAATCTTGCAAGAGATGGCAGAAATGTATCCACCTGCACTCCTTCACACTACAGAATAAAATGGTGGCCTCCTGTGAGTATCTCAGCTTTGTGTTCAATTAAACCGGGCCCAGAGTACGTCCGTTTGTGAGTAAATTGGGACAAAATCATCATTACTTCAGGACTCATTTTTCTAAATGTTTTATTGGGTGGTTTGCCAACCACAACCAACAAAAGCTGGTTGTCAAATATATTGATGGTGTCATGAAGAGGATTTCTGTTCAAAAGCAAGTTTTGGCAACCAAATTAAACTTTTGACATTTATTTAACTATTGACCACCACTTTCAAAGCTTGTTTCTTTCATTGATTTGTTACTCAAATCAACAACTAACAGGGGTAATTTTGTAAGATTATAACGAGAAGATCCAATTAAATATTTAAACGGTTACAGTCGTCGCTGAGAGGGCAGATATGATCAGGCTGCCCCCTAAACTCAAGCTGTGCAGCACCGTTTGCACGACCTTTAGACTCTGACATCACACGTTGTCCTGATCTTCAAGTGGTTTTAAGGAAAAATTAAGACTTGTGCACAGGTCAGTCTCTGTAGCTAGCAATTTGAAGTAAACTAGTTTGGAAAACAACAAACGTATGTGTTCTTACATCTGGTCACGCTTCTTCCAGTGGTGCCTCTTGTCGACAAATTTCGACTGTAAACAGCAACGGCAAAGGAAAATGAATATTGTGAAATGGGATAAAAGGAAAGCGTTGCATTGAATTGAACTTTCAAGAGTCTTACTTCAGGCTCTCCTGTGAAGAGGACGATGAATGATCAGATGGCGGAAGTGACATCAAGGTATCCCCGCTTCGCAGGTGAGCCTGGAGGGCTTTTTGATAGGACGACTCCAAACACTGGAACAGCTGCTCCGCCTCCTGACTGAAGTGGCTGTGGAAGTTCCAGTAACACCTGCGGGGACACCATCGACCCTCATAGTGGGACTCCCGTTCAACATTGTCGAAGACAACAAGCAGCTTTCCACACTTACTTCCTGGCCACAGACCGCACCTCAGCATCTGCATCATGAATGCCTTTCTTTATAGTTTCCATTAAAACAGCTACATGCCTGCCAGGGAGCATATTAAGACATTAACTGTGTCAACGTGTCTCTTTCTCTCTCTCTCCACACACACGCACACGCACACACACATACACAGACTTGATAACCCAAGAGCTCCCCTGGTATCGAGGTTTAGCTAGCTCATGTTTCCCCTAAGCGGCAGTGATGGCAGCAGCCATGCAGAAACACAATGTGTCTTTTACAGAGGCAGCTACCCCTCCCCCACCATCACCCCATGAAGCCTGCCAGGCTCGTGTCATGTTACCTTGATAGAATAATCCCTAGCCAATGTCACCACTTTCAGTAGAATTGTCAGTCCTACTGCTCGTTCTACAGCTGGTATTACTGGAGGAATGCAACTAATGATTAGTTATAATGGATTAGTCTGTTGATTTTTTTTTCTTCACTAAATTTTACCCCCCTCCCCCCCAAAAAAACAATTGGGAAATATTAAAATTGCCATTCCTTTATTCGAAAACAGGACACTATTTCAAGTTAACAGTGGAGCAGATATGCAATCAAAGTGATTATGATTCAGTTTCTGGTTTAGTCCGTAACATGTGAGCAAATGGGCAAAAACATTTGACCATTGTACAGTTAAAGCAGATGTTTTGCAAATGTCTGATTTTTATTAAAGACAACCAGACTGCTTTAATGTAAAACGACAGAAATCTGAAGATTAATTAACTCTTGAGGGGCTGACATTCCAAAGATTTGGATAGTTGGCTGCATGATTGACAATTTAAACAAGGAGTCCAAACGATTAATCGACTATCAATATAGTTATATATATATGATTTGAGAATCGATTAGTCCCCCATTAATTGTTACACCGGCATTTCGACCACTGAGCAAGCGTCACATCTGCGCTCTTTTCTCATCAGGCATTTGCCATGTTTTCTGACCTTTCCAGGGAGTTGGTGTGCCACTCCTTCAGTTGCAGGTCCAAGAACCCGTAGCATCGCCTGTAGGTCAACAACAAACATTGAAAACATTTTTATGTACAATTGATTCTATTCTGTCATTTAAAAAATAAGATATAAAAACTTTGAAATGGACACAGACATCCTTTCTCACCTGAATAGGTCCAATAAAAAAAGAGCTAGTTATTGCTAACCTTCTCACAGCCACAGACTTAGAAATGCAGTTGCTGGTGATGATCGGGATCAAGCGAGGGTAGTGTGTATGCTGCAAAACGCACACACACAGAGTGCATTGGTGCACTCATTCCGAGAAAAATGATTACATTGTCAACAAGTGGTGACGTACTCTTAGAATGAGGCAGATGGCAGCCACACCGGAGGAGGCCATGACTTTGGCACTATTGGGGACCAGGTTCAGGAGGCTCGGCATGACTGCCTCTGCGGCATGATCAAAACGGGTTCCGAGCACTGAGGACAGGTGTCTGCACAGGTGTCAAACATGCAATTCAACAACAACATAAACAACTTTGCCTTGCCTGAAGATGTGAAATGGTGACATTTTTGTACGTGACCAATAGAGACCGGCCTTACCCCAGAGTGACACAGGCTTCCCGAACCACCTGAGAACGCAGGTCTTTGGCTGACAATCTGAATGCTGACTCCAGGAGCCGCAGCTGCTGCAGGAAGCCGTCAAACTCTGCTGCTCCAGCCAACACCAGCGAGCGCACCTTCTTCAGCTGAAAGGGCCCGATAAGCAAGGACAAGGCAATGAAGCACAGCCAAAGGACAGTCAGTGACATCATTTCCAGAGATGACATCTTACCGCTGCAACTCGGAGTTCCCAGTCACGCTTGTCATCTGAGAGAACGTCACGAATCTTGGCCATGGCCTCCTCCACCTCCCTGTTGGAGTAGATCTGAGGGAGGAATAAGGACATGCAGTCAGCTGACCATGTGACAGACAGCCACAGTGAATCTTGACTCAAATGAATGAACCTGCATAGTGGGAACATCCTCGAAGGCCTGCATGAAGTCATCCTCATCCACCGCGCCAGCAGCGGACCCATCTCTCCCTGCGGACCATAAAATGACAGTTGACACGGTGACCTTAAAGATTTTTGTCTCAGTGGCTGGCTTGATGGCTCTGACCTGCTGACTTGGCGCTGGAGACGGGGCGTCGGAATGAACCCACAACAGTCTTCCTCCCAACCAACAACTCTGCTTTGGACGAGGATGAAGAGCAGCCACCATCCACTGAATCGCCATCCTCTGAGTTTTTATCTGGGGCAAGCGAGAAAGGTGAAAAGTCACATGGGGAAACAACAAGGGATCGGTGAGCTGGGAGACAGAACTGTGGCGTGGGCAGGCGCGCTGCCATATCTGTATTTCAAATTAAAAACGGGCACATGGCAGAGGACAAGCACATTCTTGCAGCTACAACACAACACGCCCGCATCACGACAATCACTCTAGTCTCACTGTTGATGACATCAACACTTTTGGAGGACGGACTAAAAAAAAGGCTAACAAAAGTCAGCAAAGACAAGCTATTTTTGTTGCGTCTGGACGTCCCCATGTGATCTTCAGCATGGAACCCCGCCCGGCATGCAACAAATATCTTTACATTGTTCAAAGTTCACACACAAGCACACCGCTGCTGTGATTACATTCCTCCTTGTAATGTCAGTCAGAGCACAAGGTGGGGAGGCTCCTCCCCTGGTGTGTGAAGCCACACAATAGAGTACATAATGCGAAAGAAAAATCAACCACAGTACTTTATAAGAGCCAGGCTATGAGGCTTCCTCTGTGTTGACCCTTTATAGTCTATCACACCCTCCACTCTCCATCATTGAAAATGTGCCTCTGTCCCGCCCTGTGCTCCCGCCCTGAATCAAGAGGAAGAGCTCACAGGAACAGATCCGCCTGCAGACCAATTTCCTCAGCATGCCGACAGTCAGGTGGTCCGGCAGTCTTCCGCGATCCTCTCATCTCTGGGTGGGAACTGGAGTCAACCAGCTAGCATGCTCCCCCCTCTCATATAGAGGGAAAATAGCAGACCACACGCTGCCCTCTTGCCGACTTCAGCAAACACACACAGCACCAGCACCATCAGGATGGAGAGAGCAGGATGTGTGGGTGTGGACAATGGGAGCTGCATGAATGCTAGAATCACTTGTGGGTGGAGCCAAAATGAGGGACAGCCATTGTGTGTGAACCTCAGGCAAGAAGGAGGAGGATGGAGAGATAGAGCGAGAGTGAGAGCGAGAGAGAGAGAGAGAGAGAGAGAGGAGGAGAGAGAGTGTCAGAAGAGCAAGCCATCAAGCAGCTCTCATCATACACTGCAAAATGCTATTGTGGTGACAAAGAAAGTCCCAGAAGTGTTCCAAAGTCTCTCTCTCTCTATCTCTCAAAAGAGGGTAAACACCAACACCATCAATTTCACACAGAGAGCCAGCAAGGGTGGCTGTCACCAAGCTGTTTCACCAGTTAGCAAATAGCAACAAGTCACTCTTTATGGTTGAACCTTCATCACTAAACAAGGTGTAAGGAGCATCATCGCCAACTAGTGTGACAGATGCGGATGTAGTTTGGCCAAAAATGTTGGCTAGATGTCTTTTTTTTTTTTTTTTTTGCAACCTCCTTAGTCCTCAATTTATCATTTCTCTCTTCATGTTAGCATCTCCATGTTGCCCTATCGACAAATCATGAGAACAGGAGACGGTCGCTCTTCAGTGTCGTCATTTCACAGGCATGTAATTTAAAAGTTTTATATCATATCACTGACGTGTGTCACAAAATCCATTATCTCCATAGTTGAATTATGACGGCCAGCACACATGTCCACTTTATGTTTTCCCATGAAATGCAAATAAACTCAAATATAAACAACACTACTTCACAACTCCAAATGTACTGTAAGTGTGAATGCCCAGCCCCTTACTACCTGCCCATACACAGCTATCGCTAAAAGCGTTGCAGGGCATATTTGTATTGAGCCAGTGTAATTAAGTAATTTCAGTATCAAATACTGCTCAAAATGAAAAAAGACTGAGCAAAATACGCACAGCAAAATTAAATAATCAAAGAATGACAAAAGTAATAGATTAACAATGCACATTTAAGATCAGTGAGGTGTCCCTCAACATGGTGGCGAGATAGCAATTATTGGCTTGAAGCACCAAAGAGCCAGAAGCTAGCGTTGTAATTTAGGGAAAAAAACGGTACTCCACAGAGAAGTGTGACAAAATGGAGAGAACAAACAATGCTGATGAATTCACTACAACATGGAAACACTGTCATAGTTGTAGACTATGTGGTGAATTAAACCCAACCTGTAAATGTCGGTTCACATTTCTAAAACTGGACTTCAAATTAACAAATTGTACTCAACAAACTACACATACACAAACTATAATGAATAACATGAGGAGCATGATGACACATTATCAGACCCAACGAGCAAAACCAACCAACCAAACAAACAAACAAAAAAAAACCTTGCACAAATTATTATTTAATGATTATTTAATCCTACCTGACACAGGTGACAGGACCATGTTCCCCGACCTCTGGACCTCATCAAATTTACTGAAGATGACATTCAACCTGGAAAAAGGTGATGTGCATGTTAACTGGCCAACGTGTGAATCCACTGAGTGAATCATTGGTCTTTGGTGTACGTAGCTCAACGCACCTTGACTGAGGTAGGCCCTTCTTTCCAAGGTCAATCCGTACTCGCTCACCGACGTGGCGGTAGATCTCAACCAGACAGCTCATGGCACCATCACGCACCTTCCAAATAATTTCACGAATTATTATTCACAAAATGATGTCACACTGCTTCGTTGATGAGAGCAATGGGAAGTTTCTGCTAATCTGCAATAAACTTCCCCTGTTGCACAGAAAAACTCTTCAGGAAAGGAAACGCATACAGAGTAGCCATACAGGGCAGGTTTATAAAATAATAATAAGAAGAAGAATCTGCAATAAAATAATTTTTAGAGGGCAATAAATCACAGATGTAATGCTTTCAGAGAAAAGGAATGTGGTACCTGACTTGTGGGATCTCCCAGGAGGTTACAAATGTGAGGAACTATTTTGCTGAGAGTCAGGCTCTGCGAGCCAAACCTGAAAATGACCGTATACATTTGATACATGAGAAATGAAAGGCATTGATCTTTTTTTTTTTTTAATGCTGACTCAGGCACCCAAGTAATCCAACGGTAAAAGATATAACAATACAAATACAATATAAAAATAGAAGCATTAACATTTTTGATAGAATGACAACTTTTTTAACGCCATTGAATTTGGAACCGATTTTTCAAATTGTGTAATTGTGTAAACTGAATTAATCAGAAACATTTAGGATAGCGAGACCTTGTTTGTTCACAAATGATTTCTTTCAAGTGCATCATGATGTGAGCTTACACATTTAAGGTCGAGATGAGACAAAGGCAGAGTCCTTCTCGCGTGCGGTTGTTCTTATGTTTGAAGCCTCCCATCATGCGCTCCCAAACATACTGATCAGGCAGAAATAAATGAGTTCAACTTGCAATAGAATCACAGTTGACATTGTACTATGGGCGCACAAATGTTTTTTTTTTCTTACCTGTGGGTTGGCAGCCTGGTCCATGATCTTAAGTAGAAGTGCTTGGTCCTGGTCGCGCACTTGATCCTTGGCGTCTCCCAGACGATCGATTAAACTTGGAAGAACTGAAAAAAGAAAAATATTCCCCCAGGATTTGTATTTTGAAATCTAAAATGTAAAATGTAAAAGAAGCCTGAAGCTTCACTGTCAAAAAGGCTCACCTGTTCCAACCTGCGTCCTGAATTTTTCCTGCAGTCTGCTAACTAATGCGGACAGAAGGTCCATCCCCAACAGCACCACCTAAAACAAACAAATTGAAAAAATAAAATCAAACAATTAGACTGTGTACAACTGCTGTAAATGGTTAGACTACATAAAGGTCAAAATTATCTGCCATTTATCCGATTATTTTGGCCGATGTTTGAAGGGCGATAATCGATCAGACAATTAATTATTAATTGTTGTCATAGGACTAGTCGTAGTAGTAGTACAGTAGTAGTAGTAGTAGTAGTAGTAGTAGTAGTAGTAATAGTGGTAGTAGGAGTGGTGGTTGTGGTATAGATGCAAGGTTGTTGTTTTTTTGGAGGGGGGGGGGGGGGTTGCGTAAGCCAAACAACAAATTAGAGTTGTATTACTATCCTGTAATTGTAAAACATTGAACAAAACTCTTTGCATGCTACATTTAGCCTGAAAAGATAGACATTATGAACTTTTGTCCACTTTGGTTATCATTACAGTATCATTACAGTACTATTTTTTTTTACATATCTTTGTTTGTACAGCTATTTTCAACTATTTTACTGTATATTATTCTCGTGTTCAGTCTTTTTTTTAACTTTTTGGCATCGTAAACCCATTGCATAAAATGAAACGACTGTACTACCACTAGAGGGCAGAAGAACAAAGCAGATGAAACCTGCACAGCATTGTGGGTAATCTAATAAAACCTGGAGTTTTGTAACCGTGGAAAGCACAAAATCGCAATTTTTTCTTAAAAGCACAACATCATTGCTTTGTCGTTGGGCCTGTAAACAAAAAAAGGCAAGTTTAAAAAAAGGCTGAACTTGACGTCCTACAAAACCGTGAGTGACTTCTCTATCCACATTGCATTAGTTTCCTGCACTGCCAGGAATCTCGCATCTATCCTCGTCATGGGGTGACTGGGATGTTCAATGAGCGTGTAGCGAGAGCGTCCCTGCTGACACCATAACAACACATTCGCATCACCCGAGTCCTAGACACGGTAAATGGTGCAATTTTTGGAACCCCTCTTCGGAATTTACACCTAAAAGATAACAAAAAAACAAGCTAGCATCGATGCGCTACATTCGGCTGAATGCAAACGACACGACGAACAAAGCTATGACTGGGCTGTAGATCTTGGAACAACTCGTCAAAGTTTAATGACCATGTAGAACCTCAGGTAGTTGAGCGCAATCTTTCCAGAAACACGTTGAAACAAAATGAAGCACTATTGTGTTTCCATGCTCCTCATATGTGGAACAAACAAACTCCCTGAACTTGGCTGTCGCCACATTTAAATCCGGTTTAAAATTGATCACTGCTGTATTTTAAAATAGCAGTTCAGAATCTTAAATTCATTTGCAAATTTTAATTTCTATTCACATGGCATATACCATTTTATGATAGATAGGGGTTGTCTTGATTTTTTTTTTGCCTCTGTGAAGCACTTTGGATTTGCATTATGTATAAATATAAATAAACTGAGCTTGCCTGTAGCAACTATTATGAAAAAAATGCAACTTATGTGTTGATTCTATGGGCAGGAAAGAAAGGGAGAGACACTTTCTAAGAAGTGTAAAAAGTGACCAGGCATGCAAGAATGATGGAACTAAGCACTCTGACACGTTTTAGAAAGTGTAAGAAGTTCTTACAGCTATCAGAACTAGATAAACACGCGCATGTGGTAAGTTCCTAATTTTGCTTGTGTGGAGCTGGAAAGAGGACAAGGCTCTGGTGGTTGTGATCTTAATTTATCACCACCATTAGCCCAAATTCAGAGCCTCAGTGTGTGACTTGTGGTTCATCGTTCTAATGAAATACTCTCCCGCTACAAGGCACAAGGGATAACATTTTGCAGTGCATCCACTTGTTGGGGCATTTTTGTGGGGGTGTATGTCATGAGATATTGCTCATGTCAAATAAGTGCCTTTGCTCGATAAAGGTTGGGAAACGTAATGAAATACGGAATCTGGATGTGTGTGTGAGCATGCGAGTAAATTCAAATGACACTAATTGTGAAAAACTGACCTTAAAGTGACTGGAGTTGACCCAGGAGCTGGCCAGCGTTTCCACCATCCTGTCTAGGGCCCCCTGGTCCTGCTCAAGCTGTGGACATTTGTCCTGCAGGATAAGTTCCACCATCTCCTGGCCTGCCTGTAGCCTCTTGCTCAGATCCTTGAGCATCACCTGCTCAAGCAAATACTCTGTGGCCATCACCTCCTCCTCCTCGTCAGCCATTGGAGGGGAATCGATGAGCGCACACAAACTTCCACCAAGCTCCTCTTCCCACGTTCAGTCCAACAAAGGCCTGATAGTTGACCAGTCTCTTGGTTGTGTTTTTAAGCCCGTTACGGTTTTAAGGAGGCAGCTGGCGTTCCTGGCAGAGTCCCCATGAGCGCCATAATCCCCCACTTGACGGTCCAATTACTTTTCTTGTGTGAACCTGCTTGAGCAGAGAACAAAACTGCATCAACTAGGTAAATTTACTGAATTTAAGTTGATGTTTTGAGTAATCATATGATCGTTCAAAGATTGTTGAAAATAAAATAAATACATGGACAATTGACATCTGTTCAGAATATCCATAAATTTAAACTGCATATTTCACAGTTTTCATAAATCAAATACAGTGTTTTTAAATATTGTTTTAGTGTGTGTGTGTGTGTGTGTGTGAGATTTTAAATGTATTTTGTCAATTTCTGTTTTCATTCCTCCTTTTATGTTTTAGTTCTTTTAATTTTAACATATGAATGTACTGTAATCTTGTTTTTTATTTATTTGCCTTTGTAAAGCGTTATGAATATGCTTTGTATGTGAATACAGTACTGTACTGCAAATGTATATAAACTTCACTTGTCTACGTTTGGCTGTTTCTAACTTTCGGGGTTAATACATTAATTATTTTCGGGGTTAACTTCGTAAACTACTTGCGCTGCCGTTAGATGTCTCGGACAGTTTGTTTAGCTGCTAGCTTCCCCGCTAGCACAGCAGCTAAACACTGTAAGCAGCCTTGGAGCTTAAGTGGCGAAAGCTTGCGTTAGCTTAGTTACATTTTAGGCGAGTTTGCTGCATGAGCCGTCACGTCTCGTAAATATGCTGTAGCATGTACATGGATTTTAAACGAATACAGCAGCACTCTGGAAATTCACTCACTCACCGGATGGACCAAAATCCGAAGTGGCGACGCTGCTTCAGGATACCGCTTCCGTTCATTCAAATCGCAGCCCGACACATCTTCTAATTAATAACCCCGAAAAATTCGAACTCTTTGATGTCTCCTTGACCCTTATTATTTGGTAATTAACGGATTTCAAAGGTAACACACTTTGCATTGCCAGGCAAAAACAAGTTTGGCTCGCATCGTGTGCCGTAGGGAAAGAAACTCGCAAGGCTACAGAAGTGCGACATCTGCTGGCAAGATTTGGCCGTCCATCTGTCGAACCTTTTTGAGGGAAGGGACCTTTCACACTGACGTCAGACGCACTTCCGCGTATATTGGCTTCCTTCCATAAATAAAAACAGTTCAGCCCATTCATTCATTCATCTTCTGAACCGCTTGATCCTCACTAGGGTCGCGGGGGGTGCTGGAGCCTATCCCAGCTGTCTCCGGGCAGTAGGCGGGGGACATCCTGAATCGGTTGCCAGCCAATTGCAGGGCACAAAGAAACGAACAACCATCCATGACCACATTCATACCTAGGGACAATTTAGAGTGCTCAATCATCCTGCCATGCATGTCTTTGGAATGTGGGAGGAAACCGGAGCACCCGGAGAAAACCCACGCAAGCCCAGGGAGAACATGCAAACTCCACATAGGGAGGCCGGAGCTGGAATCGAACCCGGTACCTCTTCACTGTGAAGACGACGTGCTAACCACTGGACTACCGGGCCGCCCAGTTCAGCCCACTCAAAGCTAAATTGTGCAGTACAGTAGTTGAATATGAATGGTTCTTATCTATATGTGCCCTGTGCTTGGCAAGCCATACGTGTGGCTTCACTAAAACTTTGCAGGAGCGCTTTAAAAGGAGGTGTCCGCAATGAACCCGCAACTGCAATTTTCAAATGTAGTGTGCAATTGTATCCATTGCGGAGGTGGTCTCTCCCAAAGTTAGTTAGGATTGGCTCACTCGTGACATGAATGAGATTCAACTTCGTAGAAACATTCATTCATTCATTCATCTTCCGAACCGCTTGATCCTCACTAGGGTCGCGGGGGGTGCTGGAGCCTATCCCAGCTGTCTCCAGGCAGTAGGCGGAGGACACCCTGAATCGGTTGCCAGCCAATTGCAGGGCACAAAGAAACGAACAACCATCCATGACCACATTCATACCTAGGGACAATTTAGAGTGCTCAATCAGCCTGCCATGCATGTTTTTGGAATGTGGGAGGAAACCGGAGCACCCGGAGAAAACCCACGCAAGCCCGGGGAGAACATGCAAACTCCACACAGGGAGGCCGGAGCTGGAATCGAACCCAGCACCTCTGCACTGTGAAGCCGACGTGCTAACCACTGGACTACCGGGCCGCTCGCAGAAACATGATGGATCATATCTTGCTCAATGTCATGGCAGGGATGGGCACGTATCCCACCCGATTTAGGGTGAAAAGTGTGGCCTTTTTCTCCCAGAGCTATTGCCAGAACACTCCGGGTAAATTGTGAATGGGCCATTGAGTGAGGATTGATTCCACACCAAGTTAGCAATGTGAACCACTACACCACCAATGACTTGATGCATAGACAAACTGATTAGGAGGTGGATGTGTGGTTACTGAAAGTGAAATAATTGATTGGTGAATTGTTGGATGATGTATGTGAGCATGTGCCAATCAGTGGGCCGATGGGTAGATGGATATGTATATGTGACTGGGTGGGTGGATTTTCTGTCAGATCCAGGTGCTCCTACACAAAACGGGCTGTTACATGTCACCGTCAAGAGATCTCATTTTCATTCCTGTAGACTGTCATGTCCCATCTGGCCCGCAAATGGCCACAAAAATAATTCATTTTATCGTTAACGAGAAAGTGGAGCAAGCAGAGTTTGGAGCAGACTGCACGGCTGAAGATGTTAAAGGTAAGAGGGAGGACTTTAGTTACAGTCCGTTCATACCATTTCATACAATTATGTCTCATTTTCTTAAAAATAAATGTGTTTGAATGAAAGTGTCAAGAAAGACTGGAATGTTGAACCACAAGTGGGATAAACATCAGTAATGTATGGAAGGACTTGAACTCCATGTGGTGGTGACAGGTCCTCAGGAGAAAGAGCTTCATTCTTAGTGACAGAGAAACCAATCATGCACTAACTAGCCCCTCCAACTAACTTTGACCAACCACAGAATTGGCAGATTTTGTTAAAACGAAAAATGCCATACAGTACTGGATTTTGTATCCTACTAACTTGGAATTTAGCATGGTTGCAGATATGAAGCTGCTCGTACTTGCCTGTCATCTGTAATGCCTGCTGCAATGTGGCAGACCTGTTCCGTGCAGCAGCAGAGGCCTCTCCTCATCACATCCTGAAGCTGTACAAATCAAACGGCAGCGTGGTGAATATCTCGCCCATGCTGGAGCCCAACAGCCAGGACTCATACTACCGGCTGGAGGTGGTGGCGTCTGACCTTCAGAGTGAGTGGCAACTTCTGCAGTGGGACCAACATCCATTCTGTCTTGAGCAACCTTCGCTTGTAACCACTGTCCGATGCAGCTTTTATCATCTCTACGATCTTCAAACTGAGCATTCGGCTGTACATCTTTCATATCGACACCTCACAAAAATTTAGGGATATTAGGCTATGAGGCAGAAATTCAGGATAACCCAACCATGCACTATAACCTTAATAGGTTCTCTAAATTGTACTTTTTAATTTGAAACTTTTGAAAGTCCATGTCCAACTGTTCAAAAACATCAGATATGAATGTTGTGTTGCAACTCGAGTTGCAAAAATTACTGAAACACTGACCAGTTGGACATTGGCATTAAAAAGTTTGCAGAAGTTTAAATTGAGTTCACCCGTAATAGAGAGATGGGATATTTTGCACACGTCCCACTAGGAGGATGTCCCGGGCATGACCCCAGGACACACTGGAGAGACTATGTCCAGACAAGCTGGATGAAGTGGCTGGGGAGAGGGAAGTGAAGGCCTGCCTGCTTAAGATGCTGCCCCACATGACCCGGCCTCGGATTAGTGGAATGGATGGTAAATGTTGAGAGTGCGTTGTTGGGATATGTTGAAATTCCTCCGCAAGCCCAATATCCTCATCGGTTTATGAGTAGTGAATTTTATATGGCGATGTGTATCGAAGTGTACAGTCAACTGTGTGTCCAAATGCAGGCATTGCTATAACGACTGATGTGGGCAACATGGAGCAGAGGTTAGTCCATCTCAGCGGTTAATGAACCCAAGCATGAAAGTCAGCGAGACTCTCATTTCATTTGGTGTGTGTGCGGCCTCAGGCTGTGTCACCTGGAGACCAAAGCCCAGGAAGAGGCAGGCAAAACTCCAGAAATCATCAGTGACCTTAAGAGTCAGGTGGATTCTTTCAAGCGAAAGCTTGAGGTTTGTAATCCTGCTCAGAGTCTGCGTCTGCCTGTGTGCCTCAGAGCTGAAATGTTTGCCTCTTGTCAGAGCATCAAGCACCTGAGCTGGATGGGTCTCTTCAGGGATGAGTGCCCCCAACAGCTTTCCAAGTTCCCACCGAAAGCCAAAGTGCCTCAGGTGAACAAGGAAGAGGAGCACCGGGAGGTTCGCAGGAGGTTCCTCAACATGAGGTGACTGATGGGGTTGCAGTTTCTAAATCACAGTGAACAACACACGTGGAAGAAAATGTTGGTGATTTGTTGAAAAATAAAAAAAAACACAGAGGACAATGAAATAACCTAACTCATGAAAATTAATGTATTTGTGTAAAAAAAAAAAAAAAACATCTGGACAAAAAAAAAAGTGCAACTTCTTGACACAATTTCAGTAACTCTACTCCAGGCAGCACATTTCAGCACACACACATGATTTACTGTCCCTTTAGGCTCCTCAAAATCCAGTAGGCCCATGTTTGGATCAAAGTCACTTTGGGCTGTTTTTAGTCGTGTGTTTTGGGTCATTGTCCTGTCAGAGCACTCATGGCCTGCATTTGAGACTAAGGTTTTTCACAAGGGAAGGAAGCACATTTGGTTCTAGAATGCCTCATGAGAGTTTTGCAACACCATTGTACCCTGCAAAGACTTGCTGTGCCGGGTGTAGAAAAGCAACCAGAGACTAACTGAGCTGCCTCTATGTCTCACAGTAACTCCACTTATGTCTTTGTACAAGGGGCACAAGCAAGTTATGGAAAGAATAACCCCCCATGGTCACGGAAATAACCTGAAACAACCAATTAGACTGTACATTTTCCAAAACGCATCACAAAGCTTCTGTGAGTAGCTTGTACAGATAGACAAAACTTTAACTTTTGGTAAGTCACATCAGCTTTCTTTAAAGACACACATAAAAAAAAGTGACGCGCTAACAAAAAATAAAATAAAAATTGCTGCCGCAAAACCAGGCTGTCTTGAATCTTTGAAGGGTAGGATCAAATCTCAAGACTATCGCAAGCCCTCCTGGAGCGAAATCTGCTACCTATAATGTCAGAAAGCTCAGTCTCAGATGCAGCTCATGGGTCCTGGATCCAACAGGATCATGACCCAAACGCAGCTAAGAACGCCCCATCTAGATCAGTTACAGAAAGTATTCGTTGCAGCTCGCTGCAGGTGATAGAAGAAGTGAGAGATCATCTGAAAACTCCCACTTTCGACAATTGGTGAGTGCTAACACACGCTCTGAGCGTATGCACTAGCTCCGTCCACACCCATTTGATACGCTGTTGACAGGCAGTGGGAGGAGCCAGAGATGCTGGTCCTCCTCCAAGTGATGTTCACCGACCTGGACTTCCTGACGGTGTTCCACTTTGAGGTGGACATCCTCCAGAACTTCCTGTTTGAGGTCTACTGCCACTACAACAACATTCCCTTCCATAACTTCCAGCACTGCTTCTGCGTCACGCAGATGGTAAGACCATCAATTTCATTTGTACATCACCAATTCACAACATTTGTTTTCTCAAGCCACTTTACAGTACACACTGAGCAGTTCAAGAACCACCTATCATACATGCCATACTGGTTGTATGTTAGAAAACCAACATGAGCAAACAATTGGTGACGGAGGCTATTGGAAAAGGTCCTTCAAAAAGAGAAACCTCAAAACGAACCCAGTCCATATGGGGTGACAGTTTGCCTCGGATGGTTGGGTTGTGGGGAGACAGAGTTGAGGGACAGAGGGTAGCTAGAGAGACAAAATCAGGATAGAGGGGTTAAGGCACATGTGTCAAACTCAAGGCCCGGGGGCCAGATCTGGCCCACCACATCATTTGATCTGGCCCGCGAAAGCAAATCAAAGATGTCAACTTCCATGATGCTTGCCAAAATATGGTGCAAAATGTCATATGTAATAAGAGAGATATTGTCAGCATTTTTTTGCTGCCAACCCCCCAATGACCGCAACTTAAACAATAGTGAATAATCCGGTATTATTGACTTTTTTAAATGGTTTCAGTCATAATGGGCCTCCAAGGGAAATGGTAACTAAAATGTGGCCCGCGATGAAAATGGGTTTGACACCCCGGCAAGGGGATCCAAGTCCAGTCATCAAGAACCCCTATCCAGTCTGCTTTAGATGTCTCCCTCCTCCAACACATTGCATTCAAATGGTCAAGATCGTTGTCATGCTTATGGAAAGTTTGCTGATGATTTGAATCTGGTGTGATGGAGGAGGGAGACATCCCAAAGAGGCTGGTTAGCGGCTCTCGAGGACCGGACTTGGGCACCCCTGGGTTAAGGGATCGAGGTGGGATGAGAGAACTACCATGTGGGAGAAAGAAACAGACAGAGAAGCAAGTTCGTAACATACTACATGAATGGTGATAAGACAATAGCACACCTCTTCAACATTTGTATCCATTATTATACTCAAGTTGAGAAAGGTGAGGTAAATAGTATAGAAGACAAAGAGGAAGGAAAGCTTCCCCTGATAGTCTAAGCCTACGGCAGCATAACTCAGGCAAGAACCAGGACTTCAAAATTCGGCCCTTGACTGAAAAACGTGTTGCGCTGTTGCTCAGATGTACGGGCTCATTTGGCTAACAGACCTCAGGAACAAGCTGGATCCGATGGACCTTCTGATCATGCTGACCTCTGCTCTGTGCCATGACCTTGACCACCCCGGCTACAGCAACGTCTATCAGGTTGCCTTGCTCCTCTTGGCTTGCTTTCCTTCTCCGGTGAGATAGTTTTCGACATGTGTGTCTGAATGTGACAGATCAACGCCCAGACCGAACTGGCCCTTCGTTACAATGACATCTCCCCGTTGGAAAACCACCACTGTGCAGTCGCCTTTGGCATCCTGACCAAGGTGATTGCAGCCTCTTTTCAGAATCTACAACTTAAACAGCTTGCTCAAATCTCATTTGCCACATCTGTCCAGGAGGAGTCTAACATCCTCAAACATGTGACCACAGAACAGTACAAACACATTCGAGCAGGAATGATCAAGTAAGCGTTGACCCACGTTTTCTGTTACAACTGTTCAAATCTTGATTTGACGTCACGATGTGTTTCTAGGTGCATTCTGGCCACCGACATGGCGAGACACAATGAAATCCTCAACAAGTTCAAGAGCATCCATCCTGTGTTTGACTTCAGAAACAGGGATCACACGGAAGTGGTAAAGCTCTGAACCTTCACACAAGAACCTCTTCTTTCTCATGGACCATTTCTAATGCTGTCATCAAGTGACACAGTGAAATAAGTCAGTGCCATATAAACTACAGTTTGTCTACTGTACATTCACATTTACATGCTGGAAGTCTTGCTTTTACTTGGAAATAATTTTTTTTTTCTTCCGCTAGCTGATGAAGATCATGGTGAAGGTGAGCGACATTTCCAATGAGGCCAGGCCAATGGCGGTGGCCGAGCCGTGGCTGGACTGTCTCCTGCAGGAGTTCTTCAACCAGGTTTGAAGCACAAAGTACCAGAAGTGGTGTGATGATGTGATAGTAAAAAGCGTTCATTGTTATTGGCAGTAGATAAGGACAGAGCCTGAAACAAAATGTTTTTGTAATTAATGCCCCCTAAAGATAGTTGTAATTTGTTCTCAATGGCTCAAGATGATTTGTAATTCCTTGGCGCCAAGATGACAACAGAGAGCAGAAAAGCACTGCTTTTGTCTAAATGAAGCTCCTTGATTCACTTCAACATAGTTCTTTGGCATCAGGATACCGACAAAGCAGCACCTTTGTCTAAACAAAGCTCTTCAGCTGCTTTCAACAAAGTTCCTTCGAAACAAGATGAAGCACAAAAGCAGTGAAAAGATGAGATTTTCTGTACTCCGCGAGTATGTGATACAAACGCTGTTTATCAACATCTGATAATTACTGGGAGTAAAAGTAGTGTGAGAGGACCTGTTTGTGCCGTGGTCATGTCTGGACTTCAGGGCGACACAGAAAGACTCAAAGGGCTTCCAGTGACTCCATTTATGGACCGCGACAAAGTGTCTAAGCCGTCCTCACAGACCAGTTTCATTCGTTTTGTCCTGTTGCCGCTCTTCACAGAGCTCACTAAGCTCTTCCCCTGTCTGGAGGTACAAATATTCTTTTATGAAATCATACATTCCAATGACAATCTGTGGCCATGTTAAGCGTTTTTGTGCACTGCCCCATAGAAACACATTCTGGAGCCAGTGAGGCGAGCCTTGGAGTACTACTCGGACTTGGAGAGAGCCACCCAGAAGGAGGCGGCGGCCAGCAAACCCTGATGAGCAAGACATCACAATTATGTTTTAGCAAACGTGTGACCATAGCTCGTGTTTACATAATCACACAACCCAAGTGTTTAGCATATTAAACGTCAGCTCAACATTTTATTTTCTGTAACTGCATTTACATGTTCGAACCAAAGTGCAAATGTCTGATAAACCGTTTAAATTAATTGAGGTGTCTCCAACTAAACACATGAAATCATATAAATACACATACATTACTTAAATTCTCTTGGCATTTCAAGACAGGATGTTTCAATCAACATTTACAAATGAGGAATTCAGTGTGACAGAAGGGAGCAGCTGACTCATGTTAGGTTCTTTCTCACCACAACAAAAGCATGACACAGGACTTTAAAAATGCCCTCTGTTAACTCATGTCAAACATTTCTGTTCCCTTTGTTTTTATCCTTCACACCAATGAAATCCTACAGTTGATAGCTTAGGAAAGCGGCACGCGTGCAGTTTTCGGGTGTCCAGTGTACTTGGTGACAAGTATTAAAATAATCAGTTAAAACAAGTACCGTAATGATCAGTTAATAGTCTCTCTAACCAACAATTCCTTTGAGCCTTAAAAAGACACAATTTATGAGTGATTCGTGAGTGAGCTCGTAACTCAGTTTACTTGTACACTGGTGCCTTAAGATACGAGTTAAGTAATTCACTGTGACTCATTTGGGTATGTGTCGCAAAGAATTAAGAAGATATGCCTGTCTTATATTATCTTTTTATGTGTTGCTGCACTGTTTTGTGTTCAAATAACTGTTGCTTGAAGCTTGATAACGCAACAACATAAATGTTATTTGTTAGCCCATCTATGGCGTTTTTCATTATGTGTTCGAATTAATCTACCATTAATTTTAAATACACAATGCGTAATTCTTTTAGTTTTGTTTGTCATTAAATTTCAACTCATTTTTTTACTATATGCCAAACTGTTGCTATAGAATAGAATTGAAAACAAAACTCACAAGTCCTGTCACTCATATCTCAAGGCATCACAGGATATCAAATCATGCTTGGCTGGGTGGATGTTGTGGCATTTGCTGCCGCCATCTATTGGTGGCCTATCTGAAGTTCATACGTACCGTAAACTAAAATAAGAAAAACAAAGGTGAAAAAAAAAAACCCAAAACAGTGACAGATCGCAGTGAACAAAACTCACAAGTTGGTGCACTTGTAAGTCAAGGTACGACAGCATTCACAGTACAAGCTTGTCCAAAAAATGACTCACGCCACGTGGACCATGTAGAGTGTCGAGGGTGGACAGTCAAAACGTGTACATGGATTAGCGCACAAGATGAGGCTGGCCTGTCCACAAATGGGAGGGGGTTTTCACAGAAGGTAAAGAGGCTAATTGAACATGATGGACTCAGGATCCTGGTTCATCATTTGCGCCATGTGACGCAGAACGTCCTTCTTGGTGATGATGCCGAGTAGACGCCTGGCGGGATGACAATCGGATAAATAAGCAGCCAATGACAGAATGAGCTTTGTGACGGCTCTTGTGACGTCCCATCTTGTCTTGTCTTACCCGCTGCGTGTGACCAGACACTGGCGGAGGCCCAGCTTGCGGAATATGTCCACTACTGTTTCCATGGGCGTGTGGTCAGTGACGGTGAATGGGCTCAGGTTAAGGATGCGGCGCAGCTTCAAGGGCTGCGGTGTGCTGGCCGGCAGCTGCGGCACGTCCTCGGTAAAGTACACCACTGAGCTGCTCACCACTCCATCTTGTTTTTGACGGGCATTTTCTGTGGTGAGACAACGGAGATTAAACATTTGTGTTCACCCCCCACCCCCACCACCACATGCATTTTAGCTGTATTAATGCAATTGTAATGAACACTGATCTTGTCATTTACAACATTTTGGCTCATGTGGCCACTTCTGGTCAATCATTGCTGTTTCCTGGATTCCATCAGACTGATAGAATTGGTATTTGTTCTAGACTCAGCAGTTGAAAATGTTACTTCTGTTAATGTTCTTGACCAGATTACAACATTTATCAATTTATTACATGTAATATTAAGCTTCAGATAGGGGTTTAATGGCTATCTGCACTTCAATAGAGAAAATTAATGATTGATTGATTTACAAAAATATACTTTTGAGGTTGTTTAAAACCTGTGCAGTGAAGGATTGTATTAAAAAAATATATATATATATATCAAATATATATATATATATCAAATATAAAATATTAGTACTTGTACTCTGAATCTCAAATGAAAATGAATGGATAGTTTATAGTAATGACAAGAAGTGATGTGGAAAAAAATTACATACTAATTGTTAATATAGCCAAACTCAAAAAGACCTGAAGGTTATTAACAGTGGAACAATGTCCAGCGTTACCGTGTGCTTCCTCCCAAAGAAGAACCGAGCTGACTCACTGATGGCGAGCGTGAGGTCTCTGCGCTGCACAAAGCCGATGAGCCGTTCAGAATCTCGGGACACAACCACCGGGAAGCCGTTATAATCAGTGTCTTTGATCAACATTTCCACGTCCTCCACAGTGGTGGCGTCCTGCGTGAGGACGGCCAGAGGCGGGTCGTTCCGACGCGGCCGCATCACGTCGGCGGCCAGTGTGCGGTGCGTGAACTCATCCCTGATATCCAGGTACGGGTAACCGTTGAGCTGGATGTGCGACTCGTAGATTCCTTCTTTCCCGAAGGCGTCCGCCACCCACTTACTGGTGACAGCGGCCGCCATTAGCGGAACGATATATTCGAGACCACCGGTCAGCTCAAACATGATGACCACCAAAGACACAGTCATCCTGGTCACGCCGCCTGAAATAATGCAAGACATTGAATAAATAAGAAAGCTCCTCCCCATCTCCAGTCATTTTTTTCACTCAAACACCACTAAATGAGTTCAAAGATGCTGAGAGACTGGAGACCGGAGAGACTGTTGTCATGAAAACACAGGAACCCCCCCCCCATAAAGAAGCTGAGGACCAAACTGACTTTTCCTTAACTGCACCACTGCATCTCAGGAAAATCGGGACATTCTTTTCACAATTTGCAGATTTGCATCCTATGACAACATGCATGTTGTCATAGGATGCCATAATACGCTGAGGAAAACCACGCAATCACGGTTCCCCAAGAAGTAGGCAAACTCCACACAGAAAGGCCGAAGCCCGGATTTGAAAAAGAGAACCTCCCTTACCTAGACACGCGGCAGCCCCCACCATGGCGTAGAGTCCAGGTGTGACGCAGTCAGCACCAGGCCGGCACCAGTTTTTGAAGATTATCCAGTCGTGATGGTGGTATGCCATCTGCTCCACTGCGATGCCCACAATTCGCCCTGCGATGGCGCCCACTGCCATGCTGGGAATGAAGAGGCCTGACGGGATCTGGTGAAATTACGATTGTCACGTCATCACGCCAGTGTTTTCACATGGCAAGTCAATTACATTTTTATTCCGATAGAGTGCAGGTTTACAACAGAGGTTATCTCAAGACAGTTTACACATTGATCACGTCAAGAAGCTTACTCCTCATACATACGGGAGCAAGAATTTGGCAATGGAGGCAAGGAAAACCTAATTTTAACAAAAGAATACTGTAACAAAGATACAACATTAATAGCATCAACAACAGATGTAGCTCTATTTACAAAGCAAAAGCAACCTGAATTGGACTGACCTTCATGCCGAAGGTGAAGATGGTGATGACAATTTTGAACACGAGAGCGAGCGCCAGCTGCCACAGAGCGTTGTAAACACCAGGGCCAGCTGGGCGGTCTGGTATATCGTCCACAGGTCGACTCATGTTGGGGTTGTTGATGTAGTCGCAGAGCTGTGACGACTCTAGTGCTCCACAATCGTTGAAGAGCTCAGAGATGAGCTCGCTGGTGCTGCGCCGGGTGTAGGGGTTGGGATAGGCCAGCACAGCGGTGATAGCCGTCACTGCGATGACCTCTAGAACCGGATACTTCCCCAGCTGGGTCGTCTTCCTCCGTCGACACCAGGCGATGTTGGCACGAATGAAGAGGGTCCCCCAAAGGCCGCCAAAGACGCCTAACAGGATGAAGGGCACCAGCTCGGCCATGTACCACGGCGTGTGGTACTCCACGTAAAACAGCACCAGGCGGCTGTTGCCAAATGGGTTGATTGAGCGCAGCGTGAAAGCAGCAACTAATGCGGCAAAGAAGGAACGCCATAAAGTCTTGAGGGGGAAGTAGTAACTGACCTGCAGGGGACAGGGAGGAAGGTGATTGGTCCAGGCAGAGGTTCTCAAAACATTTTCAGTCCGGGATCCCTTAAAATGAATCTTTCTTAAGATCCGCTCATGAATTCAAATGCCACCTAAACAATGCTACCATTAGGTATCACTAAATGGTATGAACAATTTTTGAATACTTGAATCTAAAAATTCACAACCTGAATTAACTCAGTCTAACTCATGCGCTGCTAGCATGGCTGTTACATATTCTGCACCTTTTCTGACTCCTCAGTGACTATTTTTGTATGACTAGCAACTTAAACAGACAACATAAGATGAATCGTTTTCACATTGTTTTGCAGATGACAAGAAAGGAGCCCAGTGGAAAGCAACAATAACATCACTAGCTCTAAAAACATCAGACGTGGTGCTGACAAGCTGCAAATGCTTCGCCCAGGTTGACTCGCCCCATTCTATACAACTTTAGAGCCTGAGAGAGCTAGGAATGCTAAGGTTGTCAAATTCGTGTGGAACGTCAAAATCATATCAGAGCTTTTAAACACCTAAAGCTTAAAGTAGGGAGGGGTAATTGGTTTAGTTGATGTGTTTGCTTGTTTTAATTGAGGAGGACCAAGAAGTTATGGCTACGCAATCCCAGTTTGAGAACCACACATACATTACTGAAACATATCTCAAGCTTGTTGATGGAGGAAAATTGATGCTGTATGATGATAACAGAACCCACCTCTTCCAGGCTGAAAAGAACCCCTCCGATAGGTGCACCAAAAGCCACCGACACGCCGGCCGCCGCTGCAGCTGATAACACCTGCACGCCCAACAAATCATGAGGTGAGCCGGCATTTCCCAGCACATCACGTGAGAGACAACAAAACGGCAAGTACTATACCTCTCGCCGTTTGCCTTCGTTCTTGCTGTACTTTGAGAAGAGGCTGCAGAAGAGGTTCCCGCAGCAGCACGCAACATGGACCAGAGGACCCTCCTTCCCCAGGCTGAGGCCCGATGACACGGCCAGAACCAGCGTGACCGTCTTAATGAGCAGCGTCCATTTTCCCAGGTAACCACGGATGATGAAGCCACTGAGGATGGTCTTGATCTGAAAACGCATCAGATCAGTTTTACCTCTAGTGGTCGCGCAAGCGTGATTCCTCATCACGAGCTCACCTCCGGGATTCCTGAGCCGCAAGCGTAAGGCGCAAAGACTCGCACCAGTGACACAGCCAGGAAGGAGAACGAAAGAGCCCACAGGACGTAGAGCAAGTAGTTTAACACATATGCTCCCGCTCCCTAGAAAAGTATTTTTAAAAAGTGGATTAATGGGATTTTGGTTCATTTTAATAGGGAATGGTGTCTTCGGATACAAGTGTTTTGACAAATGGTCCAGGAAAAAATTAAACTTGTATCTCAAGGCACCATTTGTACTGATGACATCATGGAGACGTGTCGTCTTCTTCTGACCTCAGAATGGCCTGTCATCAACTCGGCCCACTTCTGCCACTGCGGACATTTGTCACGGTCGTCAAAGGTCGTCTCGTTGGATGTCCAGCAGCACTGCTCGTGGCTGTACCAGAAAGCGGACAGACACACACCCTCCTTCAGGTCCGTCATCCAGTCCACTGCCAGGTCAATGACTCCGGCCAACGTGCCTGGATGAGACGTAACAGCACACCCGAGTCATGCCAATTTTATTTTGCTCACTACCCTGAAGCGAAAATTACTCTGAGAAGTCAATGTAAATGGACTAATTTAGTATGCGCAATGTGATTTCTCAAAGCTGTGACAAACTATGGTGGCTGATTTTGCATTCTTAAATTGCGCGTCTGAAAGAGGTGTAAATTTACATTGTAGTTCGTAGCCATGACTCGATGGCAAGGAGGCAAAGGCCAAATGAGAGGCGATGGAGCGAATGTGTAAATCATTTTCAAATGCAAGAAACAGAAATTGTGGGGACAAATTATTTATTCAGCAATGCAATATTGGAGGTTTTGGGTGATCAGAGGGCTGGGCCAGTCACAAGAAGGAATCATGGAGTTAACAATGACTACTCGATATCAGCTCTCCATTTCCTTTTGTCTGCATGGCTCATTTCGGTGCACTGTGGCAATTGGTGCCTCCCCAAGAGCATTTTTTCAGGAGTACCGTCCAAATTTTTAAACATAATGTAATACATCATGAGCCAATGCATCCAATTGCTGTACTTTTAATTATGTGAGGCACATTGAGTTATCTTTTGTACGAAATGCACTCTATATATAAAGCTGCCTTGCCTTACTTACCTCTTATACGCTTGCTGACCTCCCCAAAATTATTACGGTATAATGAACTAATCGAATGGAAGACTGCGTGACGTCCTCCTCACAAACCTGAGAGAAGTCCAATGAGCAGCATCACCACCCATCCTGACCAGGCATCCAGGAGGCTCTTGGTCAGATCCCAAATGGACTCCTTACTCTTGCTTGTGATCTTAAAATAAATAGATAGATGAATAAATAAACAACTCAATGCACAGTCTTAGTGGAAATGAAAGGTAGTGGCACAACAATCAAACATCTTCAGCAACCTTGCGGTGGCGGTCAGTATCTCTTGACTTCTCCCTTAGCCAGTCAATGGTGTGGAAGTCTTCATAAGTGGCCACATCAGGGAAAGGCTCCTCCAGGAAGTCCATCAAGTTACCAGTTCCATTCAGCTCATCAGTGGGCGTGGCGCTACTCACACCTGTAGATGGCAACATAGCATATGACTCTTATACCACAGGTAAACACCCATTTTTGGACAGTGGGAAAGGCTCACTGGCCAGTGTTGATCCGTGTCCACCAGCACGCCATGGGAGATGGGTTGTGATCGCCTCCACTCCGTATCGCTTGCAGTTTGAAAGCCCGACACCGGAGCTGCCCGGTAATTACATGATGACATAGTGTGGTACGTGATGCGTCACAACATCGCGTGCCATCGGCCTCATATATATATAGCACGCCACCCGCAATTTCAGCCAAAAATTCATGTCGTCTACGACTACGTTGTCTCAGTAGTAGCAAAGAGTTGATCCTCCGCTGCTTTTCGACCATTTTGAGGATGGTAAAAAGCAAAGAAAGAACACTCGCTTCCATGTTGCTTTGTTACCACCAAGAAATCTGTCACACTATCATCTACGCAATCACACCGTGGTGACGTAACCAGACGCAAAGTGGTGGAAAGGGGGCGCAGAATCGCCTTCTGTTGATCAATAGGAATGGGACAATATGGCAATTGGTTGCGTGTCGCCACGGATCGCTACTATCCACTAGTTTCAGTGGGAAAAGGGTATTAGTGCAACAGGAGGAGCGGGGGGGGCGTAAGAAGGAGAAAAGTTCATCCTAAAGACTCATTACTCACAAGGGCCCCTCAAAAAAAGCAATTTTAAATTTCCAGTATTGAGGTGGTTATAAATATGAAGTGATTTCATGTACCTCAAATTCCTGATATCAACCCTGAGTGGGACATCTTTAGGGTCAATAATTCTGTGAAGTGGATTTTGGTCTTAAGGCGTAGAAAAATAAGTAGTGTGTTTCCGGCAACATGAAATTTCAGCATAGGGTCGGTAGGTCGGACAAAGTATTTTTTTTTTTAATCTTTTTTTCTCCCTCCCTCCCCCATCAAAAACGTAAACAAAATAACCATAAAACATAAAACAAGGAGACATTGAAACCAGTGCCGGATGCTCGTCTGTCAAAGAGGTGAAGCTCAATTTTGGTCGACATCATAAAATGTGTCCGTTTATTTATACGTGAATTCTACTCTAGCTCCGTTCCTTTTCAAGAAAATGATCTGTGACCCTGTCAAACCAACAAGGCGTCTTTTCCCGGTACTTAATTAGTGTCCAACAACTATAGGAACTACAATAAAACCCACCAGAAATAAAATATTATTTTGTCGCTAGTTGTTTGTTTACAACAAAGAGTGTCGCTAAAATGATTAGGAGAAGTCTTCAGCTCAACTCGGGACAGAATGCGAGTTGAAAAATTGCTCGCGACGGACGTCTACACTAAAAGCTCGGTGACTGGCTCATTTCTGGCACACAGACAGATCATCCAATCTGATGCAGAAAAGCCTGGCGTCCGGTACCCTCCCACTGCCATCCAGTCCCACGACGAGCATCCGTGGGCGGGACAAAAACCAGCTTGTATCCAATGACTCGTCTCAGTTCAACGCATTGGGACAACCTACCCTGACCTCACTACCATTTAAAGCACAGCGAAGCTGCTGGATGAATGAGAAGGGAGTCGCGTCGTAACCAGTAAGAAGAAGCTGATTCGGAACAAAAGTTGAGCACGTTGTAGCGCATATTTAGTCAAATGACATGTACACACAATGAAATTTACATTCATATATTTGATCACTTATTCTTTGACATTTTAGGGAAGCCAAGCTTCCTTGCAGTCCGAGAGCAATCGCCACTGATTGAAACCCCCTCGGCGTTGGGTATCCAGCGGCTGGGTGTTAGAGCCATCTCGTTACCTCTGCGTCCCGCGTCCTAGACGCCGTGGTGGTCGGCGGGGTTGGGCGGACGGGAACGCCGACGGGCGCCTGACCGGGGTAGTGACGGGGACGGGCGGGACGCGGAGGTGGCGCGGGTAGTGACGCGAACGACCGACCACGCGCGCCGCGCACCGTCCCCCGCCCCCGACGACGCCTCCCGCCGCCGTCCTCCCGCCGCTCGCGGCGGCGCCGCCGCCACCTATTTGGGTTTCGCTCTCGCTCCGGGCTCGGAGGCGGGTGCGCCGCCGCCGCCGCCTCGCGGGTCGGGCGCGGCGGGCGCTGGGTGTTCGTGGCGTGGGGTAGAGTAGACAACCGGCCAACGACCGGCGCGCCGTACCACCACCCCCGCCCGTCCCACCGTCACGCCTGCCCCCCGCCTCTCCCCGCGGCCGACTTCGAACGTCGCCGTCGCCTCGTTGAATCTTTTCGATACAGCAGTGGATGCTATTTTCTTCATATTATGGTGCGAGCATGCGACTGCAACACACAAAACGTGGTTTAAACTGTTGTCGAAGATCGTGGCCGCCGCCATGATTCAATGTTGTTGACAGACGACAGGGCAAACGACGCAACGTGAATATCGTGAGAGTTTGCACCAATCTAAACGCTCTAAATTCATCTTCCTTTTATTATTTATAATTTTGTCTGTGGTTTTATTGTTCTTGTTTTGATTGTAAAGCGTCCTTGAGTGTTTTGAAAGGCGCGTATAAATGAATTACACAAAAATGTAGAAGGTTTGAAAAAAAAAATGCCGACCGTTAAGTTTTTTCGAGGTAGAAATTCTCGGCCGGTCGGGTTACCGAAACACACTACTTTTTTTCCTACGCCTAATCATAATCATTTAGTCACCGAGAAAATACAGCAGAAACGCAATAGTCTTAATATGGGTGGACAGATATTTTCACACAAACCAGTATGCAATAAGTCTTAAAATGTGTTTCCTTAGTTTACAATGTTTTTAACAGGGCCCAAGTGACTTTGGCAAGTCCAACCCACTGCTCTGCTACTACAGCGTGTAATGAATCTTTAAATTATACTAAATTCATTTTCTGCTAAATTCATGTTATTGTTCATAACCACCGAGGGATAACTCCCTCTAATTGGCGAGCTTGACCAGTATGCATTTCTAACAGCATAACAAATGAATATGAAGTTCCATGGAATATTTTAGTTAATTGTAAATCTAAAATGCACTGACTGTAGTTCGTGACTGTAGTTGTACGACAAAACTGCCTATCAACGGATTCGCACACTGTGCATAATGAGTGCATTATACCCGTCTCAGTTATTATGTATCACCTTCAATCATACATAATCGAACATAACGCACAGTTATTTCACAAATTGGTGTGAACAATTCAGAACTCCTAGGAACACCGAGAGGTGGGATACAGCACGGTCCCTTGACTCGCAGCATATGGACACCAATTGCAGTTTGGACCAGTCTTGCATGTGTCAGCAGTTTATGATTCGACTTCTAAATCGGTTCCTACGACATCGTTAGAGCAGATAAGATTTTCCAACAATAAATGCCTTTATTATTATCAAGCTACTTGCAAATACGTTTTGAACATTAGTCACACTCGTCAGCTAGCTCTTTAGCATGTTGACTCAAATTACCTTCAGCAGCCTCCATTTTACGGTCCGTCCGTGCGCTCGGGAAGAGAATCTTAAAATTCGGTTGTATTCGATTGGATAAGAACCACCGCTGCCATTTGGTATCCTTTCGAAGACATAAACCCCGTCAAATCAATAAATGTTACAGTCTTCCTCCTCCTCCTGCAGCCATCAGCTGCGCTAGTATCGCGAGATCATTCAAAGATCCCTTACACTAAACAAAGATGAATCACGTCGCTTTATGAATAGAGCACATTTCATATACAGTACAGTACAGTATAAGGCAACTCAACGTGCTTCAGACAGGTAAAGACACAACATCTAAAAGCAGTTGCAAACCAAAGAGTCAACAACAATCAGAAGCAAAGCAGAGAAAAGAAAAATAGCGTTTACCAAAATTACTAAAAACAACAAACACAACTAAACTACCGGTAAATTAAAACGACAATTAAGCTTTAACATTTAAAATGAAATAATTACAAGTAGGCTTCTAAAATAATTAAACGAAGAAAAGTATTTTAAATATTTATAAGACATTCATCAAAGATATTGGGGAAAAAACGTCTTTCACCTGGATTTAAACCTGGATTCAGATTCAGATTCAGAAGACTTTATTTATCCCCGTGGGGCAATTAGAGTTGTGCGAGAGCGGCTTATTATAGAGACAGTCAGAGCAAAGGAAAAACATAGGATGAGAGTAGCTTAGCACTTGAGGTCTTGAGGTTGTGTTTCCAGCAGCAAAGTAGTATTGCACATCGAACAGAATTGCACAGTAAGGACACAGTAAAGACAGTATTACACAGTGAAAGCTAAATTGCACTGTGAAAACAGTATTGCACGTCAATTATTGCACTGTAAGGACACAGTAAAGACAGTATTGCACAGTGAGAACTAAATTGCACTGTGAAAAACAGTATTGCACATCAGAGCTTTTGATACAATAGATCATACAATATTATTGAATAAATTAGAGATATGGTATCAGAGGTATAGCATATAAATGGATTGAAAGTTATTTAGAAAACAGATATCAGTATGTGCAGTTTAATAACATAAAATCCAACTCACTGAAAATTACCCATGGAGTGCCTCAGGGATCAGTGCTTGGACCAAAACTATTCATTTTATATATAAACGATATCTGTAGTGTCTCAAAACTATTCAAATGTGTCCTATTTGCCGATGATACAACCTTTTACTGCTCCGGAAATAACATGGAACAACTCCTGAAAAGTGTGGAAAATGAATTAACCAAATTAAAAAACTGGTTTGACAGAAATAAACTATCTATAAATTTAACAAAAACCAAGATAGTTGTTTTTGGCACGAGACCAATCAGTGCAGAGGTACCGGATTCGATTCCAGCTTCGGCCTCCTTGTGTGGAGTTTGCATGTTCTCCCCGGGCTTGCGTGGGTTTTCTCCGGGTGCTCCGGTTTCCTCCCACATTCCAAAGACATGCATGGTGGGCTGATTGAGCGCTCTAAATTGTCCCTAGGTGTGAGTGTGGGCGTGGATGGTTGTTCGTCTCTGTGTGCCCTGCAATTGGCTGGCAACCGATTCAGGGTGTCCCCCGCCTACTGCCCGAAGACAGCTGGGATAGGCTCCAGCACCCCCCGCGACCCTAGTGAGGATCAAGCGGTTCGGAAGATGAATGAATGAATGAATGAATAGTAATAGATACCAAACTATCCTGGAAGCCACACATAGATAACGTTAAAAGAAAAATATCCAAAACTATCGGGATACTCCACAAAACTAAGGACATGTTGAATAAGAGTTCCTTGTGCACATTATATTATTCATTATTACTCCCATATATGACATACTGTGTGGAAATATGGGGGAACGCCTGTAAAACAAACACACTCCCTGTCTTAAAACTACCAAAAAAAAGCAATCAGAACAATCAATAGGTCTAAATATA
This sequence comes from Hippocampus mohnikei, assembly GCA_026261675.1. Lineage (NCBI taxonomy): Eukaryota > Metazoa > Chordata > Actinopteri > Syngnathiformes > Syngnathidae > Hippocampus > Hippocampus mohnikei. The sequence goes on from JAKGUB010000284.1 coordinate 21,308,775, forward strand.
TAGAACCCACAAATCCACTATTCATCAAATTAAACACAATGAAATTTTACGACCTGGTTGACTTCAAAATCGCCCAATTAATGTATAAAGCACATAACAATTTCCTTTGTCTAAATATCCAGAAGCTTTTTGAAATTAGAGAAAGCAGTTATAATCTAAGGGGTACTAATCAATACAAAAAATCCAGAACAAGAACAAACATTAAGCAAAGGTGTGTATCAGTAACAGGTGTCAACCTGTGGAATAAGCTTGAAACGGACCTGAAAATGAGTACCGGTAAATCGCTGGAGGAGTTCAAAAATAAATTCAAAAGATTATTACAAAAAAACTATAAGAATCACAATTAAGAAGATACATTTGATACATTTATAAAATTAGTATTACAGCTCTTTGTTCTTGTTTTGGATTTTGATCAATTTATCATTTGTACTCAAGAAATGCAGTAATTACAATGAATATGAGAAATTGAAACAAAAAGGTCAAAGAATAATTATAAATACACAAACCGAAAGGTGTATAAATAGAAAAGTAAAGTACCACAATGGTAAAAGTATTTGATGATATGTAGACTTTTCTTCTTCTTCTTTGTTTTGAAAATGATCAATTTATATTCTACACAATAAGGGGCAGGACTAGATAAGTTGTTTACTTCTTCCTACTCCTTTGAACATACAACTGTGATGATGAGTGTTTTTTTCTTTTACATACTTTTAAATTTTCCTTTCATACATTTTGCCTACATTTTGTCAATCTGTTACTGTGTGTAATATATATGCTCAATAAACAATAAACAAACAAACAAACAAAAGTATTGCACTGTAACCCGTATTGCACTAAGGGGTGTGCGAGTCTGTGTGGTGGTGGGGGAGGATTCCTTGGAATAAGAGTTTAAGAGTTTAAGAGAAGAACAGCCTGGGGGACAAAGGTGGATCTCCTCCTCGCTGTCCTGCAAGCTGGGCACCGCAGCCTGTGGCCGGAGGGCAGCCATTCGAATGCGGGGAAGAGAGCATGTGAGGGGTCCTTAATGATCTGAGCAGCCAGACCACGAATCTGCTGGATTTAAAGACATTTCCTCTTGGGCCTGACTTCAGTTGTGTTGGCAGCATATTCCATCAGTGTGTACACTATACAGCATTACAGCTAAATGCTACATCACCATGTTAACTTTGAACTCCAGGGTCCGCTAACTTACTCAAGTCTGCAGACCTCAGGCGAGAGCTAACTAGTAGACTAGTAGCAGAATCTATTTTACAGATGACTGAGAGGCAATCCTGATAAAAACAAAAAATCCATCCATACATCCAGCCATCCATCAATCCATTATCCCAACCGCTTATACTCGGGAAGGTCGTGGGCATGCTGGAGTCCCAGGTGTCTTTGGGAAGTAGGCGGGTACATCTTCAACTGGTTGTCAACCAATCAAGGGAAAAAAATAATCATAGACCGCATGGTTTTGTTGCAACCCTTCAGCCTGGATGTTTTTTTAGCTGGTAAAAGGCTGTTTTAGTGATTGATTTGATATGATTCCTGAAAGTCAGGTCCAAGTCTATCAGTGCCCCAACATTTCAGACTGGGTCTTTGGTTGGGCAACCCTGCATTAGTTGAACAACTGTCATATAGGGACACTGATAAATATAGCCGCGTGTCATCTGCACAGCAATGATAACCAACATTCTGAAGCATCTTACAAAAAGGTAACAAATACGGACTGAACATAAGGGGTCCATGGACTGACCCTTGAGTAACCCCACATGTCATGGCCATTTGATCAGATTCAAAATGGTCAGAAAAATAACTATTTTCCTGTAAGTAGGACCTGAATCATTTTAGGACTGATCCATTTATTCCCATCCAACAACAAAACAAAAAATGATCCTCTATATACAAGGTTAATAATGCAATTTTTAAAATGGACAAATAAAACCATTCAGTGGACACAACCCAAAATAGTTTGACCAAAAAAAAAGCCATAATGCATTTTATTTTTTCTTAAAAAGGAGCGATCAAGATGCTCAATTGAAAGAGACAAAATGAGAGCTAATTTTCTAATCTTGTCAATATCGTTGCTGCTGAACTACAAAGTACATCTGAAGCATTTTCACAGCTTCCTCTCCTTAAACAGCTTCTCCCACGCAGGCATGATGTGCTTGTAGATTCTCTCAATCTGTAACACACACACGTAACTTTATGACTTCGGCACCATGTTCTGTTGAGCAGCCAGGATCTGCCTCACATGGTAGCTATAGCATTTTTGATCGACGTGGCGAAAGTATTGAGGTGTTTGACCTGCTCTGACTTTTTCACTCCATATCTAAAGAGTGTTGCCTGGTGCTCACTGTTGTGGAACAAAATGTCAAAGGTCACTTCCTGTCCCATCGTGTCATCGATAGCCTGTTTCACGACACTGTGGAAATCTCTTGCCGGGAAGGAGATATCCAGCATGTTGTTCACCTAAATAGCACAAAGATTTTCTCACTTGAATGTTGAAGCTACACTCATTGACCATGTGGTGTATCACCTTGTACTTCTTCCCCAGCAGCTCCATGGGATCTAATTTGACTTCCGAACGTAGGGCCCGCCCAAAGAGTGGGAGCTTGGAGTCAGAGTCTGTAAAGGCATGTAATTCTTAAAGGCTAATTTGAAATTCAAAACAAACAGTGGATGGAAGTCTACATTCCCCTGCTCAAAAAAAGCCAGGTTTTTGTGGTATTAAAAAAATGAGATCAAGGGAAATCATTTCAAAAATTTGTACAGCAGTTTACCAGTATATACGACCTAGAATTTGTGAAACACAATTGAGTAAAAAATATATATTTTAGATTATTCCCATCTGAAGAAAAGCAGCCTAAAAGCATACTGCTGCGAGCAAAATCCTTCGCTGCAGGTAATGAGCGCTGTTGTATTTGCAGCAGAACTAACTCTTGGAAAGCTCAACCATTTAGAGGTGCGACAATTAATAGATTAATTAAAAGAATCGATAATCAAATTAATCAACCACTAATTTTGACAACTGATTATTCATTTAGACCTTGCTTGACTTAAAATTGTACCAATTCACTAATTTAAGCCTCACAACAGTAAATATTCAATTTCTGTAGTCCTCTGCAAGAGCAGGCTGATTAACTTTGTGTTGAGTCCAAATAACACATTTGCAAACTTCTGGCTTTAACTTTGAAAAACAAAGATCAACAAATTTGCTCCTTTTCTGACATGTTGTGGAACAAACCAGCAACGGAATCATATTCAGAGAGTCATTAATTAATGTTTGTACATTTTCTGCATCGGCAAATTGAAACACAGTGTTCGCTCACTTTTCGTGGGTGACAAAATCCCCTCATCAGCTTATTGCTTTTAACAGAGTTTTAATGCGATCGGTTCATTCAGGCATTTGAACAGACTTTTTATATGCACTGCACTGCACCTCGAGATGTCAGGTGAGCCACGTAGCGAACGCCATCCCTCTCCCCGTAATAGATGGCAAAGTGGGAGAAGTATTTGTTCCTCCGATACTCTATGATGTCTCCAGGGAACAGATTGGCTGGGTCACGTTTCTGTAAAGACTGCACGGACAAGAGACACAAAAAGCTGTTGTATGCATTGAAGACAAAGCATCAAATTCATCGCTCACCTGGCCCATGATTTCAAGCCGTCAGCGTCACTCTGTACGTGTTCTGCTCCAGGTTAAAGTGGCAATGTGAGGCTGCGTCAGTCACAACATGGCAACACCACCCACGCTATGGGACAGCATTTGTTTATGGCGTCTTAGCCGATGTGTTGTGGGCGTTTGTAGGGGACATCCATGGCTGAGTCTTCTTCACCTGCATACAGCCTGTGAAGCAGATGTTTCCTGAAAACAGGGTGAAAGAGGAAGTCACTTTTTTTTCATTCATAGTACACACGTCTGTAATAATAATAATAATAATAATAATAATAATAATAATAATAATAATAATAATAATACATTTGATCTACAAGCCTTTCAAAACACTCAAGGACACTTTACAACCAAGAACAAAACAATAAAACCTCAGATAAAACTATATGGGGTAAAAAAGAAGAGATGGAATTTAAACGGAGTATGCAATCTGGAATAGGTAGGTTTTAAGACGGGATTTGAATGTAGGGAGTCAATCAATGTTACGGATGTCGGGTGGAAGTGAGTTCCAGAGTTTGGGAACAGAGCGACTGAAAGCTCTGCCTCCCCATCGTGGTGAGAGGGGTAGAAGGTAAGGAGAGGTGAAGGGAGGAGACGGATCTGAGGGAGCGAGAGGGAATGGAAATTCAAAGATGATCAGACAGATTTGGGGTGGGGGGGGGGGGGCGGCAAGGTTATGGACAACCTTAAACATGTACAGAATGATTTTGAAGTTGATATTGAGTTTGACAGGGAGCCAGTGGAGCTGTTGGGACGACAGGGGTGATTGTAGTGTAAGGGTTCTAGTGATGATCCGGGCTGCAGTGTGTGCACTAAAAGTGCAACACAAAGTCCAATTTAGCATCTTTATTCATCTATCCATCCGTTATCTGAACTGCTTTATGCTCACGAGTCTTGGGCATGCTTGAGCCAATCCCAGCTGACTTTGGGCCGTGGGCAGGGTACACTCCGCGGTTGCCTGCCGATTGCAGGGCACACATAAACAAACCACCATTCACACTCACAACGACCCCGAAAGTTTGAATTATTTTACTCACAAAAAAAGCAACACTTTTTAGTTGGGAAATTACATCAAAATTTAATAAGGGTGAACAATGATTCCAACACCGATGCTGCAAAATTCCACATCAGCAACAATCAAAGATGACCGTGACCCACCAAAACACTGAAGTGATAAGCAGTGATAATCACACTAAATTGACACATCAGCTTAACAGTCCTTAGTTTGTCCGTACGAAGGCACCAGAGTTTAGCTGTTACCTGAGATGGAGGCAAAAAACTCACAGAGTTGAGATCAAGGTTCGTATAAGTCAACTTTCAAACCTGTATGCAAGTCAAGTCCTGTGATAAGTCGCCCTTAATGCAGTTTTTGGTTTTCAGGGAGATAGAAGAGGAATTACGTCAAATAATGACATTATTGGAGTTTCTGTTCAAAATAATAGCTGTGTTTGCAAATGTGAGCACAGCTCAAACCTTTTTTTTTTGTGGTAATGCATTGGGAACACTGCACCATTATATTTGAAATCAAAATGTAGAAAAAAATGGATCTATTTTTTACTGAAAATAAAGAAAACCTAATATTGGGCTGTTTAAAAATGGAAAAAAAAATTTACAACCTGAAATATTTACTGTATGAGCTGGAACGTCTACAGGATTTAGAATTATTGTGAATGACTATAACTAATCTTTAGTTGTATAAACACTGGAATTTGATTCACGTCTTAATGGCATAGAAGTAACCAACTTGTCTGTCATGAATGTTGGGTCCATCGCAGGGATGAGTTGGAGAGGAGAACATTTTTCATCAGTGCGACTAGGGAGACACATAGGGCCACGCACTTCTAGACAAATTATATAGCCCTGAATCACAAAGTCTCAAAGGGCTTCACATTCCCTGTGCACAGCTGACAAATATTAACAGCGTCCCCTGATCTTCACCCCCATGAGGGCAAAAAAAACCCTCCAAAAACCCCATCTGGAGGAAAATGAGAAAACTTGAGAAGGGACTCCAAATATGACCTGATGTATGACAAAAATACTTTTAAATATGGACAATGTGCACACGTACAAAATATGAGCTCTTCATATAATGTCATTTTTGATAACACATTTTCAATCCATGTATAAAAAGTCGACAGGACTAATCTAAGTGTTTGAGGCAAAGACCTACTGTATTTTTCCCAGTGCAAAGGGCTGTGCATAAAAAATACCTTTCAACGTCAGCACAAAACTGCTAAACAAGAAACCAACATTGAATGCAAAAAGTTATCTTGTACATATTTCCACAAAAAAATCAACTCACTAAAAAAATGTTAATACAGTATTATAGACGCAGGGGTGTCAAACTAATTTCACAATGTGGGCTACATACGGCCTCGGTAGATGTCAAGTGGGCCGGACTATTACAATTATACCATACTCTGCTATAAATAACCAAAATAATGTATTTCCTTTGTTTTGGTCTAAAGAAGCACAAGAACATTAGGAAAATGTTGAAAGTTAATGAACATATCTTTTACAAAACATTTCATGAAGCACCTTAGATTTCCTTAGACAAATGTGCAATTTATTTATTATCATTCACATATATGCATTGTAACTGATCCCACTGATTGTAAAAGGCACAAAACTTTTAACAAATAATTGAAAAATATAGTAATGTACTTCAAGATTAAGCGAGATTGATAAAAAGGATTTTTAAAACCATTTACACATGTGCCTATAAAATCTAAATGTTAAACCTGCCTACACCTTAGAAACTAAGGAGAGTGCTATTAAATGTGTAAAGAATAAAGTATTCACATGTCCTTGATAGCATCTGTTGTGTTGGGTCTGGCTCAGTGACAGACTGAGACTGCTATTGTCTTCTTCTCTGATTAAAACAATGTTGTCTTCTACTCTGATCAAAACAGTGTACCGCCTAGCGGATACTCCATGCATTGCACCTCATTAAAAATATAAATTCCGTGTCTTTTATGCATTTTTTCACTTATAAATGATCCTGCGGCCCCGATTGAACCTCCTTGGGCGCCGGTTCCGGCCCGCGGGCCGTATGCTTGACATCTCTGTTATAGAAGTACTATGTTTGTCCTGCCTATCATTCCAAATTCTTAAAAAAATATTAGCCCTTTTCATTTGTAGTGTAGGGCGGTACAAGGCCTATTGTAAAGCACAACTGAGCTATGTCCACTATCTAGTGGTGATTGGTGATATGACAACATAGTGATATAATTCTGACTAAAACAGGGATTTATCCAATTATTATTTTGACACATTTTCATGTCTCATGTCACAAATCTTTTCACTCCCAAGTCCAAGGTGAGTGTGAAGTGTTTTTGTCAAGTGACAAAAAATCCAAAGTCAAAGTCACTCAAGCACTCAGTCAAAGCACACACACGCAAAGGCAGACTAACTGTGTCCCTGGTTCTCATGATGCTGTTTGGCCCAGTCGAGGCCATGTTGGGCCACCGGCCGGTCCCAGTTCTCCAGGCCATGTCTGTGTTTCCTCTGGTGGCGTTTGTAGTTGTCCAAGTGTCCCGTGGTGTAGTCGCACTCGCCACAGGCGTACGGCTTCTCACCAGTGTGTCGCAGCATGTGTCTCTTCAAGTTCATGCTCTGGTTGCACGAGTAGCCGCAAATGTCACAATGGAATGGCTTGGCGCCCGAATGGATGCGCTCGTGGCGCCGCAGGTTGGCCAGGTTGCCACAGGCGTAGCTACACGATGGGCACTGGTATGGCTTCTCGCCCGTGTGCACGCGCAGGTGCCGTTTGAGGTTGTCCAGGTGGGAGGTAGTGTAGGAGCACTGTGGACAGTGGTGAGGTTTATCCTCAGAGTGTATGTGGGCATGGCGGGCTAGATGGTGGGGGTAGTAGGACAGAAAGGGACACAAGGGGCAGCGGTAGAGCTGGTTGCCACGCTGGCGTGACTCCAGAGGCCTAAATTGACTTCTTGAACAATCAAGGCCATCTTTGACACACAGGTCCAACGAGCAACGGTGGCACAACTAAAAAAAAAACAAAAAAAACAAGGATTGGAGGATTTAGATTAAATGACAAAAAAAGGTTTTAATTGCAAAAGTCCCCATTTAAGAGGTTGAAGCAGTACTTTTACCAGTGGGTTTTTTTTTTCCACACAAGTATCTGTATTTCTATAGAGTGTGAGTATTTTTGCCATCTCCGTTGCTGGAGCGGGGACAGTATTTTTCCACATGAAGCAAAAATGTACTTTTACGTGAACACACCTGTCTATCGGCATCGTCACTGTCCTCCATCTTGATGGGATCCGGGTCACCCTCCTGCAGCGTGAGGCCACACAGCCGGCAGCACAGCGGAAAGAGCAGGACAGGCAGCGGGCCAGCAGGGGAGCTCAGACTGCCCTGCGCCTGCAGGTAAGCCGACTCCTGAGAAACTTGCAGTGTCAGTTTGGAGACAGCTAGAACAGTAGGGGAACAAAGACGAGATGAGGATTTCAACAACTTTTTGTACTAATGTTAATCTCTAAAGGGGCATTTCAGTTTACACATTGCAAATTGCATACTGGAGTAGCTGCTCGACACTAAGCCTCTTCTGGATGAGCTTTTTTCGACCAGCAACTGCAAGTCATAGACCAGTGGCGTCCAAAGTCTGGCCAGGGCCGGGTGGGGGGTGGCTAGGTGGGGTGCCCATTGCACATTTTAATTGGGAATCCAAAGTGAATTTGATTTGACAGTTTTCTACCTTTTTCGCTTTTGGCGTTCACTTTTCTTCTAGTGGCTCTTCTACGGTCCTTGTCCCTCCTTGGCCGATGATCCAGTGTGTGCATGCGCTGGTGCCGGCGCAGATTGCCAAGTGAACTGCAGGCGTAACTGCACTGATGGCAGCGGTATGGCTTTTCTCCCGTGTGTGTGCGCGTGTGGCGCTGCAGGTTAACAAGCTGGGTGGAAGCGTAGGGGCATGCGGGGCAGCGGTACGGTTTCTGGCCATCATGGATGTGCATGTGCCGTTTCAGGTGATTGGAGTAACGGGAAGTGAAGGTGCACAGTGAGCAGCAGTAGATTTTATGAGGAGGACTTGCACCCATTTTACTTTGGATGCTTTTCTTTCTGTCCAATGCATTACCGAGGGATCCGTCAGCATTGTTGGCATCTGCCACCTGCCTGCACTCGATGGGGGCAGCACTCTGGCTACCCCCTTCACAGGTGAGACAGTAAAGCTTTGACTTCAGATCTTGGCCCACTCCTGCAGGGGGATAGAAAATTGTGATGAAAAAAGACCATTTGAGAACAGAAAGTTTGTCAACAATAGGATACAACATGTAACAAAAGGTTTAGCGGTAGTTTTTTTTTTCTTTTCAATTGACTTCTACTAGGGAAATGTATGGATGTTGTAAATGTGTTTAAAAAAACCAGCGCAAGACTGCTTCCACCTAAAGTTAGTGTAATGTCTTAAAAAATTATGAAATGCAACATGGCAGGAAGTGATGTTACCAAGATCAAATCCTGCTCCCAGTGGCGTGTCACAGAGAACTTGATCACAACCTTTACATGAGAGGAATGGTGGGAATGCGGTGTCTGTTAGCCCTGAAGGATCCTCCTCCACACGGAAAGAAAACACAGTCATATCTGATCGTAAACAAAAAGAACGCTTTACTGTTCTGGCCTTAACAATGTGTATTTGTGTGCGTGTGCATATACTGACCAGAATCTGCGTGCAAACCCATTATTTCAGCATTGCCGAAGCCCAACTCTCCACGAAGCAGCATGTCACCGTCCACAACCAGACAGCCCGTGTTGCCTGCCACACCACCATCTTCCAACTCCACTGTGAATAAAAACATGTTAATCGCATTTGATCCGAAAACTGGCGCCAACTTTAGAGACAGAGTCAAGAAAGCAACCAAGGAGCAAGTAGTGTTTTTCCTCTCTACCTCTCTCTCTAGCCTCAAGATGTCCATCCACTATGCCCTGTACACTTCACTCTTTAATTCATAGGTATATTAAAGTTAAGTATTGTTGTAAAACACAATATTTTGTATACTTATCTAGGTATGTTGTGCTTGTACAGCTTTGCGGGGAGGTAGCAGCCGGCTAGTCTCACTTTAAACTTAAAACTCGAAAATGTATTTAAATGAATTTGTTACATGTGTGTGAAAGCTCAAGGGTGGTTTTGATTGGCTGTTGGATCTGTGATGTTGGACGCTGTCACAACGTGAATCACAGCAAATCTGAGAGCCGACCATCGGCCACTCCTGAACTGCCCACACTGTGTCACAGTTCGGTCTGGATCAGCCATTTCACTGTGTGTATGTATGTATGTATGTATGTGTGCGTGTGTGTGTGTGTGTGTGTGTGTGTGTGTGTGTGTGTGTGTGTGTGTGTGTGTGTGTGTGTGTGTGTGTGTGTGTGTGTGTGTGTGTGTGTGTGTGCGTGCGTGCGTGCGTGCGTGTGTGTGTGTATGGGGGGTGGGTTTACGGTAATCGGCATGATCTTTTACACATGCGGCGCTGGGAGGATTTTCTTTAATGTATGAGGAGTATGCTTCTTGACCTGCTTAACATATTAAGTGCCTTGATAGAGGTTCTGTTGTGAATTGGTGCAATATAAATAACATTGACTTGACTTGAGAATATAAATGGCACAGGAAGTATGACAGAAGGCAACAGAGGAAACCAGTGTGGATAAGGCGTAGAAAAAAAAGTAGTGTGTTTCCGGTAACATGAAATTTCAGCATAGGGTCAGTAGGTCGGACAAAGTTGTTTTTTTTTAATATTCCCCCCCCCATCAAAAATGTAAACAAAATAACCATAAAACAAGGAGACATTGAAACCCCCGCTCGTCGCCGAAGGAAAACAAACAAAAAAAAAAAACTACGGCAAGCCTGCCTGAGGATTTCACGGTAACAATAGTTACCGGTAGCGTGTCGTTTCTGTGGCGTCATTTTAACGGTACCGAAAAATAGTTTCACCATTAAAGTCACCGCACACGACTTGACTGTGTGATCAACGCGATTTCACTGTGCCTCTGTGTGTTTGTGGTGTGTGGGTGTGTTTTTTCGAATTTACTTTCGTTTTGAGTGTTGGGGGGGGACGCAACAGATAACCTTAGGTGCGCATGCGGGTTGCTATTTTAGTCCGCAAACTGAGGAATCGCGCGGATGAAAGTTTGAGATGGCGGCGAAAAAAACTCACAAAGGTCTACAAATTACGACATTTAAGAAATGGGAATGCCAGTCTGATTTTTAGTATGAATCGTCCGAAGGGCGTATCACTAAACTCACCCGTGACGTATGCACAGAACACGAGAGCGAGAGACGGACGACGCGAGGCACGATTACGAGGCAAATTGGTCATTAAATTTGTAGGCTAATCGCTGTGAAAAATATTATGAAAAAGTATTGGTTATTCTATAATTTACCGTTTGTAGCATGGTAACTTTATGAATAAAACTTTCGTCAGAAGGTGTAGTAATGCTAAATGTTAACTGTTGGTAGAACAAATGATGACGTGTGTTAAATTATTTCGTCAAATTGATAGATTACACATGCATCGTCTTGGGAAGAGGATGTCAAGCCACATCAATACTTACCTGTATTAATGATTACCAGTAAATTAATCTTTGCAGTGTGAGATTGGAAAAAATACTCTGATGATGCCACATGAGTGCACCATTTATTTTTTGGAATAAACCTGGAGAACACAGCTGCTGATATAATGTTCATTGTTAATGCATAGTTTTCAAACATTTACCCTTGAAACATTATACTTTTGAGTTTCAGAATTCTTGGTTATGAATATCAGTCAAAATAGAAAAATGGGTTCCCATGATGACTAGGCGGACGGTGCATCACGAGCGCGCGGATGACACGTGGTGTTCATCAAATAGTTCGCTGAATTTTTCAATACATCAATGGATGCTATTTTCTTAACATTAGGCCAAACAAAAAAGAGTGTATTTCAGGTAACATGAAATTCAAGCATAGGGTCAGTAGGTAGGAGAAAGTTCTTTTTTTTTATTTTAATCTTTTTTTTCCCATCAAAAATGTAAACAAAATAACCATAAAACATAAAACATTCTGTTTCAGAACTCAAAACCTGTTAGTATCGCTTTGGCACACGAGACACAACTTGCTGGTAAGAAGTAGAATTATTTCAGCTTTGCCACCTTGCCAAAAGGTCGCTGGCAAACAGGCACAATTTTCATTTGAACACAGTCCCTACATAATGGTAACACAGTTTTGTAACGTTTGGTTAGGTCAGGATCAGTTTCTGCATCTCCATTTCCACAATTGCTGCAGATATCCATCCTCCACAATTTGGAACTGTAATATGGTATCTCAATTGGCACTGCACAGTTGATGGCAGTATTTATGCAGACCACTTTTGCCAGCGCATGATCAGGTGGAGTGACTGCAGATCCACACGTGTAATCAGACTCGCTGATCATCAATCCCAACTGCATTAGTTGACGTCCAGATAATTTACTTCTACTATACACGACTCGAGGCTTTCTGCACTCCACACATTCGACAGTGGTTCTAGCTGTCTGTGCTGACATAGTGCAGCTTCGCAATTGTCGGTGAACATCAGTGACTGTGGACACATTGTGTTGAACATTATCATCAGCATGGGCATTCAATGTGGATGCTTCACTGGAGATATCATGCCCTTGATCAACAGGTAACTTTCTTTTAGTAGCTGACTGGGTTGATTTGGGGGTTTTCTTTGGAGTCTTCAGACTAGGTCGGTCCCCTTCTGTCGTGTCTACAAGCTTGACTTCATCATAGCTTTTGAAATGTTGACCATCAGGCTGAAGTACAGGATCTGGCAGCCATGTAAGAAGCTCAGATGGTGTTGTTGGTTCCCCACAGCAGTCTCTGTCCTCACATTTTACAATTTGAAAATTGTAATGTCTCTGACGGCAGTGTCTATCTAACCATGACTGGTATGCTTCCACTTTACGAGTATGGTCCTTTCTTAGCTTAGAGACATCAAGGCCTGGAAACAACTCATGGAGGTGGCGTTGGAGGTGAGTAATGGTTTCCTCAGTGACTGGTTCTTCTACGTGGAATGGGTTGTCTTTCAGGCTAAGTCGAAGAAACCGATCTTTGACCAAAGATTGAACTGGAGTTACAACATCATTCCACTTCATCCTTATGTCAGGGTCACTCTCTGCCTCTGTTCTAATAGCAGCCATACTATTGCACTTGCTCAGCCTTTTCTCTGTATCTTCATCACTCGCTTCACGCTGTAGTGCACAGTTTTGAAGCCCTAGGTTTAAAATTGACATTACCCGCTCTGCTGGGTTTACCCAACTATGGCCAGGAGCACATCGTGCAAGTATCAGCATGTCTAAGTTCAGTTCCTTGAAGAGGCAGATGGAAGCACACTTTACAGATTCAAGTGTGTTCCTATGATCTGTGCCTCCATCCGTAAACTGCATGAGAACTTTGACTTCATTACCATCAAGAATCTTGGCCAGTGCTGCACTGTGCCGGAAAGGAGATGAGGTTTGAAACACTGAGTCATTGATAATGACAGAGACCTGTCCTCGCACAAAAGATTTGTGAGGAGTATCTGGCACTTCACACTGTAGGTATACTGATGGGGTTAAACTACTGTTTGTCATGTCATGGTCAAGTGCTCCTAGGGTTGTGTTGACAGGGACACCTGGAGAACCATACGGAACGTTTGCCTTTACATCAGAGCATATCAAGGCACCACCATGATTTTTTAGATCAATAGCTTTGTGTTTTAGGTACAGGAACTGTGCAGCACAATAGTGGTCATCCTCATGTTGAGCTCGGAGTTGCCTTCTCTGCACTTTATACTGCACTGGAATGCGCGAGGTAAAATTTAGAGCAGAATGCAGGTAAGGATTTCTCGGTGTGAGCTGCAGTCGAACTAAACTTTTAGACGGAATGGGTGTATTGTCAGGACAAAGTTTCTTTGCTTCATTAATCATATCTTTCAGAGAAATCCACTGAGATAAGTGCCCAACATTGTGACGCCTTTCATCTTCTGCAGAAACTTTGTCTACAACCTCAATGAGTTTATCAAAGAAGACATCAAAGGCTCCAGTGGGTCTACCTGGATTTAGTTTTCGAAGGTCCTGTAGGAGGCCCCTTTCTCCAAGGAAAATCAGCTTCAGTCTTTGTTGGGTTTCAGGGTGAGCTGCAGTGGATTCATCTAATGCTAGCTCTTTGTATATAAGATCTGCCACCCCTGGCTGAACACAAGCCAAATTGTTTCGCTTGTCTTTGAACAACCGTCTTTGTCGTCGAGTGGGAAACTCCGGTAACTTGTGTTTAACCTTTTCAGCTAATCGAATAGCATGCATCTGAGCTGTATCTGGACTTCTGTTCTCCTCAGTCCTACAAACAACCAATGTTGTTATATAGGATCCACCTGGACAATATTTCAGCAGGTCGACAGGAACAGAAAGTTGAAGTTGTTTAAAAAATCTGCAGCGCTGCATGTTATTCTCAAAAGGCTTCTGTAGATGTAAGTCTTCATCAAAGAAAACAGGTTCACCAATCTCCGAAGCTGACACTGCACAATCGAGAATATGGTATTTTTCAGATATACCGAATGTACCTTTGCATCGGTGCTCGACAATCGAATCATTGGCGACTGTTCTTGCAGGCTGGCTTTTACTCTGGTAACTCTTTGCGACCTCATTTTTCTTGTCTAGGTATTGGCTGTATGCATGCAAACAATCAGCAAGTGATTTGATATCACAACACAGTGTTTTGAAGTCATCTGAGAGGGACATGATTGGTTTCACCGTCAGTGAATACAAAGCCTGTGCATGATTCTCCAGAGGGACTGCTGATAGTTGATTGCATTTCTGTTTTTTTCTCTTGTAGTCGTCATAGCCGACATACTGATCAAATGTGGTTGGCACTGAGAGAACATCAAGTTGTTTCCTTGAGGCTTCATTTATAGTCATATGATGATTGGTTATAAACCACAGCGCATTGCAAATGACCTGAAAAACACAAAAAATTGATCTTATAAAACTGCTAAAAATTTTGTTTCTCCATGGAAGGCAGGGGTTGGTATTGTTGAACAAGTGCAATAGTCACTTTGAGGTAAAAGTGTAAATTGTGTTATATATACATTGTTTTATATATACACCTTATACCTTATATTTACATTCAATATTATTAAATTGAATATTTACACATATGTATACATACATATTTATATAATCAAATGTAACACACACACTGGGAACCCAGGTCTGCCGCATGAGAGCGTTATAATATATTTATACATAAAAACAAACATTTAGAATACACCAGTATTTGAGTGTTTGTGAGCTTTAAACATGTCATGTGCCACATCTTTACCTCTACAACATAAGCGCCATCTGTGCCACTGGGTAATCTCAGGTGTCTTTTTTCATTGAACTCGCAGACAATATCATTGAATAACTCATCTTTCCTAGTCAAAGAACCATTGGCCTGCCTGTAAAAAAATATTTGACACATTTTTATTTAGTAGTATAACTTTAAGTCTAGTTACACGTTGTAGACCCACCTACCTTGGAGTTTTCTTCTGAAATTCTTCGTTTTTCTCCGTTTCTGGACGTGCTGCTTTCATCGTGACATCGAATACGTCTACACTTTCTGTTTCTGCCACTGTTTCTTGTTTTATTTCTCTACAGCTAAATCGAATCAATCTTAGGTCAGGTAAAGTATTTAAAACTTGAAACACTGATATATGCATACCATCAATGTCATAGAATTCACCGTTGGCACATTGACACTGTGCTATTTTCACGTGGTTTATACTCGGCCCGTGGTGTTCGTCAAATAGTTCGCTAAATATTTTCGATGCATCAATGGATGCAAATTTCTTAATATTATGGTGCGAGCATGCGACTGCAACACACAAAACGCTATTTTCGGAGATCGTGGCCGCCGCCATGATTCAATGTTGATGACGCACGACAGGGCAAACGACGCGCATGCTCAACGTGAATATCGCGAGAGTTTGCACCGATGTAAACATCTTTCCTTTTATTATTTATAATTTTGTCTGTGGTTTTATTGTTCTTGTTTTGATTGTAAAGCGTCCTTGAGTGTTTTGAAATGCGCTTATAAATGAAATGTATTATTATCATTACACAAAAATGTAGAAGGTTATTTGAAAAAAAAATGCCGACCCTAAAGTTTTTTTTCGAGGTACTGTATAAATTCTCGGTCGGTCAAGTCACCGGAAACACTACTTTTTTTCTACGCCTAAGATAAGGCGTAGAAAAATAAGTAGTGTGTTTCCGGTAACATGAAATTTCAGCATAGGGTCGGTAGGTCGGACAACGTTTTTTTTTTTAATCTTTTTTTTTGCCCCCCATCAAAAATGTAAACAAAATACCCATAAAACATACAACAAGGAGACATTTTTACTATTATTGAAACCCCCGCTCGCCGCCAAAGGCGGCGAGAGAGTTGGGTACCCCCCGGCTGGGTGTCTCGTTACCTCTGCGTCCCGCGTCCTAGACGGCCCGAGGTGTTCGTCAAATAGTTCGCTGAATCTTTTCGATTGGATGCTATTTTCTTAAGATTATGGTGCGAGCATGCGACTGCGACACACAAAACGCGGTTTAAACTGTTGTCGGAGATCGTGGCCGCCGCCACGATTCAATGTTGTTGACAGACGACAGGGCAAACCACGCGCACGCTCAACGTGAATATCGTGAGAGTTTGCACCGATGTGAACGCCCTAAATTCATCTTTCCTTTTATTATTTATAATTTTGTCTGTGGTTTTATTGTTCTTGTTTTGATTGTAAAGCGTCCTTGAGTGTTTTGAAAGGCGCTTATAAATGAAATGTATTATTATTATTATTTGTGGCATGTTATAACCACAGCCACAGGGTCAGTTTACGACGGCGTGACGTCACGGCCGTAAAAGTGTTCATATGAAAAGGTGACTACCTGGACTGACAATAAACGGCAGTGAGCAGAGTCAGACTCCCCGTGTTTTATTAAACACAACAATGGCAACGAAGATGGAGCTTCCACTCTCGCCTCTTCCTCCGTTCCTCGCCCTGCCTGGCGAGCCGCGTGTCCCGTGGCCCCGCTGGTTGGAATCCTACGAGACCTTTATTGAAGCCGTTGGGCTCGCCGACGAATATCGCGTGAGTTTGCACCGATGTAAACGCTCTAAATTCATCTTTCCTTTTATTATTTATAATTTTGTCTGTGGTTTTAATAATAATAATAATAATAATAATACTCTTTATTTATAAGCGCCTTTCAAGACACCCAAGGACACTTTACAATAACAAAAAACACAAAACAATACAAAACAATACGGGTTGAGCAGCGGCAGCCAAACGCGCCAGCGGTCACTCAACCAGTAGGAGTCTCTCTCTCACCTCCAGGACATCTCCACGGGTTTTATTGTTCTTGTTTTGATTGTAAAGCATCCTTGAGTGTTTTGAAAGGCGCTTATGAAATGAAATAAAATGTATTATTATTATTATTATGACACAAAAATGTAAAAGGTTTGAAAAAAAAATGCCGACCGTAGAAATTCTCGGTCGGTCGGGTTACCGGAAACACACTACTTTTTTTTCTATGCCTAAGTGAAGCGAAAGACGTGTCAAACAAGGAAACGCTTAAATGAGCCTGTGAAGCGCATCAAACACATTGCTGCTTTTCCATTGTAGAGAAACTTTCAACAAATGCTTCTTTTCCAACCTGCTGAAAAAGTTGGAACATTACATACGGCATGTGAGCAGAATGAGCCACAGTCATGTAGGTAGGAAGTGAAGAAGAAAAATAAAGAGGAGGGGACCGGAGGGGGTCAGGTACGGAAATGGAAACAGGAAGAACTGTGGAGGACAGACAACGTTCAGGTCAGGATGCGATAAGTCACAAAGAGGAAGAGGGAGCTAAATCAACAAGTACATTTGGACCACTGTATTTGGATCAATTCCTCTTTCCTCAACCACACATTTCAGAACAACAACAAAATAAAATAAAATATGACACAAGTACCCCAAGATGTTATACAAATGTTGCCTTGTTTGACAGAAAAAAAACAGACAAAACTGGACAAGAACTCACATTTGACGGGCTGCGGGTTGGACTGTTTCCTCCGCGGCATTCTTGCGGGGATCCTGTGCGGTAAATTCGGCTTGACAACTCACACGGTAAGCGGTCCCGGCTCCGTCGGGTCGCACCGTCAGTTCGCCTGCCTTGCTGCCGCTAACTGCGTGCCATCATCAACATCGTCATCGTTGTCGTCACCCACTTCCTTTTCCTCCAAAGCAGCGACCAAGAAGTCATTATCAATACGAAACGACGAAGCATCACAGGCGTACGTATCGACTTGTCACTTAACACAAGGTCCCTATCACTGAGCGCACTTTGGCGTGTTCTCTGACAATTGCTCCAACACAAACGGAGCCATCTTGCTTAACACACCACAGGTTTGACACAACATGGGAACGCTGAATGGAAATTGGCGTTTGTAGCAGAGTACGCACTTGGAACTTTAGTCCCGCGACATGTTGTCACAGAGAAAGCTACCCCTTGCGGTCAGAGCACTTTAGTCGCCAAAGACGCACACACATGCCGCACAGTTGGCTGCCCAGTGGGTGCGCTTGAGATGACGTCAGTGAATAATTGCGTAGTGGATTGTGGGTCTGGATTGGCTCCCCATTATACACCGCATTCAATATAAAATCCTACTCCTTACATTTAAAGCCATCCATAACCTTGCCCCTCCTTACCTGTCTGACCTCATCCATATTCCTACACCTGTCTGCTCTCTTCGCTCTTCCTCCTCTCTCCTCCTCACTGTCCCCTCTGCTCGCCTCGTCACTATGGGAGACAGAGCCTTCAGTCGCTCTGCTCCCCAGCTCTGGAACACACTCCCCGCTGACCTCCGCAACATAGACTCACTAACACATTTCAAATCCAGCCTCAAAACTCATCTGTTTAGACAAGCTTATTCACTCTGACCATAAATCCATTGTCTCTATTTTGTTTTATTTTATCTTATTCTGTTTGATGTTGTTTTTAACACTGTATCTGTATTTTTAACTGCTTGTTGTAAGGTGTCCTTGAGTTTTTAGAAAGGCGCCCACAAATAAAATGTATTATTATTATTATTATTATTAATTATTCATTCATTCATTCATTTTCCGAACTGCTTTATCCTCACTAGGGTCAGGGGGGGTGCTGGAGCCTATTCCTGCTGTCTTGGGGCAGTAGGCGGGGGAAACCTTGAACTGGTTGCCAGCCAATCACAGGGCACACAGAAACGAAATCCCATTCGCGCTCACACTCACACTCTGCACCAACTGTACAAACTGTAATAGTATTGTATTCTACCACTGATCACTTTAGCTCTGCTTGAAACTATGGTTCACTTACATTATGAAATGTCCTTCCATACCTATTTGTCATGTTCTTGTTTATGATGATACTAATGCAGCGTGTTATACCGGAGACAAATTCCTTGTGTCTTCTACATACTTGGCCAATAAAGATGATTCTGATTTACACCCAGGGACAATTTTGGAGTGTTAAATCAACCTGCCATGCATGTTTTTGGAATGTGGGAGGAAACCGGCGGACCCGGAGAAAACCCACACAAGCACAGGTAGAACATGCAAACTCCACACAGGAAGGCCGGCGCTGGAATTGAACCCGGTACCTGTGCACTGTGAAGTCGACGTGCTAACCACTCGACTACCGGGCCGCTTGTGAGTATTGTTATCTGCCCTGTTGTGTCAATTCATTTTAGTTAATAAAATATGTTCGACAAATAAAATACATCCATTTTCTAATCCATTTATCCACACAAGGGTAGCAGGCATGCCGGAGCGTATCCCAGCTGTCTTCGGGCTGTAGGTAGGGTACACCCTGAGCTGGTTGCCAGCCAGTATTGGTGCTGAAATATCTGTTGCTTAAAAAGGGGTATAAAACCCTATCAATGTTAGCTGTTAGCAAATCAATGGGGGTTTGCATCGTTTGTTAGCATTAAGCTAAGCAGACTCCAAAGGGAAAGCTAAGAAATTTGAAATACACAAGATACAATTCTCTTAGTTTTGTGTCTGTGTCGACAGGAAACTTAAATTGGGAGTCACATTAAAAAGCTCAAAGATCTTTTTAATTAATTGTTCTCTATTTGTTAAACTGTTGCTTACTTAAACTGGGATGTCACAACTTGGCATACTGTACTGTATTGAAAAAGAAAAAAAATGACTTGCTCAAGGACACATTTTCGGAAATGGGCTGCCCATAAACGATTCACATGGCCATTTGATTACACAAAATATGTGTGGCCTGACACTTACAGTATTTGAACACGTATTGTATTTTATTGTATTAAACCAGTAATTATAAAGTCCAAGAGCAAGACATCATTTTATGATGCACTGAGCTGTTTTCGATGCCCACCTTGTCAGCATGTTTCTGCACTGGGGCGATTACATCTCTCTCTCCAGCACACCATATTCTTCGTGGGCCTCCTCCCCATATCAACATGTATTCTTCTTTATTCCCATTATCATCTTCATTTTCTTCTCCCTAACTTTATAACCCCTCTTATTTAACACGTCTCTTTCATGATTTTTTTCTTGTCACTACCATTTTCACTCTCAAATACAAAGTGACCAGCATCCATGTTTTCCTCACTGTCATTTTTATGATGACAGTTAGTAAATGTGTTTGCTCTAGTTTTCTCACGCAGTCCCACCGCACGGACGGCTCTTTAAGTCTCACATGCATCAGCATTATGTCACCACTTATCACAGTGGAAAGAAATGCGATTCTTTACACATAATGTTGAAAGACAAATTCCAAAGGAATGTGTTGGAAAATGTTTGAATGAGTGACGAAATCACAAAAACTCCTTCGATGTTTACTACGGTGGTCCACTAGATGGTGCTACACATAAGCTTGCAGGTGTATAAAGTCTTGAGACGAGTTCATTACTCTAACAGTCATGACACAATTAAATACAATTAAAAAGAATTAAACCCTTTTGGTGACACTTCTCCACTTAAGTGCACACAACCTCTCAAGAATGATCAGTAGAAACATGATGCACCTAATCTTAATTTTGGCCTTCATGGCAGTGTGTACATCCATGCGATCTCTTTTTTTTTTCGTTTTAATAAATTTGCAAAAAGAAAATATTTTTCACATTGTTCTTATGAGGTGTTCTGTGTAGAAGTTGGGGGGAAAAAAAGAATTCCATTTTGAACAAGGCTGTAAAAAATCAAAAATGGAAAAAGTGAAGCGCTGCGAATACTTTCCAGATGCCTTTTACATCACCTTTCTATACTTGTTATCCTGTTTGAGCCCATCTCAGGTGAATTACATATTTGATATGTCATCTGTCAGTCAAAGGCATGACAATTTCAGACAACAATTCAGTCTTGCATTCGTACAAATTTTTCAATTAATCTTTTTTTTTTTACACATTTTGGACTGTGGGCGGAAGCGTTTTGTGCAAACCAGTCACAGCGGTGCTTTCCTGCGAAGAATTACATATTTGAAAATCCACTGTGGTAATTTTTCCCCATTTATTAATTGCAAAGCAGTATTTTTCTTTTATTATAAAGAAATACATGAAATACGTTTACCAGAATTAGTGCATTCAAAGAGTAAATTATGTGCATTTGTTTTTACTCATTGATCTCCATTTATCTATTTTCTAAACCACTTGCCCCCCAGGCAGTCAATGGCGTTCATTTGTTTCCTGCTCAATTTATCTATGATTGACTTTGCCACTTAGCTTCCTGCTGCGTCCTCCAGGCAGCGAGCACCTCGTCGTCGGGCTCCTCGGCAGCCGCTCGAGCTCTAACCCTCTGCCTAGTTTGGGCGATGAAGGCTTCAACGTCTTCTTCCTCATCGTCACCATCCGCATCCCGCATCGCCCCAGCTGTGTCGTTGCTTTTGTATTGTGAATGGTTTGTGAATTTCCTCCGAGAGCTGAGGTCACTCGGCTCAACGTCCTCGCCATATGATCTCCTGGCTTGACTGTGGCCATTGTTGATGCCAGAATAGTGCGCGCCATTGGCAGATGTGTCCATTTGCAATTGGGATAAGTATCTGGAGGTGCCGCCATATGTTTGTGTGTCATCGTCCTGACCAGCACACGAGGCCCTGCGGCTGGAGAAGTCAAACTGGGAGGCGGAGCCGTCTAGGTCGTCATAGGGATCCTCCGCTGCTGCCGCGGCGGCAGCTTTTCTGGGAGGAGGCCTGACAGTTTTCAGCCAGTCGTCAACGCTGGTGTTCTTGGTGGTCTCCAGAGCGGGGTTGAGGTTCAAACATCCAGAGAGGCCAAATGTCTTTAAAGGTTTCAGTTTCTTTTTCGTTGTCTCTTCAAGGAATTCCTCCTCCTTCCTTTTCTCCTCCTCTTCATCTTCATCTGCCTTTGGTTTCTTTTTCTTGTATAAAGTGCTGCGCTTGTTGTCCTCCAGAATTTTCTTCTTCTCATAGGTCGCCATCTTGTCTCTCATTTCAGACCTGATCTCCTTGTCAATGGCATCCAGTTTACCCAGGTTGACCTGGTCCTGGAACAGGCTGAACAGAGGGACACTGGTGGTGGTGATTTTATTTTTCTGAGCATCCAGCAGCGCAGAACCTCCGGCACTGACACCACTTAAGCCACCCACAGATGCTGGCCGGCCACAACCGTGCGACATGCTACTGGAGTAAGACTGCCTACTCAACACGGAGGCTTTGTCATCTCCACCACGGCCTGTCATCACACTAGATGGAGCACCAAAACTCAGCTCCGAACCCCCAAGTGATGGAGGAGGTAGGCTCATCTCGCTCTGCTTCTGTTTAATGGTTTCGGTGACCACATTGGTGATCCAGTTCTGGATGCTGGCCAGGTTTACCATTGGTTCTCCCGAGGGACCCTGGACGGTCGGAACAGGAAGAATGGGAGGAGGTTGTAGGATTGAGTGCGTTGATCTCGTACTACAGGCCTGCGATGCAGACGATCGGACAGACGATTGTCCACTGATCATCGACATGTTGTCGTCATTGATGACACTGGGTGGTCCAGTGACCCCAGCTCCGGCCCAGAAGGCGGACAGAGGTATTGTACCGCCACTTATACAACTCTCATTCTCCCAGCCGCAGACGGACTGGCTTTCTTCTAATGTCTTTTTGGAACGCTCCAGGATCTCGTCCCGCCTTTGCCGCCGTTTAATAGTGGCAGAATCGTCACCCCGACTCAGCTCCAGAATCTCTTCCATGTTTTCCTCGCCAAGTCGCCTCTGCTGCCTCCGTTTCCAAGACTGATAGGCGGTCAGGTTGACGTCTTCGAAGGATGGAGTTGTTGCTTCAACACCATCACTTTTCTCATTATCACCAACAGAACTATTCTCTCCGTCTCCACGATCTTTCTTGTTCCATCCGAACTGAATCCGCTTGACCCGCCAGCGCTCCAAAGGCGTCATCTTGTCCTTGTTCTTCAGGCAGAAATTATACATGGACGTATTGTCTGAAAGGATGCTCTCCATCTCCTCATCAATTTTATTCTTTGTCTCCTGTTGTGCTACATCACCGTTGTTGCCTTCAACATTATCCTTTTTTCGATACCGAGCGGAGGCCTCCTCCTCGATCTCCCGCAGTCGCTGCTTCCAGAGGTCAGTGTAACTGGTGCAGCTAGAGGTGGACACAGCATCCGACGCAGGCCGTCTGAGGCGGCGCTTCAAACATTCCTTCAGGTCGCGCACGTCCTCGCTGGTGACACTCTCAACATCTGCATCTGCACACGCGCCGGGCGCCGCATCCTCCACGTCACTGTTCAGCTGCGCCTCCCACCACTCATCACTTTGGTAGAGCTCATTTCTGCGCTGCCACTCGTGAATCATTCGATCCAAACCGTCGTCATCCTTGCCAACTTCCGTGCTTCCCACCTGTTTAGACAGGACTGACTTTGCTTGACCACATGAAGTTTGACCGCTGTACGGTCTGTTGGATCTGCTCCGAAGCTCCTCAGCGGCTGCGGAGGAGGCCACGCTGCTCATCACACTGGTGCCGTCTTCCTCCTCCTCCATCATGATGGAGTGCGCTTTTACCTCAATCATGCTTTGCCTTTCGTCGTGATCCAGCTCATTATCTTCACTGCCCTCGCCAAAGATCCGAGCATGAGTGCGTGCGTTGATAACGGAACATTGGCTGAGTGTGTCGTCATCCTCCCTCTCCTCCAGCAAGTCTTCATTGAGCTCTCGCAGTTGTTTGAGGAAACCCTCATTGGGGTTGATGGGGCGCTTTTTCCTCATGGCTGTCAGGGCCTCCATGATGGTCATGTGCTGGAAGATCATCAGGTAGGATGCCACCAGGACAGCTGAACGACTGACACCCATCATGGAAACCACCACAACTTTGCCTGCAAACAAAAGAGCAATAGTGAGAGCTCACAAGGCTTAGGGTATTTCAAGATTTAATCTTATTTTGCTAATAAGATAAGTGGTGTAGTAAATGAATGGATAGATGGACAGACTGATATTTCAATGAAATCTTGTGAAGCTCTTTGTTTTCAATCAGATTTGCTGATGAACATGTGACTGTAAAGGTTACATGAGCTGTGGTCAAAATTAACTACGTGACAGAAACGGATCTCGTTCCACGAAAACACATCAAGTTCATTTTTTCTCCGAAGTGGGTGCTCACCTTTGTGAGTCAGCAAAGCTTCATCCAAGAATTCAGCAGTAGGCCGAAAGTGTGGTGAGATGTCAGCGTCCGGGAAGTCATCCACCTCAATACCCATGTAGTGCACACCCATCCCGGAATAGAAAGACTCCCCCGTGTAGACGCCGGTGCCGTGTGCGGTGTTAAGGATGTGTGTGATGCCCATTCGCTTCAGCCGGGCCTTGTTAACGGCGACGGATCTGGGCGAGACGAAACATTGAACATTGCCTTTCAGGAGAGCTGAAACACACTTGTGTAAGCCCACAGCAAGATTTGAAATATATTATATACTAAGTACAAAGTATACAATTCCAACAGAATCAGTTCTTCCAAATGAATGTAAGAAATTAATCAAGTTTAAAATATTTTCAATTCTTTCATTTAAGAACAAAAACGTATGTGTTGAGTTAAATGTGACATATGACTCCTCCCTTTGACCAGTGAGTAAGAGCAGCAATATTCAACTCCCCTTGCAAAAAATCTGCCTGCTTTAGTCTGCATTGTTTTCTCATGTATTTTCCTCAACTGTACTTAAATTCCCTAAAGGACACCCTCTCATTGTCATTGACGCTTTTCATGTGACACGTGTTGATTGAGAAGATATAGGTGACACTGACTTCTCAGCGATGAAAATGTTTGGCCACACTTCATCCATATCCCTGCTGGGGGCCTCCAGGCGTTCCTGAACCATAGCCCTTTGGATGTCCAGCACACAGGGAGTGTTGTAGGGGCTGCGGTCATCAATCATCTCCCGCACTCGGTTGTAGAGGTCCTCCACCATCAGTTGCTCAGCGGTTTCAAGCATGGACTCTGGGATGGACTCGGCGCGGGCACCTCGAGGTGGCAATTCTGAGAATGACCACAAAAAAAAACTTGAGTTCAGTTTTTATTGAGCGGGTTCGGCTGAATTATATTTGAAACTCAATTGGATGTTTCTTAAGTGACAAACTAATTTTCATTATTTTATTTCTCCACCAATGAATTTCCCGAAGTTGAATTCAGGATAGACAAGCTCATCCGCATGCGGTGTTTGACATCCAAATCTTCTCGCTCAAGTCATCACCTCCGCTCATTAGTAAATGCAGGAATCTCGACAGTCACCCACTTAGAGGTAATTGTCTCATTTAACACGAATCACATTCCTCTTCAGATTTGCAGGGCTCGCAGCATCTTAATATGAAATCCATGTCTTATCTGCTGTCCTTTCAATTATCTCCCTGCAACATGTGCTGTGCACTGGCATCTTGCTGGGAGCATATATAGTCACAGTAGGGGCTCCAGTCAGTATAATCAATGTAGTTGAGAACGCAGTAAAGATTTCAGGATTTTTTTTCAACAGCAGAAGATCAGAGACACAACAGTACAGGTGTTGACATTTGGCGGATATGTCAGATACCTATCTACTGATCAAATGCTAAAAAAAAATCTTGCTTAATGTGAGTGTCAAACAGTGTCTCACCCTCATTAATGATCTTCTTGGCGGCAATGGCCGACGACAAGTGGATCGGCTCCATAAATATACTGCCGGCATCCGAGTTAGAAATGGCAGAAAACCTGGACTCTGACGTCATGGAGAGGCTGAAAACGGTACAAATCAAGTCATCGCGCTATCTTGCATTCAGTTGACTGAAAAAGTTTTAAAATGTTACCTGGGTGACGAACATCGCAAGTAACGAGATTGTATACCATGGATGTTACTCTCCTCTACGTCGCCATTCGGCACCGCCTGATCCTCGTGCTCTCTGCCAGATGCCATGTCAGTCCCGTTGATTGCCTCCTGGTCAGTCAAACGTGCGTCCCCTTTGACCATCCGAACCCACATAGAACAAAAAGATGAAAACATTTTTAGTTTGTAAGAAATAGCAAGCAGCCAAATACATACTGACACAGCGATTCCCAACCAGTATGCAGTTAGAGTGTAAATAACGCTGCTTTGAAAAACAAAATGAAACTCATAAGCTAACATGATTGCCATGACTAACTTTTATCATATGATACTTTATATTTCACAATGTGCTGTACTGGAGATAGATATGAGTGCATGTTTCAAGCTGATGATGATATCAACGTTCAAGAGGCAGAGTGGTGTCGGGCCTGGCAGGAGATCTATTTTTAAGCGACAGCTGTGTCAGAGATCTGAGAGCAGTGCCGTGTACAGATCATTGCACCAAACAACAACCAACACATAAGTAAGTAAACAAGCGTTACAATCCGTCTTCTTGGCAGCATATAAACAACAAACTGATTGTATGTCTTACCTTGACCGCCAGCAGTGTCCATGGGAGGAGGTCTGCTTTGCGAGGCTGACGGTGGTCACACTAAAGTTAGGAGTGTCCTTCCACCCCCTGTGACACCCCTACCGCCCAACCATTCAGGGGCCTAGACACCCGACACCCATTGACCGAGATCGTCGTCAGAACTGGTTTCACCTTCCTTTCTTATTTCCTTTGCTCATCTTTTGCTTTCTTGCCGTTATTTCCTTTGATCTGTCCTTACCTGTTATGAAAGCGCTACATAAAGACAGATGTATTATATAGTATTGTTTCTAGAGGTGTCCAATTATTGCGTTAATTGCGATTAATTAATTACAGTCATTTGGCGCGTTTTTTTTAATCGCATTAATCAAAATTTTAATCTCTGTCTTTATTTTTTTTGTAGGTGGGTTGCCTTTTTCTAATGGCCCTTTTTATGTGTTGGCTTCCTGTGTTCGAGTTGTTGAGGGTGGGCAAACAACAACGTCAGTCACAGCCTGAAGCGGACATTGATTGGCTGCCATTACTTTGGGGCTTGTTTAGCCGAAGCTGAAAGGCTCCCATCGGAGTTGGGTGGGCTTAGTAAGCAGCGGTGAGGAGTGGAGAGGTGAAAATAGAGCAGGATGTGAGAGTTCTCGGCACAATGAATGGAGAAGTGATTGATGTTTATTTCATCACTTTTAGTTTGTCATGATGAACAGTGTTATTTCTGAAGTTCTAACTTACAGCACTGTGATTTAAGGGTCTGATTTATTTATTGTTTATTGTCTGAAGCAAGTTCAGTGTTGAGTACTTGTACTGTATTGCTCAGAAAATTGTTCTTACTGTTTTTGATATGTTATCGTAAGCACTTTCTAAGGACCTGATGTTCTATTTTATTTTTATTTTGTAATTCTTCGGAGATTTGGACATGTACAGAGGAGGCACAGTGGATACATTGGTAGGAGAATGTTAGAGATGGAGCTACCAGGTAGGAGACAGAGAGGAAGGCCAAAGAGGAGATTCATGGATGCCGTGAGGAAAGACCTGCAGGTAGTTGGAGTCAGAATAGAGGATGCAGACAACAGGGAAAGACTGAAATTAATGACTCGCTGTGGCAACCCCTGAAAAGGGACAAGCCGAAAGGAGAAGAAGAAGAATTCTTTGGAGATTTACAAAAACAAACAAAACAGTGATATTCCCCCTCGTGGTGGAAACTAAAGGTTGCAGGTAGGACTTTGACAAGTCTCAAATACATCAGGAAGTAAATGGCGAGGACTGCATCTGTCCAAGTCTGCTGAAAAACAAAATTACTTTATGCCAGTTTTTCTTTTATCTTTTGATCTGCCTTAATAATGTAACGAATTAAAAAAGAAAATAGGGGTTTTCTCAGTAATTTTTAGATGAGATTCAACTATAGATTTAAATTACAGACCTAATTAATTCATCACAATTTTTTTAATTGCTTGACAGGACTAATTGTTTCATTAGCAACCACCGTCTTTCATCTTTTCTCCTTTTGATGTGAAATGTTACCTTCTTGTCCTCCCTGATGGTTTTAGGTCAGAATTTGAATTTCTTTGTCCCTCCGTCTGCCCTTTCTGACTAGCAATTCTTTTTTTCTTGATTTGGTCATATCATGAAAGGTGGAGAGTTTCGTTTGGGGAACTGGGCCTTTCAAGCTACAAGGAACATTACTGGTAAATGCATTACCACAAGTAGGTTAACACAGAAGCTGAGCGAGAATTCTAATTTGGTCAGTTCTTATCTGACTTCTGGGAGCAGAGTTTCTCATGTCGCAAAAGAACCACACAGTCTTTGTCAGTCAGCTGACAACATTGTCTGTTGTTTATAATCTAAATGCAGCCGCAATCTAATGGTTGGCATATACTTCTGTACGCATCGATAACTGTGGCACATATTTATTTGCCCTTTACAATAAGCCCGGCTAAGGATGCCTTGTAAAGAAAGGCAGTCGCAACATATGAGGTGTTACTGTACAAAAGTGACAGTATATTTCAAATCCAAACTGCAAGTGTTCTCCTTGGAAGTCATCCACCTGGAGTCTAACACACTTTCCCAGCCTTCTCTACCACACCTTCATGAACTTCTAGTATCCATGTCTTAAAACGGCTCTCTTTGAGCTTGGGAAAGAGCCAACCACCAGGTTGGGTGAGTACAGACAAGGGAGGTTGGTCCAGCAGGGCCGATGTTCTTCTCAACCAGGAACTGTCAGATGCTCAGGGCATTGTGAGCAGTTATGTTGTCATGTTGAAGCAACCATGAGTTGTCCCACCACTGCTCTCACCTCTTCTCATGCTCTGGATGAAGCAAAAGCAGCAGGATCTCTTTGTGGGTGAGCTGGTTGATTGTCTGACCCACACCAAAGGGGAAAAGTCATACTGTAGTTTTCCTCATCCATTATAATTATAATATCAGATAGACACTATGTACAATCTCTTCTTCCTCTCCACAAACATGTTTTGGAAATACTGTAGAATGTATTACATAACACATTAACACAAAACACAATCTGGTTAATCAGCATTGAAAACATTCAAAGTACCGTGGTTGTTAGTTTACAATGAAACCAAGCACATTGTGAACAGGGATGTGGTACCGAAATCTGGGGGCCCTTAGTGAATCATGAAGGGCCCATCGATTATGTTTGCTGACTGGGAGCTGGAGACCTGAGGGGTATTTTCCCAATGACTATCATTACGTTATCTACTAGCTGAGCAGGGTCCCTCTTTTGCACCTTTGTGGACGGGAGAGGGAGGTGTTTCACGTCATCAGTTTCTGACTTTTGGAAGCCTTCCGATTCCAATTACGATCCAGATGCCAATTGATGTACTGTTGGAACAGGCTTCCTGCTTCACGGACTAGCAAAACTCAATTTCTGAATTTGATTCTGATTTTTTTTTTTCTGAGAATCAAGTGGGTGCATGATTCACAAAAACAACGACAAATGTCTTCTTGTCTCCACTGTTGTGGAGCTCTTGATGGCAGAAGAGATGAAAGAAATTAACATGTTCCTTTAAACCACCAAATCCAATTATGTTTGTGGTTCTGCGCATCTTGTGATCCGCTCAACTCTCGTTAGCTAAAGCAGCATCTTTCTTTTTGGCCTGGTCGTCTGCCAGCATCTCCTCATCTTCCTCCTTTACGCTGGCATGTAATTTAGACTCAGGGAGTGGTGGGAGCTCGCTATACACCGGTGGTAGGCACGGCACCAATTGCAGCCCATCGATGTCGTTCATGAGCTGCACACAGCTATAGAGGTTCTGCGGGGGGCAGGTAGTAGAGAGGACAGGTGGGGGTGCATTTGGCTGTCCCGTCATGCTGTAATTGCTCTCTGGCCACGGGGATGGCGAGAAGGCTTGAGGAGGAGACATGCAGTATGCGCTTGGCATGAATGCTGTTGGAGGCTGGCTCACGAGTTGATGAAGAGTTGTGGTGGGCGTCAAGTCGTGTGGGATGGTGAAGGCATCCGTCACCTGGCTGGGTGACTTGGTGGGATTGGGGCAGTCTTTGGCCGTGGCGAGATAGATGTTGTCAGGGCTCACCTGCTCCCATACCTCGGTATCCAGGAAGCTGGGAGCTACGTAGCCATGGAAATTAGTCAGGTGGCGGTTGATTTCATCCAAGTTCCCCTTCTGAGGACGCAGAGTGGGAAGCAAAGTAAATGAACATCAAAAAGTCTCTCAGTGATGTTTTTTCAGTCTTTCTTTCTCTCTCTCTGACTCACAGGAGGAGGAATACTTTGCAATAATCTATATTCACTGACAATTAAATGACCATGTGAATGAAAATCAGCCATCTCTGGCTCCATCTTGTGCCTCAAATTAGATTTCTAACTGGGCAAAATACTAGCATACAGAAGCAGAGGAAATGGAGCTCAGAGAGCAGAGACGATTCAGGAGCAATGCAAAGCTAGCAACATTTCTGCCCAAGAGGCACATTTATCACCTCTTTTTGAGCTTTAATTGACTGTAGATTCCAAAAAATAAAACTCCAAACCGATAGTATTCATGGTCATGGTAACACTCCATTCCGAATGAGCATGCTAGGAACACAGCATCTGCAATGTCGCAAGCCTAGTATTGCTAGCGCCGCTACTTTGTGGATACAAGATATTGCTCTCTATGACTATTTCCACAACGACAAATTTTCATCATCACATGCCATTATGTATGCCCATGTGTAACAATCATGCTCATGCACATTTAGTGAGGGGCGTCAGAGACTTGCTAGCAGTTTTAACACTAACCCCCGCCTCGCCCTTTTAAATGAGTCGACTCAGTACTTTTACTTTAAAATATACCGTACTTACTGAAATATAGAGTGTGAGTATGTTAGCCACCTGTGGTGAGTAGAAGAAAGAGGACACATAGAAGATGGAACTTGCGTTACCTTCAAAAGCAGCGGGTCAATGCCGATGATGCGTGGTTTTGGAATAGGTGGCCAAAAGAAGTTTTTCACTCTGCATGGTAAAACAGGAGGATGCCAGATTTAAGCGAAAGGTGTAGGGGAGCTTTTCTTTGTACATGAAGAAAAGGAATGTGACTTCTCACCTCACACATTGTGGAACGACACACACAGAGAAGGCCAAGATCGCCATCATGCTGATGGTTGTCACCAGAATCACCACGAGGAGTTTGTCTGCTTCAATGAAGGGAACAATACAATACAATACAATACATGAACAAAGTGAACAAGATCAGAATCAAGACTTTTATTTACAACCTAAATTCTAATTTTGGCAAATTAAATTATTAAACAATTATTTTATTTCCAACAGTCTCTTGTCTTCATTTTGTAGTCTTGTTAGTTTGTGTTCAAATATATATCAAAATGCTTTGCTGATATTGCCTCTCACCTAATAACATCCATCCATCCATTTTCTAATCCGCTTATCCTCATGGGGTTCGCGGGCAGGCTGGAGCCTATCCCAGCTGTTTACAGGCAGTAGGCGGGGGACACCCTGAACTGGTTCGCCAGCCAATCGCAGGTTGACAGTCATAACACATCATATTCTGTAAGGCCTTGCAAGATCAGCCTGAATACTTAGAATTGGCTGAAACATAAAAGGTTGTCTTTTATGAAAACAGCTAAAGTTGAAAGGCCTGGGTAACAAATGCAATATTGCCCATTCCCTGCTGCGATGGCTGCTTGTAGATGCACGCTCACATCGGTGGGGACATCGTACCTGTACCTGTTAGCGCCCGAGAAGGAATGCTCATCAGCAACGGCTGGCTCCACTTGCTCCACAAGCCATAGTTTTGCGAGCGGCACCTCACGCGAAGCACATAGTCGTTGATGGGAAGGCCGAGCAGCTTGACTTCAGGCTCTCGCAGTGACTGCTTAACCTGCAAGCCGTGGGACAAAACTCAGCTAGAAACACCAAGAGCACTTTGCTATCTCTCCGTTCTATCTCTCGTTTACCTTCCATTTGTCAGGCTCGCTAACTTGTCTGTACTGCAACTCGTACACCAGCGTGATCCAGCCGTATTTGAGGTCTGAGGGCCTCGGGTACGTCCAAGAGAGCAGCACGTCATGACCTATCTCGTCCCCGCCTGCATCCATCAACTGGTAAGTTAGGTTGACCGGAGCTTCGGTCTGAACTGTAAGAGAGGTAATAAAGCAAAAGACCTGATGTCCTCAGGCTGGCTCAGTACTGATCATCCTCAAATAGCAAAAATACATGTACAGTTGATTTTTTTTAAACCTTTAAAAAAATCTTGAATAAGGGGGAATAAACAACCAATGAATGTTTCTAAAAAGAAAAAAAACAACCCCCCCCCCCCCAAAAAAAAACAAGCGTTGCTACCACCGACTCCAGCTCCTGTGTGGAGTTTGCATGTTCTCCCCAGGCCTGCGTGGGTTTTCTCCGGGTACTCCGGTTTCCTCCCACATTCCAAAAATATGCATGGCAGGCTGATTGAATACTCCAAATTGTCCCTAGGTGTGAGTGTGAGCGCGGATGGTTGTTCGTCTCTGTGTGCCCTGCGATTGGCTGGCAACCGGTTCAGGGTGTCCCCGCCTCCTGGCCGAGGACAGCTGGGATAGGCTTCAGCACCCCCCGCGACCCTTGTGAGGATAAAAGCAGATCGGAAAATGGATATACAGTATACAAATATCTGTGAATGTCAGGATTCCGGACAGTAAAAGGATTCCACAAGCGTAGACAGAGATAAGAGGCTTTAAACAAAAAAATATTCATTTATAAAAACACAAGACCGAGGCAAGAACAAAACAAAAGTGCTTGCAAAAGGCAAGGAGCAAGAAAAACGTAATTTGCTGATCGAATCAAAGGACAAGAAAATCCAAAACACAAAGAACATAAACCGAGAATACATAACCGTAATACTTGCAGAACAAATATGGGGGGAAAAAATACAGCGAATGTCTCGCGATTTGAAGCATAAGCGGACAGAGTCGTGAGCAAGGCTTAATAATCCGACAGCCAGTTGTCAGCTTTTAAAGGGGAGAAGTAACGAGGCCGGATTCGGGACAGGTGTGACTCATGAATGAATGCCTACTCTCCTGTTGGACACTGAAACCCCCCCCAAAACAAACAAGATAGGATCATGACAGTGAATAGGTGAATCTGCACATGACGAACCACGAGTATGCGGGATCCACTGTATAATGCTGCACCTTACCTCACGGTATATGTACTTGTGGAACTCTTCTTTGATTGTTTCGGCAGGACTGTATTATACTGCCCCCAGTGGACACACACCAGATGAGACAATGAATACATCCATAAATCCATTTTCGCTTATCCTGAAGAGGGTCACGGGAGTTGCTGGAGCCAATCCTAGCTGACTTTGGGCGAATTGCGGACCAACCCCAGAACTGGTCGCCAGTCAGTCACAGGGCAAATATAGAGACAATCATACACACTCACGCCACCACTGAGTGTGAACCAATCCCACCCTGCCTGCATACAAGTCCCGCAAGTGTACCACTACACCATCAACAATGGGATGAATACACAAACTGTTTAACACTTTACATTCTATTTAATTATGTTGGTACTTTGTTTATGAAGTACATTACTATCAGCTGTAGTGCTATTTTCCTGATTAAAGAAATTGTTTTTAGAGTTGCGAATGTGATCTTGGAACAAATTAGCAAAGCACTGTACAGGTAAATATATGTTTGGAACTTTTTATCAGGATTATTTCTTCATCGTTTCAATTCAGGTGTACTGCGATCTTTGTACATCTGGTCTTTTGCAATAAAGCCGACTTTGACGCTGGCTTCCGCATTTGTCCTTACCAATGTCGGCCACATCGAGGCAGTGCTGCGGTGAAGTGACGTTTAGGTGAGCCATGACAGCCGTGACAGTCATACAGTAGATGTTCCATATGAATGTATGGCTGCTGTCAAAATGGCAGCTGTTGGCACCGGCGCTTGTGTAGTCAGGACATTCACGCTTGGTCCCTTTGCTGAAAGGAACAAAGAGTAAATCATCACAGCAATCACTTCCATCATGTCATTTCAATTCCAGCACGTCCAATTTCAGCACGCAGCCCTGCGGGGAGTCATCAAATGTGTGTGTGTGTGTGTGTAATTTTTCCTTTTTATGAAGATAATAAGTGTGTTCATACTCTTTGGAATAAGTGAGCACGTAGTTCACCTCCTCTCCTTCTGTCAGGTTGCTGAGCGGATGCCACCAGCAGGTGAACACCTCCATGTTGGGCGAGCGGCATTTGTAGATGTGAGGCCTGGTTGTCACGGCAACCTCACCTGCACAGGGTGGGGTGGGAGGTGGGGTCCTATGGTTAGATAAATGCAATCGAGCGTCTCCAGGACGTACGAACGCACGTGTTAACATTCATATTCATTCAGCCGGACTTGAAGGGAGTAAACCATTTCAAAGTTAGCTTTGACAGTGCACGTGTTGAATCACCCCACAGCTGTCACGCGTCATCAAACACACAAGCGCCGACAGTCAGCCCACCAAGTAAAATTGATTGCCATCTGCAGGCGGTGGGAACATGGCGGCCGATACGAATTAATAAGCATCAGAGAGTCAAACAGGCAGAAGTGAAACATTATTTTTGATCACCTGGCCTCAGTTCCGTCTCGCATAAACATCAGTGTGACCTTGATGTTCGCTTTCGGGAGAAGATTGAAGGATATGAAAGTCTGTCATTGTGCACGGAAAGCTTCATAAGTCTTTGAATATTCATCGTTAACAAGATGGAAGGTGGGCTATCAAGAATTTATGTGGTCAAGAGTCCTGTAAAATGTATTGCATTAATTTCGGTGTTTTTCCCCTCCATTCATGTTGGTCAATTAAAATGCATTTATTAATTTATTTTGTATATATTTATCCAATTTAAAAAATGGTTAATTGATTGGTTAAAAACGGAATAAAAACTGTATCTGTAAAATGTTTTACTCTGCTGTCTGCAGCCAGGTTGGCATTGGAAATGAGAATCTGTTCCCCATTGCCTGACCTGGATGAATAAAGGTTAAATAAATACATACATAAATGTCAAACAAACAAGTTTATATGTTGTATATATTTAAAAAATTATCAGTTTTAAGGTATGCTTTTATTGTCACTGTCGCTTTTATTAACACTGTGAATTCTTCAATTCAATACGTCTTGTTTTTACGAAACTCAAAAAACATCAGAAAATACTACACCTACATCGAACAATTTTTTAAATTAAATAGTTTTTCATGATTTTTTTGGAGTGGGAGGGTGATTAACTGATGAATTGGACTGAAAAAAAATCCCATGCCTTTCTTCAAAAACAGGACATGATTTCAAATTGACAGTGCCGAAAATGTCCAAACATAAATTGATTTTGACGACTGGTTTTGTCTGTCACATCCCTACGTTCTGTCAAAAAAGGCAAAAATGTTGTTTGCAATGTTGGAGTCAAAACAAAGATACAACACAAAGACAATCAGTCTGCTTTCACAATTTGTTAAGCAAGGTCTCTCAATGGTTAATTATCAAAACAGTTGGAGATTAATTTGATCATCAGTTAATAGCTGCACCTGTAGAAAATACAACAAAAAAACCCTTTTGAAAACCTTTAAAGTGAATTCATGTTTTTTTGTAAATAGTAACATTAGGCATGTTTGAAGATGATTGCCGAAAACAAGCACAAAACAGAACTGTGTTGAAATGAATTGTGGAGATATGTTAACCTGTTTTTCACCCCCCCCCCCTGTATTTACCTAAATCTTCGTGGTTCAACCATGTAGGCTGTAGAAAGTTGCTTCCATTTTTCGGCTGAGTGCCATTTTCAGAGACAAAAAGCCTTGATTTTTGCACCATTTAATACACTTGGCATTTTTTCAATTATCCAAATCAGAGTCATAGTAGTTTTTGATTTTTTTTTATTATAATTCATTTTTATTTCATCTTGACTTCTGTTTTTTAAAATTCAGTTAATTTTCATTAGTTTTTTTTTTTAAAGCAGGTTTGTTTTTTTAATACCTCATTTTATTTTTGTTTCAATTAGGTTTAATATTAGTTTTAGGGGGCGGCCCGGTAGTCCAGTGGTTAGCACGTCGACTTCACAGTGCAGAGGTACCGGGTTCGATTCCAGCTCTGGCCTCCCTGTGTGGAGTTTGCATGTTCTCCCCGGGCTTGCGTGGGTTTTCTCCGGGTGCTCCGGTTTCCTCCCACATTCCAAAAACATGCATGGTAGGCTGATTGAGCACTCTAAATTGTCCCTAGGTATGAGTGTGGGCGTGGACGTGGATGGTTGTTCGTCTCTGTGTGCCCTGCGATTGGCTGGCAACCGATTCAGGGTGTCTCCCGCCTACTGCCCGGAGACAGCTGGGATAGGCTCCAGCACCCCCCACGACCCTAGTGAGGATCAAGCGGTTCGGAAGATGAATGAATGAATGAATTAGTTTTAGGATTTTTTTGTTTGTTTGTTTCAAATATATGGAGAATTAGTCGAGTGCAAAATAATAAGCAAAAATAAAAACAAACAGTTCACTTAGTATGGTGTAATAAAGTAACCTACAATTCTCAAAAGACCGTTTGACATTCCGACTTGAATCTCAAAATAAATACTGTACATTGAAAATGAACCCCAACAACTCATGTATAAAACAAATCAACAAAACTTTCACTTAGCAGTGACTCTCACTTGCAGGACATATCGAGGGAGGAAAGAACGTAAGCAGCAACCTCTCAGACCGCCTTTGTATTTATCTCCTCCATGAGCAAGGAAGCAGCCCGCTAAATTCCAAGCAGACAGAGGCAACGCCGTGCTGGGACTCACCTGCCGCTTGTCTGTCTCCAGCTTGGCTGTCCAGTTGTTGGATTGTGTTGCCGCCCACTGAGGTGACAAGCAAGCAGAGCAGCAGTCTCAGCATCCCGCAATCGTGGCACAATCTGTCAACACAAACAACACGGACTGCTGGGAACTCTGTGGGAAAGCCGGCCGACAGCAACGGGAGCGTCTCCCAGTCATGAGACATATCACAAGGATGAACATCCCCCTGCTGACCCCTTCCTCCCTTCTTTTTGCATTGCCAATGTTAAATCACTGTGACAGACCCAAGTAAAGAAACCCTTTCGAATCAACAAGCATACAGTAAAAGCAGCAGTGGTTGTTCGAGGATTACTTCTCTGAATTTCTCTTTGATTCTTGAAAGTCACGCCCTGTTATGCTACGTACATGTGGACTGAGCACTCACTTTTTTTTTTTTATCATATCGGAGGAAGATATAGTCTTGTCCAACTTGTGCATCCTCTGATTAATCAAACAACTACACCCCACATACACTCACTCACATAAAAAAAAACACAACTTGTACTTTTCTGTCCAAAAATGCATTTTAAGTTGGAAAAACATTTCAATATGAATTCCCCTCCCAAAAAACAAAACAAAAACAAGTTGTATTAGTTTCACTAGAACAACAATTTACGTTGAATAACTTTAAAACATAAATTATTGCCATTCATGGATACAATGTTAGTAAGCACAACAAAGCAGACGTGTACTGGTAGTTTGCAACAAAACAATTTCCTGATTTGTTTTTCCCGATATCATCAACTTTGGCAGCCAACACAAGGAACAACAGTCCTGTTAACTTTTATTGCCTTGTTGTAAAAGACAATTTTCCCATAACCAAAACCCAAAATAGTTGAATTATCTAACTTACAATGTTATGAGGTTTATCTAATCAAGCACACAGCATCCTTTATGGACGTCTGCTATAGGGGTTGCGTGACTTCAGAAGTGGACACGAACGTGATCAAACGTCCAAGCCATGTCAATTGGTCACTTATATTGTCGCTCTTTTTTCAGTGCAGTCCTATAATATGAAACAAACACACAAACAACCCCCCAAAAATGGCAGGAGGATCTAATGCTTTGCAATAATATTCACTGACAACGGACAGTTCACACACCAAATGTATCTACGCAGAATACCTTTGAACACAAGATGAAGGCACGCCTAATGTTAGGTGCTCGTATTTCCAGGCTGAGGCAAAAAATTATCTGGCTGTGTCCGAATGTGCATGCTATTCCATATTCATTGTAGGGGTGTCCGAATATCCAGGAGGATAACCAGAGGGTACTCAAAATTACCCACAACACACTTGCAATAGTAATGAGCATTGATGTTCATCCACCAGGTTCATATAGACCACAATGCATTGCGAGTAAGGAAACAAAATGGCACAAGTGAGATTCTGGGAATCTCAAAGGGTACTGTAACGACACACCATGGAAATCATTCATTCTTTTTATTTCATTAAAAGATACTACGGTCACGTGATATGCAACGAGGAGAAAGTAGGGACTGTGAGCTTGCGGTCCGAATCGCCAAACAGATAAGGGTGATAAGGGGGGGCATTCGGATGCAGCCAATGTGTCACTGCAAAAGGCCAGGAGAGGCCTCACTGCACATTCAGAGTTAGAGGGACAAGTGAATTAATTCAGGTGCCGTCCTCATTTCATTGGGCATACTCATCAGTTGCTGCCCTCACAACATCAGCAACACGTCAACTAGTCTAAACGTCATTGTGGCGTAGCCAAATGCGACAGTCAGCTCGACTGCAGTGCTCTTTACGCTTGTCATGATGACGCATGGTTCATATCCTCATGATGGTCCTGATTTTTTACGATGCTACACATACTGACAGTTTAATCTATTCTGTAGATACACTCCCTAAAGCGCCGCATGCTATGCAAGCCATGCAGTCACGGTGGACAGAAACAGAAGGATGCGCACATCCACATGTTTGGTGTCAGGCGCTAGAGCACAGGTGTCAAACTCTCGACCAGCCGTTGCATCCAGCCTGCCACATCATTTTATGAGCCTCACTAAAGGCAAATATCAATCAGTCAAACTTAAATTGGAGAAAACTTTTCATACATGACCATGTCACTCAAAGTGCTTCGCATTTGTCCAAAGTGCTCAGACAACGGGTAAGCTGCGGTTGGTGGTTGGTTACCTGAGCAAATGCGAGGTCAGTTTCAGCCGACAGAAAGTGGCAAAATATGAGTCAGAATGCCGTGTTTAGACTAGTGGAGGTGCATGGAACATATCGTCAAGAAAATGTTTGGTTTGACTTCTTTTTTTATGGATGATCCTTGTCATTTGGTTAAAAAGTCCCTTTCCCTCTGGGCCTCATGGGTGTTTTCACACTTCATGTTTCAGACTAAATTTTGTGTGAAAATTGGAAATGATGTTCGAGCGATTGCCAGCGGGACCAAGGACCTTTTTTAAAAGAAATGGCAACATTTTCCTTGACTGTAGATTTTAAACGCCGTCAATCTGTTACCTAATAATATGATAAGGCAATTGTAAATGCCTGTGGTTTAATATTCACGATCAGACAAAACAGGACTCCAAAATGAGTTTGACAGCTTTACTGTAGTCTCCAGTGTACTTTAGGTGTCAAAAAGTTCATCCAGCACGTTGATATTGCCTTGTTACTAATTGACAACTCCTACAAGTGTGCTCGCGGCACTGTATGACATCACAGCCCATAAACTGACCTGCAGGGGTCAAAGTATACCCATCCTTATGTTTTGCTCAATTTCCCCATTATCTAACAATTCTTCAGTTTGCTACTTCAAGTTCAACATCCAAATGGGCTCGTCAAAGAGCCTTTGCGTCCATAATGATCAAATTGAGAATTTCCATGTTCAATTGGCTGGAACGATAATGTTCCAGCAGCACATTTGGAAACGCCTTGACTATTGCTGACCTCTCGCTGTTTCCACCGGCAACTCATGTCACACGCTGTGTCACACTAAGGTAACGCTTGGAAAGCGATTCATTTCAATTAGCAGTGGCGCCTGTAGAAAAAGCCCGGCAGCGGCAGCTGTCCCAAATTAAAAGGCAGAGAGAACACTGCCTGAGACTGGAAGTCGCAGATACCAAATATCATCAGCTGACGATTTGGGAGAAGATGGGAATCCTTGTAATGAAGTGGTCGGGAGGGGAGACAGTCTGTATTGAGTCCACAGACAAAGCATTCCAGATCAGAAATACTTGTGCACGGTCTTTAATCGATAGCAAATTGACTAATGTGTAAAAGGACACGAATGTCATCTTCAGACAAATGTCTTCTGCATCAACAGGCCTAAGGCTCATTAGTTGGATGTCACAAGATGAAATCAGGATCACGTTGTACATACAAATATAGAAAGTGCTATCCAGCTGTGCGCGCTTGTGTGTGTGTGTGTGTGTGTGTGTGTGTGTGTGTGTGTGTGTGTGTGTGTGTCCGCCTTGATGTGAAATCCAAATCATGCGGATGCTTTTCCTGTGAAGGAACTGCCCCCCTCCGGCTGGATTCTACTTTAGACTGATTTTCTGGTAGTGTAGGAGTTGCTAGCTGAAATAAAGATGAAAAGAAATTTTGCGAAGTTCATCCCACTTCGACAAACCCACTACTAAACTACAATACGTTTTGTTTTCAGAACCAGCACTGTCCTGCTTGCTTGGACCAAACATCTCATCTTTGAACATATGACCACAGTGTTGATCACATGACAAATGCTCATCATTCTTCCTTCCAGGCTGAAACATTGAAGCAAAACATTTTAGCGTGATGGATGCGCTGAAATGACAATGACACTTTGGTCTTCAATAAATAACTTTCATGAACTAAGTGTCCCAAATATAACTTGAAATGGCACTTTGGGACACAATGGCTCACTTTGTGCGTGTTTTAGATGGAAGCTCCACAGAGCCAGTGCTGCTAAAAAATGGTTCAGAACAGTTTATGCATGAACAGAGACCTGTGCCATATACAGTCAGCTTGCAATGTGTGGAGAAGCTTCATGTAGCTCATTACGCAGTAAATTTCAGAAAATGTCATCCAGCTGTGGTCTTTATTCCGCAAGTCACCTTTGTGATATGGGCAGCGAGGACGCTGGGAATCGCAGAGAAAACATGGAGAAGCGCTTAGCGGAGAAAGAATAAGTCACTCGATCTGAGCCACTCAGAGGAGAAACCTCAGAGAAGACACCAAGAATCTCTGAGATGAAGCCAGAAACCAGTGAGAAGACTGACTCAAAAGCAGACTATGGACTTTTAAAGAAGCCACTTTGAGTTGATGACCCACAAACAAAATGCAATTATTAGGTAATGACTCGATAATTGACAGGGATGGCTTTGAATTATTATTAATGACAACAAGGAAGGGGGGGGGGGGGTGATGTAACTCCAAAGTTACATCACCTTTCCAACAATTACAGCCGACCAATTGTTAATTAAATGTGGCAATGGTTCGTCTGTTAAATAACTGTTTTGGTGACGTTTATGAAGTCAACTGGTAAAGCAGGTGAAGGACACCAATCAAGTGGACCCACCTTGACTGTAGAACAATTGCAGAAGCGCCTGTTGCCTCTTTGCAGGTACAAATTCCTCAAGTCCGTTCCCCCGTTGATGCAGCGGCAGAGCGGCTGTTTGGCTCAACTCGACTCTCAGAGGAGCGCAGCCCGCGCGCGCGCCTCACTAACTAAGCTTGGTGTGCGCGCGCTCGTGTGGGCGTGTTCAGTGCACCGGCGTTTGATGCATTGGACGCGGCTTAATAGTCTCCCTTCCAAATCACCTAATGAAGATTCCAAGTAGTCATTTTACCCCCTCTTATTTTTCATAGCACCAAATTCTGCCAATTTAACAGAGTTGTGTTGACTTTACAAATCACTGTGAATGACTCATCAGCAAAGAGGACATGCTTGCGGATAGAATGAATGATGAAATGATAATTACAAAGGTAAAACTTTAAATCCATTTCTGTACCCCCTTTCGAGGGTCTCGCTGGGAGTTGCGCACAGTGACTCCATGAATCATTGTTACCGGCAGTTTTTGTGGGGTTTTATTTTCTTGTTGCTACAAAAAAAGTACGGTGAACATTTGCGACCTTGAACGAACCCTGACAAACTCTGATGTGAACACAAAATTCACTCTGATGTGAACACAAAATTCTCTGCCTTCGAAAACACTGCCAATTGTTTGCCCCCCATAGGGGCTTTAAGATCATATCAAATGTGCAGAGATGAGTGTCACGTTGGGAGGTGGTGGTGGACCCCAAAAAGCAGGCAGGAGGGAGGAGCAGGGTGTACTTGACAAATTGTATTAAAATATAGAGAAAACTAAATCCTAAACAAACAAAGTCCTGAAAACAAAAATAATCCAAAGCAGCAAACAAAACCATGACTGAAGCAAAAACTAACCATGACCAAGAACAAACATGACAGTAGCAAACAGCAACGATGACTGGTCCTTTTAAAGAGCTATAAATGACATAACGACCAACAGGTGTGCAGCTGCAGGGAGAGCCCTACAGTGCCACCTGTTGGTCACAAACCGAAACATGACACTAAGAAAGTGGCATCCATTTTTAGCGATCCGTGGTTTCACACATTCGTCATCGGACATGCCGGCGGTGTTTGAAAGTGGAGACAAAGGCTTGATGTCGCAGGATTTTGAAGACGTATTGTTTCTTTACTTTGTGATTTTGTTAACCATTTTAATTTGGCAAGATTGTAAACAACACTCTTCTCTGGTGTGGTGGTGTGTCAAATGATTTTTGTTTGTCGTGCTTAGAATGTCAGCAGTACATGCTCTTTTTTGGCTTTAACACCGAGTACAATTAAATGCACGGGTTTGAGCTGGACCTCAAATAGAGTTAATGTTGTTCCAATAATGACATAAGAGGGCCAATTGTCACGTAATGCGGCCTCACGGCTTTCAGGGTCGCACACTTTCACATGTCTTAAATCGCAACTACAACAAAGGAGATTAAAGAGTTGTGAAATGGTCTGGGCTCATATCACAGTAGCTATGTAACAGATTTAAAATAATTCCCTTTGCTCAGATTATAGGAGGCAAAAATCATAGGAAGCCTTGTGTCTGAATTAGTTTAGTTTATTCTAACATTTTCACGGACTTTGTGACCCATTCACTTTGGGTCATTTGAGAACGAGAACAGCAACACTGACACTCCGGAAAATCCAGTGATTGTGTTGGTCCAATTGAAATCATAGATCCATTTATTTACTATTGCGGTTGTCCTCGCAGGTGAGACAGACCCTATCCCAGGTGACTATGGGTGTGACCAGTCCAGGGTGTCAGGAGCCCATCACAGGACACATAGAGACAAACAACCATTCACAATCACAGACAATTTAAAGTCTTCAATGAATATATGATATAACTGATACTCTTAAAACTCGCTGACAGGTTCAGTTCTACCACAGTAGTGCTTGAGCTAGAGGGCACTAGAACTCCAGTATGGTTGATTCATACTGCAATTTGAGTGGGGTATGTGTGTACAAAGATGGCTTGCAGATTAGATCAATGCTTTCGAACGGCTACATATTTACTCCCAATTGTCCTTCTTCAATGCGAAATTTGGGCTTGCTTTGTTGTTGTGTTCTATAAATGGCAACTTGTTTATACGCAGTTTATACAAAGAGCATTTAATTAGTCTGCCTGTCACTATATTGACACACTACAATTCAAACCTCCATAACATTCTCAATACCCTGGCCCCACTCAAAACCCGAACTGTCTCCTTCAACCAAACAGCACCCTGGTTTACCCCTACCCTCAGACAACTAAAATCAAAAGGCCGTCACCTTGAAAGATTATACAGGAAAACTAGACTCGCAATACATAAGGAAATGTACACTACCCACTTCCTCCATTACAAGGACTCAATTTCTGAAGCCAAGTCAACATACTATTCTGGTTTAATCAGTTCCAATGAAGGTAATCCCAAAACACTCTTCTCACTCATTTCTACATTCACTAAACCTGCTGACGCTCTTCCATCACATCTCTATTCCACAGATTTCTGTAATACTCTGGCCTCATTTTTTACATCCAAAATCCAACATATCCACCAGCAACTCACCCCCTCATCTGCTCCCAACCCTCCTTCTCCATTCTCCCCAGCTCCTACCCAGCTGTTCTCTGCTTTCACTTCTCCATCTGTCCACCAAATATCCATCTTAATTCAGAAGTCCAAAACCTCCACTTGTCAACTTGACCCTCTCCCGACTAGTCTAGTCAAAGCCTCTTTATGTTAACTGCTTTGTTAAGCGCTTTGTTACAGCTGCCGCTGTTGTGAAAGCGCTATATAAATCAGCATGTATTGTATTGTATTGTCTATCACGGCCCTCTCCTCTCTCATCACTAACATTATTCAAACTTCCCTCTCTACCGGCAATGTACCCTCCCATCTCAAAACTGCTGCGGTCACTCCCATTCTTAAGAAACCTGGCTCTGATCCCTCCGACCTGAACAATTTCCGTCCCATATCAAACCTCCCCTTCATTTCCAAACTCCTAGAAAAAACAGTGGCTGCTCAACTTCACACCCATCTCTCCTCCAATAACCTATACGAACAATTTCAATCTGGCTTCCGTCCCCTCCATAGTACTGAAACTGCCCTCCTCAAAATATCCAATGACCTTCTTCTCTCTGCTGACTCCGGTTCACTCGCCATCCTCCTCCTGCTTGACCTCAGTGCAGCGTTTGATACCATCTCTCACTCCATCCTCCTTGACAGACTCTCCTCCATTGGCATCACCAACACCCCCCTCTCCTGGTTCCGCTCTTATCTTTCTGACTGCACCCAGTTTATCCAGCTCAAATGTTTTAGATCTCACTCCTATCCCCTCACTTCAGGTGTTCCTCAGGGTTCTGTCCTTGGCCCCTTGCTATTTCTAATCTATCTTTTCCCCCTTGGTCATATCTTCAGGAAACATCACATTCACTTTCACTGCTACGCGGATGACACCCAGCTCTACATTTCTACCAAACCAAACACCATACTTCCACCATCCTCCCTAACCAACTGTCTGCATGAATTAAAGTCATTGTTCACCTCAAACTTCCTCAAACTGAACACCAATAAAACTGAACTCCTCCTCGTTGGCACCAAATCCACCCTAAAC
Organism: Hippocampus mohnikei; assembly: GCA_026261675.1. Lineage (NCBI taxonomy): Eukaryota > Metazoa > Chordata > Actinopteri > Syngnathiformes > Syngnathidae > Hippocampus > Hippocampus mohnikei. Next base: position 21,353,738 of record JAKGUB010000284.1, read on the forward strand.
AAAATAAACAATTTCTCCATTCCCTTTGACAACTCCTCCATTTCCCCCTCCCCTCAGGTTAAGAGTCTGGGTGTCATCCTTGATAGCACTCTCTCCTTCACGTCACATATCAACAATATCACTCGTTCTGCATATTTTCATCTTAGAAACATTCACCAGCTACGCTCTTCTCTCACCCCTCACTCCACTGCTATACTTGTTCACACCCTCGTCACCTCCCGACTTGATTATTGTAACTCCCTCCTGCTAGGTCTCCCTCAAAAAACCCTCCATAAGCTTCAACTGGTCCAAAATTCAGCCGCTCGCATTATCACACTCACACCATCCATAAACCACATTACACCTGTCCTCCAACATCTCCATTGGCTCCCCATTATACACCGCATTCAATATAAAACCTTACACCTTACATTTAAAGCCATCCATAACCTTGCCCCTCCTTACCTGTCTGACCTCATCCATATTCCTACACCTGTCTGCTCTCTTCGCTCTTCCTCCTCTCTCCTCCTCACTGTCCCCTCTGCTCGCCTTGTCACCATGGGAGACAAAGCCTTCAGTCGCTCTGCTCCCCAGCTCTGGAACACACTCCCCGCTGACCTTTGCAACATAGACTCACTAACACATTTCAAATTCAGCCTCAAAACTCATCTGTTTAGACAAGCTTATTCACTCTGACCATAAATCCATTGTTTCTATTTTGTTTTATTTTATCTTATTCTATTTGATGTTGTTTTTAACATTGTATCTGTATTTTTAACTGCTTGTTGTAAGGTGTCCTTAAGTTTTTAGAAAGGCGCCCACAAATAAAATGTATTATTATTATTATTATTATTATATGTCACAGGCATTGGTAGTTGAGCAAATATTTTTTTTTTACCTTAACAATCATCCTGACGCGTTATGATTACCTTTATTCTCCACTCGACATTAAACAGAATGACAGTCATGCCGAAGTGAAGTGAAAGCTCACGTTAATAAGATCCCGCACTTTTGAAACACGAAAGCAATTTATAGTAGCTGCCAACCCCTGTGACTCACTGCCTGCATAAATAGAAAAAAAAAACAATTACAAAAAAAAGATAATACAGTCTGCGTCATGTGATTCTGCATTTATTGGCATCATTGATGTTTAGGTGCAACTTGAAACAGGAAGCCTAAAGCAACTCTGTATTTGCTTTAGGTTTCGAAATTTTCCACTTCCTCCACGTCTTTAACATCCGATGTCACGTTCCTCCTCAACCGTCACCTAAAAGATGAGCGCCCCAGTGGACAGTCTAGTCAAGTCAAGTCAAGTCAAGTGTATTTATAGAGCACTTTCAAACAGCCATCGCCGCATACAAAGTGCTGTACATGGAGCAATTTAACATATACAATAAACAGTAAAACAAATCGGTAATAAAGACGGTAGAAAGCACCAAACAGTAAAACCAAGAACAAATCTAAGTCATGCTGAGTCGAAAGCCAGAGAATACAAGTGAGTTTTGAGGAGGGTTTTGAAGACGGGCAGTGAGGAGGCTTGACGAATGTTCGGTGGGAGGTCATTCCAGAGAGAGGGACCAGCAACAGAAAAGGCTCGATCCCCTCTAAGCCTCAGTTTAGTTCTTGGTACTTCTATAATGTCTGGTCCGCAGACCTGAGGCGCCGGGCAGGTGCGTAGGGGCGGATTAGCTCAGAGAGGTAAGGTGGCGTGAGATTATTTAGAGATTTGAAAACAAATAAGAGGATCTTGAAAATAACTCTAAAATGTATGGGGAGCCAGTGAAGGGATGCCAGAGTAGGAGTTATGTGCTCCCTCTTACGAGTACCAGTGAAGAGGCGAGCAGCGGCATTCTGGACCAGCTGAAGGCGCTTAATGGAGGACTGGCTGACTCCAAAGTAAAGGGCATTGCAATAATCGAGCCGGGATGTGACAAAGGCGTGAATTACTGTCTTAAAGTGTTCATGAGAGAGGAGAGGTTTTATTTTGGCCAGCTGTCTAAGGTGAAAGAAGCTGGATTTAACAACGGCACCAATTTGCCGATCAAATTTGAAATCACTGTCCAGTTAAGGCCCAAGTTTGAGACTGTTGACTTAAGATAAGGAGACAGGGGGCCCAAGTCTACAGGATGGAATGTACAAGGGCCACTGGGACCAAATAGTATCACCTCTGTCTTCTTTTCATTGAATTTCAAGAAATTTTGTGCCATCCAGGTTTTTATTTCTTCCAGGCAGGACAGGAGTGGCTTTAATGAGAAGGCGTCTTTTTTGCTCAGTGGGACATAGATCTGGCAGGCATCTGCATAACAGTGGGAGGAAATACCATGTTTCCTTATGATGGAACCCAATGGGAGCAGATACAGCGAGAACAGCAGAGGCATCAGAATTGAGCCCTGTGGAACACCACATGACAGGGGAGCAGTGCGTGACTCAGAGCAGCCAAGGCTGACACAAAAGGTTCTGTCAGCTAAATAGGACCTAAACCACTCAAGAGCACTACCGCCAATGCCCACCAAGTGCTGCAAACGAGTCAGCAGAATACTGTGGTCCACTGTATCAAATGCTGCAGTTAAGTCCAATAAAACTAGACACACGTGGTCTCCATTGTCATTTGCCAGGAGGATGTCATTAGAAACGCGTAACAGGGCTGACTCTGTGCTATGCATCGTCTTGAAACCTGATTGGAAGACCTGCAAGATGTTATGTTCATCCAAGAAAAGTTTCAACTGCATGTTCACCACTTTTTCCAGAATTTTTTAAATGAAAGGCAGTTTGGAAATGGGCCTGAAACTTGACAGCACATCTGGATCAAGACCAGGTTTCTTGATCAAAGGTTGGACCACAGCATGTTTAAAGTCTAATGCGAAGAAGTGCTGCCTAATTGGCGACCTCACACATCTGTCAATCTTGACGCCAGGTGAAGTGACAAAGGAATCGTGTTCATACGGATACCGACCTTCATCAGTTATGTCGTAGCTGGGAGTGTTACACTTTGCGGTTTCATCACCTTACTCTAAATGACTCGTTGGTGAAGAAATCCATCGACTAACATGACATCACTTCAGATCCACTTCCCTATTTGCTCCAAACAAAAAAGTTCAAGCTTCAAGGGTGTGCATTCACTCTTCTGCTTTGCACCAGCACCAAGCTCGCGCCCAGACTCAGCATGGGAAACTTGGCGGCCAACGAGGGACTCTCCGTCTTTGTCATTGTGAGAATGCTTCACTCGCTAAAATGTTTTATGCGCTGTCGATTCATTTTTAGGTTCACTTTTGCTCTCTAGCAGAAGCCTAAACGTTTTGTGCTAATTCCGGCCGTCTCATCAATACGTCTACGGTCCCATTTCTAGACGAAGAAAAGCAAAAGAACACCTTGAAACTAACAGTGTGGGGGCAAGCGTCACTCACGCTTTAGGGTTGTTCTTGTTCAGCTGGAACTTGGAAGGCCCAATAGTTTAAAACAGCAACTTTAGTACAAAACCGTCAGGCTTCTATGACAAAGCAAAGAGTAAAAAAGGCAGGAAAAACATTTTTGGGCGTTAATCAGAGGCATTTTAAACGATGTGTGCCGACTTCTGTAGAACATGAGTTTGAATTTAGTTCACTCTCAACACAACCGTGACCCAGTTATAAGATGGGGGTGTATTTCGTTAACTTTTTACAGGCTTTTTCTACCCGCTAGGAGTAACATGTACGTCGCATGTAACATGGTGTTTGTTCTCAGTCTAACCGATCGCACATTTCGTCTCGGGACAACACTTCGAGGTAGCCAGATAAATGCATGAACGCAGCCTAATTCATTAAAACTGTTGGAATGAAAGCAGTGTTATCAGATGAAGTCAATGTGTTTGTTGTTGTCTGCTTCAGCTGGTTTGGCTTGCCATTAATGCCTTCCTCTTCGTCCATTTCTACATGGCCTTTCTCGTCGACAAATGGTTCTACACTCGTGTGCTGCTCGGGGTGAGTTTGCAGCTTCTTCCTACGTCTTAATCCTAGTGCCACATTGCATCTCAAGAGTCACTTCAGCTTCTCCACCAACATACTTTTATTGGAACATTTAGGACTACCTCAGTTCCTTTCCAAAAATGAAAACAAATGGTCTAACACAGGGGTGGGCAAACTTTTTGGCTCGGGGGCCACATTGATTTCTAAATTTGACAGGTGGGCCGTGTCAGGACAAGATACAGTACATATAAAAAAAATGTATATGTTGACAGTCCATACCAAACATCAACAGAACAAAAGCATGAAAGTATTCCCATACCTTTTTTTTTTTAATGAGAACAGTGAAACAACTATGCTATATGTTCTGTATGAAGGTTCAAGTATGTGAGCAACATACATGTGACAACACAAGCAACAAAGTGCAACAATATATTGGCCCAAAACTGCAGCAAGCAGTACAGGTATATGACAAAATATAACAAAGTTAGGACTATTTGCTACAAAATGAGACATGTAAGAGACCTGGTGGCTTATCTTTTGACTCACTCATTGTCTCTGACTTGGCCTCCCCTCGATCACCACACATGACAGCGTTGCTCAGCTGATGTCGCGTAGCGAACTTTTGAAGCCAGACACGGGACGCTTCGAAGTCTTCTATGCTCATAGCGCTCTGGGACTGGCTTCCTCTCTTTTTAGCGGTCCAGTTTGCGGAAAGTTTTTTAGCACGATAGCAGTCAAACCATTCCAGGAAACGTTTATTTACTCGAATGTCCGTCGAGCCGCAAGCAATTCACTCTGAGCATGGAAATAGCCAGAATCGGACTGAGCACAAATCACTTTCTCGTTTTTCAAAGTCTTGTAAATTTGAGTCTTTCAGACTCCAAGCGTCTCCTGAATGTTTCGTATTTTGTAACCCGCTTTGTTTAATCTGATACACTTCACTTTCTCTTCCGTGGCCATTACTGTACCTTTTCGTTGATCATGCCATGATCGAAAGGACGTGAAAATGTTCGCAATTGCAGTAAAACTCACTGCAACAAAGAGTCACTTGCATGTCGCTGTTTTGGATCCAATGATAGAAAATAGCGGCGCGGACACACTTATTCCGTCGTATCAAGCGGGAGTTGCTTGAGTTGACTATACTGCTGGCTTCCGTATCGTCTCCCCCTCCCTCCCTGTGCTCTGCAACTTCAAGTAACTGCGCCACCTGGCGTTGAAATGCCTGTCATTACAAGTCCAAATGAAATTAATGCAATCATTTTTATCGAACCTTAATTGTGTTGTGTACCAACCTTCGGCGGGCCGGATTAAAAAGCCCAACGGGCCGGATCCGGCCCGAGGGCCGTAGTTTGCCCACCTCTGGTCTAACATATGTTGGGGAAAGGAAACGAAGCTTCTCTTTTAAAAACTCCCCAAGTACTGTACAGTCAAACCTCGGTTTTCGTTCATAATCCGTTCCACAAGGCTGTTTAAAAACCGAAATTGTTCGAAAACCGAAACCACGCTCTTTTTAAAATAAAAATGTTTACTGAACACGTCTGCTCACAATGGAAAGCAACACGAGGAAGCGTCGAGGAAGCGTCACTTCCTTGTGTAAGGAAGAAGAGAGGAGTCAAATTGTGCATTCAAGTGTGCTCAGTTCGTTCGAGAAAACCGAATTGGTTGAGAACGGAGACATTCGAAAACTGAGGTTGGACTGTAAATGGAGATCATTTGCCATTAGCTGGTAGTTTGATTCCACTGGAGTTAATTAAAGGCAACTTTAATTTCCAGCAAGCTTTGTCCTGGGCCCGAGCTCCAGCCGCCTGTCTCAACTTCAACTGCATGCTCATCCTGCTGCCCGTCTGCAGGAACCTACTCTCCTTCATGCGAGGAACCATCCAGGTAACAAACATTCCATCTCTGTTCAGCCTCTGGGAATTTCTCTGTAACCGAATAAGCGTTTAGTTCTGCAGCCGCACAGCCGCTCGGCAGCTGGACCGAAACATCACCTTCCACAAGCTGGTGGCATACATGATCGCCTTTCACACTGGTATGGTTGTTGGCAGCTTGTGAACATGATGTGCCGCGCCACCTCTTTGACCTTATGCTGTCCTCACTTTTTAGCCGTGCATATTGTTGCACACTTGTTCAACTTTGAGTATTTCATGGACGCTCAGCTGAACCGCAACAGCAGCCTTCTGCCCTTCATACTGTCTGAAATTGGTAACGGCGACAACGCATCCTTCCTCAACCCAATCAGGTCCAATGAAACGGTGGGTGAAATGCTTCTCGCAAAAGGTACGGCCAAAAGTGTGCAGTCCTTAAACTTGAACTCCTCCCTCCCTCCCCCCAAGAACCCAACAATCGTCATGTTCACCACCATCGCCGGTGTGACTGGTGTGGTCATCACGCTGGCCCTCATCCTCATCATCACTTCTTCCATGGAGGTCATCCGCCGGTCATACTTCGAGGTGTTCTGGTACACCCATCACCTTTTTGTCCTGTTCTTCGTCGGACTGGTATTCCACGGCTTTGGGTAGGAAAGCACCGAAATCAAATGTTGACTTTCTTCGGTTTTTCATGATGTTCATCGATATTTGCGCTTTGCCACTTAGGAGGATTGTGCGAGGACAGACATCGGCCAGCCTGACAACGAACAACCCACGCCTCTGTGCAGACCAGTTTGAGGAATGGGGAAGAAATGATTCGGACTGCGCGGTTCCAGTGTTTGCCGGAAACCCACCAATGGTACACGACCGAGCCCGCTGACTTTAGGCAGAACCGCGTGCCTCGTTTCATCTCGCATTTTTCCAGACCTGGAAGTGGATCGTGGGACCCATGATTTTATACATATGCGAGAGGCTTGTTCGAATCTATCGATCCCACCAAAAAGTGGTCATCACGAAGGTAACTGGGTAGCAAGTAGAAATGTGAAATGTGCGATGTCACGAAAGTCCGATCTGACAACATGGGGCCTTCAGGTGGTGATGCATCCCTCCAAAACTCTGGAGCTTCAGATGAAGAGGAAAGGATTCCACATGGAGGTGGGCCAGTACGTCTTCATCCAGTGCCCATCTGTCTCCAGGCTGGAGTGGCACCCCTTCACCCTGACTTCAGCCCCAGAGGAGGACTACTTCAGTGCCCACATTCGAATAGTTGGGGACTGGACTCAGGCGTTGTATGAAGCCTGCGGGGGGGACAAAACTGAGCCTCAAGAGGCTTGGAAATTGCCCAAGTATGAAAAAACACTTTCTCTTTTCAGTAAAGTTTCTCTGATTATGTTTGATTGCAGCTAGCAGCAGATGTTGGGGAAGGCATCTACAGGGCTCATCTTCACTCTAGGCGGCCCATTGTGCCGCTGTAATTCTTCCCATTTAAAGAGAGCGTGCAGACGCAAGGGATGCTAGTAACCATCAATTGGGACAACCTGATCTGAGCAGCATCAAATTGGGGTTGTGCTGCAATCCTACTTGCCCAAAAAAAAAAAAAAAAAAGGGTTTCTGTTTGGACCAGAAAACATTAACCATTTAGGCATGCACAAAATAATAATTTTTGAAAACTTGTGCACACAAAAACAAACGAGAAAGATGTTGCCATTTCGGCTGCTTGCCTCAGCTTTAAAGAAATACCGTGGGTTATTCCAGGGTAGCCATCGACGGGCCTTTTGGCACTGCCAGTGAGGACGTGTTTCGGTACCAGGTGGTCGTGCTGGTGGGGGCGGGAATCGGTGTCACGCCTTTTGCGTCCATCCTCAAGTCTGTGTGGTACAAACGCATCCAGAACAAAGACGTCTTCACCAAAAAGGTAAGACGCTTAATACATTACAACAAGCATCCTTGTGAGTGATCATTTTGAATGAAATTCAGCTACAAGCAAACAGGAAGCTCATTCATTATTGGGAGATAAGGATTTAATTTTTTTTTTTTTTACCGGCATGTCTGCATGAGTGGAGGTGCTCGTGAACAAAAATAGTCTTCTGTGAGAGTAAGAAGCATAAACATCTCCGTCATGTTCTTGTCCAGATCTACTTCTACTGGCTTTGCCCTGAGACGCAGGCCTTCGAGTGGTTTGCGGACTTGCTGCAGTCGCTGGAGAGCCAGATGGCGGCAAAAAGTGTGACGGACTTCCTGAGCTACAACATCTACCTCACCCGCTGGAAGGAGGAAGAGGTGTCCGGCGCGCAGCAAAGTGTTCCTGTCCTCTGGAAGCAGATGCATTCTTTATTTAACCCTGTTTTTTTGTTTGTTTGTTTTTTTAATAGGCGGCACATTTCTGGGTACACCACGAGGAGGAAAACGACCCAATCACAGGGCTTAAGCAGAAAACTCTTTATGGAAAGCCTAATTGGGACAGTGAGTTTACTGGCATTGCATCCAAGCATCCTGGGTGAGATCACATCTATCGCTTTGAAGTCCAATCCATTATCCAGATTCCAAAATGCGACTTTGCAATAAGCATCTTGAATTTGAATTTCCGCAGAACCAAAGTTGGAGTGTTCCTCTGTGGGCCACCACAGCTGGGCAAGTCGCTGGAGAAACAGTGTTTGTCCCATTCTGAAGCCGACGTCAAGTTCATCTTTAACAAAGAAAACTTTTAACACGCCCATCAACACCTGGGTCCATAGTCATCAAGATGTGTTCCAACATGCCTGTGAATACTTTCATAAATGCAGGTTGTCTTCTCGATCGCAAATCAGGTTGTCTTAAATCGATCGCAACTGGATTCTTCTAGTCGTCTTCGAAGACGTGATGTTTTGTCTCTCATCTGGGTAGCGACAGCCTGGGGGGTGTCCTCTATCTAGCCTTGGTGCTCGAAATCATGAAGCCATCTCTCACGCAAAGCTAAACGTCACGTCTTCAAAAACAACCAGATCCAGTCCAGTTGGGATCGAGTCGACGCCCTGAGAATTTCAGGTCTCTCAGGTAGCCTAAAATTATTAACTCGCATCATCTTTTAAACCAGGAGCGTCTCCTCGTACAAGGATTCTCCATAAATAAGGCTGCCGTCAAGCAAACCGATCTTTTCTTGATATTTTGCGGAAGCTCTGGCATCTAGCTCCCACCAGATGTTTTGCAAGTGTGCCATTGTTGCACAAATGCAGAGCAATACACTTGGTGGTACTTTCCGCGTTGACGTTGTTCTGCTTTAGCAGTGCATCAATTGTTGGTTTCACAACTACTTCTGTTTTTCTCATCCAGTTGTCTCTCATGCACTGTTGCGACCCATTTCTCTCTCACTGGCCATCACACCACAATGTTCATCTGCAAACAGGAAAACTTTCACTTCTTCCTTCAGACCCAGGTGCAACAGAGTTCACCAATTTGACTGAACGAAAAATAACCGGATATCTACAGTCAAAATAACTGCAAATTGCCTCCGGCAGCATCTTAGAGCGAGACACGCAGATTAATGACACCCTAGGTAAAATTTGGCGGTCCAGATTGCCTCTCTGTTTTTGTAGTGAACGCTTTTCAAAATAATTACGGAAATAAAACTAAAGATTTGTTGGGGTTATGGCTGTAAAATTTGCTTGCTAATAGGCCTTTAAAATGTAGAATTTTTGTTGTTGCTTTTCCAGTAATCAATATGAGCATGAAAAAACACTTTAACAAAAAATGCTAATATTGCCACTATGTGGAGGAACTAAATTTGAGTCCATTTCCTTTCAAAGTTCATGGGCACGACTTTAATTTGTTCGAAATTATCATAAATGGAGGATTCACATTGAATGAACATTTGAATATTTTTGTGGATTTTTTTTCTCCAGTCAATTTAGATCACTGACCTCAACCTCCAAACAAGGTTGAAAGCTGACTATTAAATTAGTTGAACAGCATCATTACAAAAACAAATAAAAACACACACGCTCATCAAGACGAATATTCCTTCTGACATGTTACATGCCTACAACAAGAGACTAGAGAATAGAGTAGAATCGTTTTATTGTCACTGTAACGAACAACAAAATTGAATGTGCCCACCCATCTGCGCAAAGTAGGCGTTTAGAGCTGCGGTATGTGGTCCAATATTTTCTTCAATATGTACAGTACAGTCCAGAAAGTTATACCCGTACTGTGCATTCACAGCCTCTGTATGGAAGTGGCACTTGGGAGATCCTCTTCTCGTTCCCAGAAACATGCTGCACTCTTGCGTTCTACGCAAGGGCAACGGCAAAGACGCTGACCACGCAGTACATGGTGCGGCTTTCCCACCGCACTGTAGAACTAACTGCAAACACGCAAGGAGCATTACACAACACGCAAGTGGCATTTAAAATCAGCCTCGCTGATGGTTTTCATGTACCGTCCATAGCCGTGTCCCAGTAGCAGGAATTTGCCGTGTGGAGCCCAGCGCCAGTTTTCTGCATCATGGCGCACGTAACTACGGAGAAACAATGTGATACGATTCATTGGGAAATTATCACAAATATGACATGCAAAGAGACAAAAGAACAGGGAGAAAAATCTGTGGTCCATTCAGTATGCTTTACAGCATCAATGTCTTCAGCAGGTTTACCGTGACTTGCGTGTTTAATGTGCTCTGTGACCATGCTTTTAACTCAACCATGCGTTGGGTCATTTTCGTTCAAACATCTGTTGCATTATTGCGTTATTTTGACACCACATACATGGGTGCTCTTCATTCACCTATGACATTTTGTGTAATTTGTTAGCATTAAGCTAGCGGGCATTAGAAATGATGTGGTTGTTTGAACAACATGTAATTCTCTGTTTTAGGTTTAGTTTGACAATAAACAGCTTGAAGCCTCTTTCACGTGTCATGTATCAGACTGCTGCTTGTGGTGAAATGAATGGAATTTGCTGCCACCATATTGTGCTCAAATCGCAATTTTTTGCTCGCAAGTCAAAGCGTGGAGTTGCTCGAGTGACGTCTAGTATCGTGAAAATGTGCATGTCAGGTCATTCAATGCTCCCTGTACCATGGTACAGACTTTATCGAACATTTTTTCTGTTTTGGAATAGTACATATTTTACAAGCACCACATCCAAAGCTTAAGCCCTGTTCACACGGGCAGATTTATTTCGGCGCTGCACCGGAGTATTTAGTTGCGATATATTTTTACACCGGAACACATTTTGTGGAGCGTTCACACGTACAAAGCCGCTGAGCGTCACAGCTCCGACACAGCTCCACTTGCGTTCATACGGGCAGTTTCTGCTGCGGAGCAAAACGACAGAAAACAAATGAGCTGTCGTGTTGGTTCTTTTTAAAACGTATACACAACTCAAGCAACTACTGTACAGGCACGTCCTTCTCCTTCTCGGTCTCCGTGCCTTCTGCTAGAGAGTGACCGCCCCCGAAAACGTAAATCAACGATGAGTTCAATGACACTCAGAAAAGCAAACATTTAATGCGCCAAACACAAAAATCAAGAGATGAAATCACAAAACAAATTCTACGGAGGGCGGGGGGTTGTGAACACACAACAAAGGAACAAACTACACAAACAACTCCGAGACAGTCCAGTCTCCTACAAAAGGAAAGATGACATTTGGGGACTAACCCCCCCTTCCCCGTTCTAGTTGAGATGGTATAACCCAAGAGGTGCTTTGCTACTGTTAGCAGCCATGTCTTGTGTCGTTATTAAACAAACACCTGACGGAAGTCCAACAGAGCACGAAAGCAACGCATTCTCGCCATACGTAATCAACTCTTCTCATGCGCAGCGAGGCCTCCCCCCACCCTCGCAAGCGAGCATTTGCTCTGGAGCAAATTTAACCCAGTTGCGTTCATACGTGCACATTTGCTTCGGTACTGCTTCGCAAACGAGCATTTGTTACGGAGCAAATTTTTAAATCACCTCCCTGAGGTGGTTTAAATTTGATCCGAAACAAGCTGTTTTCGGGCACTAAGCCGGAACAAAGTTGCACGTATGAACGCTCGAGGGGAGCAGCTGCACAGTAAGTCCGAAATAAATCTGCCCGTGTGAACGGCCCTAAAGTCCCGTACGTCTTAAGTCAAGGTAACAAAGTAACACAACATTTCCTCATGAAACACACCAATGAACTTATACTGTTTGCCCAGTTTGACCAGTTGTGTGAGGCAGCGCTCCACTATGGCAGAGGTCCATTTGTTCACCAGATTCTGGTTGTAGTCATCGCCGCCGACTACGTTCTCAATACACTGAGAGACACAAGCACACGCACACACAAACACACACAGAGTACATGTCAGATGACAGCACAGAGTCTATGACTCAACAGGACAGATTGAAGCGGCAAACAGAGCTTCTTTTAACATATGCCTTGGGCCTTCTCATTTAGAAAAAAATAAAAATTGTCATGCAGTTAGTAACGGAATACGAATATTAATATGGAAGCCAAAGGAGTCAAAATTAAATAAAAACAATGAAAAACAAACAAATAAATCATACAGTATTATAGTGTAAAATAAGGTAATATTTCTTTACAATTAAATATCACATACTGATCATTTTAACCATGACACACTTTTGAAAAACACCTTCTTACAAAGTCAAGTTTTAATTTCATGATGAGCTTTTCCACAATGGCCTTTTTATTTCCACACAATGACTTGGTCTGTCAAACATATCACATGAGGGGGAGCCAGGGAAATAATTGGCTAACCCTTTACACAGACATGAGAAGCAGCGCTTCCATCACTCACTAATACCAAGAAATCTGAGGGCCACGAGACAGAATGGCTGCAGGGGAGAAGCCAGTTTGAGAGTTACCCCGAGAAGTTGAAAGTCATGTGGATAGTAACGCAAGGCCATTTACATCAGCCTGAGAGAGGATTGCAGTAGCAGGTTGTGTGGAAATTCAGATAATAGTCCAGCATTGACGCGACCAAATGCTAAGGCATAGTGGTGACCACACTCAGAGGTTCAACCCATTAACTTTGATTGAGAGACCAAGTGATTGTGCTGAAAAACATTATGAAATAAAAAGGGCATTGTGGAAAACGACATTATGAAACAAAAATTGACAAAACGTTTTATTTAATAAATCTTGGAAAATAAATACATTATTTTAAACATATAACATTGTCAAAATAATCATTATGAAATATATTAAATGATGAACAAAAATAGAAAAGAAGAGTCAGAACATATTTCATTATAGTCCCGGTACCTTATTTTACAATAGCTCTCATCTATGAAACAGGCATACAAGTATACAGTACAGTATTTCAAAATGTTTAGAATTTAATTTTGACTCTTTTGAGCTTCCATACATACTGCTCCTCTCCCCAAAAACTGCCATGTTAAGTCACACACACACACACACACACACACACACACACACACACACACACACACACACACACACACACAGACAGATAAGTAATTCGGTCTATACATTTCAATATGGTGTTGAAAAAAACGTACCTCCTTAACAATGCTATCTACTGCTTCGGTGTTGAATGAGCCCTAAAAACAGTAAGATATGATGAATAATAATTTGAGTGCAATACTGTAGAAAATATTTTTTTCCTATCGCTCTTAAAGGCATACATAAGCCTATTATACATACATAGACCAGTAGAAGTAGTAGCAGTAGTAATGTACCGTTTTGCAATCCATGTACAGTACTGTATTAGGAATACAGTAATGGTAAAAGTGCAACGGCGTGTCATGATTGACGTTCCATCGAATACACTGCAGAGTACTCCTACGAACTAGGAGGCTGGCTCACTGATATTAGCAAACAAGCATTTAACTATTCCACCGCGATAAAGGAATGACAACTACAAACCTCGTTATGATATTCGTCCATTTTGTTGTCTTTGACTCTTGGAACGTTCACACAAGTGTTGTTTGTAAAAATACAGCAAAGCCGCCCGGACCAGTCAACGACTTGCTGAGAAGAGCAATTTAAAGGAGGCGTTTTGTTCACTCGTGACATCTGCTGGTTGGAAGACTGTCGCGTCAACTTTTGATCCACTGACTTCGTAACGACTTTTAAAACATTTGCATACCCCAGCAGGTCAACAAAAACACTGACTCGCCGTTCATTTGTGCGGTCTTCGTCCGTCGCCACATCTGAGAAGAATAAATAGCTGCAATACCAAACTGTGTTTGTGCTTTTATTGCTCTGGCACCCACCGCCAACCTCATCACATTAATTGAATTCTAGCCTGGCTGAATCTTGAATCATTAGTACTTGCAGAAGTCATTATCGTTGAGGTTCACATAGTTTTCCCACCTTGCACTTGACATTTACATCAGTTCAATTTAAACATAAACATAAAAAGTTATTTGAACCGATATTAGCTTAATTGTTTGTCTGACAGTTGTGACTTTAGGAGAAGATCAGATCAAATTTTATGACCAATTGATGCACAAATCCAGCTCATTTCAAAGGGTTCACACAATACATTTTCTTACCTGTATACGTTTCATGTCATTAAATTGTCATCACGATCAGCCGAATTAGATGGCACACTACTACCAATACTTCCAGAAAATATAAGCGCATGTCGATGATTGTAAAATATTCTCCATCTGGATACCTGCTTCTTTTTACATGCAGAGTGTGACAACCTTTGGCGCTTCTGGATCAGATCGTACAGTATTCACCTTTTGCGCGGTTGAACTGGTTGCCAGCCAATCGCAGGGCACACATAGAGGAACAACGATCCACGCTCTCACTCACACCTCAGGACAATTTAGAATGTTATTTTAATCTGACATGCATGTTTTTGGAATATGGGAGGAAACCATAGTACCCGGAGAAAACTCACACGGGCATGGGTAGAACATGCAAACTCCACACAGGGAGGCCAGAGCCAGAATCGAATCCACCGTGCCGCCCCAAATAAAAATTTTGAAACAAAATGAAACGTCATGAAATCAGTCAGGTTATCTGACATGTTGGTATTTATTCAGATTTATATCAAAATGCTTTGCTGATATTGCCTCTCACACAATAACATCCATCCGTCCATCCATTCATCCTTTCTCTAATCCGCTTATCCTCACGAGAGTCACGGGCGCGCTGGAGCCTATCCCAGCTGTCTTCAGGCAGTAAGCAGGGGACACCCTGAACTGGTTGCCAGCCAATCACAGGGCACACATAGACAAACAACTAGTTGTACTCATAATCACACTTAGGGACAATTTAGAGTGTTCCATTAGCCTGCCATGCATGTTTTTATAATGTGGGAGGAAACAGGAGTACCCGGACAAATGCACATTTCTCCATTGTGGGACAAATAAAGGTTTTCTTATCTTATCAAAACCCACGCAGGCACGGGGAGAACATGCAAACTCCATACAGCAAGGCCATAGCCAGAATTGAACTCTGCACCTCTACACTGTGAGGTAAACGTGCTAACCAGTTGATCACCGTGGCGCCCACCTAACATCGCAAAAAAAATAAAAATAAAAAGATTTGACAAATTTCAGTGAATAAAACTGCAGCATTAATATACATGCAGCTCATACTAAAAGTGCAAATGTGCTCCGATATTTTTTAAAAAACAGCATGACGATTAATATTCAGGCACAGAGAAAGAGACAGGAAGCCCCCCCCCACACACACACACAGATCGAGCTCAGAGGAGGTTGCAGGCTCCAGAGGACTGTCTTCTTGCCAGGTTTCTTTGTGAGTCAGCACTGCCGAAATAAACCGGCAATGGAGCTTGCGTCTGGCTCTGCTGGGAACTTGAACTTGACAGCCGCCTGAAGAGTGACAACTGAAACAGACCACACCACATAGGTTGAGACATTCTCAGCAATCCAATTGTTAAATTGAACCGTCACCTTTTTTCACATTCCTAATTATCCAACATGTAAATGCAGGGTGTCCTAAAACTCACTGCACACTTGTTTTTTAAATATTTATTTGGCTCCTTTTTTTATTCAGACAGACGTTAGGCCATCAGTATTTGACAATTTAGGCTTTCATCAACTGACTGCAGCGCTTCAAAAGGCTCACCTGGCAAGAAGTTTTCCCATCCATGACTGCAGCTCAGCGCCAGTTTTAAAAAGATTCATGATCGTCACAGTGCTGCCAGAGCATAATTTATGCTACCAAATGTCTCAAAACATGGTCTGTTCTTGACAAACCAAGCAGCGGAGGCCTTCTACGACCAACACTGATGAAAACACCCAACTCCTGGAGCAGGTGTTTTGTGCAAAGTCAGGGAAAGTTAATCCGGACCGCTGCACTGGAAGTCACCATTCACAAAAGCTTGATTCAACAGATGCTTGGAAGACTGATAAAGCTCAAGACAATAACATGTTTGATGTGTCCGCAATAAACATTTTGTGGTGTACGAGTTAAGCAGTAAAATCCACTTGTTTTTATCCATCTCAGGGGGCGGCCATTTTGCCACTTACTGTCAATTGAAAATGACATCAGAGTTGCTCAGGGTTCAGGTAATAACCAATCACAGCTCAGCTTGTAAATGTCATATGACCAAACACAGTAAACAGGTGAGCCGTGATTGGTTGACTTTCCCTGACTTTGTGCGAATACCTTCTATAGGAGCAATGTATTTACCATTGGTGGCAATCTCAGGCCTTATGCTGCGTGGCTTGTTTCGAGAAGCTTCCCATGGAAGGCGTCGATTGTACACGCGTTGAAGCGGTGTGATGGCCATTCGTAAATCTCAAACTGGGGGTGAATTACAGTCGGGGACAGAAAAAAAAGACGTCTTGCCAGGTAGCAGTTTTACAACTCTGCTCCAATATTAACTGGTGTGCCAAGGACAAGGGAATCTGAAGCTTACAAAAACTACACATTCTGTCAAATGCCAATAGCCTCACACATCTGTCCAAACGTTTCTTAACGCCAAAATCGAAAGAAGGATTTGTACAGTAATTTTACTTGTGTTCACCTTTTTTTTGGTAGACCCTGATTGGCTTTTTGAGACAACGTCTGCCGTCCCATTGGCAGGTTGCATGTCACCATGTGTTTTTTGATCGGCACCGTTGTCATCCTCATTGCCTCCGGGTGTTGTGCTGAAAAGCTCCGGTGCTTCGTTGTGCGGCTTCCCAACAGGGGGAAATTCTTCCGACAGCTTGACAACATTCTGCAGATATTCCCTCAATTCCTGCGCAGGCATTCCTCCTGCATCGACATCCTGATTTGACTCGTCTTCTTCATCTTCCTCACCTTCGCTGTCACTCTGACTGGATTCTTTGGTGAAGTCCTGACAAAAGGTTTGTAAATTAAACAAAGGAGAGCAGTTGAGGAGCGTCTGCGTTTTCAATTGTGCTCTCAGTCAGACAAGGGTGAAGCTAAGACACACAAGAGTACGGAGATATTTAAGACTCAAGTCTTTCTCTACCTAACCTAGTCAGAACACAATAATCGATAGAGAAGCAGCAGTTAACGCTACTGCAGGAATTGATGGGAAATGACTAGAGGAAGGGTTTGGGATCATCAACAGTAAGATCCGGTTGAAGGAAGAAAACAAGCCCCACCTGCTACTGAATGCAGCCATTCAAAAGGTTCATCCTGCAGCAACAGCATGTGAGTCCCAGATAGAATTTTTACCCTACCGTGTGGCATTTACACATCGGAAAAAAACCCCCCAAACACACCCAACAAACTTCCCAAATGAACGTCGGAAAGCATTTCATCAATGGCATGCAGTTGGGGTCTTCAAGGCCTTGTCTGCTGGCCTAAACAACATCAGAAGCACCGACCTACCCTAGATACTTTGCATTTGCATTCAATCATTTCAGTGTATTAAATACATTTCACAGTTTGCGTTTTGGCTGCCCAGCTTCTTGTCGTGTGTTCGCTAGGATTTTGTGCGCCAATCAGTTTGGCAATACAGAAAGCTGTGTTGCCATGTCAATATAATCTGCCCAATGCCTTCAATGTTTTTATTTATTTTTTTCCCCAACCAGATTTCAGATTCACCACTCTCAGCTTGATGTTGGCATTTTTCTGTCCTGCGTTGCGATATGCGGCCAATCATATTAAAACGGGACGTGTGCTGCCTCGATCAAGTGGGAATCATAACAACATGCAGGTGACAAGTTTTGAATGCTTTTGTCATGTTGTTAGATAAATATTGATTGTCAATTGCTATTTTGGAACGTACCGAAGAGGTTTGGAGTTGTTCAATGATTTTTCGTGCTTTAGTAATGATTCATTCTCAAATACGCAGTGTCCATTTGTACTTTTTATATACAGTATTATTTTGCAATGTAATAGTTGTGGTATTAAAGGTGGAAGAGGATCCCTACGTCCCTATTCAAGGCCCAGGTCCAAAACGCTCGACCGCCACTGCATTTCATATCACAATAAAAGAAAACAAAAACAACAATTTATTACAAAATGCAGGTTGAAATCAAATAAAGAACAACAATTGCAGTGGTTTAGACGTGAAGAGTTCCAATCAAAATAGAACAAGAATATTCCGTAAGGGGTTATCTGAGGTTGAGGTACTGCGGTAGAACGTCATCCCAGAACTCTTCTGACTCGCCAGCTGCATTACCTTTGAATCCTGACCTCGGTCGTCTCTGAGATTTAGCACGTTTCTTTTTTACCTCTTCTTCCTTCTCCTCCTCTTCCTCTTCATCCTCACTTTCTTGCTCCTCCTCTTCAGTCTTGCCCTCATCTGCAGTCTCCTCCTCATCTTCACTCTCCTCCTCCTCATCTTCACTCTTCTCCTCCTCCTCCTCCTCATCTTCACTCTCCTCATCTTCACTCTTCTCCTCCTCCTCATCTTCATCTTCACTCTCCTCATCTTCACTCTCCTCATCTTCACTCTTCTCCTCCTCCTCCTCATCTTCACTCTCCTCCTCTTCGCTCTCCTTCTCCTCCTCCTCTTCACTCTCTTCCTCTTCATGATCCTCTTCCTCTTCACTCCTATTCTCCTCTTCTTCATTTTCCTCCTCCTCCTCCTCCTCCTCTTCTTCAGTCTTCTCTTCCTCACCTTCTCCTGATTCATTTCCACTTTCTCCTTCCTCACTGCTTTCCCCCTCTTCCTCTTCTTCACACACGTCATTATCACTTTCCTTCAAAGAAGCAGACTCTTCTTCCTCCCCTTCCTCTTCCTCCTCACTTCTATGCTCCTCCTTTTCTTCACCTTCCGATTCATGGCCTGACTCTTCCTCCCCTTCTTCTGTCTCTTCTTCAACACTCAAATCTTTGCTCTCTTTCTCTTTGTCCTCTGTTTCTTTTCCAAGCGGTTGGGTTTTCTCCTCTTCTTCCTCTTCCTCTTCCTCCCCCTCCTCAACACTTTCACCTTCTTTCTCCTCATCAGTTCCTGACTTGTCTTCTGACTTAAGAGTGTCACTATCGTCTTGTTCGCTGACTTTCTCAGAGTTTTGACTTGCCGTCACCTCTTGCTCGCTTGCACTTGTCACCTTGCTCACCGGCTCTTCCTCTTCAACCCCTGTCTGTCCGTCCTGGTCAACGTCCTCCTTGTCCTGTTTGACTGAGTCCTGAAGGCTTTGTCTTCCTCTTTTGGATGAAGGACTGCTGCTGACACTCAAGGCAGAGCGATTGCTGTCAGATAGGGTCGCTTTGTCCGAGGGGACATGGTGGCTGCTCTCAGACGGCGAAGACAAAGTGAAAGCCGCCACCTCCTGGAGCAACGAAGCAGCACCAGCGACCAGGTGCAAAGACGGCATATCTTCAGCATTTTTGGACTCTGCCTCTTTTCTGTTTCTCTCATTTTTTGATGTTTTAGGATCTTTGGAGCAGATTTGCTTGGGTTTAGCTTTCCCCTCAGCCCGCTCTTGTGGGCTCAATTCACACGCATCGCTTAAACTAAAGTCTGAAAACTGCTTTGTGACTCGGGTTGGTTTTCCTTTGTATTGTTTTGAAATGGCTTTTTGTTCCCGTTCGGGTTTCTCTTGCTGAATCGTGGATGCCGACGGCTGAAGCTGCCGTCTGCCCGCTGCTTTCTTGAGGTCCGCTGAACCCTGCTTGGAAGCTGCGATACGGTTCTCCTTGTTCTGCTCGGTCATCTTCTGAGAGCGGGCACTTGAGCTCCTCATGAGCTTGGTGGGTGCCGCTTTGCGAGCAGCCACAACCTCACGCTTATGGGATAGCGACGTTGAAGAGAAGCCGGGCCGCTCCGAGAGTTTGCTCTCTTTTAATGGTTTCTCTTTCTGACTCGTTAAGGTTTTACCGTGTTTACCCTTCTTCTATACCAGGAACCAGAGAGAAAGAGGATAGAAAAGAGGCATGCATTAGCGAGTGTGGAAAGGCAGGACAGAACAATCACACAATCTCAAGTCATAAAACCTGAGGATAAATGGCTACAAGGTGGGAAGGAGTCAGTTGTTCTCTTGGAGCTGACACGTGTTAGTGACAGCACTACGAATCACTATAAAAGAGAAATCCTCAGCAGAACGTAGAATGGAAAAGATTTGTTGTATTGGAAGCTCACATATAAAGATCTAAAAGGGCCATCAAAACACGTATGAGTCACCTTGTGAAGTGGAGAAAGCGTGAGTATTTTATCACCAGGGTCCATCTTCATCACATGGGTCTGTTCACCGTAAAACACGAGAGGAGCCGTAAGCACAAACACCACTTCGGCTGGTAGGGCTTTCGTTCTCTCACCATGTTGAGGAAATCTGTAGTTTCTCCCAAACCTTTCACACTGTCTGTGTCACTCAGGCTCTCCACAATGTCGTCACCCTGGCCCGCAGACGGTTCTAATCATGTACAACACAGTTTGAGGAACAAGCATTAGTCAATCAAATCTTCTGAAAAAAACGGCGAAATTCATTCAGAAGGATGTCACAGCAAGTACATGCTGCTGCATATGGACCAGTATAGAGATGAAAATGTATAATATCGAATACTTCCACATTCTTTTGCATATTACTGGGTGTTTGCCGGTCAGTGAACCAGAGAAGATGGAGTGAGGTAGATACCCTTGTTGCCATGTCGATGAGCGCTATGGAGCACCTTTCTGTGGGCCAGTTCTGATGAAGGCAGGTTGGGCACGGTGGTGTGGCAGGAGACGGGAGCTGGTGGCTGGAGGTAGCTTGATGTCACCGTGGGCGATGTTCCGGACATGGTGCCACACTGCTCCGGTAAATGTTCCTTTGGTGACAAAGCACAACAGGTTCTAAAACAGACTTAGCATCACTAAACTATGGTCTCGTGTCACTGTTTAAAACAAACTAAAAACTGGTTGAATCACCATTTCCTCGAACTGAATCAAAACAAAACTGAAAAAAATAATTTCAGCAATAAAGTAAAGCGGATTGCTGTTCATAAAAACTTAAGACTCACTGTCTTTAAAGACTAAAGACCAGGTCCAGAACCTTGGTGTCCTGATTGATGTGGATCTGGTTTTCAGCAATCACATCAAATCAATCTTTAAAAACAGTCTTTGACTTTCCACACTGAAAAGGGTGGCATGCTACAAGCAGAACAGGAGGAGTTTATCCATGATTTTATCTCCAGTGGACTTGATTATTATAATGGTCTTCTGACGGGGTTCCCTCAGAAGAACATCGGACAACTGCAGCTCATTTAGAAGGCTGCAGCTCGGGTGCTGACCAGAACAAAGAGATCAGAACATATTACTCTAGTTCTAGAGACTTTAGACTGGCTCCCAGCCAGCTGTAGAATAGATTTTACAATTATGCTTCTGGCCTATAGATCACTGAATGGCCTGAATACATGTAATAAATTTGCAGAACCCAAGTTCTGAGGTCAGCAGACTCAGGACAATGAGTGGAGCCCAGTGTTCAAAGCAGACATGGTGCAGCAGCCATCAACTGTTATGCTCCACGCAAGTGGAATAAGATGCCAACAGAGCTGAAGTTAGCTCCAAGAGGAAATGCTTTTAAATCCAGGTGAAAAACTATGCCCCCCCCCTTGATTAAGGTCTTTTTGAGTATTTGTGGTCATTTTTTCCAACACCATGCTCTTGCGCTGTACATTCTGTTAGCAATTTTAGCAAAGTACTTTTTAATTCTCTATTTTGCTCTTAAATCTTTTAAATGAGTCTGTTTTTTTAACTGTCGTCAAATTCATTTGCCTTGAAATATTGTTTTGTAACTCTGTGAAGCAAATTGAGCTACCTTGTGTGTGAAACGCACAATACACTGCAAATAAAACTGCCTTGCTTTGCCTCGCCATGCCTTAGCAGAAGTCCATGTGCATGTGTTCAACCCACCCTTTCCCTGCGGCGAACACGGGCCGGGTTGGAGGTGTCGCCCAGGTCCCCCAGTAGCTCCACATACGGTTTCTCCAGGTAATCCTCAGTCACGTCATTGTCTTCCAGCAAGACCGCGCCGCAGCTCGCGTCTCTGGGTCGTGCCAGCACGACCATGTGGCAACCGCCGCAAACTGCCTGCAAGCGGTCCCATCATTCAAGCTTTGTGATGGTCACCCATGTGTGAGTCCGTGTGAAGGAAACAACATACTTCCTGGACCTGGCACTTGATGAAGCGCGGACACAGAGTTGGCTTGAACTGGTTGGTGAAGTTTTCTTCTCCCAGACCCAGTTTGCCATGTCTGCCGTCACCAAAGGTGTAAAGCAGACCCCTCTCTGAAAACAGAAATAACCTTCATTTACATAGCACCTTAAAAAATGAAATGGGGTGGTAAGATGAATATAACGGCAAAAAAATACATTCATTAAAAAAAAATATAAGATTGTGTTTGTGTGACTTTTAAAAAGTGCTTATAACGATGTCACCAATTGTACTAAACTAAATAAGGATATTTTGTATGTAGCCCTGCTAGTCCAAACACGGTACAGTATTCTGATTAATATTGTGGAATAAGAATCAAGCATAAATTAATCAGTCCACTTTCATCTATCTGAGAGGGCCACCATTCTGTCCAATTCCGCATTCTGCTGTCGACTGAAATTGACGGACGGGCTCAAATTGAAGATTTTACTTGACCAAATGCCAAAAACAGGTGACAAATGAACCTTGCAATTCGAATTTGACAGCAATTACAATTTTTGCATTTTGCTTCAAATAGAGGTGTAACACTTGATTAATTGACAGGTCATCAATTATCAAAGTAATTAATTTATGTTATAATCAAGGAATCATTTATTTTCCTTTATATTTGAAATTGCCAAAATTTCAGTAAATATTCTCCAGTTTGTGTAGTCCTCCTTGAAAGCAGACTGATTATCTTTGTGTTTAATCAAAAGTTTTTTTTAATCTGCTTTTATTATGGAAAACAATGATGAACATTTTTGCCTTTTTTCTGATGAGTTAGGAATCAAACCAGTAAGTGAAGCATAATTACCGGTAATGTATGTTTGTGCATTTTCTGCACTGTCAATTTGAAATAATGTCGTGGAAATGGAAAGATCTATTTTTTAAATTCCTATTCACTGATTAATCGACAGATTAACCGATTATTCAAAGAGTATTAGTTGCAGCGCTACTATCAAATAATTCACAGTCGTTTCAAATGTTTGCTTTTGGTTCCCATTTCACCGACAATACGGGACAGAACAAGAGCACAGCTGTCAAGACACCTGTGATGACCGCTGAGTGGTTCTCGCCGCATGCCACCTGGCACACTCGACCTTTCTTGAAGTGCTCTATCTGGCGCGGCAGCCGTGATTCAAATATGAATGTGCCATGGCCCAGCTGACCAAACTGACCCAGGCCAAAGGCATAAACTCCATTCTCTGGAAGACAGAGAACACAATTGTATGCTGCCAATAAGTCTACTCAACACAATTTTTGTTTTTGTTTTTTCTTCTTACCTGTAATGGCCACAGTGTGTCCGCCACCACAGGCCACCTGAGTGACTGGCTCCGGCATGCTCTTCACAATTTGAGGGAATCGATGACGAGCCAGCTGGTCTGTTCCCAGACCCAGTTTACCACTGTCCCGCTCTCCGAATGTGTACAGAGCTCCGTCCGCTAACAGTCACAAATATACATTTCTCAAGAACAGAAAAAAAACATGGAGCCTGATTTACTAAAATCCAAAATAGTGGGCAGTAAACTACAGGCTTAGCTGTCATGACTCCTGACAAAGAAGTGAGCCATTAGATAATTCATAAGTTACAAAACTGCATTGCTGAATAGACCCCATGTAAAGTTTTTTTGTTTGTTTCTGGCATTTCCAAAATGTTCAGACAAGCAGAAAGCATCCATTTCCCCAATCGGCTTCCACATATATTTTAGTTATTTCACATATATTCCAGATACGGTTTCCAAATATTTTAGCATACCTGTCACATACGCAGAGTGGTAGTATCCACAGGACACCCATGCGATGGGCTGTCCCGCGCTGACCTCCTGAGGCGAACATGCATGGCTCTCCTTCCCCAAGCCGACTTGACCCTCTGAGTTGTCCCCCCACATGAACAGCTCACCGCTCTCTTTAGATGAGAAGATGGGGGAAAAAAGAAAAGCATTCATCATTCACCATGAATGATGAATTCAACATGCTTCCCATTTACGGTGGTGAGCCATGGGATGGTGATGTTGGAAGTGGCTCAGTATCATCATGGGACTATTTCTATTGTTGTTGTGCCCATTGCTCTCCTATCACCTCAGAGAGCCAGGGTTTCTTCCTTAGAGAGAGTTTTCCTTGTCCTCGCTTCCAAGACTGCAATGTCTCTGTGCTTTATTCCACCAGGCCGTCAGGAGACTCCACTCCCTCCATGTTATGCCCGCACCGCCCCTCCCTCTACCCCTGCCTCCCTCAGCATTTGATATCCGATTATTGCACTTAAACAATTCACTACCTAAGCTTTAACCCGCAATAATCACAAGTGCCCTTGGTCGTCTGTTGTTGCTATGTAATGTTTATTTGTTCATATTTATATATTTATGTCTTTAGGCGTAGAAAAAAAGTAGTGTGAAACACTACTTTAACTCGACCGACCGAGAATTTCTACCTCGAAAAAAAACTTAACGGTCGGCATTTTTTTTCCAAACAACCTTCTACATTTTTGTGTAATAATAATAATACATTTCATTTATAAGCGCATTTCAAAACACTCAAGGACGCTTTACAATCAAAACAAGAACAATAAAACCACAGACAAAATTATAAATAGGAAAAAGGAAAGATGTTTACATCGGTGCAAACTCTCGCGATATTCACGTTGAGCGTGCGCGTCGTTTGCCCTGTCGTGTGACAACAACATTGAATCATGGCGGCGGCCACGATCTCCGAGAATAGTTTAAACCGCGTTTTGTGTGTTGCAGTCGCATGCTCGCACCGTAATATTAAGAAATTTGCATCCATTGATGCATGGAAAATATTCAGCGAACTATTTGAAGAACACCACGGGCCGAGTATAAACCACGTGAAAATAGCACAGTGTCAATGTGCCAACGGTGAATTCTATGACATTGATGGTATGCATATATCAGTGTTTCAAGTTTTAAATACTTTACCTGACCTAAGATTGATTCGATTTAGCTGTAGAGAAATAAAACAAGAAACAGTGGCAGAAACAGAAAGTGTAGACGTATTCGATGTCACGATGAAAGCAGCACGTCCAGAAACGGAGAAAAACGAAGAATTTCAGAAGAAAACTCCAAGGTAGGTGGGTCTACAACGTGTAACTAGACTTAAAGTTATACTACTAAATAAAAATGTGTCAAATATTTTTTTACAGGCAGGCCAATGGTTCTTTGACTAGGAAAGATGAGTTATTCAATGATATTGTCTGCGAGTTCAACGAAAAAAGACACCTGAGATTACCCAGTGGCACAGATGGCGCTTATGTTGTCGAGGTAAAGATGTGGCACATGACATGTTTAAAGCTCACAAACACTCAAATACTGGTGTATTCTAAATGTTTGTTTTTATGTATAAATATATTATAACGCTCTCATGCGGCAGACCTGGGTTCCCAGTGTGTGTGTTACATTTGATTATATAAATGTATGTATGTATGTATACATATGTGTAAATATTCAATTTAATAATATTGAATGTAAATATAAGGTATAAGGTGTATATATAAAACAATGTATATATAACACAATTTACACTTTTACCTCAAAGTGACTATTGCACTTGTTCAACAATACCAACCCCTGCCTTCCATGGAGAAACAAAATTTTTAGCAGTTTTATAAGATCCATTTTTTGTGTTTTTCAGGTCATTTGCAATGCGCTGTGGTTTATAACCAATCATCATATGACTATAAATGAAGCCTCAAGGAAACAACTTGATGTTCTCTCAGTGCCAACCACATTTGATCAGTATGTCGGCTATGACGACTACAAGAGAAAAAAACAGAAATGCAATCAACTATCAGCAGTCCCTCTGGAGAATCATGCACAGGCTTTGTATTCACTGACGGTGAAACCAATCATGTCCCTCTCAGATGACTTCAAAACACTGTGTTGTGATATCAAATCACTTGCTGATTGTTTGCATGCATACAGCCAATACCTAGACAAGAAAAATGAGGTCGCAAAGAGTTACCAGAGTAAAAGCCAGCCTGCAAGAACAGTCGCCAATGATTCGATTGTCGAGCACCGATGCAAAGGTACATTTGGTATATCTGAAAAATACCATATTCTCGATTGTGCAGTGTCAGCTTCGGAGATTGGTGAACCTGTTTTCTTTGATGAAGACTTACATCTACAGAAGCCTTTTGAGAATAACATGCAGCGCTGCAGATTTTTTAAACAACTTCAACTTTCTGTTCCTGTCGACCTGCTGAAATATTGTCCAGGTGGATCCTATATAACAACATTGGTTGTTTGTAGGACTGAGGAGAACAGAAGTCCAGATACAGCTCAGATGCATGCTATTCGATTAGCTGAAAAGGTTAAACACAAGTTACCTGAGTTTCCCACTCGACGACAAAGACGGTTGTTCAAAGACAAGCGAAACAATTTGGCTTGTGTTCAGCCAGGGGTGGCAGATCTTATATACAAAGAGCTAGCATTAGATGAATCCACTGCAGCTCACCCTGAAACCCAACAAAGACTGAAGTTGATTTTCCTTGGAGAAAGGGGCCTCCTACAGGACCTTCGAAAACTAAATCCAGGTAGACCCACTGGAGCCTTTGATGTCTTCTTTGATAAACTCATTGAGGTTGTAGACAAAGTTTCTGCAGAAGATGAAAGGCGTCACAATGTTGGGCACTTATCTCAGTGGATTTCTCTGAAAGATATGATTAATGAAGCAAAGAAACTTTGTCCTGACAATACACCCATTCCGTCTAAAAGTTTAGTTCGACTGCAGCTCACACCGAGAAATCCTTACCTGCATTCTGCTCTAAATTTTACCTCGCACATTCCAGTGCAGTATAAAGTGCAGAGAAGGCAACTCCGAGCTCAACATGAGGATGACCACTATTGTGCTGCACAGTTCCTGTACCTAAAACACAAAGCTATTGATCTAAAAATCATGGTGGTGCCTTGATATGCTCTGATGTAAAGGCAAACGTTCCGTATGGTTCTCCAGGTGTCCCTGTCAACACAACCCTAGGAGCACTTGACCATGACATGACAAACAGTAGTTTAACCCCATCAGTATACCTACAGTGTGAAGTGCCAGATACTCCTCACAAATCTTTTGTGCGAGGACAGGTCTCTGTCATTATCAATGACTCAGTGTTTCAAACCTCATCTCCTTTCCGGCACAGCGCAGCACTGGCCAAGATTCTTGATGGTAATGAAGTCAAAGTTCTCATGCAGTTTACGGATGGAGGCACAGATCATAGGAACACACTTGAATCTGTAAAGTGTGCTTCCATCTGCCTCTTCAAGGAACTGAACTTAGACATGCTGATACTTGCACGATGTGCTCCTGGCCATAGTTGGGTAAACCCAGCAGAGCGGGTAATGTCAATTTTAAACCTAGGGCTTCAAAACTGTGCACTACAGCGTGAAGCGAGTGATGAAGATACAGAGAAAAGGCTGAGCAAGTGCAATAGTATGGCTGCTATTAGAACAGTGGCAGAGAGTGACCCTGACATAAGGATGAAGTGGAAGGATGTTGTAACTCCAGTTCAATCTTTGGTCAAAGATCGGTTTCTTCGACTTAGCCTGAAAGACAACCCATTCCACGTAGAAGAACCAGTCACTGAGGAAACCATTACTCACCTCCAACGCCACCTCCATGAGTTGTTTCCAGGCATTGATGTCTCTAAGCTAAGAAAGGACCATACTCGTAAAGTGGAAGCATACCAGTCATGGTTAGATAGACACTGCCGTCAGAGACATTACAATTTTCAAATTGTAAAATGTGAGGACAGAGACTGCTGTGGGGAACCAACAACACCATCTGAGCTTCTTACATGGCTGCCAGATCCTGTACTTCAGCCTGATGGTCAAAATTTCAAAAGCTATGATGAAGTCAAGCTTGTAGACACGACAGAAGGGGACCGACCTAGTCTGAAGACTCCAAAGAAAACCCCCAAATCAACCCAGTCAGCTACTAAAAGAAAGTTACCTGTTGATCAAGGGCATGATATCTCCAGTGAAGCATCCACATTGAATGCCCATGCTGATGATAATGTTCAACACAATGTGCCCACAGTCACTGATGTTCACCGACAATTGCGGCTGCACTATGTCAGCACAGACAGCTAGAACCACTGTCGAATGTGTGGAGTGCAGAAAGCCTCGAGTCGTGTATAGTAGAAGTAAATTATCTGGACGTCAACTAATGCAGTTGGGATTGATGATCAGCGAGTCTGATTACACGTGTGGATCTGCAGTCACTCCACCTGATCATGCGCTGGCAAAAGTGGTCTGCATAAATACTGCCATCAACTGTGCAGTGCCAATTGAGATACCATATTACAGTTCCAAATTGTGGAGGATGGATATCTGCAGCAATTGTGGAAATGGAGATGCAGAAACTGATCCTGACCTAACCAAACGTTACAAAACTGTGTTACCATTATGTAGGGACTGTGTTCAAACGAAAATTGTGCCTGTTTGCCAGCGACCTTTTGGCAAGGTGGCAAAGCTGAAATAATTCTACTTCATACCAGCAAGTTGTGTCTCGTGTGCCAAAGCGATACTAACAGGTTTTGAGATCTGAAACAGAATGTTTTATGTTTTATGGTTATTTTGTTTACATTTTTGATGGAAAAAAAAGATTAAAATAAAAAAAAAAGAAGTTTCTCCTACCTACTGACCCTATGCTTGAATTTCATGTTACCTGAAATACACTCTTTTTTGTTTGGCCTAATGTTAAGAAAATAGCATCCATTGATGTATTGAAAAATTCAGCGAACTATTTGATGAACACCACGTGTCGAGTAAAAAACGTCCGCGAGCTCGTGACGCACCGTCCGCCTTGTCATCATGGGAACCCATTTTTCTATTTTGACTGATATTC
The DNA here is from genome assembly GCA_026261675.1 of Hippocampus mohnikei. NCBI lineage: Eukaryota > Metazoa > Chordata > Actinopteri > Syngnathiformes > Syngnathidae > Hippocampus > Hippocampus mohnikei. The sequence continues at coordinate 21,382,868 of JAKGUB010000284.1, forward strand.
ATAACCAAGAATTCTGAAACTCAAAAGTATAATGTTTCAAGGGTAAATGTTTGAAAACTATGCATTAACAATGAACATTATATCAGCAGCTGTGTTCTCCAGGTTTATTCCAAAAAATAAATGGTGCACTCATGTGGCATCATCAGAGTATTTTTTCCAATCTCACACTGCAAAGATTAATTTACTGGTAATCATTAATACAGGTAAGTATTGATGTGGCTTGACATCCTCTTCCCAAGACGATGCATGTGTAATCTATCAATTTGACGAAATAATTTAACACACGTCATCATTTGTTCTACCAACAGTTAACATTTAGCATTACTACACCTTCTGACGAAAGTTGTATTCATAAAGTTACCATGCTACAAACGGTAAATTATAGAATAACCAATACTTTTTCATAATATTTTTCACAGCGATTAGCCTACAAATTTAATGACCAATTTGCCTCGTAATCGTGCCTCGCGTCGTCCGTCTCTCGCTCTCGTGTTCTGTGCATACGTCACGGGTGAGTTTAGTGATACGCCCTTCGGACGATTCATACTAAAAATCAGACTGGCATTCCCATTTCTTAAGTGTCCTAATTTGTAGACCTTTGTGAGTTTTTTTCGCCGCCATCTCAAACTTTCATCCGCGCGATTCCTCAGTTTGCGGACTAAAATAGCAACCCGCATGTGCACCTAAGGTTATCTGTTGCGTCCCCCCCAACACTCAAAACGAAAGTAAATTAGAAGAAACACACTCACACACCACAAACACACATAGAGGCACAGTGAAATCGCGTTGATCACACAGTCAAGTCGTGTGCGGTGACTTTAATGGTGAAACTATTTTTCGGTACCGTTAAAATGACACCACGGAAACGACACGCTACCGGTAACTATTGTTACCGTGAAATCCTCAGGCAGGCTTGCCGTAGTTTTTTTTGTTGTTTGTTTTCCTTCGGCGACGAGCGGGGGTTTCAATGTCTCCTTGTTTTATGTTTTATGGTTATTTTGTTTACATTTTTGATGGGGGGATATTAAAAAAAAAAAACTTTGTCCGACCTACCGACCCTATGCTGAAATATCATGTTACCGGAAACACACTACTCTTTTTTTCTACGCCTTATGTATTTTTATGCAGTTCAGGTTGCTGCCATAATTTTTAGCTGTGTGTGTTTCAGTGCACTACATGTTTGCACTGTGGTTGATAGAGGAAAGTAATTTCATCTGTGCTGTATGTTGCACATAGAGCATATTTGACAATAAAACTGACTTGACTTGAAATGCTTGCTCATTTTGGGTTCAGTTGGTTTTCTTTCACGTAGGAGTGTGCTTCTTGATCTGTTCAGTGTGCACAATGATCATCTCTGTCGCAAAATGGCGCTAGAGAAATATAATTGACTTGACTCCCATGAGTCATTGCAGCTATAACTGCCATCGACAGCTGACATGCGAGTCCTCAAGTGTCTCACCAGTGAGGGCAGCTGACGTGTTTGAACCAGCAGCAAGCATTTTGATTGGCCCGCAGGAATCAAAGAACTTCAGTCTCTGGAAGGACGTTCGCTCATCGCAGTCGCCGAGACCCAGTTGACCCTCACTGTTGCCGCCTGTGGCGTACACATGCCCCTGAGCTAGAGAGGAAAGCAAGACGTGAAAAGAGTGGCAAAAAGTCTCCATGCGATTATGTGATTCTGACCTGTACAGATGAGCGTATGGTTTCTTCCACAGGCCACAAGTTGGATTTTTTCTGACTTGAGAGCTGAACACAAACAATACAGACGAAGCATAATTCAGTGCACATTGGATCGGTACGCTGGTCACAATTGGTTGACAAAAGGCAGACCTCTGACACAAGTGGGCTTCTTGACTGTCATCTTGGATCCCAGACCGAGCTGTCCCCAATTGTTGCTGCCAAACATGAATAGTTTCCCATTTTCTGTGAAGATAAACACAAGGGCTGCTGTAAAAATGTTTCACTAGAAAACAAAACTCATGACATAGTTTAAGAGATGCCGAAGCTACAATTGTTACAAAGGAGAGATGCGCAGTTACCTACCTGTTAATAAGGCCGTATGTTCATCACCACAGGCTATTTTTCGAGGAACATCATTTTTAAGCCAAAATTTACTGGGAACGTTGTCTGCAAATTTACTCTTCCCGAATGTGAAAACTGCTCCGGATTCTGCAAGTCGATGACAGAGGAAAATGTTTTGTTTTGGTTTGTTTCCTAGTTTTGTTTTTTTGCACGAATTCATCACCACCAAATGTTGAAAAGAAAAGCCAATGTATGTAACTTAGTTTAAAAACAATATTTAAATCATCACAATTTTAGTTCGGAAACAGTGCGTCGTATTGTATCAAATGAAGCTTAAATGTGCGAGTCGTTGACAGAGAAACGGTCATTTAAATACATGACGTTTCGACTTTAACGTCGCTTTCAAACGAGAACTTTTTCATCGTGTACTGTATACCATTTGGCCGTTGTAATGAACGACGGCAGCTGAGAGGACTTTAAAACAAACACGCGTTAAAAAAAGGTAAAATAAGGTTTCTACTTACCAGGAATGTGATCCATCTCCTCCCCCGCCATCTCTGCGGGACTTTAATCCGCTTTGCTCCGCGCCCTGGGCGTGTTTGCGTCCCTCTTGTTTGAGCCACGATAACCCGGAAGTAAACACAACATTGCCTTGACTACATATACGTGACCCTTAAATGGCCAGTACACGATTTAAAACGTTTTCAAAACGTAAGGGGGTTAATTTGATTTCATAACTAATCATTTTCCGAAGCGGTCATCATGTGAGAAAATGTAACACTTGTCCAGAGCCGCACCAACATGCTGATGTTAATTTGTATTGTCATTGTTATACTGTAATTCATATGGAGCAATGAATTGTATCGTTTTAACCGAATGGCGGTGTAGTGCAGTAGCTGCAAAGCTTGCTGATCAGAAGATCTTTTAATCAGGTGTGTTGGAGGAGGTTAAACATTTAAAACTGTCAGGACAGGGGCTTTGCAGCACTGGACTTGGGCACACCTGATGTAGTGGTTCATTCTCCAGGTTTCATGTTATGTCGTGTATTGCTGATGTATCTATATATAATATATTCGATTGTAAGACCACAATTTTTTTTCCATGACGCTATTAAAGTTAAAACTCAAGAGTGGAGTGTCAATCGGAACACATATCAAACTCAAGGACCAGGGGCCAGATCTGGACGTCACATCATTTTATGTGGCTCGCAAAAGCAATTTATGTGTGCCAATTTTATGTTTCTTGCTAAAATATCAAAATTGCAAATGGTCTTCATTTTGAAAAATGTTGAGGCTCGCAAAAGCAATTTATGTGTGCCAATTTGATGTTTCTTGCTAAAATACCAAAATTGCAAATTGTCTTCACTGAAAAATGTTGAGGCATTTTGTGTTACCAATCCTGCTCTTAAAATCAATGTAATATCTGAACAGGTTTTACTGGCCTCTGTGGGAAGCCATAACTATGTGTTCCACGACATAAATTAGTTTGAGAACACTGTGTAGTTTGAGAGAATTTATTGGCAAATATAAAATTGTGTTGTTGAATAAAGACAGTCACAACAATGAACCAATTCATTTGACAAAGTTCTTGTGAGGTCTGAATTGCCAGTCACCCAGCAACAGACTTGTTGGTTCACCTGAGATGTGCTTTGAGCTTCTTGTTATGCAATCTTACAAGCGCAGGAGAGCAGGACAAACATGATACAGTATTGCATTTTACATCAGTTGAACAGTTACTATGCCATGCAGCGAAATATATTTAAATACAAAGAATCACTTCACATGTGACAGAGCAAAAGCCTGAGAATGTTAAATAGTGAATTGTAAATAGTAAATCGTGTTGCATTTACAGTTAGTACTCTTCCCCCTCTTCCTCCTCTTCATCCCCGATGGTGTCTGTGCCCACCTCCTCGTAGTCCTTCTCCAGGGCAGCCATGTCCTCTCTGGCTTCGGAGAACTCTCCCTCCTCCATCCCCTCGCCAACGTACCAGTGCACAAAGGCCCTCTTGGCGTACATCAGGTCAAACTTGTGGTCCAGTCGGGCCCATGCCTCGGCGATAGCAGTGGTGTTGCTCAACATGCACACGGCTCTCTGGACCTTGGCCAGGTCTCCCCCAGGAACTACAGTTGGAGGCTGGTAGTTGATACCCACCTTGAAGCCGGTGGGACACCAGTCCACAAACTGGATGGTGCGCTTGGTTTTGATGGTGGCGATGGCGGAGTTGACATCTTTGGGCACCACGTCACCGCGATAAAGCAGACAGCATGCCATGTACTTGCCGTGGCGAGGGTCACATTTCACCATCTGATTGGCTGGCTCGAAACAGGCGTTGGTGATCTCTGCGACGGAGAGCTGCTCATGGTATGCCTTCTCTGCCGAGATGACGGGTGCATAGGTCGCCAGGGGGAAGTGGATGCGTGGGTAAGGCACCAGGTTGGTCTGAAACTCTGTCAAGTCCACATTCAGAGCGCCGTCAAAGCGCAGCGAGGCGGTGATGGAGGAGACAATCTGACCAATCAGCCTGTTGAGATTGGTGTAGGTGGGACGCTCAATGTCCAGGTTCCTACGGCAAATATCGTAAATGGCCTCGTTGTCCACCATGAAAGCACAGTCGGAGTGCTCCAGGGTGGTGTGTGTGGTCAGAATGGAGTTGTATGGCTCCACAACAGCCGTTGACACCTGAGGTGCCGGATAGATGGCAAACTCCAGTTTGGACTTCTTGCCATAATCCACAGAGAGACGTTCCATTAGCAGAGAAGTGAAGCCAGAGCCAGTTCCTCCTCCAAATGAGTGGAAGATGAGAAAACCTTGGAGTCCAGTGCATTGGTCAGCCTGCCAGAGTGAAGACAGTCACTGTGTTGAAAAACGTACCTCTGATTAGATTATCCAGTTAAAGCTTACCAGTTTTCGAACCCTGTCCAGAACCAGGTCAATGATCTCCTTGCCAATAGTGTAGTGACCACGGGCGTAGTTGTTGGCTGCATCTTCCTTTCCAGTGATCAGCTGCTCAGGATGGAAGAGCTGACGATAGGTTCCTGTGCGTACTTCATCTACATAAGATTGACAAATGCACATTTTGCATACTGTAAATGACTGGAGGGTTTGTTCTCTCACGAAACTACTTGGACCAGTCTTGTCCAGTCTCACCGATGACTGTGGGCTCCAAGTCCACAAAGACTGCTCTGGGAACGTGTTTGCCAGCTCCGGTCTCACTGAAGAAGGTGTTGAAGGAGTCATCTCCTCCTCCGATGGTCTTGTCGCTGGGCATCTGCCCGTCCGGCTGGATGCCATGCTCCAGACAATACAGCTCCCAGCATGCATTGCCAATCTGGGCCCCAGCCTGGCCAACATGGACGGAGATACATTCACGCTGCAGAGAGATGTTCAGATGTCAAGAACAAGAGCTAAACCGTACACTGTCGTAAATCTTTTGCAAGTAACACAACTTAAGTTTGATTTACGCATGAATCGATCGGAATGTTTGTGTTCACTTCTCACCATGACTGCTGAAGTGGTCTCTTGTTCACCTGAGATGAGAGCTTGGGGATGTTGTTGCATCCAAAAGCGGGACGCTGTTTTATAAGTGCACCGTTGCCTGGCAACAACCTGGCATGTTGTGGCAACCGAAGGAGCTACGGAAGCAAACACTATTGGAGGAGGTGCACCGAAAGGCTCACACAAGTCTGACCTCTGACAATGGTTGTTGTTAGTAACCAGCAATGAGTGGCTGTGCTGTGAAATGCGACACGCAACTTCTGCATCTCCTTGTGTTTCACATCTTACATACACCGGCCTCTTTAATTCTTCACACTCTGTGTTTAAGTGTGTAAGAAAAGATCGAAAGACACGAGACATAACGAGAGCAGTGATTCAACTGAAGCTTAAGTAATAAAGTACAGACTTGTAAGAATAACTATTTACTCCCAATTATGTATGATGCCCATTTTCATAACATTGCACCAAAACAACAAACTTCTGTTCACGCAAACTAGTTTCCCTCTTTGATTCGCTAACAGAGTGATCATACCGAGAAGAAGAAATACAAACATTTCAGGTTACATGTTGTTGTTTAAAGCTAGCTAGCATCGGCTCAACAATGTGTCAATGAGCTTTGCTCATGTTGTGAACAGATTGCTGTTATTGTAGACACATGGTGGTTAGTTGTTTCGTCTTCTACACTATATTTTGGGCAAATTGTGGACAAAGCCTAGCCAACAGCGTTTTTGTGCTTCTAGAGATTGCAATGTCCCGTAGGACTTGTACGACCATATTCAGTTCATTTCAAGCTCGGGATGAGGTTGAACAGTCAAAATAAAGGCCATCCAACGTTTTCCTTTGTATGTTTTTCCCACGCTGACTGTAGTTGACTTTACCTCTCTCGATTAACATCTAAGAAAAGTAGGGTTGAACTTCACATAGTTCCGATGGACCTGACGAGACTGTTGGTTCCACATGGCAGTCACTGTTCTCGGGACCTTAAAGGCTCAAAGAGATAATGTGCACCTAAAGCCGAAGATGTTTGGTTTTGTGACCATTTCATGTTTGACCTGACTTGTGCCTGGTAACAGCCGCCATTCAGCTTCCCTGGTTACTTTTTGTTGACTTGCACGGCACACCTCCTTTTGGAGGACAATTAGATGCACTAATCTGTCAACATGGCCGTCTAATTTCACCATCACTGAAATCCTCTCCATTTAGTGCACATTGTCCATCTTTCACAAAGTGGTGGGAACCATTCACTGTGGAGTTCCCATTCCTCCAGGGGCGGTGTAAACTTGGTTTGTACTTAAATCCGAACACTAACCCACTCTACCCGAACACTATTGGAAGTAAATGAAAGTTAAAAAAAACAATATTCTCGGCCATGAATATAAAGCAATTATATGAAACAGTACTACGTAAGAGAGTGTAACAACATTGTGTATCGTTTGTTACCTGGAAACATGAATTTCCTTTTGAGGTTTTAATTGTTTCTTGAAGTCACTCCAAAATCAGCATATTGAAAAGGACTTCAGTACAGCAACTATGACCATTAACTGACTCTTACCCCAAAAGAAGGATCAAGAGGACATGAGAATACACACAGTTTGTTTGTACAGTCAATGAAGTTTGAGTGTTTAACATTTGTTTTGGTATTTCTCTTAGTTTTAAATAGGACAACAAGCATCCCAAACTGGATTGTGTTTGGAAAAAGTTCCATGGGAGCCACCACCGGTGCTTTCATCTTTAATACTCGCTATTCTCACTTTATTTACCAGAAGATTGGATGTTCTCTAGAATTTTAATTAGCTTGTTGGATGCCCAAAAAGATCAAGATCAAGCACACGCAGCGCTTTCTGACAAACGAGGAAGAAGGTCCGCCCTGTCCAATATGGTTCCTGTTCATATATTATCTTAGCCTCGCCCACACAGGGGGGTGACTTTGCCTAGCGGCTAGGCATGTCCAGCTCCGGGCCTGGAGGGCCACTGTCCTGCCTGTTTTCCATCTCTCCCGGCTGCAACCCACCTGATTCAGATGAGCAGCTCCTCATCCAGCTCCGAAGCAGCATTAGAACGATCCTGATGATTTGAATCAGGTGTGTTGCTCCTTGGAGAGCTGGAAAACAGGCAGGACAGTGGCCCTTGAGGACCGACTTTGGACACTCCTGGCCTAGCTCATGTGGGACTCCTTCACATTTGTCAGTTGTCCATCCAGAAGGCTAAACCCATTTGTAATAAACACACGACACGGTGAGCTTCATCAATCTTTAATGATAGTTATACTGTATAATATGATTGTTAATGGAGGGTTTCCACCTGGCTGAACATTGCCAAAACATGTAAATGTGTCATTCAAAAAGAAAAGATAACGAATGAAAGCAGAGATACTGGCATGACAAACAGAATCTTCAAACGAAAGAGGAAATATCAAAAGTTGAGGTGAGATTTTTTTTTTGCATCGTCAAACCATCTCGGTTATTAGCATGCTAGTGTCCTCCAGGGCTGTGGTTGGACACAAGTTTCCTCATTGTCACCTCAGCGTGAGCTGGGTTTTTTTTTTTTTAAACAATGTTCAACGTTTGTCACTGGCACACTCCATGACTTCCTGTTCCATTTATTTCTTAACAATATTTGTGGGTGAATTCAACACAAATAATGATATCACATGAAGAAGAAAAACTTAAAAAAGATAGATGCGTTTCAAGATCTACATATCAGTTGACGTTAATCTTGATTAAGTTCTTCAGTTTCTCAAGGACATCATTTTGGGACTGGAAAATGAGTAATTTCATATTTCATTTTTTATTCCAAATAAATCTGGAAGTACCTCGAGGAAGGGGACCTGAACTTCAAAGTTTCTGCGTGAAATTCTCAGGGAAGACCCCTTTGGATGAAATATCTTTGTTTTGTATCCAGAGAGATTCTTGCACGCCCATGAGCCAGCCGTCATCCTACAAACACACATTTGAACAAACATTAGGGGAGCCACACATGCAGCAGTGTGTCATGTGATTGTGGAGAGACATCACTGACTTGCTCATCTGGGGTGTCGAACGCCAAAACGAGCACAATGTCTCCAACATTCAGCTCCAGTTCGTCCCCATCAGTGGCAGCATATTCGTGGATGGCTTTAACCTGGAGCAGGACGTTTGAGTCAGTGCAAAAAGTCACACTTTCCGCCGTTACTGTGACGGTTCACCTTGTAGAGGAACCCAGGAGGGAGCTTGTAATCCGAGCTGTTGGATTCAGAAACCTGCCAGAAAAGAAAAAGAATGTGTGCATTATTTAAGAAGCAGCACCAAGGCAAGTTGCTCTCACACACTCAATAAGAAAAACAAAAAAAAGAAAAGAAACCGATAAAATGCAGAGTTGAGCAAAAACCTGCAAGAGTTTTTCTCCTACCTCAAAATGCATATTTGCGGTTTGGCAGTTGCAAGTTAACATATTTGGACATTTTGGGGGGATCAGAGGGAAAATATCCCCTGTAATTTCTGTAAATGATCACCTATTCGCCATTTTTGTGGTAAGGAAAGCCCTGTTGCATTCAAAAATATTGCTTGCACCACATTGTAGCTTATTGGTGCCAAGAGAATATGTTGAAGTCGGAGGAGAAGCTTCATTTGTTCAGGACATAGCCTCGTCTAAAACATGTCAGAATGCCATAAGATTTTGCCCCAAAAATATTGTCCACTTTTGTCTAAATTAAGCTCTTCGGCTCACTTCGACGCAGTTGCTTGGTACCGAGATGCCCAAGAAGGGTCAAAATAATGCTTTTGTACATGAAGCTCCTCAACTCATTTCAACATACATCACAATATGGTGGCAAAGCACTACTTTTGTCTAAATGAAGCTCCTCAACTCACTTTAGCATTGGTACTGGACATCAAGATGCCACTAAGGGTACAAAAGTAATACTTTTATCACTTTGGCCTCGTCACAAAGACAATGAAAAGATGAATTTGTGAATGGCGAACAGTGTCAATGTGGGTGAACACTGCATGTGACTTTGGATCCTTGAATTCCAGGCTGAGTTCAGGAGCCCAATGAGAGGTGAAGCCTGTTTCAAGAGTCCCTACCTGCACTTGTTCATCATGGGCCCAGCCCCCCTGACCCACATCATAAGACCAAGTGGGCTCAGTGTACAACTCAGCGCAGTTCGCCCCACAATTGGGCTGCGGGTCACTCTGGGAGCTTCCTTCATTATAGTACCATCCACCCTCAACTGGCTCCCGGGGCTGCTCCTCATCCAGGGCAACAGCCTGGTCATGCAACAGGGTCAAAGGTTGTGGAGTACCGCAGAGGATTTGGAAGCAATAGACAGAAGGATGTTGGCGGGATGTGTTTGGTAGGTGAGTGGGCGGAATTGCCATGAGTGTCAACATGCAGAAGAGGAGAAAGCAACTTTGAGTGAAAAACTTACATCACTTTAAAATTCAAACGGAAGAAAGACCCTTCTTACCGGTAAGTCCCAAGATGGCACCTTCATGCAGCAGTAAAAACAAGTACAGTAGCTTATTGAGGCGAAATGAGCTTCAAATAATGAGCCGAGAAAGCTGCAACAGGAATCCAAAATAATCTTTGTGTGTACATCGGGCCTGTGTAAAAGATCCCAATTCAGCAGGGTGACCCATGCGGAGGGCTGACACACACACAAACACAGAGACACATGGGGGGGGGGGGGGGTAGGATACTAAACATCCGTCCAACTATCAGCTGACCTGTGTTGTTGTTGTTATCGACTCTTTGTTAATATCAGACGCGCTGTCATCAAGTGGTTCATCATGCTGGGGAGGCCGGCTGGGCAGCGAGCTGGGCCTCTTCCAAACGCGTGCACATGCAGAAGCGCACACACATTGTCATGATCCTGTCCGTTTTTTTTGGGGGGTTTTCTCATTCTGGAAAGTGGGTGTTCCCTCATGATTCCCACCTGACACTAATCATTGAGGTGATGGGATGGAGCAATATGGCGGTACAAATACAAATGCAGGATTTCTTTCTTTATTTACCGTGGGTGGCGAGCTGGCTGCATGGCTGTGGTTGGCTTCGTCACTGCAAGACAAAGACAGGAGGAGAAAAGTGACACAAAAAGTACAACATGTACAGTACCTGCAAAATGACATCACATATGTTGTGGCTGACAGTCACAATTACTCAGGTGGCTGCAGTAATATTAACTGTTCTTTGCAAAGGATAAAGAATGTATTCTGGTGGGTATTGGTCAATTGTCTATGTACATTTTGCACCGTTTTGTGTTCAAACATCCATTGCTCAGAGGGTTGTAACACAGCGACATCAGTGGCATTCTTTAGCCCGTCTATAGCATTTTAGCATTCCGTGTTAGCATTGCGCAAGCAGACTTTCATAGAAGGCAAAGTTATGTCGTTGTTTTAAATAGATTGTTTAATTTTATAGCTAAATTCAACTGAAACCCCTATGAGTGACACTCCCAAACATGAGGATGAAAATGGACCCAGGTGTTGCAATAAAAGCATACAGCAGCCATGCAGCAGGTTACCTCTTTGCCTCGTCGCCTGCCTTGGCTGCTGCACCGTCTTTTCTACAGTAGGGGGTGAGGGACATTACTCTCTGGGTTGTCCCGTTACCGTGATCGGCTCTAAAATGGGATGGACTTACTTGAGCTGCCTCTGCTCTTCAAGTTTGGTCATGATGTCATTCAGGTTTTGACTCAGCTGAGGAAGAGGTAGGAGGATAATAAAGGATGAAGAAGCTCTTGTCAACTCAATAGACAGGGAAGTCAGAAAAGCTCAGAGTGACTTACCTTGCTCATCTCTTTGTGGAACTTCTCTTGATGACCCGCCAGACTCTGGAATGTGTTAACATAGATGCCAACACGGCTAATAAAGTGTGTATACACACACACACACACACACACACACACACACACACACACACACACACACACACACACACGTCAGATTGAATGGTTATAAATACAGTAGTACCTTGATTGACCCGGAAGCTAGCGGTGATACTATAAAACACGGAGTAGCTGCAGAGGAAGGAGTGAAATCTTGACTCATATTCCAACGGTAGTCAGTTGGAAACTGTGTTACAGTGGGGAAACAAAAACTAGACTACGAGAAGTGTGTGTGTGTGTGTGTGTGTGTGTCTTTTCCCACAGGTCTCTGTTCTTATCCCTCGTCAATAGTTGGGGTTCACTTTAAAGTGGATTACAAATTAAATCCTTCAGTCAAGGTACGATTCTGTAGTGCTTTGATATGGTGTTACTGTTTCACCTGTCCCACAGCACTGGAAGCTGGTCTTGTAATTCCACGTTCAGCTCTTCAAAAATCTTTTGAGAGCGACCCAGCTCTTCCTCGGCCTACATGTATAAGCACACACAAACGCAATCCACAACTTCAACTCACTATGATCCAGTGAAGCATATAAACGTCCATCCATATAATAATACAAAGTAATGCATGCAATAGCGCATAAGACAAAAAAAAAAGTCCCATCAGAATGGGGCCACATGAGGCGCTTGAACATCAACTCACAGGCAATGAAAAGCTGTCAGCTGTTACTGCGGACAAATCCATATGTATTAGAAAAATGATTGTCTGGGTCCAAATTGTTCTCGGGACCGGATGCCTTATGTTCAGCATATTCAAAGGATTTGAAGTCCATTTTTTAGAATGTAGATTATTTCATGATGAATACATAGTTGTACAGAGAAGATCGAAAGACTGCCATTTTGGCATTGTAACCAATTCTAAAGGTACAGACAAGGAACCAAGCTTCCCTCATTGGATTTGTTCAAGGCATTGTCTCACAGGTACAGCTAAATGTTGGGTCGGGTTGTCGTTGTGCAACGTAAAGGTTAGCCTCTTCGCTAACATCATGTTTGACAGTGCATTATCCATTTCAGTGTCAGTGGAGAACACCTGGGCTTTTGCAACCCAGAAGTACATGAGACATCAAGGTGAAATGTCCTCTATGCGTTTGAATTCAGGGTTAATCATCACCTGGTTGTAGGAGAGGTTAGTCTGAGCCACTTGGTGGGCTGAGAGCAAACCCTGAGCCCAGCTTGGCGCTGCCATCTCCAACAGGGCTGCAGGCTGACCACACACACCATGCAGACAAAGGGGAGCAAGACCGTTTGGTGGGGGGCAGGAGGGGGGTGGACAATGAGCAAGTGATGGAGGAACAAGACAAAAGGCAACAAAAGCAAATAGGTCCAAACAACAGCAATCCGTTAGTCAGTTTTGGTTCAGTAAACATGGAACAAGACAACATTATTTAAGGTAGGGGTCCTTAACCGGGGGCCAAAAGAAGCTAGTGAAGGAGTTCAATCTGGCTCTAATATGAATTTGAAAGCGAAATGGTACTGCAGCAACTCTAGAGACTGTAAAGGTGAATAGACTGAGTCCTGACTTGTTATTGTATGAAAAAGCCAAGGGTGTGGAACAGGGTAAGGAAGAGGAACTTTTAGCAGCACTTAACCTCTTTTGGTTCATCCCTCAAAGACAGAAAGGTCAGATGGTTCTTAATGCTTCATAAAAGGATTGTCTATTCATTATTGACATAGCTTTTCCAAATATGCTTTTACTGGTTAGCATTAAAATACAGGGGAAAAAATCCATCCACGCATTTTCTGTAGCACTAAGCAAGCTGGAGGCAATCCCATCTGTTTTTGGGTGAGAGGCAGGATGCCAGCCAATCGCAGGACATCTAACAAACATGTTTCTACAAAGTAGTACAAGCATGACAAGCTGACACAGTTACCTTGGCGATCTTGGCCTCATCCTTTTTCTTGCCCTTCTGTAAGGAGGCAAAGTGATGTCTGGCACTGTCAAAGTCCACCATCTTACGGTCCCGCTTTGCAATGCGAGCCTGTAGGGGCGCAGGAGAGTTGGCAGGTCGTCATTATCCAGTGGATTCACTCACCACTTACTCAATAACATATATCTCATTTACGATATGTCGAGTTAACCCCAGTTTATCGTGAGAGATATGCCACCTGTGGGCAGTACAATACAGACATACCGTTACACATGGAGACCGTGACAGCTCCGCAGTAAGCTGTAGTAAATGTAGTCATTTTTCACAGAGAACAAAGAATATATATCGCAGAGTATTGTTGTAATTAATGCCTACAAAGTACTTGTGATAACATAAAAAGTGTGGTCCATAGAAAAAAAAAACATTGTCATATTTAGACAATTAAACACCTTGAGATCAGGAAACTGAGTCAGGTACGAATCCAAGGAGATCATTGAGCTGTCTGATATGTTCTGATGAAAGTCCAACCACAGAGTGTCTGTGTCCTACAAAACACACACACACACACACACACACACACACACACACACACACACACACACACAAAATACATTGTATGCAGTGTAAGATTGAGTGCATTCAGTGCAATGCAATAGATATTTGCTCATTTAAATGTCAACAAACTATCTGTCTTTGTTTCCCGGTGGTTGATTTGATTCTTGTTACAACATTTTTAACCACTCTAATGTGTTACCTCCAAGTTATTGTCCATCTCCTTCTCTATCATCTCCTTCAGCAGGAAGGACACACGCATGCAGTTAAAGCAAAGAAAGTGACAACAGAGCGAAATAAAAGTGAGGAGGTGCTCAAAAGAAAAAGGCGGCGAAGTTCAATTCAGGATAAGGAAGGCAGCCAAGATCAAAGGTCAGGATCTCACCTCCACCATGGCGTCCATCTCCTCTTTGCCGAACCACTCGGGCTCGTACATTTCAGCCAGGCAGTCCTGCAGCCTCCGTGATGCCTCGTGCAAAGCTGAAATGTATCAAAGAAGATCAAGTGGCAGACTGTCAGTTCAAATGAACTGATTGTTGATGAAATGCCAGAACTGTGGAGCACAAAGCATAAGAATAAGGCTGATGTCCAGAGTGAGGCAGGCAATTTCCCATGGGCGAGTGCTGACAATGTTTGAGAAGATGGAAGCACCTGCTGTTGACCCAGCTGCTCACAGATCATCTCCAGCAGCAGATGTTGACCAAAATGACAACAATGTTGAGGTCACAAGGATAATGCTACACACCTGTGGCCATATTTACATGAATGCTTTTTGTATGTAATACTGACATGACAGAAACATTGCCTGGAGAAGAAATCCGATATTAAACCAGTGAAGTCAAAATGTGATGTTCTTTTAGTTATCATTGGCTTGTTTAAGTTTATGGTCAACATGATGGCCTGGCTAACCCATGCTAGCTAACTTTGCTATTAGCATTAGCATTCCTGTACATTACACCTCTAAATTAAATCAATTTCCTTAACAAGTAAAAATGTAATAAAAAACCCTCACTTGAAAAATAACCCTTCGATACTGTAGTATAAATCATATCAGGAAATTACTTTTGAAACTTCAATACGTAATAGCAAACATCAGCTACAGCTACTTTATGATTTTTACTGATGATTTCTTATGATTTTTTTTAATGTGATTTATACAAGATCGTCCATGAACCACATTTCAAGAGTGTCTATTCTGACTTACTCTTTACTGCGGTCATGTATGCTTTCAGATCCTTCTGCAGCTTGGTGCCTTCTCCCTGAGATGAAAAAGGTCAATGAGCAACAGCAAAGTGAAACAAGTTCCCATCATATACATTAAGACGGCTTGGACGTGGTAAGGTAAATTGAGTGCATGATATTGTGAGTGAAAACTTGTGGTAATGACCATCTGCTTGTTGAAGTTGGCAACCATCTCCTCAAAGATGACATCTCTAGTCTCGTCCGCTTTGCCAAGTTTCTGCAAAACCTGAAAAGCACAGCGACAATGTTTCACTATGTCCAGACCAGCAATGGACACTGAAAAAATATTTTCAGGCGATGTTCTCACAAAGAAGTGATCACTAAGCTTGAGTGTCACCAAGTACAAGCAGAAATGTTTTATTTGTTGTTTTTGAAACGTGGGAGGAAGCCTAACCGTAACCCTCAACCCTCACGCTAACCCTAACCCCGAACCCCAACCAAAATCCCATCCACAACCCTAACCCTATACAGACACTCCCCGAGTTACGAACATCCGAGTTACGAACAAACGGTACATACGAACATTTTCACGGGTCTGTCGAAAAAAAAAAAAAGTTAGATTTTGTATTGCGCGCCTTTTTCCGAGTGCCGAACGGGGCGGAGGAGGACGGCGGAGGCGACGGTGACGTTCGAAGGCGGCCGCGGGGAGAGGCGTGGGGGGCGGACGTGTGACAGTGGAACGGGCGGAGGCGTCGCGCGCGGTCGGCGACGATCGTGTACTCTCACCCGCTGAAGCGCTGCTAGTTTACCGGGCAGCTAACCCTCGAGCCCTGAAGAACGTGACAAAAAGCTCTCTCCCCGTTATATGGATGTCAATATAAGCCTTAAACATACATTCCAGACAAACTATAGCACTGAAGCAACTTACGAACGAATTCACCTTATGAACAATCGTCCGGAACGTAACTCGTTCGTAACCTGGGGAGCGTCTGTACCCATAACTCCAACCTTCACCCTCACCCTCACTCTCACCCTAACTCCCTAACCCCCTAACCCGGG
Organism: Hippocampus mohnikei; assembly: GCA_026261675.1. NCBI lineage: Eukaryota > Metazoa > Chordata > Actinopteri > Syngnathiformes > Syngnathidae > Hippocampus > Hippocampus mohnikei. The sequence goes on from JAKGUB010000284.1 coordinate 21,398,906, forward strand.
CGTCGGCAACACGCGGCTCCAGAGCTACATGCGGCTCTTTATCGCCATCTAGTGGCTCCCTGGAGCTTTATAATAAATGTTTGAAAATGGAAAAAGATGTGGGAGGGAAATGTATTTTTTTGTTTTAAACATGGTTTCTGTAGGAGTAAAAACATGACAGAAACATTCTTAACGTTTACCAATGCTGTAAAAATGTGTAGAATAAATTACAATAAATTTCAACGTTTCTGTCAACGAAGATTTGCGTCATAGCCTTCGACACATGTTTCTATTAGCAGCGCAGGATGCAAGGCAGGTCGCTGTTCCCCCCTCCAAAAAAACAAAAACAAAAACGGCGTTTAATGTACAATTCACCGAGGGTACTGGCAAAGAGAATCTGGAGAGCCGTGAAAAGCATTTTTTAAATGGTACGCATGAACTACGATAGTCAAAAATGCTGCAAAAGTGCGTCCCATGCCTCCGCCTCAGATCTCGACGAAGGTAGGTAGGCATGCGTCTGTAAGCGTGTTGTGTATGCGCAAGTCGATCGCGGTAGGTTGGCTGAACGAAAACTAGATCTTCGGTTAAAAAAGGTTGGGCACCCCTGATCTACAGAATGCACTGTACGGAAAAAAATACATTTAATCATGAAGGCTGATTTGCAGCAAACTTAGTCATTTTGATAGTAGGCTAATATAGATCATATAGATAGAGATACATGTTGCAGCTCCGAAAAAGGAGAGCTGTGGTGTTTTGTTTTTTAAAATGTAAACTTTATTCATGCTTTTAACAGTCTCGACAAACACAGACACATCTACGTCCGACTCCGTAACTTCTCTCCTCTAGTTCGACAAGACAGCCTCCGCAAAATGGAAATTAATGATCACTTCAATGACACTAAGAAAAGCGAAAATAATGGACCAAAACAGAAAATCAAGCGAGGAAATCACAAAGTAAATTCTATAGGGGCGTTTGTGAACACACAACAAAGGAATGTATAATAAACAATTCTGAGACAGTCCAGTCTCCTACATGGCTCTTTCAACATTTTGGGTTGCCGACCCCTGCCCGAACCCAAACCCTAATCCCCTAACCCTAATCCCTAAACACTAACCCGAGCCCCAACCCCTAAACCTACCCATAACCCAACCCTAACTCCAAACCCTAACCCCCTAAACCTAACCATAACCCCTAACCCTAACCTCTAACCCCAACCTCAAACCCCACCCTAACCCTAACCGTAATGCTAACCCTAATCCAAATCCCCTAACCCTAATCACCTAACCCTACCCATAACCCAATGCTAACCCAAACCTTACTCAAACCCTAACCCCTAACCCTAACCACATAACCCTAATCCATTAACCCTAACTCCTAACCCCTAACTCAGGGATGCCCAAACTTTTTGGACCGAAAATAGACTTTTTGATCAACCAACCTCCCTGGATCGCCCCGCACGGCATGATGAGAAACAGCCTGACACGGAGGCATGCGATGCACTTTTGCAGCCTGTTAACTATCGTAGCTGACACGTACCGTTTTAAAGTGCTTCCCTGGGCCCTCTAGATTCCTATTCTATGCCCGTGCCCTCTGTGAATTGTACAAACTGAGCAAACTCTGAATGAGAATAATGCCGATTAATTTGTGTGCAAATGCTTTTGTTGTACCATGTTAATAAAACAGGTACTTTTTTGGAGGAGAAAACCCACGCAGGCCCGGGGAGAACATGCAAACGACCTCTGCACTGTGAGGTCAACGCAGCTAACCATTGGACCACCGGGCTGGCAAAGTATTTACAGTACCAGTAATAATTTATTTTTACGCTTTTTACTTCTGCACAGGTATTTTTCAGTGATTCTCCCCACCCCCATTACAGTTATTGTTTTGACTTAAGTTGAATCAGTCTTTTATTTCACAAACATCGGTACTTAAATGTAAAAACAGATTGCGGGTACTTTTGTCACCTCTCGTTGTGTAGTGTGCCCCAAACCTCCTTGAGGCCTTTGTTTTTAATCAACTCTGACCTTAAGATAAACCCAGATGTGGTTGGTGTAAGTGTCATCTGGTCACTAATGTAGTCAAATGACCAGTCACAGCAAGCCACAATTAGCTTGCCTGAGGGACTTCCCTACAGCCTGCAGCACACTCTCATATTTTGGCCTCTATCGCCACCGCAGGGTTTGACCTTGGCGCTGCAAGCAGCACATGAGGCAACATCTATCCATTTTTGATCGTGCTTGCCCTCACTTGGGTCATAGGCAAGCTGGAGCCTATAGGTGGGCCTCGACCGGTTGCCAGACAGTTGCAGGGCAGATCCATGGCTCCAAAAAAGTTTGTGATTTGGAGAAATTTCCCCAAATTCACTATAATCTTGACAGGTGAGTTTAATTTCACCTTTTGAATGCACATTCCCAAACAAGAAGCTGAATGGCAAAATTCAAAACAAGCGCTTGTTGAGGATGATGACAGGACCAATTAGAATTGGTATTCCAACCATCGGCTCCATCATGCTTTTCACATCTTGACACTGTGAGACAAAAGCAAGGCCTAATAACTGTTCAACAGTGTGAGGCTTCAAGCAGGAAGTGGCCACTGAGCGTCATCAGCAGGTTGCAATACAGATACACAGAGCCTGGATGTGTAACAGAAAGGCGTACAGCAAATGGACAACTTTGAAATTTTTTTACAAAAAGCAAGTTGTCCAAACATTTCTGAAACATTTCATACACAATGCAACTCAATGTGCTTCAGAGGGCACATTAAGCTAAAGTTATAGAGAACATTAGGTTCATCTTGAAATTCCAAAGTCCAACACAGCAAGCATTTTCTGAGCGTATAAATGTATGGCCAAAGAGGCATTCACACTTGAAATCATCCAAACTGTACATACAACTTAGAGAGTTCAGTAAAGCTAACATGCATATTTTTTTATATACGAGTGGAAGCCAGAGTTGCCAAAAAACAAAAGAAAAGAGAGAACATGCAACCACCCCACAGAGAGGTATGGATTGAGAGTCCTGTGCTTCCCCACTCTCAAATAAAAACTATTCAATAAGAACCCCTGTCTGAGCAGGTTCAATGCCTCACGCATGACAGCAATGTGCCGGTGTTCAATTTCCGAAGCCAAAAATACATACAGACAATTTGTGGCTATGAGCAAAATGGGGAAGCAGGGGTTGGGGGGCTATTCATAGACATGCACCTCCTCCTCAACCCCCTCTGGCACTGAGGCATACTGGGAGTCCTATGAGGAAAGAGGGACAGGTGTGCACACCAAGCAGGGCGTTAGATTCACGTAACTCATCCCAGAGAGACTCGAAACTAACAGCTCAAAGACTTGACGCTTTTCTTTGGCTGCTTCACTCACGAACAAGCAGGCAGAGCCATGAGCAATGAGAACTCATGTGGCTGCAAGACGACGCCGTTGAACAGACAGCTGCAGCCTACACCCAAAAAGCCCAACACGATCGCCGGCCCCCATATTGAGGAGGAAACTTTGACCTTCCTCATCACTTCCAAAAAGCTGCTTTCTATCTCATTAGATATGAATCACTTCCTTAACATTATGCTTTTGTCCTATCGTTGAAACTACACAATTGTCATTTATACTCAGTAAATGCATTTGGAGTGTGTTTGTGGGAGTATCTGCCTGTGTGTGTGTGTGTGTGTGTGTGTGTGTGCTTCAGGCCTCACCATTAATTGAAAATACTAATTTACCTAGGAATGGTCATCCCTTTTCTGACGTGCGCATGCAGGGTGATTAGAAGCTAAAAGATCAGCAGGCGTTAAATTAACACTAAGCGATTAGATGGGATGGAAGAACTTGCTTCACACTGAGGATCCGGCATATGTTTTTGTAAATCTCTTTTGTGGATAAATCAAGTATCTGTCTATTGGCTAGCTAGCTAGCTAGCTATAGCTACATGTAGCAAGTTAGTTACCATTTACAGTACCTGCTTTGATTTCTACATTTTCAGGCTTCTTCTGTGTTGACCATAAAGTTGTTTGTACATCATATAAACTATGTGCGTTATAGATAGCCTTTTATTTTATCATAGTCCACTTTCAGAGCGATAAAAACTAGTACTTACTAACCTAACTTTTTGAAATTCTAAATCTTGACTTTAATTTCCCTACATATGTCACAATTTTATTCGTTATATTGTCCTTTTTTTAAAATCCCCCTACACTTTCATAGCCTGGTGGTTATTGTAGGCTCACTTTCGCCCTCTACTGAAGAGCAGCGACCGTACAGCGCTTGAATTTATTCTTTTTTTCCCATACGGGGTCTAAGAAATAAACCATAAACGCGTTTTTGAAACAGCCTACCAGTTGACTGATTTCATTTAAATAACATAGTTGGAAATAAAATGTGGTCTAAAATGACTTTCCAATGAGGAAAACATTGATGAGGTCAAGAGGTGAAATGTTTTTGTCCTACCTTCTCCTGCGCTCTGCTCAGCCTCTTCTGGACTGTGATGGCCAGTTTCCCGGCGGTGACCCCCTTCCCACTGTTCCCAGTCTCGGCCATGACTCGCTGCGTTCTGGGTTGAGGCGGCACCGACTCAGTAGTGAGTGACAAGTGTCTCCTGAGGGTAAAGTGTGCGTAAAAACTACCGGACGCCAAATTGGGTCGCTGCGTGTAACTGTAATCCCGTTGGAGCTTCTTAAAGGAGCAGCGCGTAATTTAATCCGGATTTTGTACGAGTCCACAAGAGCAAGGGAGATACAATGGACGTGGAACCGAACACAGCCTTTCTGCTCGGCTAATTCATGAAGACTTGCACTCCAAATGTGGACTGGTTGGGTTTCCTCCTCATCTTGCTCTTAAAGGCGTAGCGCTGATGGTATTATTAGGCGACACCTGGCGTGTGGGCCTATGGGGCCTTCACTTGAGGTTTATTTGTGCAGACGTGCTTTTGCAGGCAATCGGATGGGGGCCACATGCATGCGACACCACTAGAGGGCAGTCATGAAACAATGTTTTTCACAGATTTATTTCCCCCAAATAAATATTCTCTCCCACCATAACTTCTTGTTGACTTTCTGTGAACAAGAAAATATTAAATACATAGTGAATCCTCCTAAAATATATATCATTGTTACTTGAGAAGGAATCATGATGCATATCACAGGAAACACAGCCCTTAAAAGTATACTGAACAGAAATTTCAATGAAGCACTTGTCTCTTAAATACTGTTTTTAAAAATCTGCCTGATTTGCCTTAGTGAGCATTTCTCTTTTGCCAAAACAATCCCTCCTTCTCACAGGTGTGGCATATCTCAAGGCTGATTATACGGCATGATAATTGAACAGGTGTCGCTGAGGCTGCTCACAATAAAAGGTCACTCGAAAAGAGGGGTTACCAACGAAGTGCCGCAAGGACCACATGAGTAGCCCACCAGTATTGTTCCAACACTAGTTCGCAAGGGTTGGGACATCGTGATTTTCAATGAATACCGTTGAAGTGATAATTTGAACATTTAGAAGATTATTTGCGTTGATTCCTGAATCTGCCCTGTTTTTTTCTCTAGCACATCAGGTTTTCATAATAATAATAATAATCATCATTATTATTGTTATTATTATTATTATCTTAATTTAGTCAAAGTCACAAATCAAAAGTTAGGTTCAGCAACAGGTGGAATCTTTTTCTGAAACATACCTAGCTAAATCACAACGCATGGTAAAATCTATATTGCGCAAGCTTTTACGGGTCAAAAATAAAAAATTTCAAAGGCCTGATCTTCAAGAAAAAAAAAGGACAGGCATTAAAATCTGCATCAAAACCCCATTGGCACATATAGCCCTCTCTGATTAAAATTAGTTGGTTAAATTAAAATTTATTTGAGTGAATGTGTTTCAGAAGTGTGTATCAAATTGGTGTGCTATAGGCACATTTTTGAGTGGCCTTTTATATATGTGCAACAATCATGCTGCGAGGTGGCTGGATTATATCAGCAAAGTAGAAGTACTCACTAATACACATTTAGACAGATTTGTAAATATTATTTGAGAGTAATACCTCATTTGTGCACATGGAAAAAGAAAACAAAACCTTGAAATTCAGATGATGAAATGTGGGAGCAAAAGCGTTGCATTTGTATTTTTGTTCAGTGTAGTTAGTGTCCAACGTTTCATTCCAGTTGGAGTTCATTCTCATCGCATATATCTTCCATTTCAGTTTGCTCAATGAATTTGTAATTTATTGTTCCATATCAGGATTATTTACCAGTCGATTTATTAGCATATGATTCTATAGTCCGGCTGACTTCTTTTCCAGCATTTCCCATGAGGCTTAGCAGTGATCCATCACATGGTTCCGTTGGGTCACCTTTCTCCAGTTTTTGTCCTCAACTGTAGGCTGCGGTCACGCCCAGTGGGTGGAGGTGCCCCGAGTCCAGCAGCATCACCCCCAGCCAGTGTAAAAAATCAGCGTACCAGTGGACCCCATCACCACGGTAACCACTGGTGCCAGTCCAGCTGTGCATCAGCCTGAGTGGCAAGAAGGCCCAGTGAGCCAAGGAATGCCCTTCCACCACCGCGTAGCAGGATGCCACCACCCCATCCACCACGAGTGTCCCCTGCGCTGTCAAAGGAGCGAAAGCCCCCCTCCTCTCCGTCACTGTGATCCTTGTGATGCGGGAAAGTGTTCCCGATGGACCGCCGGCCACCAGTACGCAATGACCCGGCCGGGCATCACAAGCGTACACCGTCCTCAAGGAGCCGGGGGTGGGGGGCGCCCCCTCTGAGCAGTTTCCCTGAGACACAAACAGCAAGTGGGCGGCGGTCAGAGAGAGGAGCGCCCCATTTTTTGTCTTTAGGGTGTAGAAGAGCTTGTGTGTCGCCGGGTCGCGATCCAGGAAGGTCAGGACTTGGCTATACACCAGTTCGGCGCCAGACAAGGTCAGGACTGGCTCGCCGGGGCGCAGGTCACGGATGAACTTCTGAAGGCCGTTTTCCACAGTGACCAAGGCGTCGCCCGGGAAACAACCTCCAGACTTGGCTGCCACCGAGTGGTCTGAAAGACAGCAAGAGTCAAATATTGTACTTAGTACCGGGTTAGCGTTGACATGCATTTTTGTTTCTTTCAGAACAATTGACATTGTACCATTATGTCATCACGGAGAGAGTAAATGAGTATATTTGCTGGACCAAGACTCCTCTGACTCGATACTGGCCATTTGTGTCCACTTTGCTTTCTCTGTTGGGGTGGGATGGGGGCCGGGGGGTCAGGTTGAAATTATCTTATTTTCCCATTGCCAATTTCAGCTCTTTAATAATATGCAATTTACGTAATTTGTACTGTTGGCTCTACTGTGGCCATTTGAAACCCATAAAAATGACACATTTTATTTTTTTGCTATTTAGTCGATTTAAATGCAAAGTTTGGCCTGCTCCGTTCTTAAATTGGGCCCACTCAGCATTTTTGCTTTACGTTAGACCGTTCCACATTAAATTTGGTTAGTTACAATGGATTTATTCATATTGTATTCTTTTGTCATTTCTTTGATTACATAACTGATTCATAAATAAATCAGTCAAATACACCATTCGAAAGAAAATGTTCTTGAATAAGGTCAATAAGGCCGATTAATCAAAACTACGCACTGCTGACCCTGAGAAAAGATCTGCATTTTAACTGAAGAAGTGCAAGCTCCCTCTGCTGGCTGTAGAAAGACAAGATCAGCAATACAAGAAAAACGTGAGATAGTGCTCATTTGAAGAATTAAAAAATAAAAATGAATGGATATTTTTTATATTAATGAAAGGTATTGATATTCGTTTAAAAAAACTTTGTAGTAAAGAAGGAAAAAAAAAAACAAGCCCCAAAAATATTTTACATGTATAGTACGTGGACAGAAATGGCCAGGAATGAGCTGAGAGGAAAGTAAAATTCAGCAAAGCTTAAAGTTTAATACAATATGAAATCCTCATGTTGATCGATTTGAAAAGATCCGCTTGCCAAACAAATATTTAAAACACGACTTTACACTCATTGAGGTGTTAAAATTAGTACGATGAAAGAAGCAGCCCAACATTAGGGATGACACTCGGTGTGAAGTAGAGGGGGAAAAAAAAAGAACCCAAAAAGATACCAACTTGACTGGTTGCCCGTGTAATCAGGTCAAGGACTGCACCCTCGCAACCCGATCTGGGAGGGAAGGAGAGAAAAAAGGAGGAAAAGAGGGAAGGAAAAGGAAAATCTCAGTTACTACTCAGGCGTATGAAGACCGTCTGTCATGTACTTGGCCTTTACCTGGTGTGTCTACTTCTGCTTTCCAGACTTTTTGCATGCTTGTGTCTCTCTCACACACACACACACACACACACACTCTCAAGTTAGTTTAGCAAGATTGCAGCAGGGGCAGCAGAATCGTCATAAAGAGGCTTGTGGGATGAAGAAAGGGAAGGAGGCAAAGAGGCAAACGTGCAGAGGCATTCATGAAAGCAGGGACAGGACAGAGGAAGCAGAGCTGCAGCTCATTTTGTGTTGTCTGACTTTCAAGGTCGTATGTGTTTTAGTCACTGGGCTTGAAGCGACAAGCTTGATAACTTCTTCTGATTTACAGCAGCTGAGGCACTCATTTTTACCTTGCTTTGCAGTATGTTTTTAGTTCAGCACAATAGTTCTCAAACTTTTGACACCAAGCACCGCCAATAAATGGTGAGCAACATTACAACGCGGAAGCGTAGTAGGCCTAAGGGTTCAAAGCACAAAGCTCCTAATGGTGACCTGAAACTCACCCGACTTGACACTACAGTGGATGTGGGCCTTGGATTCGTAGTAGACCCAGTCGAAGCCCGCCTCCACAGCCAGCCGAGCCAGCATGGCGTACTTGTTCCGATCCCTGTCCGAGGTGGTGATGTCCACCGCCCGCCCCTCGTAGTGGAGCGACTCCTCCGAGTGATGGCCGTCCTCGTCCCAGCCCTCGGTGACCCGCAGCCTCACCCCGGGCCAAAGGTTCATCACGGAGATGGCGAGGGAGTTCAGCTTGTCCTTACAGCGCTGCGGGACACACGCACGCACGCACGCACACACACACACACACACACACACACACACACACCCACACACCCACACACCCACACACACGTGCGTCAGATTTTGCCTTATGCAACCACATGTTAGATATACCAGCTGTGTCCAAACTAAGGGTCGGGGGCCATTTGGGGCCTGCTGTTTGTTTTTTAGTGGCTTGCGGGCATCATATAGTGAAATCATAATTTTTTTTAAGGCAGGGATGTAAAGAATGAAACAGTTTTTTTTGTTTTTTTTGCTTCAGTTCAATGAGCATTGTGTGGCTCCTTCTGGTGTGCATGCGTCAGCCACCTGCGGTCAATGTAATACAGACGGAAAGACACAGAGCAGAGCGTTAAATATGACTGTTAACATTAGGATAAACAGAAATTAGGAACATTTATGCGGTTGTTTTAATGACGCACTAGTTTCATGTTTAGATTGACAGTAAACCAACTGGGAGTGCCAATAAACATTGTGAAGCCTCTTTTTGGAAGAATTGTTTACTACCTGCCAAAATGCTGCTTTCTGTGCAATGAGTTGAGTTCACTCCCACTGTACAGTGCTTGTATCTCAAATGTTTGCTCACAAGTCAAAGCAACCAAATGTCCGATCTCTGAAAAGTCAGATCACGCAGATATCAAGGCACTGCTGTATGACTACTACTACTACTACTACTACTACTACAAATAATAATATATTAGTTTTATAAAGAGTTTTTGCAAAAACACACACAAAAAATCTTGACTGAAATAATATAATTTCTATTTATGGAACCTTGAGGAACAAAGATAATTCAGATTCACAAGGCAACAGCGTGAGCCACCAGTGTTTGCTTCACTTTCTGCTCAGTTTCGCGGTCGCATTTGTGAAACAAAACCCTTCAGATAATTCCATTGAAATAAACACTACTTTCAACATTTACTGATTAGATGAGATTGCTCCTGTTTTGGTTCTGAACGTGGAGATGTGATCCCACAGCTGCTCAGCGCAGGTGTGGATTTTTTTCTCATCCAATACGCCGACCATGTGAAAAATCTGGAAAAAATCGTCAACTCTGATATTTCCTTTTCACCCGGAACAAAAAGCTGTGAGGTAGCAGTTTACAAAATAAGAAAATAGTCTATAAGCGTGTTTGATCTATTCAAAGTGAAGAATGCCAAGATGGCCTTTGGTTTTCTTCTACATGGCCTTCAAGGAAATTAGCTTTGCCACCCTTGATTTACATGCGGCTTCTCTGATTTGACGGTTCATTCAGCTCCCAGGTCCAAAGTTCCACACATTAGCTCGGGAAAAAAAAAAGTTTACTGTTGGACTTTATTGGAACCCAATAAAAGTAGGAAGTTGCCGAGTAACGCTTTATGATTGACATTTTTATGGGTAGTGTGTGAACTTCTGCTGTCTGGTTAAGCAAACACAAGGTGAGAGGGCCCATTGACTGACAAGGCCCCCCCCCCCATCCCGGCTCCCCCCGGACCGGCCCCTTTCCCACTCGTAACGCTGCTAATAAAGTTGTCATCTGAACCGTTCGTCTGGCCGGCCGGTGCTCGCGAACACCTTGACCCGATTGTTCATGCCGAGCGCAACAAGGTCCATTTCCTCTAAGGTGAGACGCCATTGGCTTACAGACAGGAAGTCAATTAACTGTTAAAGCAGAAAAAGCTCAAATTTAGCTTGGTTAACTCAAGCTGACCTTAAAACATAGTGCCATGTAAACCTGACTTCGACAGGAGTGTTCAAACTACTACCCGGGGGCCATTTCCAGCCCGCTGTCAACTTTTTAGCAGCACTTCTCATATCTTAAAATTGACATGGCCCATGTCAATTGCCTGCTTTATACTACCGACTCTTCACACTGAGCAGCAATTTAAGGCGGGCAAAGAGAAGAAAAAGTTGGTTGCCATCGCATTGTGTTCCAGCCAGCCTCACTAAAAATAGCACGTACATTCAAAAATGGTCCAGCCACATCAACTCAGTAGCAGAGTGGGATGACTCCATTGTTGTCATTTTTAAGTTTAAGAAATAAATGAATAGAGAAAAGGCCTTTCTTTCAGATGACAACTGGCCAAGATCAAGGATTGGTTGCAATTTTGTCAAGGGCAGGATATACAGTATCAATATTGCACTCAGCACTCATTCATCAGTGCAACACGGGGCCAACTCCCATTTACAAGATTGCCCCATGTGAATTTACAGTATTGCTCATCTGTCATGAAATATGAACAGATTAGATGACTGTTTGGGTAGTCTTGTTCGAAACAATTTTTCTAACCGTCACTCCCTCATTTTCACCTATCCATCCATTGTCTTATCCGCTTATCCTCACAAGGGTCGTGGGTGGGTTAGAGCCATCTTCAGGTAGTAGGCGGGGTGCACCCTGAAGTGGTTGCCAGCCAATCGCAGGGCAAACACAAACAAACAACCATTCACTCTCACAATCACACCTACAGACAATTTAGTGTAATTAATTCATCAACCATGCATGTTTTTTGAAATGTGGGAGGAAACCCACGCAGGCACTGGGAGAACATACAAATGCCACACAGGAAGGCCAGGGCCCGGAATCGCACCCACGACCTTTGCACTCTGAGGCGGACGTGCTAACCAGGCGTGCACCGTGCACCCTTACACCTATCGCACATCAGTAAAATAGTAACTAAGAAACCAACATTAAGTGCAAGGACTCATGTTGTGTATTTTTTTCCCACAAAAATCATCCTACCAATACAAAATATGCACGTGATGTGCAGGTATTATTTGGACTCGGCATGACTCAGACTTGATCTTATTTTTACTGTTTTGGACTGTCTTCATTATTAATTGGTTTTATTGTTGTATATATGATATTTCCTCCATGTACATCACTTTGTATACAGTGGTGGTTGTTTTAAAGTGCTCTATAAATACAGTTGAGTTGAGTTGTCATCCCCACGTTCTACACTGTAGTATCTCTTACTGTAACTGTTTTGTGGCTTTAAAAGCTGGGGCATGAGTGGAGTTGAGTGGTGTGGAAGTCAGAGAGTGAAAGTGGAGAGTTAACCCTCTGTTAACTGGTTAGCTAGTCTGAGTGTCAAGTGACTTGGTGTCAGTTGTGGCATGTTTATTTTGTTACTGTTTATGCAACAAGTGATTGGTCGTGCACCAGTGGCCGTGTCTATCCTTGGCCGCCTGTGGAGGGATACAAATTTATTCCAACTAGTTGTGGTAGGCTTTATGAAATAAGATAATAATGTTTACTTGACTGTAGATGTGAAATTAGAGAGTTCTGCTTGGCAGTAGACATTCCACTTTTATCGGAAATATGGAATGATCTGAAATTTTGCACTTTCAGTCTTTTACGCACTCCATTCACTCTTTTACTCACTTCTGAACATATATTGTCTGTCTGCGTGTTGACAAAAACTATTTCGGACTGGGGTTACGGTTAGGTTAGCAACACCTCAAGTCCTCAAGGGTGAAAAGTGGGATTGAAGCCAATTGGTTGCGTTAAGAATAGCCCGCGCCGATGGCCATGAAGTTGCCTTTTCACGGGTGCCGTGGATTCGAACATTGGTGTTTTCTCTGCGCGGTCAGACTTCATAAATTAGACGCTCCATTTAGCGCACACGCACAGCGGTTTGTGCACTAAACCGCTGGCTGCACAAACATTGCGCGCGCAGGCCGACGATCTTTGCGCACCTTCTGCCTCTGATCAATGCGTCGACGATGTCTCGCCCTCACAGTCAAATGTGTTGACACTTTCTCCTCTGCGGCGTTAACATGAGTTTGACCGCAGTAGAGTTACACGTTTGTGTCGCCGCTTTACGCCACAAAAGTGATTAAGTGTGTTTCTGGAACAGGAGCTTCTGTATTCGCAGCAGCGCGCGCAGGAAAAGTGAATAGAAAAAGCCACGAGGTGAAAAATTCACTTTCATTACGGCTTCAAAGAGGGCAAGTGCGCTCGCTATTCCTGTCCGCGCGAAACTGAGAAAACAAGCTAAAAGTCACACGGAACAGTCAAAGACAAACAGCCAGGCTGTGTGCTGCGCGTCGGGTCTCCTACATTACGCGGACGCTCTAGAAAAAAATATAGAGCCGAATACAAAATTACGCAGCTTTCAGATGAACGCCGTTGCATTGGGGGCCGGGGATGGGGGGCGTTCTATACAGCACGTGCCAATTAACAAAACATTGCGGACGCACACTTTTTTTTTACAGGCAATATTTCTTGCAGTGTGCGCGGTCCACACGTGTGTTGGTAGGAGAGAAAACCCCGGTAGTATAAATACTAAATTCATAGAAAATTGGGATCACAAATAGGTAAAATATTACCTTCCTGCCTGTTTTTTACGCCACAGAAACCAACGTGATGGGACCAAGTGCATGCTCTCATCTACAACGACCATTTAACAAACAATGATTTATAATTACTGTAAGCCGTTCGGGTGGACGAACTCTGGCGACCGCGCATCGCTTGTGGCAGCAATAGACACAACAAACGCGCGCTCTAGGCCTTGAGTCAACAAGGAATGTGGAAAAAAAAGATAAGCGCATCCACGCGTCTCAAGACTGGTCAAAGTGCACCACGAAAGTTACTATTAGGTCGGAAAACTGCAATACTTGGGCCGGGGCTGCGTGTCTCACTCTCACCTGCGTCATCATGCGGTCTGCACCTGTGTTCTCCTCATCCTTGAAGATGATGTCGGGGTTGTAGTTGGGGGTGAGCTCCCTGAAGCGCTCCGAGTTGCGGGTGATTTTGCCTTCGTATCTCCCGCTGGCCCCTAATGTCTTCTCGGCCACGTTGGGGCTGAACTGCTTGTAGGCGAGCGGTGCCAACTTCCGCGGCGAGCGCCTCTTGCCGTAGCCTCGGCCCGGCCCGCAGCCTCCGCAGCCCGGCATCAGGAGCAAGGCGCACCCGGCGAGACACGCGAGCAGCCTCGGGAGAAGCATTCCAGCCGGGCCGATGTCCTCCACCCCCCGCCACCCCGCGGGCAGGTGGTCAGAGGTTCAAATGCTCTAGCCGGTCAGAATAACTGGGACCTTCAAAGCGGCGGCAAGAGAGCAAGACGCCCCCCCGAGTCCTCCGATGTTGCCATTCCACGCGCGTAAAAAAGGTGCGCGCCACGGACGAGGTGCAAAGGAACTTCCCAGCGCGCTGCCGACAATCGAGCGTCTTGAGGGCACTTGGAGGCAGGGGCATAAATAGGCGAGGTTGAGTTTGTCTTGGCAGTGGCCTTCAAAGCTGTCTCGTAGTGAGACACGGAGGCGCGCGGCGGTCAAAGGGTGTCCCCGCAGCTCAATGTTGCCCTGTGGCTGTGCGTGCAAGTGGCATGAAAGGTGCCCACCCAACATTTCCTCCCATCGGGGGCACCGGCGTGCACATCCGAGACTTTGTCAGGGGCTGCAGGTGAGGAACACTCCTGACATTAAGTACATAACAGCAGAGAGAATCCGAGAGACCCACCCCCGCCGCCCCAACCACCACGACCATGCAGTAAAGCAACATATTCCTCAAACATAAATCCTTGGCTCGTTTCTTTCTCTCTCTCTCTCTCTCTTTCTCTCCCTCGCTCTCATCCTTTCTCTTGAAATGGTGTGCCCAAGACCTTTGAGCTTTTCCTCTGCATGTTTTTGACATATCTAACTTACATTTCCCATCATGCCTTCAGACCTCACCCCACACCTAGCATGTCTTTTACAGAGGGCAAATCCACACGGAAGGGGGCAAATTCCCCATACAAATGGCAATGATTAACATGGCATGCCATTGCAAACCATTTCATGCAGCATTTCTTTTGTGCTGCTCTGTGCAGTCACACATAACGACCATACCAGAAACCCCCGTTACCCACTCTCGAGTAAAAGGGTGGGCAAAACTTAATTGGACTCCACCCCCACCTCAGATGCACACATTTGCCCTTGCCTTTAAAGTGTACCTAAGGTGGCCAGAAGGAAATTATACATATATACACACACACACACACACACACACACACACACACACACACACACACACACACACACACACACACACACACACACACACACACACACACACACACACACCGGTATAGCTGTATATAAAAGCGTGGACCTCACAGTGCAGAGATATTCCAGCTCCGGCCTCCCTGTGTGGAGTTTGCATGTTCTCCGCGGGCCTGCGTGACTTTTCTCACACACGGTATACTGTATCAAGAAAAACTGCATCCATTCCAAGCGC
Organism: Hippocampus mohnikei; assembly: GCA_026261675.1. NCBI lineage: Eukaryota > Metazoa > Chordata > Actinopteri > Syngnathiformes > Syngnathidae > Hippocampus > Hippocampus mohnikei. Next base: position 21,414,107 of record JAKGUB010000284.1, read on the forward strand.
ATTTTTTGTTACACTGGTTCTATTAAAGCAAGCTTAAAATAGCTCACAGAAACTTTTTGTCAGGACGCCATGCCAGCTAATGCGCGTAGCCATACTTGCCTGGGGCATTGAAAGTCGTCTTGGCACAGTCGTCTCCCCAAATCAACGCGGGGTTCTTTTGGTCAGATTCTGGCGAAACTGCGTCATTCTGGCAATTTTCCCAGAGTCAATACAGACAGAAGGTCTGTCAAACCGTCACAGACGATGCCCGCTTTGTTGGCTGTGTGTCAGATGATTTTGTGCTACCTATCCCCCCCCCCCCCCTTTTTTTTAACAATTGTTTTTTTTTTTACTACCGATAACAAAAAAAAAATTTCACATCGGTTTTGGAGATATTTTAATTTTTTGTTTTTAAGTTTGACCTATAAAATCTTGCACAATATGGATTTCACCATGTGTTCTAATTTATAGGCATGACTTTTCAGAAAAAAAAAACCTGACCAATCTAACATGGTGAAAAAGGCTGTTGACGATGCAATATTAACGGCAGATCAAACATGCTTTGGGGGTCTTCTGAAAAGTGACTACGGTACTTTGGAGGTACAAGGATTCGTCCTGAAGCCTCTGCAATACGCAATTGCCACCATCATTCGGCTGTTACTATGGGCAACAGATTGCACTTAAAATCAAGTCATGGAGAATAGTGGCAACCAAGTGTAAACACTACGTTCAATGAAGGTAGTTCACGAAAAAAAATATGCTGATCATCTCTGTTAAAAGTCCAGAAATTGCAATTCGGTCAGAGATATTCAACCAAATTGAAAGACGTAGCAAGAAACAGGAAGGAACACGATTTGCTTTAATGGGGCACCCCAAAAAAAATAAAAAATCATCATGCCCTGGCATCTTGAGTTCGACACCGGTACTGAAGTGACTCACAGTAGCAGGGACAAATTGTGTTAGTTTAAGCATACTTGGCCAATCAAGTTGATTGTAACTCTGATGGGACTTCCATTCGTGACTGACTCCTTACATCCTGTCCAGCACGCAATGTGGTGAGCGCAGCCGACAGGCAAATATTTGAAGGTTCTATTGAAGTCCTCATGCCGCAACAGCTTGATGGACATCTGCTGTCATCAGCTCTTTTTTGTCAGCCAGAGCTCACCGAAACAGATGACACAAGCAGAGTAGTTTGGAAATTTAAAAGACCGCAGTACATTTGAAAACTGTCTTTGTTACGATGCTTGCAATGAAACCATCCCAGGGTGGATTTTTGTCAAATTTTCTAACTTCCGATTTCAATTCTTAAAATAAAAATAATAACCTCAAGTTTACCTCTATCGTGGTCACCTTTGGCCAATTAAAACCCATAAAAACTAAGTTTTAAATTCCTTGTTATTGACTGGATTGAATCTTGGCGTAACAGGCAAAAAACATTTGAATTTAAGAAGTTGAAGCAAACAAACTGCCTGTCGACGGGTCGAACAAATGAACATTCATTCATAATCTACAGTAAAGATAAGAATTGATGTACGTTTAAATGATAATTAAAAAAAAGGTAACCCCGCAAGAAACTGTCAGTTCAGTTAGGTCATCAAATTCAACCAGGTGTTCGGGATAAATTGATCCGTAAGCATTTTCTGCAGCTGATTCGGCAAAGAAATGATTTATCTCACAGCTTATTTGATTCACTAGAAAAGTCATTTATTATAAATATAAATTCACAGATAAAAAGCTTATCTTCCATGATAAAATCATTACATTCATTGATTACCGTAGAGTTTAAAATATTAAAATGGATTTAAAAGCAAGTCATTGAAAATGGCGTTTCCTACTGCGGGCGCTCATCGGAACAAGCCCACCGCTTTCTTCTTCTTTGCTTTGGAAGGCGCTCGCTCAGCGCGGCCACAGGTGGCGAGCTGCGGAACATTGACGTTGTCAAAATTCAGCACAAACTTATTTTGTTGAGCGCATGCAAAGATTGGAACAAACACTCAACTAAGCAGGCCAACTTCGGACATGTCCACACGTTGAAGGACAAACAAACATAAAGCCATAATAATAATAATATTCACCTGCGCAGTTATTTAATGAGTTAAATTAATTTTAAAAATTAAGACCTATCTATGAATTTATACATTTTTGGGAAACAAATGGCTAAAATAACAAATTTTCCAGGACTCTTGATAACATCTGCTCAACAGCAAATTTGAATCAGAATTGGCTTTATGAGTCCCTGAACATATTTTTGATGGCGATTTCAAACATGTCTTTACTTTATTTCTAGCACAACGGGTTTTTGAGGTCCTGTCATTTTTGTTTTTAAGGTTCGAACTCTGTCAAAAAGTGATTTGTTGTTGAACGTGTTTGTGTGGACATGGTCTTTGACTGCCATACTTGCTGTGTTGTGGCTGTGTGGACGATGTGGTCTCCCGCTTCCGCCACCGGACTGGTCTGGTTCTGCTCGCTGTCGGCTTCTCCTCGATCAGTGTCTGAAAGATGCGGTGGCCGAAACGTTCCTGGATTTTACAAATCTTTCAGCTTGCAGACATTGTTTTTATACATTCTCAGTCCCGTTTTTATTTCTTAGTGTTGTTAATAGTTGTCTTTTTCGAGCCATCTGTGGGAGCTTCCATTTCTTAAATTAAAATGTAATTCTTCTCTTTGGTGTCTTCACCTCTTCAAATTAACATTTTGGCATTCATTTACTGCAGTAAGGCCATACTTGCCTCTTGTGAAAACTATGAGTATTACATGAAAACGTGCCATTGTCCCAAAAATGATAAATGATGTCATCTGGTATACGGGACAATTCCACTTTTCAAGTGTTGAGTCAAGAATGAAACACACTTTACCCAAATGGTATGACTTATTCAAGTAAATACAATTCTAAAACATGTTCTTCAATGGGTTTTCCCGACACAAAAAGTCCACAATAGAGCCAAAAGGTACAATTTGATGCAAACATGATATTATTGACATATTTGAAAGAATTGACAATGGAAATAACAAAATTAGACACAAATCTTCATCTTGGGGAAGTTGTATTCTATTTGCATTACGCAAGCTAAAATGTTTCTAAAAAGGAAGTGAGGTGAACAAATGGGCAGCACACAGTTGATTGGTTAAACCCTAACCAATCTTCTGACAACTCAAATAAAAAGACGTTGGGGCCCAAACCTGAGGAAGTCGTGGCGTCCACCACCGTGGCAACTAATTCGTCCTGCTCAGACAGTTTGCGTTTGCGCATGTTTCCGTGTGCAACGACGGCAGTGTAAAGCTCCTGGAGGTCGACTCCGAAGTTCTTCACGCTGTGATGGTCAGAACAAACCACGGCAAGAGTCTGATGAGAAGAGATCACGAGTGATTTCTCATGTTATGTTACACCAAGGTCATCATTATTTCAGTGTATATACAGTACTTTTTATGACAATTCTGAGGGGGGGACTGTGAGATGCAATGTAAAATATGGACCGTTGCTCACTATGGATCGGGAAACCCAACCCGTGTTAATGCGTGGCGATCATACTCATCAAGGCTGCAAGCAGAAGTTGCGCCTCATAATGAGACACAGAAAAAGACTAGAGTCTCCAAGTCCTTCTTTCCCCCGATGGATAGCACACACACTCCAAATTAGCTCCTCAAATATTGACCATCAGAAATTGGTGGTCTTCTGCTCGCTTTCGGGGGCCGAGGGGGCTCCTCAGCACACTCTGGTCAGGCTTCGAGGTTTTGCATTGATTTATTTTTGTGATTTGTTTGTTGAAATACGTGGGGACCGGGGGTCTTAGTTCTGCTTTGGGCACAGAGGAACCAATGTGCTGAAAGAGGTCAGGGGGGTGCCGACCAAGCAGAAAGCCAACCTTATACTGTATTTTTGTTCACAGTAACCCCTCCGCTCACTGGCCGTCCAGTCCTGCAGCCTCTTTTGGATGATCTAAGACGCTGAGCTCCATTTGTTCTGCACATATAATCACATAACCAACACAGTCTAGAAGATTCTTGGTTCTTGGTTTAGTTAAAAAAAACAACAACAAAAAACGATCTGATCATATGCCGGCTTTCAGAGCTCAGCAACACCCAAGTCAATAGCAAACAGTATGACATCATCTTCTTTCTGGCTTCACTCGACAATTAAACTTCATATTAGTGTTGGATTTCAAGACATGGTTTGCTTCAGTAGCGCTCTGCTAATAAATCAGGTCCATGGAAGCAACTACGCTTAGGAATTTAAGGTCAATCACGATTCCACATTTTCCTCAGATAGAGAATTGATCTGCAAGTACTTTTCTCTTCTGGTAATAGGACAAAGTCCTCCGAGGATGACAGAGAGAGGCGGGGAGGGAGTGCTCACCTGGTAGCCACACCCCTGAATCCTGCCTCCTGTGGTGGGGAAGGTGAGGAAGTCTATAGCCTGTTGACGTTTGGCTATTATTAGCAAGTTAGCAGCTCTGATTTTAGAAGCTGTTGTTTTCTTAAGGGGGGATGTGGGGGGCAGTGGCGGGTTTGCTGGTGCCAGCGAGTCTCACACTCACTCACTTTTTCTCGTCTCTGTTGACGACCTCATGTTTACTTTCGCTACACCATGTGACCTCAGCTTCCTGCCCCAAATCAAAAAGTCATCTATGGCGAACTGCTTCCCTGAATTAACGATCACATTTGACAAAGACAAAAATTAACAGACATCTTGTCAACATTTTGTAGACTGGGCACTAAATTTGTACTATACGGAGGCAGATTAATGACGCACAGAAGTTGAAAGTGTTACCCTGAAATAAAGTATAGATCTTTTTATGTCACACATACATCAAACATTATGAAAAAGTCAATGGCACGTTGTGATTTTGGGGGCTTAAGCCAGAACCAACAGCTTGGCCAGGAGCAGCCAGAGTCCTAACTTCAGAGGCTCAGTGACGAAACGGCAGACAATCCAGGAGAATCAACAAAAGCAACAAATAAAAAGGTTCATGCAGGGACCCAGCAAATGTGGTCAATGGTCTACCCTGTCAATAGCTAAATTAGGTAGAGTCATTGGTTTCATCACACTGTACGCCCCTTACCGCTAAGGCAGGATGCAAAGTGGGCTACATGTGAACACTACAAACGTCCCCAACCACCGGGCGCGGACTGGTGCCGGTCTTTGGCCAGATGAAGAAGAGCAAACAACTTTTGGAAATTACTGTGGTGGTCTTAAAAGTTCAGTATCTTGAAGACAGACAGTACTTAGTTAAAATCTGAAACTGTTGGTCAGATTTAATGGTAGTGGCTTGTGGGATCCCACACGGCTCCATTCTGGTGCCCCTTTCATTCAATGTTTCCATTCAGCCCCTGGCAGTAAAAACGTGTCCTACCACGATTACACAGACGACATTCAGATTAACATCTCGCTGACATGGGGAATATGGGCCTATGGACTCTCTCTGTCACAGCCTCGAATTTTCTATAACTTCACTCAGACAAGTCTTCGGTCATTGTTTTTGCCCACCAAAACCAAGAATTGAATTTCTCAATGTAAAAAAGGTAAAAATGGACTTGGACCTAAATATGAAAACCGTCACATTAAATCAAAGGTTTACCGTTTAAAATAGAGAAAGAGAAACATCCATGCATTTTTCTCAAGCAGGTTTGACTACTGTACTAAAAGACAGGTGCAGTAGTGTGCATCCAGAGAGTACAATCCTATTCTTTCCTGTGCTCATGTATCTGCACTGCCTTCCTGTCACTTAGAAAACAGACTTTAGTAACGGTCAACATTTGTATAATCCTCTCTATGGCCTAGCACTAGTAAATCTCTGACATGTTGACCTCATATGAACCCCGACAACCTCAGAGGCAGGTCATCTGATGGTGCCCAGAGTCAGAACTAAAACCGATGAAGCTGCGTTTCAGTTCCATGCAGTTAAACTCTGGAACTGTATTCCTGCTGACATGAGACAAGCCTCTCCTCTAACAATGTTTTTAGTCCAGCCTGAAAATGGTTCGGTTTAGTTGTGCGTAAAGTCATTCAAACTGTTCTACCTGCACACTTCTATTTTACTTTATTCTGATGGGATATTATGTTTTATTGATTATGTTGTATTTGAAAATGTGTTTTTAATTTTTGTAAAGCAATGTCAATTTCCCTGTGTCTGAATTGTGCAATACAAAAAAATCTGAGTCACCTCGCCCTTACCTTGAACACATTTTTTTTAGGTTCCATTAAATGTTATGAAACGTTTGTTAGGGCATACAAATGAGGAAAACTCCAATACTTTGTGTCGGTATATTCAAATCATTTTCAGCACTGTGCAGTGGCGTGCAAAGAATCTTGGCATATGGGAAGCCACCAAGAATAGCAGAGCTATTTCATCCGAAAACAGGAAAAAGAAGCCCCACAAAGAATTTTGTGGGCTGCATTTGGAGGAGATTTCAAATTGTGAAAGCTTCGAACAGTATGAGGATGTCATCATCCTTCAAAAGGATGCTATCCCTGGTTTTGGAAAGAGATGAAGCTATTCCCCAAAAAATAACCCTTGAATTTGCTGGATTCTGGAAGTTGAAGTGTGTGTTTAGGAAGCCATTAACCTCTATGGTGTGTGAATGTAATGATGGGGTTTCCTGTGCTGTTTTACACACATTTAGGAAACTAGAAGGAGTCTTCAATTCACGATTGGTCACATGCCGGCCATTGAGGAAGCTGATGTGGATAAGAGACGCGCTTGGGCTAATTCTAATCAAGTCAATGTTGACTTGAACAGGGAGGAAGAGGCTTGAGAAGAAGACCGCAAGCCATTCCACCACGGTCCCGACTCCCTTCTTTGTCACCAGGGAGCGAGAACCGTGGTGGGAAAGGCCACAAACACACAAAGAAGACTTTTGTATGTAGTCGGTTAAACACCTCTATAATAATCCAACCTCCTCATGACAACTCAAGTTACTATCAGGCAAAGGTGAGTCAAAGGCGATTCACCAATGATCACAGACTGATTCACACTTGTGTTGGGTGCGGTGTGATGGGTGCTCCTATGGTAACTGAGAGCCAGACACGCAAATAGCGCTTACATAGAAGCAGAGAAACAAAAATTCACATGAGTGTATACAGAGTTGGCCTTGATAAATATTACACACAAACACTAAACGCCTTCACCCATACCTACATACACTTACGCACAGAGCTAAATCTGGTGTGTGGTTCTCTCTCTAATGCATCATTTTCGAACAACCTTCCGATTTCGGTTGCCTCTGAAGGCGGCCTTGTCACCACCCGGTGGAATTTGCCACCAGAGTCCAAAGACCAAGTCTTTGTCTGTGCCTTCTTCTGTGGTGTTTACCCACCGAGGGTTGTGACCAGCCAAGGACGAAAAATAGCAACCATTGCGCCACATGCATTTGTCCATCACTGTGGAACCAGATGTAACTTTCCATTATTGCACAGAAGTCAGAAGTGCTTGCTTGTTTTCAATTGGCCCAAACGCAACCGATGTTTTCATCTCAAACGAACAACTTGTGTCGCAACAGTCTTTCATTTAAATTATGTGATATCGTCGAAGCGGTAGAGGGACAATAAAACAGACAGTGACCTGAAATAAACTTGCGATCAAAAGACAGTCGGGCAGACACACCTTAGACATTCCTTATGTTGATATGAAATGTTTAATCACTCACTCACTCACACGAGGAGTCAGGGGTCAACAAAGGCAGAGACATGAAATTCCACACCTCAACACAGTAAACACAGAGCTGCTATAGATTTGAGGCAAAGAGCGCAAGGTTCTCTCCTCAACTTTATGACGACAGTGAGCTAAGGATAAAAAATGGCGGGACTGTGCCACGTGTCGGCCTCTCACCTTTGCCAGGAAGCTGCCTCTGTAGGTGTGTCGCTCAAATATTTCTGTCTGCAGGCGCGCTGCACATGAGAAGGAACATTCAGCATTAAAATTGCTCGGTCTTTTTACAATGACGTTACATACATTGTACGTCCAGGTGGCAAAAGTCAAAGCACTTTCCAATGTTCCCACTAGTAAACAAACTCTTCTATGTCATTTGACCGAGGCGCATCAAGCAAGAGACAGAGGTAATGGCCTCAATGATGATTTTAGCCTTTTTTTGTCCCGCGGCAGTTTGGATCTGTTGAGTGGCATTTGAAAAGAAAAAGTTATGCGAGCTAAATTGCTTTCAAGGGAAAAGGACCGCTGATCGTAATTTACATTTCAACAAGTACATTGATTTAAAAAAAATAAATAATAATAATACTGTAATCATAGATGTTGTGGAAATTCAGACTGCTGATACCATTACTGAGGGACTGGCTACTTAAATGAATTTTCTCTTTCTTGGAATTTTAGCACAGAGATGATCTTTTATTGCTGAAATGGGTGGCATGCTGTAGAGCACTAAGCTAGCATGCTAAGATATTATGTTTTTCCATAATTAATCAATGACAGCCAAGTAAACATTTTATTCATAGATATGAGAAACTATATTATATATATATATATATATAGAGAGAGAGAGAGAGAGAGAGAGAGAGAGAGAGAGAGAGAGAGAGAGAGAGAGAGAGAGAGAGAGAGAGAGAGAGAGAGAGAGAGAGAGAGAGAGAGAGAGAGAGAGAGAGAGAGAGATCTATATCAGTGGTTCTTAACCTTTTTAGAGGTACCGAACCCAACCAGTTCAGATGCACATTCACCGAACCCTCCATGAGTGAAAAATAAATAAATATATTTTTTTGCAAATTCAATATATTTAAAAAATGCATTTATTAAAAACAGAAAAAATTAAATGAAATTTCAAAAGTTTTTTTTTTTTTTTAAATTGTACGACGTCCTATCACGACAGTCACACGTTGACTACTAAGAGATCTAAATTTCCAACAGCACTGATTGGACAAGCAATGTCATGTGATCATCTGCAGCCAGTGATGGCCAAACGGGCGTGTCATAACTAATTAACATGTTGAGTCACGTGTGTCTTACCCTCCATGGCAGAGGCTCCATCGAACCCCTGAGACCGACTCACCAAACCCATAGGGTTCGATCGAACCCGGGTTAAGAACCACTGATCTATATATATATCATTCCAAACCAACTTTTCTATACGTTGCATGGGCTTCTCCTCCTGGCTTTTTCCTGTCCATTTCCTTTCTCTTCTCCCTGCCCTTCAGCTCCTTTATTTCGTCTCTGCTATACCCAGCCCTCTTTGCTTCAATCAAGTGGGTTAAGCAGCCTCTCCTGTTGGGGTTATGAGGCATGCTGGAAAATGTAGTGGCTGTCATTATTTTGTTGTTTGCGTCAAACTCTTTGTTGTTGGGTGAGAACAGTAGATCCTTCATACATGCATTGAAAATAATGTATTATCCTCAATGAAATATACGGCGTTGAGAGCATACATTTTGCTCGTATTCTGAAGGGCATGGTCCTATATGTGCCCCTACAGTAGCATTGATGAGAAATTGTGGCCCGCTCCAACATTTAAGTTGCCTATCCCTGGCAGAATGCAGAAAACAAGAGCAACATGCAAAAATGAATGACAAAAATGAATAATACACATGTGCGTACCACATGAACAAGCTGTGTGTTGTACCTCTGCTGAGTGTGGCTCCATTCTCCTTGTAGTCCTGAATCTCGGCATCCTTGCTGACGAGCAAGCCTTCCAGCTGCTCCACCTGCTGCTGCAGCGTGTGGCTCATGGACAACAACGGCTGCACCAGATGAAGACACACCTAGCAGATGAAGATTTACTTTTAAAGACGACCACTATTATTCTATCAGGTAAGACTTTCAGATCCTTCACGAAACACAAATTAAATCAAATCCAAGCATACCACGTTGACTGGAGCGGGGGTGCAGCGAAACTCCCAATGTAAAGGCAGCCCTGCTAGCTTGCTCTTGAGCCTCAAGCTCAAGTTGCCTCCATCCAGCCGCATCAGAGAGATGTTGGCTTCACCTTCAGGTGGCTGCCTGCTGCCTGACAGACGGGGCCGAACCACCTCGCACAGGTGCGAGAAGAAGGCTTTGACGGGGGCTTGCAGACGCTTGTTCAGCTCCTGGCACAACCGTTTGGCAAACAACCACATGTTTGTAAGATGGCAAAAATATTCTCTCATTACGACATCGCGGTTCACCTTTTGCGCCCCGCCGCTATATTGCAAATTCGTAACTTCTCATTTTTTATGAGTTTAACCATATTCAGGTAAGTTTGAAGTTGCACGGTTTTAGTGTAGTGCCACTTGGTGCCGCAACATGCTGGGCAGCACTGTGCTCTACCAGAAGACATTCAGCGGAACAGAGGCAGAGATGGTATCCAATTAAACTCCATTTTTACCACGGAGCAGAGCAAAGACGCACACGAGTATTGTTGTATCCTGCTTTAATGTTTCCTTGCGGAGTGTGTGTGTCAAAGTTTATAATTATCGTAAAAATAAATGCTTATTTCCTTATGCCTGTTTATGGCGGTTTAAATTATGTGTTCGCAATAATTAGAATCAGAATCTCTTTACTGTCATTGTACCACAAGGTAGAATACAATTTCCATTTTGTTCCACACTGTCCCAAAAAACAATGACCAACCGAGGGATGCAGAACAGGAGTCGTCCGTCTCGCATTTTACAGCGCCCGCTTTTGCAGATGAAAAGAGGGGGAAAAAAAAGCAAGTGGGAGGTGAAAAAGTACAACCCCAGTTTAAGCTCCTGTAAGGGGAGTACAGTAAGATTAGAAGACCTCTGTAATCATGTTTGGTTGAACTTTTTGGTTTAAATATACAATATTTGCGTCACTTTTGTTTCATGCATCAGTCATCAATTGGGAGAGACAAACAAACAGCTTGGAGCAAACACAATCTGCCTCTTATTTAGAGAACTGTGCAAGCAAGAGTCCCACACAAGAGTCACACAAACTCAAGACTTGCCAATGTCATGTAACCCTAGCAGATCTATGCATGTACAGATGCTACTGAAATGACAATATATTTTATGATGGCAATTTATTTATGTTAAAATTCCAATGTATTTTGAAAGTCTACTTTATAAGTATTTCAATGTGTATTTCAATGTGTTTAAGTATGTGTAAGAGGTAAAACTATTTAAAAATGTTTTAATTACATGGTCTCTCTATAATCGCAGACGTTCACTATCAGAAGTGTGTCTGGAGCGTAAACCTCACAATAAAATGAGGTTCACAGTAATCATTCTTAATTGCCCTGTGAGGATAAAAACATTTTTTTGAATCTGTGCACCTGAGCGCGGCTATGGATGGCTGCAGAGTGCATGGTCTCCTCCCACACGCAGTGCAAGTCAGTCAGCAGGATGTGGTACCTCGTCTCCCCAAAGTAGCTCTTAGCAAGAAGTTGGCAATCATCAATGGCGACAGGAAGCCATGGATGCTGAAGGAGACCATCATTGGGTGCTCCGGTGGTCTCCATCCCGATCGACTGGTGTGCTCACAGGCTGAAGGTCAGGGATGACATTATTTTCTTGTCAAGAAACAAAACCATGAGCAGAGCGTTTCAAGTCAAGTTATTTATAATCAAAGTTGACGTGTGAAATCAGACAAGAAAGTAGACTATTTCTCACAAGACATTAAAACATGAACCTGTGACACAACACACTTCTGCAAACAGGCCATCTCAGCTCATTTGTCCAATAACACACAAGACACGTTCTCCTGGTTCCAGATAGTAAAGGCATACTCACAGTTCCGGGCCGTGGCAGGCAAAACTAACGCTATTTCAATTAAGAAAGAAAAACAAAAAGACAACTAAAACGACACGTTGTCTGATGAGTTGAGCTAGACAGTTGCTATTTCTTTTTCGTTCGCTGCGACACTTTTCTAGCACATTCGCAAAAGTAGCACCTTATTATTACAGCAGCTTCTAAAAAATGTGACATAAAATGTTTTAAATAAAATGCGTTTTAGCGAATAAAAATTATCTCCGGACGCAACTGCTTCTCGATCCGGTGTGTGCGAGTGAGTAAAAACACCGATGGGATACAAGTCAATCATTCATAGTTCCGCTTTTATTCAAACGCTCACAATTTCTTTTTTTTTGTTTGTTTTGTTCTGGGTTATTCCTGGCTGTATTTTACAAAACAAAATAGTGTGTGTGTGTGTGTGTGTGTGTGTGTGTGTGTGTGTGTGTGTGTGTGTGTGTGTGTGTGTGTGTGTGTGTGTGTGTGTGTGTGTGTGTGTGTGTGTGTGTGTACACACACACATTCGATTACAGATTAATTTTTTAGGCACTTGAGCTTAAACATGTCATATCTATATTATAATATGTTAAACACCCCCAGCCAAGAGTGGCCCTTCTGCATTGTTGAAGCACACAGAAAAAGAAAAACAAACTGTTTGCAGCACTTCAACACGAAAATATTTATTTATAATTCCACAGTTATAAAATATCTTCTCATTGAATGTCATTTCTTTTTTTTTTTCATTTTCAAAATTGCGTGAGGTATACGACAATACAACCAATTCAATGGCACACAGAAAAGGTTTCTGCAGGTGTCATGGGTGGGAAGTTTACTTTCAGATGGATATCAATGATCACAGACCAGTATCAACCCTCTTATCTTGTACTTTAGGAGTAAATCATATGACATTATGCAATTTACCAAGCTTCTCTGTATCCAACATACACTTCCTGAGACAAAAACATGATGTATGAAACAGCACAATTTACAACAGACAAATACATGAGCACAAGCTGAAGGAATCTGCTTGAGGCTCCCACAAGAAGACCATCACCGCATCTTCAGGTTGGATTTGTGCAGGTACAGCGGATACCTCAATTTTAACTTATGGTGTAATTACATACTTCTAAAAGGAAGGTTTGGGGGGGGGATTACATGAGTAAGTAGAAGGTCGGGACATGGCATCTCAAAGTGTACATGTTGTGTCGTTGTTCCGAGTTTACTCATGCAGGTATGTTTTTAGTGTACGTGGCAAATACACCCCACATAATTAAACGTGAGTTATGGCTGTGAGCCTGTACAAATCCTTCCCAAAGGATACATTTACAGACTGCTTTATTTTTCATGGTCAGACATCACTGTTAACTTTCAAGGCAAAAGGCAATCAAGAGAAAAAAGGAGGTTAGAGGTCGTCAGACAGACATTTGGTACCGCTTTACTGAGGCTGCGCTTTCAGGACGGCATTCACCTCCTCAGCCACAGCAGTCAGGGCAAATTCAAACTGGTCCTGAAAAGAGGAAATCGGAGCTTGATGATAACTTTGGATAATTAGAGCTATTTTGTGCGAACTGTAAAAATATGAAGTTAGGATAACAAAACAGGCAACATCGCCACATTATTTCCTCTGTTTAGATCTTATATGCAAAATATGTTCACCTGCGTGCGAACCATTCCAGGCCTCTGGTCACGAATGTGCTCCAACGTCGCAGCGATGTCTATTTCCTTCACACCTGAGGAATGAAAACAAAAAAACGAATGTCGCTCTTGTCACTTTTAACTAGGCCAAGCCTTTTAAAATTCAACGCTTACCTTTAGCCATACGATTTAGAACCATGTCGATCAGGATGTAAGTACCAGTCCGACCTGTTCCGTTACTATGGAGAAAATGACAAAACAAGAAAACCATCAGTTCACAGCATTTAGTGACTTTCACCAACACCTTTACGCACATGCACATCCTCAATGTGCACACGGTGAATGAAAAGTAACTCCCTATTTTAAAATGCAGTACTTGCTAATTATAACTATTCCCTATTAGTAGTCTCTTAGGTTTCCATTATTTCTTTAATGTGTTTTGGCTTCATTAAAAGTTGAGAAACGCAAGCAAACACTCACACAAAAAAGAAAATACCCGTCATTAAAATATATACATGATATATAAGTACAGTATGTTAAAACAATAAGAGTTACTTTTCTATCACCGTGTGGGTTGAAATGAACATCATATCAAACCTGCAGTGGATGATGATAGGGCATGCGCGTCCTCGGTAGCATTTATTCACCTTCCTGGGGAGAGACAAGAGGCAAAATGTTGCCCGTTGTGAAAGTCTGCAAGGTCAAAGTCAACTAAGGTTTACGTTTGAGTGATGGGCCTCTTGCTGCAGCCACATCAGTCCATGATCATTTTTGTGACTATGCAACTGGACTCAGACTACTAGCTGCAAACCACAAGAATGACACAGACAGATATGTTCAACAATAAACCACTGGCATGACGAGTGGGGTACGGGACAAATGAATGTTTTCTTCACCACATTGTTGTTGTTGTTTTAAGATTCATATCTTTTCGTTGCTGGCTCAATGTCATTCTTTTTGCTCTCTCTGGGGTTGTACCTGCGGAAGTCCAGTAGAGGGCGTGTGGAGGCGGGGATCCCATGAGCAGGCCAGCTGAGGAAGTGGAACTGAGTCAGGGTTCGGGTCTCTTGCGTCTGAACATTTTTCAGGTAGAAGCTCCGCACCAGGAAGTCGTTGCACCAGATGTGCTCAGACACCAGGTTCACCTGCAGATAGCAGTGGTAAGGCGTAAACAAGTACAAATACTGTACCTAATTATTGTACCTATGTGCACAGATTTTTTTTTTTTTTTTTTACAGAAGTATCTGTTCTTCGACATCTGGCAGATGGAGACAGTGATAGAACAATTACGTCACATAGCGTGTGTGACGATGAGGATATAAGCGCTGAGCACACCTCATAAATATGGTAGAGCGAGGAACCTTCATCTGGCCAGTAGCGGTCACATTGTTTCTCTCCCTCCTCCACCAGAGCTGTCATCATGACGATCACCGTGCAGCCCGTCTCCCACACCATCTGCACACCAACACGTCACATGCACACAGTGGTGGGATAACATAACACCAAGTACAGATATTTTGATACCGAAGTCGACTTTTTAGATATTTGTTATTGAGTATTGAATATTTTTTAACCCTACATTAGAAAAAGAACCTCTGCATTTCTACTACTTTTCCATAATTGGCTTGTTGCATTTTACATTGGCGCAACATTCAACCATATTTCAGCCATCGATGATGAACTCAGCTCAACGTATGTCAAATGCAAGCAAAGGGTGTCGCTGACCTGCCAGAAGTCAGAGATGGTGTGGGACAGGGGTCCCTGGGTGGCGATATAGGCCGGCATCCGAGGGTCATGTTCAATCTAAAACCAGGGAGGGAGAGGATGAGGTGATGGGCAAGTTTCCATGGGAACCAGCTGCAATCATGATATTCTCTACTCACAAAAATTTTGGTTTATTTAGCTTTCGGGTGAAATTTCAGGATGTACTATAAACCTTTGAGGTGACCCTCTGTAAACGTTTTCAGTCTCACCTGAAATCCGAATATCCCTAATTTTATATGACTAGTGTAGAATTCAAAGTAGAGGCTCACGATAGTGCTGGCGTTGATGTAGTCGGACCGAGAAGGGTTGATCTCTGGTTTAAGCTTCACCCTGGTATGATCATCTAGGAGAACCAACATAGGAAGTATTTCTGATATGCTGCACGTAGCAGTGTGATAACCGAAAACTGTTGCTGGGGCTCACAGGGCAGCGAGTGGTGAAAGCGGTTCTTTTTGGTGTTCAGCTCGCTTTGAGCCACAGTAACGCTGCTGGGCTCTGCCTGGTAGGAACACAAAAGCTCCCACTCCTTCAACAGACGGTCTTTGTTGCTCAGGTGATCCTCCATGTATGCCTTTTTAAAAATGACATCACAACAGTAACTACAATACTCGCAAAAAGTTTGGAATATGGAGCTTCGGGGTTACATATCAGGATGAATTTGAAATGCTCCATAACCCTTCTCAGAACAAATTGTTCAATGCTTCAGTACTTTTAGCTAAACTAGCTGTACTCTAACAAGGAGCTGAAAGTCGAAATTTAAAAGAGTTGTTGGATCCATGATTGGATCAATAAATGTCCTGGTTCATTTATAATCGGTATTTAAATGGTCCAGTATGAAGCTTTAAACAGGGAGCGGCAACTGGGATTAGAGTGTCATCAGCAGCCTGCAACAGGGACACTGTAAGACTGGAAGAGTCACAGAAAGGTGGAGACGTGGATCTCCTTATGGGGGGAAAAAAATGAGATATTTTGCCATTCAGCTCCTTGATAGGGAACAGCAGGTTGTGCAAAAAGTAGTGAAACATTCAACAGTTGGATATGTGCCTTCAAAAGTATAGAGAAGATCAAAATAAGCAGAGGTGGATGCTTCAGTGAACTTCCGTCATTCAAACAGCGGTGGACCCAGAGGTCCCTCATCGTCTGTAATCATTATTTCAGACTACCCCAGTCTGTCACTGCGTCACTGCTGTTTTAATTCACTTCCTTCATTACTCCTATTTTAGGACCGTAATTATAAACCTGGGTAGCAGCGCACAGCTCTATTGATTTAGAAACAGTTTGAACAACTTTACACAGACACAAAAATAAGGAAGGTCCACGGGTCCATCACTGAAGACATGGTATAAATGCCCACCTCTGCAAACAAATTCACCTGTAAAGTATATTTTAGGGTCATTCTAGAACCCAAAAGTCCAATTTCCCAAACTTTTTTTGTCAGCAGTGTCGTTACGGATCCATCACTGGTAAGCTGATTATTGGACAGAGCTTTGATCTCGAGGAACACAAGGATGCCCTTTTAAAGCGTACCAGAATCATGTGGCCAGTGGAAATGTCCAGGTTGGTCTGTGCAGGCTCCTCGCACCATGACGGCGTGCTGCTGTGGGAGCTGGGACTGGGTTGGGCTCCATCGCTGAACTGGGATGACATGCTGCTCACTCTTGAGTCGGCGCCCCCAACTGCTCCGGGCCCTCTCCCGGCACCAGCCGCTGCCCCTCCTCCGCTCGGCCCACCGACGGCGCCCAGGGCGGCGGCTTCCAGGCGTCCGAAGGCACCTTTGGATGTCATATGCTGGCGACACAGGTCCTGGTGAGCCATTTATGCGTGTTGTTAACTCAGTTCTGCTTTTACTCACTTTTCACCCTTGATTCAGCCAAGGTCCCACTAATTTACAAATCAAATCTATGAACATTCACATTGTATCAAATCCTATTGTGCTACTAGAAAACAAGAATGCCAGAAAGCATTCAAAATCAAATCTAAGTTGACAATTTCAATTTACGTATTTGAATGTTTTTAAGGCTTCAACACTCATGGGCTTCCTCACCTGGTACTCCTGGTGGCTGAAGCTTCCACCCTCAGCCCCGAGGCCCAGCTTCTTGGCCGCCAGTCGCTGGGCGTGGCGACGCAAGCAGGTGACGCTTAGGCCCGCCACCAGGATGCCACTGATGCAAGCCAAAGCCACCAGGGTAGAAGAAAGCCAGCGGGAGTCAGGCTGGACTCGGGTAGCCAGGGGCAACACTTTGCCATCATTCTTCACTTGCTAAGGAAGAGTACAGAGAAACATTTTCAAAAGACCACCAATTACTGTATCATGTTAGTTAGCTATTGATCTATATGTTTTCTATACTGCTTGTTCTCATTTGCGGTTCACTGGAGGTTACCTCAGATGACTTCAAGCAAGAGTGGCAGAGGACAACTATTGACTGCTCTCCAAACAACCACTCACACTCACATTTCCAAATATGGTTAAATCTGAGTCCTCAATTAGCTGGAGAAAAGACAGATTTGAACCCAGATCTCTTGACTGTGATGCACCTATGCTACCCATCAAGCTTTTATTTTCCCTGTTGTATTTGGATTGTTTTTGTGTCACTCATTTATTAACTTTTAGGATTACAGATACACACAAGTGACAGGAATTCAGCTTCTGAACCTAAAATCAACTTTTAAGAGGCACACTTAGCAACTACAAATGACTGGAGGAGATCAGGGCTGTTATTTTTTCTTTTCGAGAGGCTAAGTCAAAATAAACTACTGAGTGATGTGGTTGCTGTTGGGTCTAAAAGGCCCGGCCAACCCGGGCAAAGAACAGGCAACGCACACTGAAATAAAGTTTTAGACTGCTGCAGCAGGGAAGAACAGGGAGGGCACGAAGTTTCAGTGCCTCAGCTCACAAGATCTCCTGTTGGTTCTCCGTTGCAGAGTGCTTTTATTTTGTGTAGAGCATGCGCAGTGCAAACAATGGAAAAAGTACTGGTGTGATGTGCTGTTGGCTCGTAAATCATATGGTGTGTGTGGGTGCGTGTTCTGGGTGCGATGGGATGTGTGTGGCAGATAGTGTGTGAGGAAAACTTTATGTGAACACAGAAAAACAAGGTATGCAAGTTAAATAGAAACCATCAAATAAAACAATAGGCTATTGAGAAATACACACAAATATAAGAGGTTACTTTACAGTTGCACAAGCGCATAAATGGGGATGTGGCTGTGTTCAGAATTAACCAATCACATCCAAACTCATGTTAAATAGGAGTAAGCACACAACTGCCACATTTTAATGGGCCTCTGATTAACCCTAAATATATTTCAGATGATCTAGTAGACTTTTCCTGACATGTTTTATCTCATTTCTAGAGGAAGCGTGAAGGTTTTATGTTAACACTGACTGCTATTTCAAACAGTTCCGGATTGCTTCCAGCTTGTCTAAGACTTCCTGTATTATTATTACGAGTCAATATTTGTGAATATTGAGTCTGTGACTATTTAATTTCGCTCACTGGATGAATAAATAATCCCCTTCTCTATTGAGCTCGCTTTCTCTTCATCACCAATACGTTTGTTTCTTGCTGTCACCTGGCCGTCGCTGTTCTGCAGAATCTTCGTGCTTGTCTCAGGCTCCGGGATGCTCTTATCTGGAACTGACCATGGGCAGACTTACAACAGCTTTGTAACACTAAAACTTTGTGACTTAGATATTATGAATATATAACTATGGCAAACTCTCCAAACTGATTCAATATTAACCTTCTTTCTCCGACAGGTTCATTAAGTTTGGGTTGGTCTCGTAGGTTCTCACTGGAGTGAGCACTCTGGCAAAGGGGAAGAAGAGAGCATTTGTTAAGAAAATAATTCCCAAGTGTTTGTTTATATAAACTATTGTTGGTGACAGTGTAGTCATACTTTTCGGGTTTGTTCTTTTCCAGTTTGCCCACCAATGCAAAGCGAGTATCCTTTTGGACCTCCACTGGTTTGGAGGACTTGATGATTGACAGACCGTCTGGGGCAGCCATTTTGGGCTCCATAACACCCTCTGTGATCTGATGAATATAATGTACGACTGTCACTTTCACAATTAAATATGTAATGGGGAAAAGTGAGCTTGTTCAGCATATTAAAGTCCTGTAAAGTGAAAATAAATATGTCTTATAGGTAAAGTATTTTTAAAATGAGGCTTCAAAACCATGAAAAATCAAGCAATTCCTTCCACTCTTGGATACTGTGGTCATGTCCGCTGAATGCGCTGTAACCGTGCCCGGCTCAACTGCCAATCAAATGTCCCTGCTATGTCTTGGTCAAGCATCTTTCTTATGCTTCCACATAACACCTTTGAGTGACAAAAATATCAGAGATGAATTTAAAGCTTTCAGTGATTTGGAGCACGCATATCGCACCTATGTGTGGGCTTTTCCACAACACCACGACAAGGCATTCGAAAAAAAAAATCCCCGACATTCCCAAGACAGCCCGAAGCACTGGTCCACATACTGGCTGTTAAAACAGAAAAAAATAAAAGTCCTGGCACTTAGTGCTAGCCAGTTCTAAACCCTGGTGCACATGCTAACTATCAAGGCGGACGAATGATGCAATGTTGATTTAAAAAAACGAGGAATTCCATTTTAATCTAAGAAGCGGAAGCTCACCTCTGCTTGTTGTAATATAAGAAAAAAAAGGTCCTACTGAGAATATACTGCATACAAATATTTCATTTTTTTTACAAACTCCGCATTTTGCCAACAACCTGAATTTAAACGATAAAAAAACCAAAATGAATTGATATTTTATCTAAATGACAATAACTTTTTTCCATTAAAAACATCATGCAGTAAGAAAAAAGGAAAAATATCAATTATTAATTTGACTGTAAATGTATGTGGACCAAAATTGCCACAAACAAGCTGCAAAGGGTATTCAAAATCCTACAAGGCCTGAGCGTTAAGTGATTGATTGCTCGACAGAAGTAAATAGTACAGAATGCTGCTGTGTTCATGACATGCTTCACGCTCACCTTCTTTCCGGTGCTGAGATTTTTCCCAGAGTTTTCTGGAAGGTGAACACATGACAAGATTAGTGATGATTTGTTGAACTGAATGTGCATTCAATCTGTGTGAGTAGAAACACTTGGCAAATGTGAGTGCGCATCAGTATGCCCATCCATTGTGTATCCTCGCTGAAGTATGACAGTTTGCATTGAAATGTGAAAAGCGGGATGCGGAGACCTTTGGTTGCTTTGCGGCTGAAGGAGCTTTCCAGCTGAAGCTCCTTGAGCAAAGCTGGCAGTTTGTCTCTCTGCTCAGGGGACAAATCTTGGACATCCAGGCCGTAGTGATCCAGAAACTGAGTCAGACGCTTCAGAGAGCGCGCTGCAAAACAATTCAACGTTACGCCAAATATTATTCATCATTTTATCCTAGTGTGCTGCGAGAAATGATCTAACGTCAGTTGTTTGGAAGAAAAATTATTTTAGAACCAAAAGTTTTTTTATATAGTATAGTACATCGTACAGTACAGTGTAGTAACAGGCAAAACAATCAAATATTCTTCCAGCAGATGACAGAAGGTGCACAATTAACACGTGAATCCACTTATTGTGAATCGTTTTGCGAAATTGTGTGCCGTGAGACTTTTTTTTTTTTAACAAATGTGAAATATGTGCCATGACTCAATCAGGGTTAGGCAACCTTATTTTAGAGGTTTGCCGAATATGGGGGCGGGTGTGCAGGGACAGTAGTAACATCATGGAAAAATGTGAACCAGAGAATATAAATGATGACGGCAACAGAGTTAGAGAAAAAGGTTCTCATTTCTTTGTTAGTTCGTCCACAACGTTTGCAAAATATGATGCGATCAATACGCAGGTCGAAAAAAGAGGACAAAGTATTTTGTCTGCAGAGAAGTTATTTTTAAAGCGTGATCAAAACTGGTATTGTATATAACTGACAGTAAAAAAAAAAAAATCATATTTCCTATTTGCTTTAGTACTCAACATTTCAGAGTGTGTACTTTTCTATTAATATTCATGTAAATGAGCTGTGGTTATTCTTTTACCACTTTTACGGTGTGTTAGTACCTTCTAGCACCTCAGTCTAATTTCTTGTGTTTTCTTTTATTTTCACCCAACTCCAGTATGACCTTCTTGACCCGCATCACATTATTTGGACAAAAGGATCTATCCATTGGACATTTCTCACCATCTAATCCTGCCGGAGCGTCATACTTCGGCACTACATTGCTCAGCGGCTGCTTGCTAAGACCTTCCATTTGGGAAATGTAGTCTTGGTCATAGTCTCGCGGGAAGTCAAGCTCTGGAAAGGAGGAGGCTAATGCAAAAGATTCCGCAGGTGCCCCCCTGTAACGGGAAGCAGGCTGGACAGTGGAGGAGGAGGAGGAGGAGGAAAAGTGAGGTAATAGGACACCAAGTTCTGGAGAAGTTGCTTGTCTCTCTCCAGAGCCTTTCCTCTGGATCCGGTGCGAGGAGACAAGTAGCGGACGAATGGAAAGGTTGGATTTTCTTCCAGGGAGTTGAGGGATCGTTCTGCCTCATCCTGAAAATAATAATAACCAAGTTCATGTATGTAGCACCTTTTTAAAATGTTTTTTATAAAGTGCTTTGACAGGAGAGAAAAGTACGCTTCAAAGACCCACAAATCTGAAAATCACATCTCAAAACAAACTGGAAGCCAATGTTGCAACGATGCTAAAATGAAAAGGAAATACCAAAGAAGAGAGAGCTGCAGTCATGTGGAGAAAATATGAGTATCAATCTTTTGTGGTGTCTTTGAATAATTAGTGATTTTATTTTGGCTGTGGTGCATTTGATGGCCCAACTCCTGCTGCAAGTGCACTCCTGCAACACAACAGCTCACATTTCATGCGGTCGCTTCTATTTCGCTACCTGTTGGTAAATGTACGGCTCCAGCAGGGGCATCTGCCCATGTATCGAGGGCGAAGAGGGATCGAGTGCCAGGTAGTCTATGCGCTGTTGTATTTTTTGCGGGTCGCCTGCCTCCTCCGGTCTCGGAAACCTTCGCTGACTGAGTAGCCTGGAAACACGGGAGTGAATACATGGATTTAAAAAAGGCTCCTTTACGATCTTCGTCGGCAGGCTGTGCTGGTGTGACATTTCTTACTGATTGCGCTGGTGAAGCTGTGAGGATCTAATTGAGGGAATGTGACTCAACTCTCGTCCGATTGTCGCCTGGGTGATCTCATCCCTCCAGGTCATGCCTGCTTGGCCCGCACAGGTTTTAAGGGTGATATCTGCATTTTTTTGCAATGAAAGTTGTTGATGAGACTCACCTTGAGCCATCAGGTCTTTAAGAACCTCCTGCAGCTTATGCAGAGCAGGAACAGAAACCAAATACTGGACCGGATCGTGGTGAGGAACCCAGCACTGTCCAAACAGACCATCTGCAAGGGAATGCAGTGGATTACATAAGAAGCCGTGTCATACCTAACTCATAGAACATATTATTGCTCTGTGGTTGTTTTAAATACACACGTAGGTCTCTTTGTTTTATGTTTAGTTTGACCGTAAACTTCACCAGGGAATTAAATAAACCGCTTGAAGCCTCCTTTTAGAAGAATGACTCAATATCTGCCAATCTGCTGCTTCTTGTGATGTGACTTTACTGCCAATGAGTTTACTGCACTTTCACACACGCATCAACATGCACTGCAGAGGTGGTATGACTCGGCGTGCGTGCGTGTGCATGCGCGTATGTGTGCGCCGATGACTCATCGCATCTCTACTCCCTCTATCTCTGATCAAAACAAGCACACAGACACACGCACACACACACACAAGGAAGGAACACAGTCGTCAGGCAGGCGATGTCACTGTCACCATAGTAACAGCTTCCACAGCCTGCAATTGGCGGATAGCCGCTGACGGTGGAGACGACGTTAACGTTGCACTTCCACCCACTTTGATTCTTTCGCTCTCTATCTTCGCGTATGCTGTCGTGAATCTCGTAGGCAAAACAATCCTCTTCACAGACATACACTTGTTTCAGTGCTCCAAACATATCCACGTTAGGTTTTATGCCGCTTATGGATGATTATTTCTGCAGAACTCCTGGAGTGCAAACTGATCTATTTAGTCGAGCTTTACCCTCATCAATTGCACCCTGAAGTCTAGTGGGAGTAGGAAGCTTTAACAATGCAGCCATGAAAGCCACAGGTTCACGATGAGTTGAAATGACATGTCATTAAGTTCGAAGAAAACCGTAGGCTCATTATGTTTTGAGGGATATCGCAAATGGTTATAAAAGCATCAGGTTGTAAAAGCAGCACTCCAAACTGACGATCGATGTACAAACTCACCATCACTGCACAGCTCATCTCTGGGACAAAGCTTTTTCTCAAATAAGCAACCTGTAAACAAGGAACAGACTCTGAATTCAGTGTTGACCCCTGTTCCCCCACCCCCAAATAAATAAATAAGTGAATAAATAATATAAAATAAAAAATAAAAAGACAGAACTAGGGTGGATTTTAACGTTAGTAAACATGTGTGTGCTCTCCACTTGACCTTTCCGAATCTTGCGAGGAGGTAAACAGCAGCAGATGGGAGGCCACTCGCTCTGTTCTCATTATTCACACCTGTTTGACTTCATTAAGGTTCTATCATGATGCTGTGTGTAATGTGTGATGACTTCCCTGGAGGCAGGGGTGAATCAGCTGACTTAATTAAGAGATTTGGGAAAATATCATGTTCGTTCCAAGGGAGTCAGTTGCTTATTCAGGACACCATGTGGAGTACAAAAACATCACACTGACATGAGACAAGAGATGCAACAATCGCCGCTGAATGGCTAAATGATCGTGGCTAAAGGCCCAGGGGTGCCCATCATGTCGATCGCGATCGACCGGTAGATCGCGGACTGGTCCCAAGTCGATCGCAAGGGGTGTCGAGGAGAAAACAATCAAACAATCATTTGTGTGTCTTTGTGCATGTTAGTAATATATTTTTGGTGTTAATGTACCCTGCACCCCAGGTATTAAAAAAATACAATAAAATAAAGCAGGTAAATCTTTAACTTACAGTGGCGCATGACCTGCGTCACCGGAAGTTGTTAGCGCTAGGCAGTCTGCAATTGCAGCTTGTGATCAGCGCTGGTGCGCCATATCTTTTATCGTTATTATTCTCATTCAGAGTTTGTTTCGTGTAGAATTCACCGAGGGCAAGGGCAAAGAATAGGAATCTAGAGGGCCGAGGGAAGCACTTTAAAATGGCACATGTGAGCTACGATAGTTAACAGGCTGCAAAAGTGTGTCGCATGCCTCCGTGTCAGGCTGTTGCTCATTATGGTGTGCGCGGTAACGGGTCAATCGCGGGAGGTTGGTTGATCGAAAAGTCGATCTTTGGTCCAAAACGTTTGGGCACCCCTGGGAACGTACAGGGAGCCGCCCACACATGCAACACCACCCACCCCACCCGAACCCACCCACTTGACTCGGGCCACACAGCTAGAGAAATTACAGGAATCTCGGGCTTCTGAAAGAAAAAAAAAAAACGGTTCGTAAAAATTTCACCAAAATTGAGCACCAAAATGTGAACTTAAACATTTACCAAAAACATGATGAAATGTCATACACTGCAAGACCCTTGAAACGATCCCCTAAAAGGAGGTAATGGTTTTAGTGGTGTGCAGGTTCAATTTCAAGAAAAAAATTCTGGGTGGTAGAATGTGCCCAGAAAGAGCCATTGAACATGATTACTTTTCCATTGCCCAACAGAGCTTGCATTCTATTCAAGATTTCTTCCTTTGAGTGTTTTTTTTCCCTTGATTGTTTTGCCAAATGCTTGTTCATGAAGGGTTCAGTTGATTTTTTATAATGAATGAAGAGCGTGTTTCTTGATCATATAAAGTGTCTTGAGATAACTTTATTTGTCGATTGGCAAAATAGAACGTTGTCTGTACTTATAGTTGCTGAATATTCTGAAAGAGAAGCACACAAGGCAAGGATGGTACTCCTGCTGAGTGGCAGGTGAGCCAGCAAGTTCAACTTTGGACCCGAGTGTGAGGCCAGAATCACTGTGACTGCACCACCGTAAGAGCAGCCCGAAGCGGCTCAAGGAAATGGGCGAGCGTGTGAGTATTATTGTCCCTCTCTGAGCATACACAATACAGTATTGACTCCTTCTCCAATGGACTGCTAAAGGCCTCATTTCCTCCACCATGATCTTGCTTGACAGTGTACCAGGCCAAGTATAGACATGATTGATAGCATCACTATAACATTACTACAACTAGTGGTCAGTGATTAAAAATATCCTTTGAAAGATAAGATGTGTAGGTTAAAATGTTTCCGAGGAGATTTCCAGATGACAAAAGATAAGAGAGGAGACTCCACATGAAAAAATACTATGCTCAGACGATTGTCAAGGAAGACGCGGATTGCCTTAAAGACAATAAGAGGAGAAATAGTGACTATTTTCAGAGACTGTTGGCAATGGTCGATTGCCGCAGTCACTGGCTTCAACTGTGCATTTCAATGACAGAGACTCTCCAACCAGCTGGGTCTTGCTTTTCTCCTTTCATGTGCATCTTGATTGGCTGTTACAGCAGCCATATTGCGATGCCGTTTATCAATTCTTCAGATTTTGAATCACTGCAAAACTATTGGCCAGCAGTTGGCCACCCATGAAAACTAATTGCCGAATCCTGTCGACTGCTCAACAGTTCATTCAAGTTTGGGCTGTAGAAAGTTTACAACTCAAAACAATGTTATGGATATTATGGATATTATGGATATCAATGTTACTAATGTCGTTGTTGTGAGCCAGTAGCGGGTAACCAAACAACAAGCACTCACATTGTCACTTAAGGATAATTGAGAGTCGTCAATTAACCAACATGCTTGCGGGATGAGGCCGGAGTTCCCACAGAAATCCACTCAAGCACGGGGAGACCATCAAACCCTACGCAGGAATGCCCCCAACCTCGGAATTGTGAGTCTACTCAATCATCCACGAGCTGCATCTCGTTGGCTTACAATTCTATTAAATATATTTTGGAATAAAATCCCCGTTTCGGTGATGACGACTACTACGCCTGCCACACAACTGTATTCTAATGCTGGTCGTGATAGTGGTACTTAGAGCGAGACACACTTTTTAGGTGGTATTTAGAGTAAAAAAAAAGTTCGAGAATCATTGTACTAGAACACACAGCAGGGCAATATTCTCATCGTGTAATGCACTGGTGTCAAAGTCAAGGCCCGGGGCCAGATCCGGCCCACCAGGTCGTTTTATGTGGCCCGCGAAAGCAAATCATGTGTGTCAACTTGATAAAATATGTACCGAAATGTCAAATTGTCACGTGTAATAAATAACATTGAGATTTTGCTACCGTGTTTACACTCACTTGAACAATAATTGAACACACTATTATAATCGATTTGACTGATTTCAAAACTAGTAATCTATTAATTTGTTGTGTCTAAGTAATCATTTTGTGGTTTCACTGTGATAACGGCCCTCCGAGGGAAGACGTAACTCCAAATTGGCCCGCGACTAAAATGAGTTTGACACCCCTGGTGTAATGGTTCAGATTTTTTTAAACTTTATTTTATAGGCTTATCATATCTCCCTGCGTGTTGCTTCCCTCTGGATAACAAAATTATCCATCGGGCCAGAAGCTATGATTTGCATGAGATGGTGAGTGGACTCATTACAGCTCATCATATCATTTACTTGATCATTTACATAAGCGATAAGGCTCAAACATATTGATGTTGATACAGTAAGTGCATACTATGATGTAGGGACTAAATTTTGCTATTAAATCAGCTGGGGGGCGGAGGGGGGGTTTAAGGAGTACTGTATGCAGAGGAGCTCCTCTTACCGTGTCGGGCAGCCAAACTGAAGCGACAGGAGGCGTTGAGGAGGAGGCATATGGCCACCCACAGCCGACAACACTTCATGGTCCAGCCGAGATTCACTGAAGTGAAGAGGGGAGTGAGCCGCTCACGCTGTTGCCCGTCTAGCAGCTGTCCATTGCCGAGAATAAGCTCCAGGCTGCAGCTCGCCAGCTCTCCTGTCTCTTCTGCTGCTGGGATGGAGGCAAGTGGGGGCGACGTGTGCGGATCCTCACCAAAAGGGGGCGCCACAAAACACGACATACACAGGAAGTCATTTAAATTAAAGGATGGTCGCCGTGACTTTTCTGATTGGGGCTGCCAACATATATTTAATAATGGTAATTTGCAGAGTAAACATCCATCCATTTGCTAATCTGTTTATTGCTACGCGGGTCGCGGGCATGATGGAGCATATCCCAGCTGTCTTTGGGAAGTACGCGGGGTACCTGTACACCCTGGAACAGGTTGCTCGCAAATCCCAGGGCAAGCATAGATGACAACCATTCGCGTCACAATCGCACCTAGGGACAATTTAGAGGGCGCCATTAGCCTGCCATGCATGTTGATGGCATGTGGGAGGAAACAGGAGAACCGGAGAAAATCCATGGGGAGAACATGCAAACTCCACACAGGAAGTCTCGGGCCGGACTCTAACCATGTACCTCTTAACTGTGAGGCAGACGTGCTAACCAGTCGCCTGCTGTGCTGCCCAAAGTAAACGTGAACGTAAACGAAAAGTAAATATTAAAATCAAACTAAGTCCTGTGGTCTGCTCCAATTTATGTTTTTGATCTGAGACTAAAGCTGAATTTAATGACAGTACAGTATATTGAAAAAAAAGTCAACATTTTTCGCTGACAAGGAAAAGGAAAAAAATGACACAGATTATGACTGCTCTCTATTTTTGATAAACTGTATGCAAGTATGATAGTTTTTCATTCAGAGATAAACAACTTCAAGGGGGAGGGCACACATGAATGTACATACTTAATAACAAGAGTAAGACAATTCTAGCGAATGTCTATACATGTATCTAAGATGGAGCTTATAAATAAAATGTATTATTATTCAAGCTGTAAAACTTGGACGACTCACCTGTCAATCACAGGTCTGACAGGATCCCTTGGTCACACTAAAGACAATTCCGATTTGTTGACGATGCACAAAAATGAGCAGTGAAAAAAGGAACTCACGAAATCTAACAGTGAAATGGTAAAACGATGACAATGAAAACTATACTTGTCACTGTGTATTGGAATGCTGTTAAGTAGTCTCTGCACCTCCTGTGTTTTTATAACGTCTGTGTCTCAGTTTTGCACAAAATTACTTCAAATATGTTTTTAGTGCATGTAGTTCACACATCATTCGCACAAATAAGTTTAATCAAACACTCCATATCGGTGTGAATGAGAGTGTACATGTTTGTCTATATGTGTCCCATGAGTGACTGGGGAGCAGTCCATGGTGTACCCAAACAAAAAGACCCTACCCGGGATTCCATCCACATCCCAAGCCAAACCTTGGTGCTGAGACGAAGCAGTGCTAACCACATGTGTTGAAACAGTAGAGGCACTACAATCCTACCACATTCCCCCATTACTGGTGGCTGACAGCAAGTAACTTAAAATCATGATAACCAAAAGAGTTGAAACAGCTTTCAAAGTAAAGCAAAGTACTTCAGTCGTTCAATGCCTTTTATTTCAAATATAATTAAAGGTGGTTGCAGCAAGTGATAAGAAATCCTTTATTAGTCTCGCAATGGAGAAATTCCCAATTCACAGCAGCAAAGTTCTGAAAGGAAGAAGTAGAAGAACAACATATAGGAGCTGCCGGAAAGGCACTTGTGACTCTTCTGTATCAACAAGTACCTTCATCTTTTGAATTGACTCCACCTCAATGTTGGTTGTTTCCATCCTCCTGTTTCTAATCGACCACCAGCGTGCTCCTCACATGGGGAAACAACTCAAAGAAAGCCTGCAGAAAGACGAATACAGATCAGCAGGCATTGTCAGACATTTCTTGAGGTGTAGCACTGAAAAACCTAACGAAAACGAGACAAGCCAGAAAAATACGTAAATATCAACCAAAAAAATGTCACTTTTTTTAACACTACTTTCTAGACTATAAAATTAGCGGGTTTTTTTAGGGCATCATATTAACTAGTATTGTGATACTTATACGAACCATCACCTTACTATTCCATCAACCACCTAAGGGCAAACCCAGACAAAACACAAATTTGTGTCCATCTAAAAAACAGGGAAGCTGATTGCAAGCTACAGATGAGCTGGTACGGGAAGAGGCTGCAGCACATCTCAAAGCCAGTCTACCTAGGGGACACTTGACAGGTCTCTCACCTACAAGGAAAACATCATAAAGACCAAAGCTGAAGTGGCATCAAGGAACAGCATTTTCGGGAAGCTCAACACAAAGTGGGGTGCTGACGCCAAGATAGTACATACAACAGCGTTGGCTTTATGCTTCTCTGCAGCGGAGTACGCATCACCGGTCTGGTGCAGATCAGCCCGTGCCACCAGAGTTGATACAGTGCTAAACTCTGCTTGCCGTGCTGTCACGGGCTGCTTGAAGCCTACAAAGGTAGATGACCTATACCTACTCAGTGGGATTGCTCCACCAAGCATCTGGAGGACAGTTGCATCCCAGAAAGAAAAGCTGAGACAAGAAACTTGACACCCGCCACCAACTCTACAATCAAGAGCCAACAGCAAAAAGGTTAAAATCAAGGCATAGCTTCCTGCACTCTGTAGAGGCTCTGGACAGAAATCTGGACAAGCAACGTGTCGCTCTGTGGACAGAACATCTTACCCAAGCCCCACACACAGTGTCTTTTACCAGGCCATGCGAATCTCTTCCATCTGGTGCCAGTGAAGCATGGCCACTCTGGTCTTGCCGTAAACGCTTGAGAACTGCTGTCGGCCGATGCAAAACAAATCTGATAAAGTGGGGGTTTAATGTGAAATCTCTTGTCTGTGTGGAGAGGATCAGACCCTGCAACATCTCCTTGTCTGCCCACTCCTCCCGACATCTTGCACCCAAGAGGACCTAGCTCATCTCACCCCAAATGCCAGACAATGCATCCAACAATGGACTGGAATCATCTGATGATACGTCGTGACTCGAGAAGAAGACGACTCAGTGGTTTGCTGTGTTTCACAAAACGGGAGCTTACCTTAAAAAGGATGGTGCTTTGCAATATGCTGGAAGTACAGCACATCTCCCGGATTGAGTGCATGGCGAGCTGGGGAGCACCAATGTCCACCACGGGCACACCGAGCCCAGCGGCCAGTATGGGGCCGATGGTGGATCCGCATGTACTGTCGTTACGGACCATCACATCCTGCATGAGGAGGAGCCAGAGTTCACACTGGTCACTAAAATTTGGGTGGGCAGCGGACAGTATAGGAAATTTCACGATGACCTGACACATTCGCTACAGCCCTTTTGGGATAAAAGATGGCAGCATTACCCCAACGTTTTGTCATGGGTTCAGTTCCGTCCAGTCGTACTCAATGAAATTTCTTCCGCCTCAAAGTATATTCCCCACTTATTGTTTCCAAACATTAGGAAATGGTCTACACTTGGCCTGTATTAACATTTGATCAAGCAACGAGAGCTCTGTGAAACTGCTGAAGAAGCAAAGTCCTCAGGGGCTGACAGCTCAGGAGGAAGAAAGAAGGACTGAATGTGTAGCTGTTGCATTTTTCTTTTTATGCAGCTGCAGAGCGGCCACAATTTAGCCACGACAACACCGACGCTACCTGAAGAGGAACGCCGGCCTTGCTGGCAACCTCTCGGACGATGGCGGCAGTCACGGCGGTGGTGGCGTAGCGTTGGTTGCTGTTGAACTTGATCACTGGGCCCTGAAAAAACAAGAGCGCAAATACAGGTCTGACACAGAAACAATTTCCTTTGAAAATCACTCATTCCACATTTCTCCATCGTGGGACAAGTGCCCCCAAGCAAGACATGCAAAAGACAAACAACCAAACAAGACATTACATGAAACACTAAACCCAAACAACAAAAAAGCAAGTCATGACAGCAACAGTCACCAATGCATCTTCAGCCATTTATTGACAGGACAGTCAAACACATAAAAGTCAAAACGAAAACACTCACAATGAACAAGGAACACACACTGAGACTAAACTAACCATGAGGTAAATGACCAACCAAGGTAAAGAAGTCAGAGCTTGAGAGTCATTCACTAGGCCACACCCCTTAAAGCAGGGGTCTCAAACTCCGGTCCTGGAGGGCCGCTGTCCTGCATATTTTCCAAGTCTCCCTGTTGCAACACACCTGATTCAAATGATCAGATCATCAGCAAGCTCTGCGGAAGCCTGACATTGAACCTGTTCATTTGAATCAGGTGTGTCAACAGGGAGACTTGGAAAACATGCAGGACCGCGGCCCTCCAGGACCTGAGTTTGAGACCCCTGCCTTAAAGATTCATCACCACTAATACAAAATATGACAGTGTGTCTGACTTTTGGCTTAATTACACTTTTCATAGTAAGTTTCTTGACATTCTCCATTGTTATAGTTTAATATTCAACTTCACAATCAGTGCTAGTTTCCTTTATTAATTATATGTACAACCCCCCTAAAACAGTGGTGTATTTTGCGGGATGCTGGTACTCAATTACATTTCATTCCATTTTAAGGGGGTGGGGACTGATTGATGTAAATCGAGGAACAACAATAACTACAGTAATGATACATGGGATTCATTAATAAAATTTGTCTCGAAGCGCCTTACCTTGTGAAAAGCTGGCCGATGGTTCTCCTCATGCTTTTCCCTGTGAAGACAAGACATTTCATTAATTCATTGAAACACGTTTTGTTATGTTTTTTTTTGGGTTTGATGGTCTTTGTGAACTGACTGGTAGTTGGGGTGCACAGCATGAGCCATGTCAGCGCTAATCATGAAGGAGAGTGGCACCGCCTGCTGGAAAGCGGTGGGGTTGGAGGAGGAAGAGGCGAGGCGGCTGAGGATGAGCTGAGTTAAGTTAGACTCCGCCCCCTGAGTGCTCCTTGAGCCCACCTATAAAACACAGTCAAGAGTCAGAGGTTATTTGCATTACTATTTCCCACTAATGTTACACAATTTTGTTAATTTTCCAAGCTGGAAACCTTCCATGGACATTATTGGGACTAAACGAGGGATTTTGATTTGAAGGTTCACTCTTAATAGGAAACTTAAATACTGTATAGTGGAAGGAAATGCATTTGAGCATAATGCTGATTTCAACAAGCAGATGTCATGCACGTACTATTTAATTTGAGGGGGGGTTACAGGATAACTAAGTCAATCTGGGAACGTCTACATAAATGACAAGAAGAGGCCAATATAGCAGGAAGATCAGTCATAGCATCACAAACCTCTTCGTTGTCGAAGAGCGTCACCATGCGGATGTTGGGATCTTGGCTCAGCGAGTCTCCCAAGCAGGACTCAATCAGGCCCTAATACAAGTCAGTAACAAGTGGACCACATCAGAAAATGATCAATAATGTTGACTCACTACAACCTAGGTCTGGGCAATATGACTATTAAAATAGAAATCCTCTTTTTTTCATCCAATAATAGTAATAATAATAATAATAATAATAATAATAACATATTTTAAAAGGGGAAACAACAAAAGGTTTTATACTATGGTTTGGGATTTTTCCTCCTTTTTGAAAGTTCTTCTGGAAACCAAATACAGGCTTCAAACTGTCAAGTCCCCCAACCCCCATCAACTACATTAAATCACACAGAAATATATATTTTTTCCCTTTACAGACAATTTCCTCTAGGGCGTGTAAAATCCGGCCTGTCACAACACTTTAAGTGGCCTGTTAAAGCAAATCATGCACGTCAACTTCCATGGTCCTTGCTAAAATCAGTTCTAAAATGTCAAATTTTCATGTCTAATAAATAATGTTGAGATTTTGCAACCATTTTGTTACCCTGTTTACACTCACTTGAAAAATAATTGAACAAACTATTATAGTTGACTTGAGTGATTTCAAAATTAGTAATCCATCAATTTTGTGGGTACAAGTAATAATATGATGAGACAATTTAAAATGTTTTTGGTTATACCGTCATAACGGCCGTCCAAGCAAAGACATAACTCCTAAGTGGCATGTGACAAAAATGAGTTTGGCACCCCTGCTGTTGGGGGAAAACATTTTAAATATTTGTCAATAAATGAATAAATTTACAAAAATATTCCTTTTGGAAATATTATGTAACAAAAATGACACTGCACAGATCATGAATAATAGGCGTTACTTCAGTATAAAATTTTGGCAAAGAAAACAGGTCTGTCTGCTACGTTACAATGCCAGTCCCAGGGGTGGGATGGTCATCATGAATTTTAGGAAAATGTCATCATTTTCCCCAACGGTGCAGTTACGGGCCGGGGCATTTTATTTTTCAGCACATGACAGCCGGGCGACGATAACATTTCAACGCATGATGGCCACCGAGGCTCAGCATGTGCGTAGATGACTGCCTTTGCAACATATGAACCAGTAAGTCCACAAGTGTTTTTTCCAAAAATCAGCGGGCCCACTCAGAGTGGGGGCAAGCCCACAGGCCACCATTTGCCCATACTTGGTCCAGAGACTGCAGGTGTTAAGATGTGAGCGAATCAGACCTGCAGGGCACAGTAGCAGCTGTGGAGGTTGTCCAGGCGAGGAGAGTAAATAAACTCTTCATACACACCTCCCAACGCCTGCACACATATAACAAGATGACAGATGGAGATAATGTGACATAATACCTCCCAAGTTTACCGGCAATTAATGTGGTGGTGGCGGAAGGACAGGCTCACCCCCAGCTGAGTGTCTGCCAGACAGAGCTCAAAGTCGAGCAGGGCTTCCGGCTCAATTTCCAGCTCTGAACACAAAACCTTCACCAGTGCTGGGTGATGCTTGTCTGCCTGAAGGGGACACCAAATAATTAGCTTCTGATGTTGTCAGATCGTAACATGTGTGTTCAATATGCTGTGTCAGTGCCATCTTCACCGTGCTGGCAGCGCTGAGGGCATCCCCTGATGATGCACTGCCTGTCTCCAGCTCTTCCTGGACGGCGGTGGCAAGAATGGGCACACTGAGAAAAAAATAATTGTGTCAGCAAAACTTCTTAATGGAAATACACAATACTATGCCTCAAAAAACAAAACTATGACATTTGTTATGTTATAAAGCCCATGGCTAACAAGAATGTCACTCAATAGTTTGGGTTCCTGTTTTGCATGTTTTTCTCATGCATCTGTTGGTACTCCAGCTTCCTCCCTTATTTCAAAAGCATGCATGTTAGGTTAATTGAAGACTTGATTGTATGTCTATTTTCTCTGTGAGTGACCCCGGGGTGTATCCTGCCTCGGGATCTGAGTGAGTCAGGATAGATTCCAGCTCACCTGGGGCTAAGGGTAAGCAGCAGAACATGGATGGATGGATGTTGCGAAAATAACACGAGAGGCGACCTGAGACTTTAAGCAATTATGGACATCTCTCCAAGTTACTGACAGGTGGTTCTCCTTGTTGGGGCCAAAGGAGTCGTTAATGTCCCTTTGTAGGTGGATGGCCAGGTGAGGAATCCTGAGCAGTGGTCGTGGCACGTGCACCAGCCGATGGAGCAGTCTGCCATCTCCCTGCATGACGATACACATGTATGAGCAACGTCTTGAATGCCCAAGCACACTGTGAGATTTTACTTGGGTTGCAAAACTCTGAGAATTTTCCAGGCTGAAACTTTTCAGGGGAATTCATGAGAATTCACAGGATATGAGTTTTTCCAGCTCTGTGTGTCTGTCACCTTTTTTTTTTTTTGGGGCGGCTTTGTGTTGCAGGACAAAATTTGGTTACAGGCAGTGAGCTTTAGAGCTTGAGATAAACCATCGCTGGTGTGAAGTAGGAAAAAAATGGAACAATTAATACTCAGTATGAGACTCTGCCCTTGGTTTCGTGTTTTATTGATCTGTGGTTTATTGTTTTATGTTCAAATTGTATTTATGTGTAACACTTTTCTTCTGCGTTTTTTTTTTTTTACACAGTGAAGTACAGTACTGTAATGTATAGAGCTGCAATATCTGTTTTTGCATGGCTGTCTTCTTGTGACCTAACAAATTGTTTGTATTTTATGCTTGAATGAGATATATTTTATCCCCGATCCCCATGGAAAGTTTCCAGTTTGGAATATTTCCAAAACTCTATCTTAACTTCCCACGTAAATTTGCCACAAACTTTCTGGAACAATTCCCATCACTTTGCAAGCCTAGATTGTATTAACATTACCTTAACAATGACACGGCCCGCAATGGTCAGGTCACGGTCAAACCAGGTGTTCCAGATGCCTCCGCCGTAGCACTCCACGCCCACCTGAAGGCAGCCTTGCTTTGACCTCTTGGACCTTGGCTTCACCTAAAAACGAAACAAAACACGTTGTGTCAGTCGAGTGGGCTTTAAACATCATAAATGTGTTGACTTCTTACTCTGAGACAGGGGCTGTCTGTGTGGGCTCCAATCATGGAGAAGCCATTTCCAGGTGAGTAACACCCCCCGACTGCAAAGGCTATGACACTGGAGACGTTCCGGGTCACAAAGTACTGCAAAATACACAGAATGTTCACTTTTAGAGACTATTATGGCCACAACAGCACATGCCCAGACCAACTTACTTTGTTGGACGGCTGGATGTCCCATTTGTCCTTTTCCTTCAGTTCGACAAATCCCGCCTCCAGCAGACGCCTCCGGCATTCTTCCACCACTGAAGACGACACACTTATTTCTTTGCGTTTGCATAGCTTTCGTAATCACCAAGATGTCACTTCTGAGTGTGATTATTTTATAGGCGCTAGGAGCCAAAGTGCAAAGGTGAGAGACAATGAAAGATTGAAAGATCCCCCCCCTGTTATCTTATCTCAACCTCAAAGACGTAGTTTGACCTGTTCACAAGTCAATAGGTAGAAGTCATCCACAGAAGATTCAAGTTATTAGAGAGGAGTGACTCTCAAACAGTGTGCTGTTATTAGCCATGTTTCAAGTGACCGACATCTTTGTGGAATAAAAAAAAATGGAATTCAGAACAAATCAATTCTGTATTAAAAAAAAAAAACAATAAAGTACATGGCCTATTCCACATGTTCCACTTGTGCTATATGAATTGAAATTTCAGGACAAGTTACGCCATTTGAAACACCATGGCCATTTTAATGCGGTGACTTGAAAAATCTTTCAGAAGCCTGGTCCATATGAGCTGATTGTGGATATTTTTAAGGAAACGTCAGCCAATTGGAAAAAAGTTCCCAGAGTAGCAGAGAAACAAAACTGTGAAGGAGATATGTATATTGAGAAACAATCAAGTACACTGTTTTACTCAAATGTCATAGTGTTTTTTTACCTTTTTTTAATGGGTGACATCACACAAAAACATTTTCCCAATTTTTTGGGGGGGAACACACACACACACACACACACACACACACACACACACACACACACAAAACTTAATTTCTCCAGAACCCATCAATCAATTTTCAAAATTCTTGGCATGTAATGAAGTTGAAGGGGCCATTTCAACAGCACTCAGCCTTTTGGGGGAAATCTTCTCATATTACTTCTATTAAAGATCATCAGTGTGATTATGATTTGCTGCAAATAATGTATATTTGTTCATCCACTTATGCCAGTAAACAGTGACAGGCAGAACAATGATACATCTGCTACTATACGACCTAAGGCACATTCATAACCCGTGGATCCACTTTTGTGACATTTTTGCTTGGGTATGTCTTGTAAGACTTTTTTTTAAGGAAAATAAATGCCCAAGCCCAATAAAACTGTCACAAAGGACACACAATAGGTGAGGATGAATGTCAAGATCGACTGATATACGACAGAAAATAATCTCAGAAGAACTATTTTGAATGCACTTGAATGACAACTCATCAGATTTTACCATGATATGGAGACACGCCTTTGTTGACAAACTGTAAAAACTCTTTCGCTGCTGAATGCACGGCTTCCTTGGAGCTCTTCATTATTACGGACTGTGAAAGAAAAATGGGCAAAAATATCTGTTAAACATGAGGGGATACATTACATACCGGTAGTCCAAGTCCGACAATGGATCAAAACTGTTTTCTGACCTTTACTAGCAAACCTGCACGTCACTACGACCAAGTCTTGTTCGCTTGTCTTGTTGTTTCAACTTAAGTCGAGGTTGCAGTCTCTGTCAAAGCACCACTGGCGCATCCCACACTAAAAAGAATAATTTAAAATGATCTCACCTGCATTAGTTGGACTTTGAGACCAGTTTGAAAACCGGTCAATGAATGACAAGCTGAAACGGAGGAAGCAGGGACTCGTTGACTCATGACAGAACAGCAGCAGAGAGGAATAGTATGCTTATAGCGACATCTACCGCTCGGGAGGTGTTAAAACTTAAAAAAAGAAAGAAAAAGTGACACAAATGTGGACTGCCATGAGGTTTAAAAATTGTGGGGGCGGGTTGATTTGGGCATGACCAACTTTTGGTACACGAACAACTCGATGAAACTTTGACAGTGATTCTTTTCCTTTGTTACTTACAAAAACGTTTTCAAAAGACGATTGAATACACTTTTTTGTTTGGGGAGGGGCGTTGCTTGCCTTAAGAAACAAATTGTGTTCCCCCCACCCCCTCCAAATCACGACTAAACCATTAAGCAGCTTATACTCGAACGTTTTTTTTCACGATGCAACACACACACACACACACACACACACACACACACACGCACAGACGCGCGCGCAAACACACGCCAACGCACAAGATTTTTTTGGGAGGGGGGTGGGGGGATATTTTTTCATGTTGACGTGTAGTTCTTAGACTAACAAAATAGAAGCGCCAGTGCATTCGTTTTGTCATTGACCTGGGCCAATGGCGGCCCTCTCTCAGTGTTCCGTGCCTCCCACTTTGGGTTGCCTCCCGTAGCACTGAAAGGCATTTAAGAGATAGGTCTTCATCAAGACCATCAAGCCACATGTTTGAGACAAGCTGAAGCATGAAAAATGTTGAAACAGGCCATTGTTCCTGTGATGTCTTTTGGTGTCCCTTGAATTGCTCTTTGTGTTGTGCGGATGTTCAACAAGTCAGTACATTTACCAACAAGATGTGACAAACGTTGCAAGAAAATAAATGGAGCATATAACAAGTAACAGTCAAGGGATGTGATCCACATCACCAGAATTTATTATCAATGTGTTGGTGCATATAACAATGATTTTTATCTACATATTTCTACATATACAGACAGGTTAGAGAACACGTTATCAAGATTAGACAGATGGAGGAGATTAAAGTGGGTGTGTGGGCAGGGGCAAGGTGGCGTCGGAACATGTGAGCAACACATATATGCGTGTGTTTCCAAGAAAACAAAATGTTGGTGAAAGTTGACTTGGGTGCAGCCAGAGGACTTTGTAGGTTTTTGGAGTCAAGGAAGCCGCTGTGAAAGGTGTGTGTGTGTGTGTGTGTGTGTGTGTGTGTGTGTGTGTGTGTGTGTGTGTGTGTGTGTGTGTGTGTGTGTGTGCGCCCGTTCGAGGTCATGCAAACCTTGTACATTCATTCCTTGCTTTTACAAAGATCAAGACTCATTCTCCCTCTGACTACCCCCTTTAAAAAAAAAAAAAGAAATGATTCCATTAAGGAGCTCTTCACATCCTTATCTGCCTCTCTGATGCTTACTGATGTTACCAGGCTGCTTTGTCAGACAACAACAGAAGCGATACAGTGACAGGCAGAACAAGAAATGCTCTTCTACTAAATGGTGGAAGATCAATCTAACCTGTGTTGACACCTGCAGCCATTCAGACAACAGAATGCTTTGTAATTAACTAAACAGGACCACATTTCACACACGGTAAATTTTGATGAGATCATCATGAGTTTAGTATAGATACAGTAATCCCCACTCCATCGCGGGGGTTATGTTCCGCAATCCCCACAAAAATTGTGAAACCCGCGATATAGAAATACCCGAATTAAATACTCTCGAGGATATATTTTTTTATAGCATTTATGGCACTTGAATTTTTAAAGTTCTTTAAACACACTTAAAATAATAGAAACACGTTTAATCACATACAATGTATTGAGAGAGAGAGAGAGAGCAATGGATAACACAAAAATAATGTACAGTGTACCAGTGTACCAACCCCTCTATATGTTTACAGTAAACAAATGCAGTTTTTTCCCAAGAAAACTTATCATCTCATAATATAAGTCAATAATCATGCCCAAAGCTGTACATTATAAAATTAACCAATAGCCACCATTTTCTGTAGGCATAAAAATCAGGGTTGAAGGAGATTGACATTCAGTAAGACTGGTCAACAGCAAATTTGAAATCAGAGATGGCTTTGTGTTCCAATTTTTTTTTAAACGCTGATTTGCCTGAAATGTCTTTCCTTTTTTTCTAGCTCATCGGGTTTTTGAAATACTACAATTTTTTATTTTTGAGTTTGACCTAGAAAGTGTAAAAGCTTGCACAATATTTTCCTGTACGTTTTAATTTATAGCTATGATGTTCCAGAAAAAAAATCTCCAGTTTCTAATGATTAATTCATAAATATCTTAATATCTATTAATGTATGACATATTATTAGAATCTGATGTTGTAGAGAAAAAAATGAGGTCAAATTTGGAATCAGTGGGAAAAAAAGAATTCAGAACAGATTACTTGCATATATGACAAAAAAAAATTTACAAATTAGTTAATTGGTGTAATTTTCAACACAATCTGGACTG
The DNA here is from genome assembly GCA_026261675.1 of Hippocampus mohnikei. Lineage (NCBI taxonomy): Eukaryota > Metazoa > Chordata > Actinopteri > Syngnathiformes > Syngnathidae > Hippocampus > Hippocampus mohnikei. The sequence continues at coordinate 21,453,814 of JAKGUB010000284.1, forward strand.
TGATGAAATACAGCACTTTTGTTCATTCTTCATCTTTCAAATGTACAAGGTCTCAAAATACATTTACAGCTATCTTGGTCATCTAACGAGAGTTAGACCAAAATATCATATATAGTTATTCACTGTACAAAGATATCCGTGAAACTGCGGGACCTGGAAGCTGGAACCGGCGAAGGAGGGGGGGTTTACTGAACAGTACTTTTGGTGACATTTCTGTTTGGTGGTGTGCTGTCATATTTTTTTCTGATATAAAATAAGTGCCTTCGCACAATAATGAACTAGAGCATATGGCAGTCGAAATGACCTTTGGGGTTCTGAAGGGAGTGTGGCAAGGTGGCACTGAATGCAAGCTGCAACAAAAATTCCAACGCTTCCAACACGCATGCTGGGAGAGTTGTGGCAGGGTGCCACTATCCATATGGCTTTCTTTCTAGCACTGTCGTCGGCTGAACATGCATGCTCGTCACAGGTTCAGGCATGGTGAAGACAACAAGCCAAGCCCTGAAGCAAATGTGACCCTGTATGTGCACCCAAAAAGCGGCAGTACACTCCTCCTTAGTTACAGGAGGAGCAAGGCACCCGTTACAGTAAAATCAACTTGAAGACAAAATGGTCCAGCACCAAGGGGGTAGGGGGCAAAACCCCATTTGAAAGGTGGCAAATGGAATCCAGTTGGCACTCTTGGCCTGCAGACCGAGGATCACTTGTTGTTTGTTGTGAGGATGCCTGTGCCTGAGGTTTGTCTGCATTCTGATCTCTGACCCTGAGGCGCTGAAACAGATGTCGACCCATCACATAATAGCTGCTGTGTGTGTGTGTGTGTGTGTGTGTGTGTGTGTGTGTGTGTGTGTGTGTGTGTGTGTGCGTGTGTTAGAGGGAAATTGTGCAGTGATGCATGGATACAAGTACCACAGGTGTGCACACATAGCACACACAGGTGCAAGTACAACAAGTGCGTGTCTTGACTGAGTCCAGGTGATGCGTTAGGCTCGTAGTAAAGGTCCTGTGGCCCCAGAGAAGGGCGCCGTCGAGCCAGAGTCGTAGCCCAGGTCCACTGCGGCATGCGGCCCACCAAGCAGCTGTCCTGGGAAAGGCTGAGCCTGTACTTGCCGGTCCCGGAAATTCTGGATGTAGCTCTGCATCACAAGATAGGGGGATTAAGCCTCTTGTATGATATGGAACTCAAGGTTTGGTTATCTCCAGTAATTTTTTTCATGGGTGTCCAAATTACAGCCGAGGGTCCAATTGTGGCATGTACAATGATAGTGACTAGCCTTCAGCTGTTTTCGTTTATATTTTCCTTGCCTTTTGCAAGCGCCTTTTGTTTCTCCCGTTTTATCCTGGTGTGTGTACCGGCGTCTTTATTTATACTTTGTCACCTTTGCGCCACTTTTTCTGTAATAAATGTTTCTTGTGTATATCTGAGTCACCGTTTTGAAAGTCCACTTGAGAGCTTGGTACGTCTGCGGATCTATTCTAGTGGGATGCAGGATTGCTGACTGCCCCAAAATTCTGAAAACAAATCCTTGATTTTTAGATTTATCGTACCTCAGGACCCATTTGGAATCTTCAATAATTTGGACCCGCAGCCTAAAAATTGTGAGACAGATCTGCTAAGCGCTCATGTGTGGTCTATGATTCTACTCACTGGTGAAAGGACGTCGGTGTCATAGCGACGAATGGGATTGGGCTTGCGGCGATAGGCGTGGTCCTGGTGGAGTTGCTTGGCTTGGTTTTGGTTGGAGGAGGACCCCAGATGCTTCTTCTTTTTCTTCTTGTGACGGTAGCGGTCGTCCCGTTGTCGAATACGCATCACCTGCATCCTCCTCTGCTGACGACTGATGATGACTAGGGAAGAGGAAACAGGGGGCTCCGTTAGGTGGTTGAAATGAAAATGAAAAGAAGCAAGTAGCAGAAGCACAAAAGGTATTGTGGGTAAAAGACTATCTGTGACCCAATTCAGGGGCTGTACACTTCAGACAACATTTAGGTGACCCTTCAAATTTACACAGCCTTTCTACAGAGGAACGTCATCGCCTCTGAATTAGGGCACATCTAATGGCATGTGTCCTCACCCTTGGTATGCGAATAGCCCTCAGCAGTCACCTTCCACTGGACCACCACGCCCAACAGGGTGAGCGCAGGCCACACCCCCAGCACCACCCACGTAAGCCAGCAAACCGGCTTCCCAGGCACAGCTTTCATCCGCTCGTACATGTACAGTACAAGCGCAAAGAGCTCCACGAAGTAGTCCAGCGCTACGGTGATGACGGCCGCGCCGAAAACGGCGGTGGACAGCGTGGTGAAGATGCGTTGCCACTGGAGGGTGAGCACGGCAAAGAGCATGCCCAGGCCAAGCAGCACGCCCAGAGGCACCCAGACAGAGCGTGGCGGGCTGTGGGAAAGCTCCTCCATTCCCACCAGGGTAGCGACGGCCACCAGCAGGCCGAGCAGCAAACCCACCATGAAGAGGCCCACGCTGCGAACCAGCATGGTAACCAGGCCGCACAGTGTGCCGATGCCCAGGCCGATGCCCACCGAGGCCTCCACACTCAGCTGGGTGTCCAGCACGCGCTCCTTGTAGCAGAGCATGAAGATGACGACGGAGCCGAACATCAGGCCTGTCAGGAACATCACCGCCTTGAAGCAGCGGTAGCCTGCGGGAGGGTCAACCACAAATGGCTTACTGTACAGAAAGCTCTTCCAGCCTGCTCATGGATGAAAATTGATTTATACTGTCTGTTCATCTGACACAAGTCATATATTTGCTGTCAAATAGCACAATTTTGAGACCAGGTACACCCAGTCATTGCCATCTTGATGTCAAGGAAACCCAGTACAGTAGTCCCCGACCTAGTCGTTCGCAAATTCACCAATTGCGCATGACCAATCCTGTCATTTGCTGAAAACTCTCAGCAATTCACATTTTTGTGCTCTTTCTGTTACACTCTAAGACAGCGGTCCCCAACTTTTTTTGTTTCACAGACCAGTTGAGACAGGTACATTTGGTTCGCGGACCGGCAACCATTTTTTTCCCATTGCTTTTAAATTGCCAGTTTTAAAGCACTGGTGCTGACAACAAAGATTATTTTTGAGACCCTCCCCCACCCTCCCCATTCATTTCAGTGTTATTCTACTGTACAACAAATGTAGAACAAAATAAATTAACAGAGAACCACAAAGAAATTGACTGATCAGGAATAAGAATTACGCCTTACAATGTAAACATAATTTCAAAGTATATATGGTGTTAGCATCATGCTACTTGCAAATGTGACTGATCAAAAGATGACACGATTGATTGCTGCTTTCATCCATGGCTGCCGGCTGGTTGTTAGCGACTAAACTGCTAATGTGTACGTGGACAGGCTGTGCAAACTGCTCACGTGTTCATGCTTTCCACTTGATCACTTGGGTGCTACTTGTTGCAATGATTCAACAGGTTTCTCGTATCGCCTTGTTTTTTGACGACATACCACGCACAACAGCTTCCTTCTCCGCGTCGCTCTTGATATACCGCTCAGGGAGGAACTTCTCTTGTCAAAATGGCTTCATCGTTGGAAGTCATGGCTGCTCGTAAAGCTAGCTGTACGTTTGCTCAATTTGTTACTGTTGCTTTCGGTTGACTTCTTCTTCTTTCATTGGCTAATTACATATTAATGTTCTAAGAGGATTTTGAAATAAACTGTTGGGATAATAGTGGTATAGTTTTGGCTAAACTTCTAGCATTGACTATAATCACTTGCTGATTTTCACCATTCCAGGTAGGGTAACGCAAATTATGGGTTTGCACAAGTGCGAGCACCCTCTTATAACTGGAATGTGGCTATTTTCAGAATTCACCAATTACATTCAAACTCATGTTGAATAGGAGAGGGGTTAATCAGAGGCAATTTAAATGGTGTCAGGTGTGTGCTGAGTCCGTTTCTCATGAGTTTGATTGGTTAATTATGAAACCAGATGCCTCCCAGTTAGAAGAGAGTGTTCACACTTGTGTAACCACATTTAGTTGTTTATTTTTACTTCACCTCCAAAAAGATTAAAACTACGAAAATGCATTGAGTTGTGCAGGTCACAATAATGGTGGAAACAGTGTTGAATGTTTTGTTTTAGCATTATCTTATTCTTTTTGTATAAAAAAATAATTGTCATGTGACTTTTTATATTCACGTCGGTGTAAAACAAGCGATACTGTGGTGTGAGGTCGGCCAAAGGTTCAACTTACCAAAGAAGCAGTAAATTACACCAAAGAGGCAGCACATGGAGCACACTACGGAGGGAACCACCTTGTAGCGGCCGGCGGAGTCTGCGCATCCGTTCAGTAGCCAGGGTTTCAGCTCCAGTTCAGGGCGAGCCTGCAGTGGTTCCAGGATAGGTGTCATGATGAGCAAAGAGAAGAATAGAGAACCCAGGAAATGGAGGATGAGAGGCGATCAGATGAGAAGCCAGGGAACGAGGAGACTACGGAGCGCCTCCCGGCTGTGTGCCTTCACCTGTGGATGAAACAGGTGCCTGTGACCGAAGTCAATCTTGAAAAACTTTCCATTGGAATTAATAGGTAGTAAGAGGGGGTGATCAGGAAATTACGTAATTGAAAGTTGAATGAGAGGGTTGGGGGGGGGTTCACTCCCACCGTGGCGCAGACCACAGATCTGCCGCCCTGCACGCATCTGCAAAATTACCAACACCAGGTCTAACCCACCTCCGCTCAGTCACATCATGTGTTACGGAGAATAACACCTTTCACGAAAACAGAGCCATGAATTTGAATTCAAGTTGCTCAGGCTTAGTCCCAGATTCCAAAACCATGCATATTATACATTCATAAGACAGAAAAGACCAGGCAAATACACATCCAAATATATTGTACTGATTTTGTTGTTGTTGATATCTTTGGAGTAGGCCTAATACAAAATCAATTGAAAGTACAATTTCACAAAAGTTACACTAATATAAGTTTATGGTACTTGGATGATATTACTACTAAAAAAAAAATTCTAATTACATTTTTTTCACAAGTGACTAGTACCTTCATCAAAATGCATTTTTAAAGTAACCCACCCAACCCTGGTTTTAATATTGCAAACCTCTCGTTTGACAATGACTTATCACCGCTCACAGGTTTGACAGTGTCTAAGTTGGTGTCTCTGAAATGTTGACATGGATAAAGAGAGAATGAGTGAATGAATATAACCTTCATGTTCTCCTGAGTCGGAGACAAAAGATATTTCAAAATGTTCCATAACTTGTATACTGTAGTCACTACAAGATCTGCATGGACACAAATCTGAAGGAAAGCACCACACCAGACTGTGTCTCTCTGCCTGTTTGTGTTTGTCCATGTGTATGTGTGTTAGCATTAAGCCATTTTGTACCGCAGATGTCAATGTGCAACATCCTCTTAGTCAAATCAAACAAAATCTCACAGGCGAATTTTGATCCTGAACCATAAGATAAACAAGATCTGGCCTCTTCCTGTCTGTCACTATGACAACGGTGGAATGCTGACAGATGCTTGTGAGGCTTGATCTGTCGCCTCCAAATGACAGAGCAATGACTGCCATAGCAACAGCATGAGAGCCAATCAGAGGCTTGGCAAGCACATATTGTCTATGCATGCATGCGTGTGACGGTGTTGGTTATGGCTCTGTTGTGCACATGCTGATCAATTGTTGTATGTAAACAAACATCAGGCCATCCTTCCATCTGCGTTCTGATGACAGAACTACTACACACACACACACACACACACGCACGCACAGTGTACATACCATAATGTCAAGCAAGTGGATCAGACTCTGGAAGATTGTAAACAATACAAATCTAGCAGACTGAAGCAATGTAGTTGGAAGTGAACAGCTAAAAACCCCATCTCTTTAAGGAGCTACATGCAGTTGAGATTTACTCCGGTATCGCCCTTGAATCTACTCACACTGGCCTAACGAGATCTTCACAGAGCTCCGCGTAGCTTATCCTTAAATAACTCTGTGCACATGGCAACCCCTCTTTGTCCTGTTCATCTGAAGTCACAAGCGAACAAATGCTGAGTGGTTTCCTGCTGCTCAATATTACTGTGCAGAGACCAGCCGGTGAAGATCGATATGAGTCTTCTGTGGAAAGTGTGACTGGGTGCCAGCATGTGGACGACAGGCCTGAGCGTGACACAAAGGAAATAGGGTGGCAAAATTCAAAGGCGGAAATGTCACATGGGAATGAAGGACAAAAGTTAACCTTAAAAGGGAACTTAAATATACAGTAGGCCCCCCGTCCAATGCGCGTTTCCAGGTCATGGTCCTGCTATTTGACAATGTGAAGAAGAACGAAAACAGGAAGCACTTTCAGATTAGCCTCGTTTTTGCTGAAGATTACACTGAGCAACAAATGCTTGACTATTTTTTTTTTAATCAGAAAGGCTACACAATTTTTCACAATGGATTTTTTTTGCACTGGTTCCGAATCTTCCCTTGTTTTTCTTTAGCATGTCAGGTTTTCATAATAAAATAACAACAATAACCTAATATGTAATATATTCAATAATATTTATGAATTGAGAGTTAGGTTTGTCAACAGGTGGAATTTTATTTTGAAACATCATCGCTATAGATTAGAATGCATGGTAAAATCAATTTTGCACAAACTTTTATAAGCCAAAATTTAAAAAAACTAACAACAATTTTTTAAAAAACAACTAAAAAACATTTTCAGCGTCAAAAATAGATTTAGGGACACATAAAGCCATCTCTGAAATAAAGTGACAAATTCTATTAAGCTCCATTTAATTTCGATGAATTCCCATGGAAAGTCTCAAATTTAAATTATTTCCAAAACTTTCCATCTAAAGGCCCTGTCACACCTTGACGATTCAGCCAGCGCATGCCGACGTATCAGAATTGCCCTAAAACGCTGGCATACGCTGAATTATCGATTTTTTTTTTCAATTTTGGGCGTATACATAGCGCATTCATAACGGGTTGGACGTATACATAACGTATCAGTAAATTATATAGAACGTTTCGATAACTTATAGATAACTTATTCCAACGAATGCCTAGCGTGTTGCCGGCGTACACAACTTATGCCCAACGATAGTCTAATTTATGCATAGCGTGCAGCAGCGTATTGCCGACGATCACGTGACGTAGTCTATAAAAAGGCTGGCGCTCGACGTTTCAAATCATAACTGCACTAGACATTGCAGTACCAACATCTGTTTGGGGACTATCCCCCCCCGGTCTAGTTAAAATGGTATAACCCAAGAGGCAAGGTGCGGCTTGCCATCGTTACTGTGAGTTGCTATTCACGCTATTAAAGCAGCAATCAAACGCCATTATGACTTGTGTCATTAATAAACCAAACAACATCAGCGTCATGGCAAAGAAAAGTCTGGGGAGCTCATCAAAGGTCTCGCAGAGGCTCAGCCCATCACAGCCACTGCAGCCTTCGCCAACTACGTGCGTGACAGCCTGGTCAGCATGTCCAAGCGCAAGTTCCGAAAGGCACGGATGTTGGAGAACAGCTAGTAGGTATTCTCGACGTATTTGGACTTATGAGTAACCTACACTTAACGTGTTTGAACGTGTGCAACGATCGCATAACTTACCTATTACTTATGGCCTGCGTATACGGGACGTATAGCCATACGCTGACATACGTCGAGAAATTTTAAGCATGCTTAAAATTTCTCGACGACCTCGACGTACTTCGGCGTATACCAACGTGCTTCAGCGTGCTGTTACGTATACAAAACTTACCCATAACTTATTCGACGTACGCCAGCGTATTTGCCAAATTTTTCCTACGTCGGCATACGCTGGCTAAATCGTCAAGGTGTGACAGGGGCTTTAACTTTGCGGAAATTTACAGAAAATGTCCCTAGATCTTTACAACCTTAAATACAAGTGGAAAAGGGGAATATTTTCACCTAACTGACACTGCTTTCTGTGTGCTCTATTTGCATCTTGCACAGGTGGTTCTCAGGCCACCCACCTCCATATGCAGTCACTCATTACACCGTTAGCGCCAACCTCCTCCAACAAAGCCTCCTCTTTTTCTGTCGCATCTCAGCCTCAGCAAAAAGAACCAAGACGCCTCCGTGCAGCGTGCGCTGAGGAATGTAAATGATGCTTGTTGCCATGGACAACAGCTACCGTTCTTCAGAGGAACTAAACAAACAACAGCCGCATGGCCGTGTTGCAAGGAGCTGGTAAGGGGGAGATGATGACACATGAACAGATAAAAACTAACATTGGGCATTTCTTTCCTCATGAACTCTCACAGAGCTGTAGGGTTCAATGACTGTTGAAATCCTGGCCACTTGCACACAAGCCTTCGTTGGTCACACTAGAGTGAGGAGGGCAATGTGGTGTGGGCCGTGTGGCGCATGCAGCTTTGGTCAATTAAAAAAAAAAAAAAAAAACATTATTGTTACTTGGGGGGTTATGTGCATTTTTCCTCTACAATAGTGGACTCCTGCATACTTGTATTGTTTTGTGTTTTTTGTTATTGTAATGTGTCCGTGGGTGTCTTGAAAGGCGCTTATAAATAAAATGTATTATTATTATTATTACTTGTGGTTCAGCACCCTTTTCAGATTTCAATCGAGATTTTTAAAAATTGTTTGGTGTTTTTGGGGGGATGGAGGGGCAACCCGCATTTTTCATGAAAATGAAAATACAAGAGGTTGACCAACATTTTATTTAAAGAGAAAAAAAGTATTGTAGTAGTCAAAAATACATTTCAGGACAACTAAAATCCTCTCTTGTGAAAATTTGCTGTTGACCAGTCTATTTTTTGCAGATTTTAAATGAAATGTAGGACAAAAATGCACAAAATAACTTCTTGCACGTATTTTGGTTAGCTGTTCAGCAGTTTTGTATTTTGGTGCCTTGAATGCGCACGCACCCTTTTTTATGCACACGCACCCTTTATAAATGGGGAGGGGGTCCGTATTTATTTTGTGATTGCTCAAACACTTTGTTGTTCATTGTTGTGCATTGAGCATGAAATATACTGTGATTCACATTGGGTCAATAAATCACAGACACATGGATGATTTTTGTCCATATTTAAAATGGCATTTTTGTCATAGAGCTGGTTAGGAAGTACATGATACTATGCGGCCCCCAGTAGTACTGATGAAAAACTATGGGCCCCTCCAGCATTTAAGTTGTCCATCCCCGCATTAGAAAGAGCATACTGCAGTCGTACATGGAAAATAAACCGATACCAAATAAATGCTCAAAAAGCTATCAAAATGCCTACTAGTTGGGCCTTGTGGCTACTGCAGCACAATAGGTTTCTTTACATGCTAGTTGGCCAAAAATGGTATGAATGGTGCACATAAATTTCACACAGAATATAGTAGTGGGGGGGGGGGGCATTTTTAATAAGGCAGTCGTGCGTGGCGGTGAGGACAAAAAGCATTCTAGTTAACTGACAATTGAGTGCACCAGACATGTTTGGAGACATTTGTACAGCTGCATGCAACTTGTATGGTGCATTTGGGAAAATATGGATATAATTCACAGGAATATTTGAGTATATCTATATCGTATTTGTCCAAGTCCTCGCCTCGAATGTGAAATTAAGGTGATTAAAATTGAATAAACGCTGCCTTCAGCAGAGAGGTGAAATGGTGCGTGCTGCTGTCAGGGATCGCGGGGAGACGTCAGTGCTGCAAAAGCCCCCATGTTTGTGCCTCACGTTGCACTGCCATCCATCCGTTGAGCCTCTCGACGAACTCATCGACCGCGATGCGGCCATCCGCGAAACCCCGATCGACCTCCATCCCTGACTGACCTCAATTCAATGCCGTACATTCCGACTCTTCCTCACGAATGACTGGGCAGCATCCGTTGTTTGACAGCAGGTGGTGCAAACGACGACTGACGGGGGACTCACCATTATCACCTCCGACCGGGTGACGCTTCGGCCCCGCGACGTCCTCATGACTTCAGAGGGGGCCACCGCAGCCCGAGACCCGACCATTCCATGGACACCCAGCCCGTCAAGGGGTGTGTTTCCTCCGTCGGCGTGGGGCAGGACGACGCGCCTCTCCCGATGATCCGGATGCGGACTAGTCCTCCATGACTGGAGCTCTTTCAAATAGGACGACGAAGAGGAGCACCGCGGGGAGGTCGGCAGACGAAAGTGGAGCGGGCCCGGATGGACGGACGGACGGAGGCGGGATGTCGTGCTTCCCATGAAGAGGGCAGGCAGCCGCTCGTGCCGCCGTCTGGAACACTGTACTGTGTGAAGGCTAAATGCGCCACCCACAGGCTGACAGTCGAAAAACACCCACCTTCTCGAAAAAGACACAAAAAATAGTCTTAGAGACACTCCTCACCTAGAAAAGTACTCAGAAAAACATAATTTTCATTTTAAAGAAAGTTTTTTAAAAAGTTGCACAAATATTCCCTCACCTGAAAAAAGGGCGATAGGGTAAGTAGCCCATGGACTGGTCCCAACACTGCAGAATAGCATTCGTCATTGTTGCATACTACACATTTTAGAGTGCCCACCCATTTGTGCACGATAAGGCATAAGAAGGGTGCACTAAAGAATATTGATCAACAAAGTGTACAGAACGACATCAAACCGTGCATTCATCTTGTAATTGTCATGAGTGTAATTACCTTGTGGCTTTGTTTATTGTAGTTGAGCGAAAACTGGCTGAATTTATTTGTCCAGGTCTTCTCACTCACAGTTAAGCATTTCTTCAGCCTAACATGCCGCTCTGTGAGGCAAAACGGGCGGCGGGGGGCCTCGGGCAGTGCACGTTGGTAGGTTGACCATGGACAAAATCTCTTCTCGACATCATGACAATGAACGTCATGTTCGCTACAATACCTGAAGTGTCCAGAGGAGGGCGACTAAGAATACTTATTTTGCATGACCAGTTTCGGCCATGTTCTGCAAGTGAGCCACTCGCCGATATCCTATCTGCAAGTGGTCTAATAACAGGAGTGCGAAGGGAACTAAAGTAAAATATATGCTTGGTTTTTATTCAGTGTTTTTTTTTTTTCACATCACAACGTACACTATGCAAGTTAATAAAAGAGGGAAAATGAATAGCGTGCAGCTTTTCATTGGTACTGTGTGAAGTTATGAAAATGTCTTGTGTATTGACAGTAAAGTATGTAAAAGTCAACTATGTTTGAGTCACCAACAAAGATGAATAAACTCGCAAAATACCAAAACAAAATCCGTCATTAGATTTTGTGGTAGAAGTTAAGGATTAAACAAGCGTAGAGTAGCGTCTATCATGTGCCAAAGTCTAACAAGACATTTCAACCTTGTTTTGGGTGTTACAATATATTGTAGTCAGGAATACATACAGGACGTGATGTGGGTTTTGTTTTATAAGTGTTATGTATTATTTTCATGCACTTGAAAAGGTCCTTGTTAATGTAACTACTGGTTAGATCTTTCTAACTGAATATGACAAATAAAATTGAATTGAAGAGAATCTATTAAGGTAAGTCACTGATGGTGTAGTGTTACGCTCGCCTGAGTTGTGTGCGGGCACCGGGAAATCGGTTTCCACTCGGGAAGGGAGTGGATGTGGGGTGTGAATGGTTGTTTGTCACTATATGTGCCCTGCGACTGACTGGCAACCAGTTCTGAGTTTTGTCGGCCTTCCGCCCAAACTCAGCTGGCATAGGCTCCAGAAACCCCCCCACAACCCTGTTCAGGATAAGCGGTGTTGAAAATGGATGAATGTACTAAGTGAACAGTAATGAGAAAACTACTTGTATCAAATCCTTTTGTTGTTGCCTTTGTCTTAAGCTCCACCTTTTTGTTCTGTGCTGGATGCAGTTTTTGGTTTCATTTCCTCAGGCTCTTTGCAGGAAACGAAGGTCGATGGGCTTCGCAGGAATGAGTAGCGTTCTCGTTTTGGCGTGGACGGTGGCACAGTCGTCTCCCCTCGGCCGGACCTCGAAGTGCTGCATCAGCTGCCAACAACAAGTTGGCATTCCTGACTAAGTTCTTAGCACTTTAAAATTCCGGTCGCGTGATATGCTTACCCTGCACAGAGCAAAGTACATCTCCATCTCGGCCACTCTCTTACCCACGCAGCCTCGCACGCCCACGCCAAAGGGGATGAAGCTGTATGGGTGGTGCCGGAAGGGGCCTGGCGTCACCCTACCGGTGCGAAGCCATCGCTCTGGCATGAACTCATCAGCATGGTCGAACTGTGTGTGGTCGTGGCTAACGACGTAGTGGCACAGGTGGAACTGAGTCTGGAAGCAACATGGCACAAGTGTGTCCTTTGGATCTCACAGCGGCATGTGAAAGCATCTAACTGTAATTTCGATTCATCCATTCAAACATTTTCTATAGCACTTAAACCTTGTTTTGGTCACCGGTGAGCTGGAGAGCGATGGGAATGCCATTCAGCCTCGCCCACCAAAACGGTGGAGTGTTTTTTTTTCTTTGTAGGAAAAATAGCACTCAATAATACTGTACTTTATAAATACATAGACAATAAAACAGTGTCAGTGATTACCTGAGTGTAACATGCTTTTGCACCTCACCCCAGCACCACCGCCTTGATAAAGTAACAGATACTTTCCTGATTACCTCATTTTAAAATTAAAGTTAGATTAGAGGTTATTTGTATAGTTACATTTAGCAGATAACGACAGTCTTTCTAGACTTCGCTTAACAAATACATTTTCTCAAATAAACGCAGTCTTTTTGCGTGACATCTTTAAGTATTGCTGTTGTAACAACAAAACAAAATCTTTAGAATACGCTGTACATTGTTTATCACTAGAACGATTACGTTTGAGGTCATCCTGCACTAACACAACCTGGTGAGACACTTGTGAATGCATATTGTGCTGACATGCTTTTTTGGTTTCTTTTTTTTATTAGTTATTGTCGATAGCACCGCATGAGCAAAAAATCTTAGTATTTTGTTATGAGCTGGCACAAACTCAAAAGTGACTGTATTTCCAGCTTAAAAATGCAAAACTCTTGCTGAAAACATGACAGGACACATTTGTGATGGCGCTCTCTCAGACGGCAATGTGAAGATGAAAATTCCCAGGATGCCTTCCCATCTTCAAGTTGTAAATACCAGTTCCCCTTTCTTACGTGTTGCTGGTCCGATAAATGTAACTGTAATCTGATTTCTTAACTGGAAAAAATTAAGGCATTAGATTGGTTGTTACTTTTAAATGTTACATTCCGAGCCCAACTGAACCACGCATGAGCAAGCACAAGGCAACAGAGGCAAGGAATCCTTTCTAAGGAAGAAACCTCGAGCAGACTGCTGACTCTGTGTGCCAGTACCTTCTTTGGGAACCAGTAGTTGTCTACCACCACCTCATTTTCTGTAACAAAGCGTCCGTTGCCAGGAACAACAGGATACAAGCTGGAGCGAAAGAACATTTCAGAGAGTCAGCTCACATGAGAGAACAGGACTAAAAACATTTGGTGTGCATTGAACCCTGAACTGGGTGGGTCCAAATATTTATGCAAAGTGGAGCACATGAGACAGCTCACCGTAACGTCTCTTTGATGACAGCCTTCAAGTAGGGCATTGCTTGAAGGTCGTCCACGCTGGGCTTACGTCTGTCGGCACACACGGCATTTATCTCCCTGTAGAGTCGATCCTGAACTCGCGGGTCCCTCGCCAAGTGGTACAAGGCCCAAGACAAGGTGTTGGAGGTCTGACATCATCATAACACAGCAACAGGTTCACTTTGGATCACAGTAGAAGACCATTTTAGCATTGGACGCGGCCCAAGATATGCTATCTTTGACAGCGGCTGTCCCAGTAAGACAAACACGTCTCAGCCTGACGTGTTAATTCAGCTAAATTCACGCAGCTACTTGTAGGCTCCGATGAGGGAATCAATCTGCAGCCAACTCAAAACGGGTGGAGTTGATGGCAGATTGATTCCCTCAACGAAAAAAGATCCATGTCTTATGACACCATTGCTCAAAAAACAGACAATTTCTCTCTGTATTAACATCTTTATGTTGCTGTTCCATAATGTTTTATATGAATCCAAAGAGCCTATGCTCAACCTCAAGTGAAATGATTTTATCTGGGGCTTTTTTGATTGTTGAAAAAAAAATTGTCTTAGTCCCATGGCTTTTATTTGATCAAACAGGCCGTTTCAAACACTTTAAAGTGGAGCGCCTGAATTTGATTTGTCGCTCTGACTTCTCTTGAACTTCATTTGAAACTATTGTCTGTGTACTTGGTTGTTTTTGTATTTCAATTGGGAGTTTATGGAAAAGCGGAACCAACTCCCCTTGTAGTCCATATTAAGTTTGATTGCACTACAGTAATAAAATGCCCTTAAAAAAATAAATGAATAAATTAAAAAAACACTACAAGACCATGCACCATAAGTGCATCTGGATGGACCACCTTTGTGTTTACATTCCACATGTTAAGTCATCCATTCTGAGGACCTTCTTGTGGCCAAGGAGTATAAAGTTACGAAAATGAAAACACAAATTCACATGTTAAATATGTTTCAAAACTCTCAACACATTTACAAAGCACTAAACAACCATTGCAACCGTGTTTTATGTGCTGTGCATAATGAGTGCCTGGATTGGCTGACGCAAGTGGCCTTGAAATCCAGTACTTCCACATTCCACAGACACGTGCCGCTGCTCTAGAGTACAGTACCTCCTTTTGATTTTTAAATGGTTGTTTTTAAAATAATGTTCTTGTTGAGTCTTTCTACACTATATGTACTGTACTGCTTTTTAAATGTCGCACACAAGAAATATACGTACCAAATTTAGAAAAATATTAAAACTAGTCAAAATTAAACTAAAAAGAAGGATTTGGGGAGAAAATTAAACTATTGAACCAAATCAAGCTAACTCTATTAAAAAAATTGAAAATGAAATAAAAATAATTAATGAAAAATCCAAACTTATTATAGCCCTGCTTAACTCACATCAACATATTCCCTCGGCACCAAGATGACGACAAAAACAGCAGGCAAGTTTTTGCAAATAATGGAGGGTAGATTCCACTGCCCGAAAACATAAATATAGTGAACTAGGGCCAGATCGAGTAATCGTCCGGCTGATTTATTCATGCAGTATATACTCTTAAGGATGTGCTGGAGCCTATCCCAGCTGTCTTTGGGCAGTATGCGGGGTACACCTTGAACTGGTTGCCAACCAATCGCATAGCACACATAGACGAACAACCACTTGCACTCAGACTCACACCTAGGGACAATTTAGAGTGTTCCATCAACCTGCTATGCATGTTTTTGGAATGTTGGGGGAAACCGGAGTACCTGAAGAAAACCCACGCAGGCACAGGGAGAACGTGCAAACTCCATGCATGAAGGCCAGAACCCGCACCTCTGCACTCTGAAGCGGACATGCGTACCATAGTGGGTTCTTCAGTTAGTTCATGACATATTATGAAAATCGATTGTGAATCAATTGGTGATCGGAATTTAAGTCTGCCAAATTTCGGAATTGCATCGGCCTAAAAAAAAAAATAAATAAAATCTAAATTAGTCAAGCCCCGATGTGAACAAATATGCTGGAAAGCGCTGTATGTGTCTGAGCTTGTCCTGTGAAGGTGTATCAGAAGTTGTTATCACCGTGTCAACTCCGCCCAGCAGCAGCTCGGTCACACTGATGTAGATCTCAGATCGGGTTATCTTGTCGGAGGACAGCAGGTAGGTCAGGTATAAGCCGTCTGTCAGCTCACCCCGCTCGGTCTGGGTTTGGATGTCAGCCAATCTGCTGTCGATGAGCTTCTGCGCTATAGCGTCAAAATTCATTGTGAGCTCTTTCAACTCAAAACCGAAGGAAAGTTCGGACCCAATGCTTCACACAAAGTTGTATGCGCAACTGTGAAAAACCTGACAGTGATCCAGTGCAGTACATACAGTAAAGTACAGCACAGTGCTTAAAGAGGAAGTCAACCCCAAATTTTCTTGACGAGAATATGTTCTATGCAGCTCCACTTGTCTAAACGCGGCATTCTGATTAATTTGAGTATGTGGAATATGTGTTTCGCAGTAAAATCCACCCATTTTGTCCATCTCAGGGGGCGGCCATTTTGCCCTTTGCTGATGACTGAAAATGATATAATAAATTGCTCGGGCTCAGGTAACGACCAATCATGGCTCAGCTTCACAAAACAGGTGGACATACTATAAAACAACAACATGTGTAATGTGTTTTTTTAACATATCTAGCATTATTATAATTGTTATTTTTTTTAAACTTTCTAAAAACCTTGCCAAAAAAAACAAAACATTGACAAGTCCTGTTCCAGCCTACCAATATCATAGAGGTTGTCCCAGGCCTGAACAAAGCGTTTCCAGAAAGGAAGGATGCGACGGGTCCAGCGTGGAAAGATAACAACAATCTCAGAGAGCGTCAGCATGTCGTTGACGGCAGCGATGAAGCGCTCCGTGTCTTTCGGAAGGTCCTCCTGGAGGCAGCCCAGCCTGGTCTCAAACAAAATGTAGGAAATACCTACATGATGGCGTTTAGGAGAACTTGCAACAGCACCGCACCTCCACTGTTGCCTCCAGCATCACCGCAGAAGCAACTCACCTTCAAAGCCAAACTTGTAGAGCTCAGCGGTCACATCAGAAACAGAAACTCGGTCTGGACTACGAGCGCGCAGAAACTCAATGCGTTTAAGCAGATCTTCGACCACCTGGTGGATGATGGGAGCGTAGGCCGACACTTCCTGCAGCTTCAGCATTTTTGGGTTCAGAGCACTGCGGATCCTGTACCACTCCTCCCCCTTGCTGAACAGTCAAAGTAATCAAAATGTCACCATTTAGCCTTATTAACCAAATCACAGGAAGCTTCATGTGTTTTTATATTCCTATATTCAAGTGAAGTTACAATGTTCAAACTGTGCACAATGTTACAGTGGAGTAAACTATTCCCATCTAGTCCGTTTAATGCACAGTACAGTCTGTTTTTATTACTACTGTTCATTTGTATTTAACTTTTAAGTCCACAGTCTGTGCCTGCATGGGTTTTCTCCGAGTACTCTAGTTTCCTCCCACATTGCAAAAACGTGCATGGCAGGTTAATGGAACACTCCAAATTGTCCCGAGGTGTGAGTGCGAGTCAAAATGGTTGCTCGTCTCTGTGTGCCCTGTGATTGGCTGGCAACCAGTTCAGGGTGTCCCTCCTCACCTACTGCTCGAAAACAGCTAGGATTGGGTCCAGCATGCCCGCGAACTTCGTGAGAATAAGTGGATTGGAAAATGGATGGATGGATGAACTCTTTGTTTTTAAACATGTATCTAGGTACGCTTTTATGTGCAATACATTTGAATTTAATCTTATTTTAAAGACAGTAGTGTTTTTCCCCCTATGGTTCAGTGCAGGGATAACGTCATCAAACTGCATAATGTTACAATGGCTTTTTACTTCTTTAATTGAGGATATTTTTTTTTCTTTTCATGAAGAGTACAGTGCATTTTTAAGTTTCTTGTCTTTTATATTGTGTTTTTTTAAATTATGCTGAAATAAAGGACATTTCCATAATGTGCAAGTCATACCTTTTTCCCTGCATTAAAGCACATTGTTGGTTTTCAAACTGTGCATAATGTTCCAAAGGGTTACAATCATGTTAAATTTACATGTTGTGCTTACAATAATAGTGAATATACTATTTCGCAATAAAACACTTTATACAGTTTATAAGAATGTGACTGACAAAGCTGATTCACAGAAGATGTTTGTACCCTGGAGGTACATGTACTCACTCTACATGCAGACCGTAGGCTTGTCCCCTCAGGTCCCTGTATTCCTTCCAGTGTGGCAACTCTGCTCGCACAGGGTAGCGTCCTTCCTGATATATCACCTGAGCAATGAGCTCAGGACTGGCCACATTGACCAAGTCAAATTGGCCAAACTTGGAGCGCCAGATGGGCCCATACAGATTCTTCTGTACACCCTAGAGAACAAGGTCAGGTGAAGGGAAAAATGCAGAGGCTCCCATGGGACGTCGGAGCTGACATACAGTATGATTTTTGCAGGTTCATTAGGGCATGCGGTGTAAGAATATGTTGTCACGGTTAGCATCGTACTTACTGGTTTTGGTTTTCATACAAATATTTACTGTACTCCTCTCAACTGCCTTTGCTTTGCTTCTGTTGGCCTGTCTTATGCCCAGTTGTGTGCAAGTGTGGAATGGACACTTTATTTTTTTAATTTTCTGAGGTGCATATTCCAAAATATCAAATTTCACAAATGCTCCTGAAGCTCAAGCTAACCGCTGTGTGCCTGAAAAAACACAGCAAATGATTGTCCCCCATTTGTCACACCTTTTTTTCTCAGATGTGTTGTTATTCCTCAGGTGTGGTGGTTTCTTAAAATAATTTTTAAAAATGCAAACTCCCCCTTTTAAGTAGAAGAGTTTCAGACCCTTGAACACGAAAAGACTGGTAAAAGTAGAAGTACTGTCGAAGTACTAATTAAACTCCTTAAGTAAATGTAAAAAAATAATAATAATATAGAAAAAATAGCATGCAAAATAGGCTCCTTCTGTTCTTAACTTAGATAGTGCTTGAACGGAGAAGGAAAACTGTGGCAGGTTGTTTAAGAGCTTGTCTTGACATTTATGCTATCAAAACATAATGTTCCGGCCTCTTCCCATACCTTTGCTAATGTTTCGACTAACAAAAAACTTGTCATTTAGCGAAAGCTAACTCCTTGAAAAATGCACCTTAAACTTTTTAGAGTGGCACAAAACACAATGTGTTTACCACAAATAATTAAGACGAATGCCGAAAACATTGAACAAGTCTGAAATACAGGGTACATGAAGGGGGAATACAGTATATTGCTTTTCTACTTTTAATCTGCTGCGTCAACCTGAAGATCTAAATCAATACATGAATGGCAATGTCAACCACAGTTGACTTTACCTCCCTCTATTTGTCTTTTGTTTTTTTACACTGTATGAAATAAGAAGCAGCATTTTACAAAAAGTACAACATTTTTTTAAATGTGGCGTAGGAGTAAAGAGTCTCAAGGAGAGAAAACAGAAAACTACTGTACTTGGTATACTTCGTTACTTCATACTACAGTACTCTTTGTAGGTGAGTGATAATGAGAAAGGAAATTGCGCAGGAAAGAAAGCGAATACGCCGAATACACCGTGCAAAGGGTTCCATTAATTAGAGACCCACGAATAACAAAATAACAAAGAGCATGATTTGTTTTATATTAACTCCTCATTTGAGCATTTTAAAAATCGGCAAGTACACAACATGCACAAAGACCTTCAATTATAAACCAACTGGAAGGATTTTTCAAATAAATCCGTAGAATTACACCACTTCGAGCCGAACCCAGCAGGCGGAAGGTCCGGCCCGTGGTTCTGCTTACCTGCAGCAAGTGGCTCTTGTCCGCATAACCTTTGACAAATAACCAGAAAAGTGTTTTGGACAAAGTCGGTCCGGGCAAGTCATCGATAGTCTTCAGTTTGGCCGCTTCAGCCCTTGTTTGTACGAGTGTTCTGGTCCCGACCGAACCTCCGCGTTGACAGAGTGCAAACAGGCGAGGCGGAGAGAGCGACATCTTTTTTGGTTTGAGCGCCCAATATATTTTGCGAAGAACCGCTGACGGTGTACCGTACTGGAGTTTGTTTTGGTTTGGGCGTCAATCTGTAATCACTCACGGTGTTGCATTTAATGCCACCCAGTGGACTTTACGCAGAAATGCATCGCAGGGATTTTTTCCCCCTCCATTACATTAAAGCAGTGGTTCTTCATCTGGGTTCGACGGAACCTCTGCCATGGAGGTTAAAACATACCTGACTCAAAATGTCAATTAGTTATGACACGCCCACTTGGCCATCGCTGACTGCAGATGATCACATTGCTTGTCCAATCAGTGCGATGGGAAATTGAGTTCGCTCAGTGCTCACGGTGTGACTGCCGTGTTAGTACCTCATAGAATAAAAAAAAATACAATTACAGTATACATATGCCATGTACCGGTAATTTTATTTACTTTTAATAAATGTGTTTTTCAGTGTCTTGGATTTGTAAAAAATATTGTTTATTTTTCACTAAAGAAGGGGTCGGTGAACGTGCATATGAGCTGAGCCTGGTTGGATTCGGTACATCTAACAAGATTAAGAACCACTGCATTTAAACTACGTGTGCGATGCACGTCAGGGGCATAATTCGGTTAAAAAAAAAAGACAACTGTGCGGTAGCCAAATGGATGAATAACTGTTTATTTATGGTGTGTGGCTTCGACAAAGCCAGCCTCATAGACTGGAATGTTAATACAGGAGTTCGGTTAATGCAATGGGTTACATCGTCATCTGTGAGGTAGAAATAAGGTTGCTATCACTTCTGGGTAAAACAATTACATGTATTTACTGAAAACCATACAACAGATGAAAACAAAAAATGGACATACTATATGCCATAAAAATGTTAGCCCGAGAATACTCAAACCAGAAAAATGAAGAAAAAATAAGATCACATTTATTCCAAAATGGAGGTGTTCATACTAATATGTTAAAGCCACAACATTTAAATAACGTATTTCATACAGCATTTAATAAAATGCAACGAGCCACTTCTTCATGCACAATGATGCACTATAAAATGATGGTTAATAGAGCAGACAGCATAAACATTATAAAATTGCTGAAAAACAACATGCACTCATTTTAATGAAATTACATGTACAAAGGGTAAGTTCCCACCAACACCTTTACAAACAGTCTCAATGAGTATTAAACCCAAATATTACCATTCACATGCACTAGAACTTATTTCTGGTTCGCATGTCCGCCTCACAATACAAAGATCCAGGGTTCAATTCTGGGCTCTGGCCCTCCTGTTTGTAGTGTGCATGTTCTCCCCGTGCCTGCGTGGGTTTTCTCCGGATACTGCGTTTTCCTCCCACATTCCAAAAACATGCATGGCAGGTTAATGGAACACTCTAAATTGTTCCAAAGTGTGATTGTGAAAATGAATGGTTGTTTGTTTATCTGTGCCCTGTGTTTGGTTGGCAACCTGTTCAGGGTGGACCTCTCCCTCCCCCCACTGCCCGAAGACGGCTGCAATGTGCTCCAGCATGGTCCTCAAGAGGATAAGTAGCTCGGATAATGGACAGATAGATTCTCATTCTCGTTCATAGATACATTTTCTGACCCATCACAAAAGCAGAAAGCAGCTGCATAAAGTCTTCAAGACAATGCACTTGAGACTTGGCTTCCAACGATATTTTTTCTTTTGCCCCCCCCCCCCTAAAATTAGGGAATCCTGCCCCAAATGACTTAAGTACACTTAGTATGCAACAAGCAAAATTGTTCAGAACAATTTTGTAGTTTTCAGAAAACATACAAAACGCAAAGAGTGCAGTCAGGACAGAGGTGTAAGATTTCCACAAAAGTAGGCTGATGTGCACTTAGCAAACTTAAGCACAAAAACAGTAGCATAGCTACACTTAAGCAAGTGTGTAAAAATAAACGCTTTTGATAAATAAACATACAAAATGGAGACAAACAGTCAAGAGACAATGACAGGACAGGAAATAAAGAAATTGTGATTGTCAAAGGGAAAAGTGATGAGGTGATTGCACGGGATACATTAGCCATGAATTGATTCAAGGCCAGAAATACATGTGCATAACAGAAGCACTCAGAACATCAGCGATGCCATTCAGCAACAAAAATATAAACCTGATACAATTTAAGAATTTGGCCAATTGTGTGAAAGAAAGCTAAAAAGCTCAAAACTGGAATAAATACATCAAGGATAATATCCGTTACCTATGAAAGCACTTTGCTTAAGGCCCTGTCACACCTTGACGATTCAGCCAGCGTATGCCGACGTTCAGATTTTCCCTAAAACGCTGGCATACGCTGAATTATCGATTTTTTTTTTCAATTTTGGGCGTATACATAGCGCATTCATAACGGGCTGGACGTATACATAACGTATCAGTAAATTATATAGAACGTTTCGATAACTTATAGATAACTTATTCCAACGAATGCCTAGCGTGTTGCCGGCGTACACAACTTATGCCCAACGATAGTCTAATTTATGCATAGCGTGCAGCAGCGTATTGCCGACGATCACGTGGCGTAGTCTATAAAAGGCTGGCGCTCGGCGTTTCAAGCCCCTGTCACACCTTGACGATTTAGCCAGCGTATGCGGCGTAGGAAAAATTTGGCAAATACGGCTGGCGTCGTCGAATTAAGTTATGGGTAAGTTTTGTATACGTAACAGCACGCTGAAGCACGTTGGTATCGTCGAAATGCGTCGAGGTCGTCGAGAAATTTTAAGCATGCTTAAAATGTCTCGTCGTATGTCAGCGATATGGCTATCGTCCGATATCGCAGGCCATAAGTAATAGGTAAGTTATGCGTCGTTGCTGCGTTCAAACACGTTAAGTGTAGGTTACTCATAAGTCCAAATACGTCGAGAATACCTACTAGCTGTTCTCCAACATCCGTGCCTTCGGAACTTGCGCTTGGACATGCTGACCAGGCTGTCACGCGCGTAGTTGGCGAAGGCTGCAGTGGCTGTGATGGGATGAGCCTCTGCGGTTCTTTGATGAGCTCCCCAGACTTTTCTTTGCCATGACGCTGATGTTGTTTGGTTTATTAATGACACAAGTCATAATGGCGTTTGATTGCTGCTTTAATAGCGTGAATAGCAACTCACAGTAACGATGGCAAGCCGCACCTTGCCTCTTGGGTTATACCATTTTAACTAGACCAGGGGATAGTCCCCAAACAGATGTTGGTACTGCAATGTCTAGTGCAGTTATGATTTGAAACGTCGGCGCCAGCCTTTTATAGACTACGTCACGTGATCGTCGGCAACGTCGGCGCCAGCCTTTTATAGACTACGTCACGTGATCGTCGGCAATGCGCTGCTGCACGCTATGCAGCAGCGTATTGCAGTTCGAAAACACGGATGTTGGAGAACAGCTAGTAGGTATTCTCGGCGTATATGGACTTATGAGTAACCTACACTTAACGTGTTTGAGCGTGTGCAACGATCGCATAACTTACCTATTACTTATGGCCTGCGTATACGGGACGTATAGCCATACGCTGACATACGGACGAGAAATTTTAAGCATGCTTAAAATTTCTCGGCGATTCTCGGCGATGCCGGCGTATACCAACGTGCTTCAGCGTGCTGTTACGTATACAAAACTTACCCATAACTTATTCGGCGTCGCCAGCGTATTTGCCAAATTTTTCCTACGTCGGCATACGCTGGCTAAATCGTCAAGGTGTGACAGGGGCCTTACAGATAAAAAATGGAGGTCTGTTGTGCTGCTATTACACAAGTAGACCTATGCACCTGATAGATGCTCTCCCTCCAGTTGTTAGTTAAATGTGTTCATAGAGAAATTTAAAAAAAAATAAAACAAGAGATAAGCAAAGGCATTGCAACGCATATTTATATTCCATAACATTTGGAATTGCTTAGACTAAATGCACATGACCAGGTATCAAATACCAGTTTGTACCGCAAGGCAATTCATACGTATTAAAACATACATTTGAAATGCAGGCAAAAATTTAGATGTCATATGTTCGTTTTTACACTGTCTTTAGTTGGATTCTTTATTATTCCATCTTTAGATCAAATGCAATTTTGAACCATTGGGTTTCATTCTTGAGATGAGAGTATGCCTCCAAAGGCTTTAGGATTTGTACATCATGAGGCCACTGTAGGATGCTCAACACAGTTTCAACACAAAACCTGGAGCAACCCTCGAGGGAACAAAGAGTACCTGAAGTGGAGATTTGGAAATGTTTTTCCTCATCACTCAGCGGGGTCGACATCCTGGCTGTTATACTCAGCTGTTTCCATCTTGAGGATGTAGGGAATGATGCTGTCAATCGAGACGTTGCCGATCAAGCCAGTAAAGAAGAGCTCCTCGGTGATGTTGGAGTTCATGAGGCGCAACGCCGGGAGTCGAGTCAGGATGCGAGTCAACCTGAAGATGGATGGAGACACACACGCACGCACGCGCACGCACGCACGCACGCACGCACGCACGCACGCGCACGCACGCACGCACGCACGCACGCACGCACGCACACACACACACACACACACACACACACACACACACACACACACACACACACACACACACACACACACACACACACACACACACACACACACACACACACACACACACACACACACACACACACACCATAAGTGCAGAGTGAAAAACAAAGTCTGGTAGTTTTAGGAGCATGACAAATTAGTGATTTGCAAAATGTGACACGAGTACAATTAGTGGTATGTGGGCTCTCTCTAGTGGTAAGTGAAGTAATCACTGGATGGAATACAAATAAAATTTAGTTTTAAAACATGAAATTCAACGAAACATGCAAGAATAAAATTGGTACCTATGCATATAGCCTGTTTACTTTTTAAAATCCAGTACACTACATTTTTAAGTATAGTTCGGTTGTATTTGACTTCTGAATACAATACATTTGCATTTAATGTTTGCATTTAACCGTTTGTAAAATTATCTACTGTCAAACTAAACATAAAACAAAGAGAATTGAGAACCATGGGCATGTAATTCAGTACATCGTACAATTTTCATTTAACTGAATACAGTAATGTCGGTAGTTTTATCATTTTCCAATATTTAAGTACCGTGTTAATATAGCTTTTAGGAATAGAAATCTTTCTACATTGAGAGCTAAGGATTTTGGGAGTCACTATACAGAAAGTAGCAATGCCTTTTATACCTGTACGTGTCATCTGGATATGTTTTCTGCACATAGTCCTGTAGCTCCATCAAGGCTTTTTCTTGAAACTTTTCCACCTGTCCGCTGCAGTCTACGCCAGGGTGATCTGTTGACATCATACAAATGCATTTCCGTTTTGTTTTTCTGCTTTTGTATTCCTCACATCCACATCATTTGACTATTCACAGCAGTGGTGAGACATAAAGACTCACCGGGACTGAACAAGACGATGGCCTTCAAGTAGGCATACTCATAGTTGTCTGTCTCCAATCTCGTCATGCTGTTGCAAAACTCCTGGAACTTCCAGATGTGCTCCATCACCTGCTTCACTCTCTCCCCTGACAGCTTGTCTACAGGTCACACAAATTTACGGGACAACAAGGTCTGTGTCAACCATGCTGGATGGATCACCATCAGGTGTCAGCAATCACACAGTTCTGGGTGATATGGTGGTGCTTTGAGAAACAAGTGACCCGTCATTAGCGTTTTTATTTGGCTTTGACTTGCAAACAATTCTTCAAAAAAAGAGACGTCAGGCTGTTTGTTGCCACTTGCAGTTGAAGTTTACTTTCAAATTAAACAGAAAAGACGATGAACGTGTTGTGTATTTGAAACAACCACATACATTTGCCTTAAAGCCTGCTAGCAGAATGCTAACACATAATGGAAAACACCACAAACAGGCTAGCTAATAGTAGCGACGTGACCCGATTACCTACTCATGACAGTCTGTCAAAAGGCTGAGTCAGTTTGGAACGGCCATTTCAACCTGAATACAACGCAGCAAGAATTTAAAAAATCGGATGAGGGCTTCCAGAGAAATTAAATTTTTTGCGTGAGCCAAAATGGGAACGATTTTGGAGATTGCCTTTCGAACTGTCGGTCAAAAGACATATTCAAATTACTGTAAAGCAGTACAACTTGATTAGTTCTCAAGAGATATTTTTTCTGGGGGATTTTAGAGGTCATTTTCATAAAAATGTCACAAAGATGGTCACCACATGTCACATTCCAAATTAGCATCCACGTTGCAGTTATCAGCAACGGATACAACGGAAACAAATGTTGGAACAACACATGTAGACAGAGAATATAACAATATTTAGAGCAGCCTTCCTCAACTGGCGGACCGCGATCCACGACCGGACCGCCGACCTCCTCTGTCCGGACCCTCGACAAATTGTATAAAATAATAAATTATAAAGTGATTTTTACGTTATACATTTTATATTTGTGGACTATAATCTGCGCATTACCGCGATCGCTTGTTAAAATTATCCGTTGTATTCTTTGCGTGCACTAACAGATGTATTGCAGAGGACCGCAGCAGCGCGGCTGTGAGTTGTACAATGTTTGACTAACTGGAGACCCTGGCTGAGCAGGGCATGTCGGCGATAACGATGCGCTGATTGGCTCCTCTGAACTTAAGGTGTGCCCATACATAAGCGTCAGCACGCGTCTCTCCCAATACACACGCATTCAAAATGGATGATTGTGTCAGGAAACAGACACATGCGCGACGCCACAGTGTGCTCACAGCTTCAGTCCAGGAGAGCCGCACACAGACAATTAGACAAGACGAATTGCGGGAGGTTTCGATTGTGTGCAGTTTTGCTCCCGCCTACCCGGGGATCTTTGCAGCTGTTTAACAGCATAACACCGCAACATGGTAAATGAACATCACAATGGCGTCCTCAAATAATATTTGCATGCCTCAGACATTGCATTCACCTTTGGTGGAAGAACAACACTGCACATTCCTGTGCTCCCTTGTGTCAGTATTTAAAATGTTTTTTAACTCCTCTTCTAATATATTTGTCAGTGATTTCAGAGGGGATCTGAAAAGGGGAATTGTACAAATGAAAAGGATATTTTTGTTTTCATGCTTAGTATTTATTTTGGTAAAATTAGTATTTTGTTTTGTTTTTGTTAAATTAAGGGGGAAAAAAGACAACTACTGTTTAACAAAGTTACAGTAAAAATGTCTTATTTCCCTAAAAGGGCTATTTCTATTATTAAGCAGGCACAACTTAACAAAATAAAAGAGTTCCTGTGCCTCAACACAATACCTCTCATTATTTGCTGTGTACTGGCAAAGTGAATAATTGTTATTTTCATGCACCCCATTATTGGTTGGTTGTGAGGAGTGTTGATTTGTATAAGCTTGGCTTGACCATACTAAATGGGCATATAGCCCTGCTCCCCAAGACCGCCGGACCTTGGTCTTCTTATAAAAAAAAAAAGTGGACCTACAGCATTTCTAGTTGAGGACCACTGATTTAGAGGCATTCATTCTTTATCCTCTGCAAAGAACGAATACTATTAACTGTTGCTGACTGGGGAGCGGAGACCAACTCCATGTGTATACAACTATGTATAATAATACATTTTATTTATGAAGAGCTTTATTGGATACTCAGACATTCAACAGTACAGGATTGAAAATATATACAAAAGAAAGATATGTATTTTTTTTAAATGCCACCTCTTTTATACTGCCCTGAGAAGGCCAAGTCACCCAAACCAGGAGGAACACAATGATATCCATTGAATGGAAGCAAAGAAAATGCGACAAAAACTGTTTGATTTCTTGACTTTCTATTTAGTTATATCTTACTGCATGTTCTTATAAATTAGAATTATATAGTGTTTTCGTATTTAAAACAAATTTCAAATATTTGTTGCTTTTGGGAGGAGGCTGTAACGGAGTACTGGTATTCTATTTACTTCAACCGGAAAAGATGATTTGAGAATTGTTTTGAGTGACGCAAATGGTCATGTAACGGATTAAATTTGTATCTCAAGGAACAATTTTATCACAATTTTAAATTGACTTGAAAATGTGCTACCACTACCAGCACTAAAGAGTGCAACAAAGTTATTCCGTTTTTTTTTCTGATCAAGTGACTCCCAAGTTAGATTAGAAGATTGATGAAGGTGGTGTGGCAAGACTTGCAGTTAGCTGGAGTTGCAAAGGACAGGGAGAGATGCAATAGTAGACGTCTACCTGCCAAATAGTGACTCGCATCTACTTTGCTTCAGCGAGTCATCAAGACAGTAGTGTTAAGGCCCAAGGCAAAAAATAGGAGGGAATACATTGTTTGACTAAAACATCCGGTGATCTTCACCTGTGAATTGGGCATATTTTGACATTACAAATGTTGTCGTTCTGTCCTACTGTGAAATGAAGATAGCGGTGGCCAATACCATCCTGGATGCTGCTTTGAAGGTGGTTGACAATGGCAGCCAAGATGGTGGACAGGTTCATCACGTGAGCACATTGAGCGAGACCCAGAGTGAAGAGCTCGTTCCAGCAGGCTCGCACCAAATTGGTGTTTTCTTCCTGCCTGGTAAAAAACCATGACAATGAACTAGATGTTGTGCTTCATGTCTGTCACATGCATGCTTTTTGCCTCTGGCAGCTTGGCTCCAAAAGTTGCCACCTGCATATGGTCGTTTTCTAAAAATGTGTTCTCTAACTTAAACCAATTCGATGTTTTGATAGGAAATGGAGGAATAATATAAAGTTTAATAAATACTGTATCTTGTGGTCCCATTTTTGGGTTGAACCTTATATTTACTAAAATAACCCCCCTATTAATTTTAATGCATGGTAACGTTTTAGGAAAAATGTGAGATCAAGTTGCTGACTGGGCTGTCCCTTCCACCCACCAGTTGCTATTGAGTGATACACCAGATCGCTTGCCCCGGGATGTAAATCTGTTTTTTCTTGTTTTTTTTCCTCGCTATGTGACCCTAATAAGCTGTCATAGAAAGAAAAGAAAAAATGTCGGATTGAAACACCTTGCGTTGGTATTGACCCTGGAAAATTGCGAGAGTGACAGATTCCTTGGAATCTGATCAAGAAAATGCTGCATTGAATTGGAGAGACAGCTGGGCCAAAAAGGTTTTTAATGCTCGAACATCACTGCTTCGCCTCTTGCAGGCAAGGTTGCCTGTCCGCATTCGCTGTCATGGCCTTTCAACAAATAGGGTCCGCGAGCTATTCTAAGCTATATGTGTACATGGACAGTATATATCTGGTATATACACTGTACATATTACTAAGTATAGAGGAAAAAAGCTGCAATTGAGCTCAATTAATATAACTTGCTTTTTGCATATTAGTAAGAATATTTGTCTTTGAGCATTGATCTCTTTTTTGCCTCTATGTGTTCCTAGAGTGTTTGTGTCTGAAAAGTCATTATTTGGAGGAATATTACTCCTGGAAGTAAATGCTAATTTTCATTAGCACGTCAATGGGATTTTACATTGACATTACATGGTATTAGCACTGGCAGTGTTTTATAAAATGAAAGCATGTCTTGGATTTAAATATAGAATGTGTCTCATTTTTGTTGTTGTGTGTTTAGTGTTACAGTAAACTGGAATGTCATTACTGTGTGTGTCCTTACCCGAGGGCTACGAAGGCAGGGATGGAACGTGCCCAGTGCATTGAGAGGAATAGAAGCCTGGAGGCCGACTCACAGATGTAGTGTACATTCAGGTACTCAGGCATGGGGCTGGGCATGGTCAGCTAGAAGGAAGACATAAGGACAAGTTGTCCAGGTTCTTTCAAGGAGACGTGTTCATGTCATTCACCCAAGTGGCCTTTCGATTCCTTTTTGTTTGGTGGCAATAATACTGTCATTGTGAATGATTGGACCACATCACACATGGTCTCAAATCACTACATTGGCTTCCAGTGAGTCACCGAATATATTTTATTACAGGTATATACATCTCTAAATGGTCTTAGACCAAAATACATGCAAGATGTACTCTGTGATGCATCCAGACCCCTTGGTCATCTGGGACAGGTCTCTTGTGTATTCCCAGAATCAAACAAGCACTGTGTTATAATGCTGTTACCCTGTGGAACAAACTCCCTGAAGACTTGAGCTCATATTCTCGATTGATTTAAATCAGAGCTGAAAACTTTATTGTTTACTGCAGCATTCTCAGGAATCGAGCTTTATTCTCTTCTTTTACTCCCCGTTTGCACGCTATCATTTAATATATCTAGACTAGGGGTGCCCAAACGTTTTTGACCGAAGATCTACTTTTCGATCAAACAACCTGCCGAGATCGACCCGTTACAGCGCACGCGCGCATACGCACGCACACGCGCATACGCACGCACACACGCATGTACACACGCATGCCACGATGAGCAATAGCCTGACGCTGAGGCATGCGGCGCACTTAGGCAACCTGTGAACGATCGTAGCTCACGTGTACCGTTTTAAAATGCTTCTCTTGGCCCTCCAGATTCCCATTTCTTTGCCCGTCCCCTCGGTGAATTGTACAAAACAAACTCTGAATGAGAATAATGATAACATAAAAGATATAGCGCAAAAACTCTGATCACAAACTGCAACTGCAGACTGCTGAGCACTAACAACTTCCGGTGAAGCAGTCACACGTCACCGTAGGTTTAAGATGACCTTCTTTATTTGATTTTCTTTTTTAAATATTTTTTGTGAAAGTGAGACTAATTGAATGATTAGGGTGCAGTATGCATTAACACAAAAAATATATTACTAACATGCACAGAGACACAAATGTTTTGGGGGTTTTTTTCCCCCTCAACACCCCTCGGATCGACTTGGGACCAGTCCTTGATCTAGTGGTCGATTGCGATCGAACGTAATGGGCACCCCTGATCTAGACTGATGCTTGGTAATTGTTTTAATCTCATCCATAAAATTTGGATGATTTTAATGTGATTTTTGGGATGTCTTAACGTTTTTCTGTCATGTTTTATGCAAATCACTTTGAATTGTCTTGTACATAAAATGCGCTATCCAAATAAACTTGCCTTGCCTTGACAGTATTTGATAGCCGTTATTGAGATGCTTGATCTCACCCACCTTAAATTTAACATGGCCATCTGTGAGCAGCGGCCCTTCCACCTCAATGATTGGGGTCTCCTGGTCTTGACCAATTAGCTGTAAGGTCGTTTCACTAACACACTTGTCGGTTATGACGCCCGCTTCAGGGGGATTGAGAACTTTGGCCAGGGTGTCAAAGGCACTGTGAAAAACACAAATACACACAGGCACGCACACATAAACCCGTACATTTGTCGATTCACAGAAAACTTCAGAACACCAATAATTAGTAAGATAATTAGCAGCGGACGCTGTACTTTGCCTCAAGTACAGAGTGTGGGTACTTTTGCCATCTCTGCCCACTTACAGAGTCCTGTTCGTGAAAAGCTAAATCATGAAATTTGCAGTTCTTTGCTAACCGTGTTATCTCTGTAGTGTTTTTCTCCATATATTGGCAGTCGGATGAATCTCCATTTTTCAAGTTCTGCTTTAAAGAGTCACTCAGACTGGCCAGTGATGTCACCACATTTGCCAACGTCCCAAGGTCACTATGGCCAGACTCCATCTAAAGACAAATACAACAGGAAACGCTTCAAATTTTGACCGTGTCTTGGCCAATGGCTGTTTGAAACCTGTGGAAATATTTAATGGAAGTAGATTTTTGCACAATCCAGCACACTGAGAATCACACCTTTGAGTCAGTTGTCAGCATTAGCGTTCCATCATTCTGTATGACGGGCTCCTGAATGTTAACCAGCATCCCCTGGTCCAGCAGGCTCGATCTGCAAGCGACGTGTACCATTCACAGGACCCGCATTGCATCTGACGCATGTCAACATGGCAAGACTGTGAAGTTACCGTATATTGCCACTAACCTGGAGCCATCTGTCTCTGTGTCTGAGATGAAGGTTGGCGTGGCGATGAGCGGACTGTTAATGTCCTTGCGGATGTATATTTTTTGGGTGGAGGGTGCGCAGTTGACATGTTTCTCTCTGGGCACAACATCGGCAGGCTTCCTCTCGCTTTGAACGGCTGGGGGAAATGAGCAAAATATGTTCTGTATCACACTTGTAGTTTAATCATCCAGTCTCCAAACCACTTAGGGTTTATATATATATATATATATATATATATATATATATATATATATATATATATATATATATATATATATATATATATAAAAGCCTCAATAGTTGCAGTGTTAGATCCCTTTTAGCAACGGATATTTGAAGACAAACAGTCGAGTAACACAGACTGAGATATGTATGTGTGTGCTCGCGCGCGCGTGTGTGTGTGTGTGTGTGTGCGTGTGTGTGCGCGAGCACACACATACATATCTCAGTCTGTGTTACTCGACTGTTTGTCTTCAAATATCCGTTGCTAAAAGGGATCTAACACTGCAACTATTGAGGCTGTGTTTTGGGTGCCATTTTACTGCACTGAATTCTTGACTCACAGTCAGTCTTCATCCCCATGTTGAGACATTTTTTCAACCGGCAGAACTGGCAGCGGTTGCGGTGGTGCTTGTTAATGACGCAGTCCTGCTTACTGCGGCAGCTGTAGGTCAGGTTTTTCCTCACACTCCGCTTGAAGAAGCCTTTGCATCCCTCACAACTCATCGCTCCGTAGTGACGGCCTGAACACAGGTGATGTGATTGTGAGACTCACTTTGTGTGTGTGTGAGAGCACATTAGCATCCTCTGAATTTCCGACTGGAAAAACAATCCATGACATTACTGTCAACTCAACCACCTGAAGCCTTATCCCCACACACCACACAGTACTCGAGCATCTGCGGCCGACTCAGATCGCCCGAATGGCCGAGCAACTGCTCCATCGACAGAGGATCTGTAACAATCTGAGAACAAAGTGATATAGACATTAATGCAATATTAATATTGGCATATATAGCCAAACATATTTCCTTAATGTAGCCCTGGTAAAATGAACACTCAGCTGTTGAATCATCTTGGTGGAAAAAAGTGAGGTATTTTGCCCCTTCAGCAAGCAAGAGACAGTGCTGTCCTTAATTTCCCCTCACGATATTATTATTAATTACAGTGTATCTCCTTGCTATTACAAAATTCATTGAATATTTTTTTTTATCGTGTGATCTGCCTGGTGTGCACTTTGACTCCGCGCAGTCAGTGACTAAATGACAATTAAGTCTCTGACAGTTAGCATTTGACAATCATGTGGGGGCTATTTCAAGTGAACGATCACAAGGACTCCCAATACACGACTCCCAAATCATTACTTTTGACAATCGACGTTTATTCCTCAGTTTTGTTCTTCAATGTTGGGCAAAATACAAATTTTGATGACTGAGATGCAAAACCGCTTATTTGGAGCCTTGTGTTGGGGAAGAACTAAGTTTAGCCAAGGATATGAACAGGGGTTACGGAAACTCTTTACCGCCATGTCTATACCTTTGCTCTGCTGCGTAACTGTTCGCTATAAGTGGAACGTCATGTGACCAAACCCAGAAAGCAGGTCAGCAGGCTTCCTAGATATCTACAATAACGAGGGGTTGACGACATGAAGGTTTCAAGGTGACCTTGCTACAATTTTCTTTCCTTTATGGCTGATGTCTTCAGACAACAAGTTGAATACTAATCCTCACGAGGGTCGCGAAATGCCTGTCATTTGTTAACATTTTAAAATTACAGATGAAGTCAAAATGTTGCCAGTCACATCAATATAGAGAGAAAGGTGATCTTGTATGTATTGCATTGAATTGTTGTCACCTGTATCCTTCCTTGCATGAGGCTGTCTGCAGATGTAAAAATTAGCTGCTTTGTGCTGTGGTTGTCTGGAGAGGTCAGAATAACTTTTCCTGCCCCTGAGCTGTCTGATGTGGTCAGAATGAATTGCTGCTTGGGAACACTGGAAGGGTTCATGGCAGTTACAATCTGAATATTCGGACCACTCTGCCGGTCAGTTACAATCTGAGGAAGGAGAGAGACAGTGTGGCAGACATACTGTAGTGTGGCACAGGCTAATACAGGAAAAGAGTAGACAATACCAGAGGTGAAAGATAGCATACCTGTATCTGCTGTGATGTTGCTGGAGCCTCACTAGACACAATCTGAAAGCACTTGGGTGACTGACTCATCGCCGAGTCTGTTGGAAACAATAATACCCTACAATTTGAAAAATGTTTTTGTGGGTCTTCATCAAGAAGCTCAAACAAACACAACCAACACATTGCCCTGCATGGTCTTGTTTACATAGGAGCCTGTAAGCCAGTCTGCTCAGAACCAACATTTCAAACACTAAATACAAAACTCCACTGGAAGCCACACTCACCTCTGCCTCGTAATCAAAGTCCACTTTCTGCTGAGAGAGCAAATTCAGGTTGGCCGTCATGATGATGATTATGATGATGATGATGATGATGTAAGTGAGGACTGTTTGGAACAATGGAAGGTGCACGATTAATCACCCACAAAGGTGTATAATAACAAAAGAACGGATAAAATATTTGTGCTGGTGTATCATGAAAGCTATTCATGATGTTTGTATTAATGCAGCATTTCCCGATCTTGCCAAGGCACACATTTTACATTCGAAAAATATCAGAGCAGACCACCTAGAAAAATGTCAATCTAAGTCTTAATTTTTTAAATGTTTATGACTCAACTTGTTGTCAACAATTTGCCTCATGTGACATCTTTTTGACTGAAATTCACACATTCAAACTGCGGTGGTAGAGAAGATGGCTTCAATCAACATTCAAGCCATTTACCCTGTTTTGTCAATTGACCTGCCTTGGTTGCTTGCTTCCGCTCCTGTGGTGTGCGGTATGGAAAGACTCATATCACATTAAAGGGTTCAACATTAACGGCCCACTACGTGACTGTATCGAGCCACCCAAAGTTCACAGAAAGAAATGTGATGAAATCAACGCATTCTGGGCTTTTTTGCATGTTAAATATACTTTGGGTTTTATCCGCCTAAATTGATCAATTATTATTCATATTTTTACTGCACAGAGCACATTTTTTGCACATCAGATTAAATCCTTCCATAAGTAATGTCTTGAACAAGATTAAAGGATTTGAAAACATCAAATACAATACAATCAAAACAAATAAAACAATCTTTATGTTGAATATTCAGTTTGATTTTTTACTACAGACAAACATCACATGCAAAAAAATATATAACTACACAGAAGTAATATTTTCTTAAATACCCCAGTATATTCATTAATTAATTCATTTTCCGAACCGCTTCATCCTCACTAGGGTCGCGGGTGGTGCTGGAGCCTATCCCAACTGTCTTCAGGCAGTAGGCGGGGGACACCCTGAATCGGTTGCCAGCCAACCACAGGGCACACAGAGACGAACAACCATCCACGCCCACACTCACACCTAGGGACAATTTAGAGTGTTCAATCAGCCTGCCATGCATGTTTTTGGAATGTGGGAGGAAACCAGAGTACAGTACTCGGAGAAAACCCATGCAGGCCCGGGGAGAACATGCAAATTCCACACAGGGAGCCCGGAGCTGGAATGGAACCTCCGCACTGTGAAGTCACCGTGCTAACCACTGGACTGGGCCGCCTCTACCCAGTATAAACTTGCAGAATATTAAATGATCATTGCAACTGGAGCTGTTGTGAAATCAATATACAAATAAAGATGTACTATGGTGTATAGCATTGTACTTATCGTATAATGAACATAAAAGGTCAGATAGTTTTGCAAGGCCACTACAACATGGATCATCAGTGCCTGAAACCAAAAGGCTTCATGTAGGACGCTGAATTCCCTCAACTGCACTGTCAATATTTTGCACACTGATTACAGCGCACTGGAATTGTCATCTCTATTTTATTTATAGTACAATACAAAGACTTATTACACTTTTCATATTTTTATATACAGCATTAGTAAGTTGGCATGCATTCATTTGGGATAACACGAAATATCAATTTGCGGCTGAATCGGTCTGTTTGTGATGGCAATGCTCGCGCTTTACCACCAGGAAGTGTGTGACGCCATGGCGCGACTGTCTATAAAGGGAGGGGCGTGAAGCTCCACAGTCTTGCAACGATTGGATACGAATCACAACACAACAAAATGGAGAATTTGGCGAGCAGCCAATAACACTGGTGGTGAATCCTCACGACGAATACATGTCAGCACATCAATGTTCACGCGCGCATATTACTGAAGATGTGCGAGTAGCAAATAAATGTTTGGCGATTCAGCATGGGGGGTAAGGGGAGGGGGAAACCCACGACATTTCCGCCACATTTGTGTCGCCGGGAAGGCAAAGGTAAAAAGGTCGCGTTGTCTACGGTTAGCTAACCAAGCTAGCATAACACGACAACATCCGCAGCGTGTTCGTCATTCATTCTACATTGACACATCAACAGCTCACGTTAGTAACGCTGTACGTCACACATACGCACATGTCAACCCAATTCAGAGGAGCCGCTGTGCGCAACGACCCTCCTCGACCGTATATCGAGTCGCGCATAGGC
The DNA here is from genome assembly GCA_026261675.1 of Hippocampus mohnikei. NCBI lineage: Eukaryota > Metazoa > Chordata > Actinopteri > Syngnathiformes > Syngnathidae > Hippocampus > Hippocampus mohnikei. Next base: position 21,489,896 of record JAKGUB010000284.1, read on the forward strand.
TCCAGCTAGCATACAAACCGGGAAATGAGCACCGCTAATTTATCACGCGCACCGTGTCAAGGCTTTTCTGTGCTTTTCAAGCCGATGCCGACCCTTACCTCAAAAAGTGGACAAACGGCGATTTGGGAGCTGTCTGATATTTTACAAAATTAATTATTTGGACTTTCTGCTGTTAAAGGTCATAGTTCGTGACCCGTTGATGGTTGGTGTTTTTTTCTTTTTTTCCCTTCTTCCTCTGTCGCGTCCCCGCGCTCCTCCTCCCGGCGCGTGCAAGCCAGACAGAGGTGACGTCATTGTGTCTACCAAGAGACACGTGTGTCTGCATGCGAATCAGGGCATCGTTCGTTCTTTCACTCGTCGATCGAAATCTAAAAAAAGGCTCATTATTTTGTTATTCTTTTAAACATTTATGTGGTGCTCAACCCCTCCCCCTACTTAGTGTTTCCCCAAGTTTGTCTGGTCCTGGTCTGTTAACAACTAAGGGAGGGTTTAATGTTTAAAAAAAGTAGTGTGAAGTATGGATTAGCCTATATATATATATATATATATATATATGTATGTCGAGTAGTCAAGTACAGCTTTATTGTCAAATGCGCTTTATGTACAACATACAGCACAGATTAAATTTCTTCCCTCTCAACCAGACAACAAGGGGAGCCGCTGCGGGTGCCCGCGCCGCCATCAAAATAACAGTTAACATAAAATGACAAAATAATACAACACATACGACACAGACAGTCGTACAATCTTAACCACTTTTTCTGCATACACTTTGTTGTTTGAAACAGTTATAGATGAAAGAGGAGCGAATCAAAGTGTCCTTTTCACCAGTGGATCAAAGACATCATGCTGAAAATGTGCACACGTCTGCTACAAGCCAAGTTTGAAAGCAACAAGAAGCTGTAGCGTCCATTAACGGAAAAGAGATTGGCTCTCTTCTCCTGTCCCATGTAAATCTGCTTCAATTCCAAGCCGCAACTCCCAGTTCCACATGCGCTGACGCTCCTTTCTTCTCATCGTCGGCTCCACAAGCCACCCATCCATCCAGCCGCAGACTGTCCAACAGCACCGACCTATCCGCTGAACAAAGCGGGGCTGTGAAAATGCTGCCCATTACAGGTGGAAAACAATCGCCCCGGGGCTGTGCAACAACGACAGTCAAATGGCGCCGACATTCCTCCTCATCAAAAAAATTAGTGCTGGTACATGTGTGCTGCCGAGACGGTGTAACTACCAAGCACAGATTCTTCTTCTTTGACAAATGTCATGGCCAAAAATGCTGGAAACAAATCACATCAGGTCCACACGATGTAACAACACCATGTGACAAAAGACAAAAAACGCAAGGCTTTTGAAGAGCACTTGCCAATGGCTGCCTAGTCGGGCGCCATCTTTGATAAAAATATATATATATATATATATATATATATATATATATATATATATATATATATATATATATATATATCTCAAGAGAGAGAGAGAGAGACGGTAGTCCAGTAGTTAGCACGTTGGCTTCGCAGTGCAGAGGTACCGGGTTCGATTCCAGCTCCGGCCTCCCTGTGTGGAGTTTGCATGTTCTCCCCGGGCTTGCGTGGGTTTTCTCCGGGTGCTCCAGTTTCCTCCCACATTCCAAAGACATGGATGGCAGGCTGATTGAGCACCCTCAATTGTCCCGAGGTGTGAGTGTGGATGGTTGTTCGTCTCTGTGTGCCCTACGATTGGCTGGCAACCGATTCAGGGTGTCCCCCGCCTACTGCCCGGAGACAGCTGGGATAGGCTCCACCCCCCCTTGTGAGGATTAGCGGATCGGAAAATGGATGGATGTCCAATGGGACAAAAGTACAACAGCCCACCGTTACCCCGATCCTGTCGCCCTGATTAGAAAACCGAGTAAAACAGCTGATAAAGAGTGCAATATGCATTACAATACAACAGTAACTGAAAATGACATCACTAATGTGTCCTTAAATTCTTTTGGGGACAAAACTAGCCGCTCGCACACGACGATAGTCCTCGCAGTAAAGAAAAACCAAACAAACAACAACACTGTCACGATTCGGGCAAGCCGAATCAAGTTTGGAATCCCAAAAAGCGTAGACGCCAACAAGGTCTCCGTAGCAAAAACGTTTTAATATAAAAATCGCACCGACAAAGTAGTAACATAAAGCGCTGGTCCACACGGACCAGGGAGTACAAAAAAAACAATTAACAAAAAGCGCTTGCACAAAAGGCAAGGGGAGAAAACAAGAACCGAGAATACAAACGAAAAATAATGTAACAAAATACACGCAAGCAAAAGCCGAATCACAAAATAAAAACCATACAAGATCAATAGTACCGAGAGTTCAAAAGCGAAAAACGACGAGGTCTATAGCAAAAGGTCTATGAGCATGGAAGCAGCAAGACATAAACAATACTCCGACAACAGGTGCACAGCAGAAGAGTCCTTATATACAGAGTCTCATAAGTAAAGATTGGCAGTAGGTGTGCACCCAGAAGTCCGCTCATGCCACCTGCTGGCCAGAACGAAAACAACCGTGACAAAAGCAGCGCGTGCACGGGGAAGCGGGTTTGGGCACGGGACAAATAGGCAAACTCAGTCCACTTAACTGACAGTAGCAACGTCCAATCAGAGCGCTGGAGCAACAACCCCTTTTTAAAATGAAAACCATTTGGTACCTTTTTAAAAACAACAAAAGGTTTTATTCTTCCCCGCGTGGGATTTGTTCTTAGCGTGAGAAATTAAAGTCAAGCCCGTGAGCATGGCATTTGACGGAAATGTGTGAGTATTGACATCTTAGCAGCACGTTCCTCGAGCAAAACTTAATATCAAGCGGGCTTCCGTCGCAAGCGCGTCTCATTCTGCTCGAGCCACTTAACTGCAGTTTCGATGGAGGGTGGGGGTGCAGGAGTGGAATGCGTACTTTGGCACATTTTCATTAAATGTGTCGCAATCGACAGTTCGTTCGATCATGTCGAGTGCGCAGCTGCGTAGCCCACATCTGTGCTGACGGCGAGTGCCCGCAGCATCCGCAGGACTCGCGCAGCGTGAGAGGAGGACCGGCCACCGCGTGGAAGCAACGATGGTCGTTCGGTCGCTGTGGAGATGCATACCAAGGTTGGGAAAACGAGGGGGGCGCTCTGGCTTCTTGTCGTGCCTGTGCGTGGCGATCATTATTAGCGTTGTCGTCTTCGCGTTGCTGTTTGTGGACGTAATTGAGTACTGGATCACGTCTCTGCGGATGAGCGCCGTGCGGGAGCCACGTGCCCGCATATTCCCCCCACAGAACGTCCCTCCCACCAGACCCGAGGAGTTTCTGCTCATGCCCAGTCCGCTGGTGTGCCAGCGTGCCAATCCGTACCTCATCACCATGGTTATCTCGGCCCCTGCTCAACACAGGGCACGCCAAGCCATCAGGGACACGTGGGGCGGGGAGAGCAACGTGAGTGGCTTGAGGGTCATGACCCTCTTCATGCTGGGTGTTCCATCTGACCCAGGATTGGCCAAAATGCTCTTTGAGGAGGCTAGGGAGCAAGGGGACTTGGTTCAAGGGCGTTTCCTGGACTCGTACGCCAACCTGACCCTGAAAACTTTAGCCCTGCAGAGCTGGGTGCGCCGCTTCTGCCCCCAGGCTCACTTTGTAGCCAAAGTGGATGACGACGTCCTATTCAATCCCAGCGCACTCCTGCACCTATTGAACAAGAGCCACAGCCCGTATGAACAAAGTGACTTGTATCTCGGCAGAGTGCATCTCCGCGTGGCTCCGAACCGGGACCCTCGCAGCAAGCACTATGTCCCGAAAGAGGCCTACTCGTCATCTGTTTTTCCAGACTATTGCAGTGGTACAGCATATGTTCTCTCCCGCTCCGCATTGCTCAAAATATCATTGGCTGCCTCTGTGTCGCCCCTATCAACGGCTCAACCCCCCGAAGATGTGTTTGTGGGGGTGTGCGCCCGGGCAGCTGGCATCCTCCCTACACATTCCTCCCTGTTCTCTGGTGGACCACCTATGCCGTATGGTCGCTGCTGCTACCAAGCCATGGTGTCGGTGCACCACATTCCACCTCGGGATATGCTGTACTACTGGGCTGATATCCACTCATCGGGACAGTGCCTGTGGTTGAGCACGCGAGCATCCTTGTGCATGTGCAAAGTCGGTGCCCTGCTGGGCTCAGCGCTTGGCCTGGGGAAGGAGGCGTGAGTGGGGCGAAATTCTGTACTTTTATAAATATTACAGTATGCAAAAAGGGGACTTGGAATGGCCACTTCAACCTGAGTACAAGACAGCAAAAATTTTGAAAATTGGAAGATGGATTCTGGGGTTTGAATTCAGTTTTATTGTATGTATCTTTATTTGTGATATCACCATCCGAAAATTTTAAAACATTGACATTTAAAGAAAGTATAACTTGATTATGACACGTTATACATTTTTGTACAGAATGTAGCAAGGAACGTGGCATGGAAATGGACACACATGATTTGCTTTTGTGGTCCACATAAAAGGATTGGCAGGCGGCATCTGGGCCCTGGGTCTTGCGTTTGACACCAGTGTCCGAGGAGAAGCCCTTTTACAATTGGCTGTCAAGTTCAAGTGAAAAATATCCCACCATAAAGCTCATACAGGCCGAAATTCCAAGGGCTTCGTTCTTGGTCAAAATGACCATGTTTCAAATGGCGCCAGTTATCCTAAAATATGTATTTTTATTAGTTTTTTAAACTTGTCATGTTGATACTTGAAGCACACATTGTTGTTCAGCTGGTGTTTTTTTTTTATACTGTCAGTGTTGATACCAAAAGGGACACTTGCAGGAAGTGAGTTCATCAGATATGATCTGAGGCATCTTTACACTGGCACAAATTGTCAGACCTGTTTCCCAACATTGATGAGTCAAGGCACAGATTTTAAATGAGAAAAAACAAATCTGAGCCCGTTTAGTTGAATGCATTTTTTTTGGTATGACTAAACTGTAGGACACACGTTAATTGTAATTTCTGCCATCTTGTAGAAGAGCATTTATTTTTTTTGTCCTGTCACTATATGTCACTGGAATTGATAGATGAATCATGTTAATTAGTTTTAGTAATTCATTTTATGGAAGCGCACTCGACGGAGGCTGATTTTTGTCAGCCAGCTGTGCTTATCTATACTACTGAGCAACTAATGCTGTCCCACAGGAGTGCAACTAAAGTACCGGTAGTTCATGTCTTAAACCTAACATCAACCTTGGTAGGCAATATTAGCTATTTGACATCCCGCCACTGTCATGGCTTATTAGTGCAGAGCTGCTCAGAAAAATAAATGTGACACAACACACCTGTTGGCTGCATACCTTCACATTTGTATCGCATGTACTGAGCTCGTTTTACCGTATTTTATTCTAACACTGGTAGTTCAATAAGAATGTTCAAAGCAGAATGTTTCTTAGCAAACGAAACATCTTACAGGTACAAACGTGATACGTAATTACAGGTGGATTTTGAAAAATCTCAACTACAGTATCGTGATATCTGCACTGAACACAAATTGGAACATTGCAACACATACTGTATGTATAACACATTGTACACAATGCACGGTGTCCCCGTTGTTCCAATCCAAGCAGTATTTATTGTGTTTTATGACGTGACTAAACATTGATTGAGGGTTGTGCCGATGAGGTGATATTAACAAATCTACAGTTCAACCGCAGTTTATCCTGCTACACTCCTCAATCCAATCCAATGTATTCCGAAAAATGAACACATGGTTTTTACATTGAGGAAATTACTGTGAACGGAATGTGGTCATTCAATAAAGGAGTCAAAATCTTTCCACAATTCCCGTTTGGTTTTTTTGCCCGCCATGTTTCAAAACACTTTGTCACGAGTCAAAGTACGCTGCTGACACCAGCAGTGTGTGTGAGTAATATTTAACCAGCACCAGGAAACAGGCATCACAAAGGAGATGAAGTTGTGGCTGTTGTTTTACTTACTCCTTTGGGCGATTTCCAGCCTTTTATTTCAATTAGTATTTTTTTTGTGTGTGTTTGCATTTTGATGCGACTGTCAGGAGAAATTTCAACTGCAGAATACATGCACATTGTTAGCACCATAAAAATTATTTCTAATCTGAAATAACTAGAATGGCGATACCTTTGTTTAAATTTCTTAGCTGGACTATTTATTTCTGGCCTACAAACAGTTGCAAAGTACAAAGGCAGGGATCAGCTGTTAAATCATAATTCATTTGCAAATATATGCAATGTCATGGCAGAGGTGGTTATGGTTAGCAATAAACTACTTTTGACCTCCACTTATCAGTTCATCTTTTTCATGTCACACTGTATGGACTCAAGCACTTTGGTACTTCATTTCTATTTAATTGAAGAAATAGTTGAGCTAATAAAGTACACGAGTCAGTTTGGAAGCATTTCCCATTTTTCAATTTTCCTCTGCAGACAGGACGTGCTTAAGGTGTGAACAAGCTACACTGCCACATCGCTCACCACTGACTACAAACGAACGTCACTCATCAGAAGCAATTTCCTCCTTCTGGGTTTGTGGCACGGCTTGTTTTGACCACACGCGGCGTGCGTCACTCAGAACAAGGATGTCACAGTGTTTGAGGGGTCCAACGGCTCCTCTTCTATTTTTGGAATCTGTCCAGAGCTGATTTTTGGCTGGCGAGTGCTGCCATCTTCTTTTCCTTTGCTTTTCGTTCTTGCTCCAGCTTCATTTTGTCCTCCATACTTTGCACGATAAGATCCTGGATGGAGAAAGCAACAACTTCTTGATATCCCCAGCAGATGCAACCACCAAGACACCAACATCTGACGGGTTTTAAGGTCATCACACTTACCCTCTGGTCAATATTAGCGACTTGCCTCTTCCGCCTTTCCACATTGCCCGCTGAGCTGCGGCCTTTTTTCTTATGCCTGGGGACAAACTTTTCTTTGGCAAGAGGATCAAAGCCCTAGAGAGACAAACAGTTTTCATTTAGTTCTAGCAGGACTGCTTATAACTTTGAACCTCGATGACAAGCATTTTCAAACTGACCAGGGCCTGCACTCTATCTTGGTGCTTTTGCTGGAAGGTGCCCAGATCAACCTTTCCGAGTTGAGTGGGGTCCAAACTGATAAGCTCAGGCTGGATCTTTTCCAGCAGCGCCTTAACTTCCCATTCCTGCCTTTGCTTGGCACTGCGGTATGGATTTGAATCCAGGCCATCAAAGTTTGGCTCACCCGCTCCTGGAAATGAGGATGAAGGTATGTTTTCTTTGAACCATTCAATCACCTTTTAAATATTGTTACAGCTGCAGCTGTTGTGAAAGCACTACATAAAGGTGTATTATATTGTATGCAAGTACAGTGGTGCCTTTAGATATGAGTGACCCAATTTAGGAGTTACAGATTTAAAGGACTTCATTGGTACAATTTGTTTTGCTTTGAGAGAGAGAGAGAGAGAGAGAGAGAGAGAGAATAAAGATCATAACCACAACTTTGCCCAAGGAAGGTCCACTTTGCTTAATACTAAGGCGTAGGAAAAAAAGTAGTGTGTTTCCGGTAACCCGACCGACCGAGAATTTCTACTTCGAAGAAAAACTTTACGGTCGGCATTTTTTTTTCAAACCTTCTACATTTTTGTGTAATAATAATAATAATAATAATAGTACATCTCATTTATACGCGCCTTTCAAAACACTCAAGGACGCTTTACAATCAAAACAAGAACAATAAAACCACAGACAAAATTATAAATAATAAAAGGAAAGATGAATTTAGAGCGTTTACATTGGTGCAAACTCTCGCGATATTCACGTTGCGTCGTTTGCCCTGTCGTCTGTCAACAACATTGAATCATGGTGGCGGCCACGATCTCCGACAACAGTTTAAACCGCGTTTTGTGTGTTGCAGTCGCGTGCTCGCACCATAATATGAAGAAAATAGCATCCACTGCTGTATCGAAAACATTCAACAAACTATTTGACGAACACCACGGGCCGTCTAGGACGCGGGATGCAGAGGTAACGAGATGGCCGTAACACCCAGCCGCTGGCTACTAAACTCTCTCGCCGCCTTTGGCGGCGAGCGGGGGTTTCAATCAGTGGCGATTGCTCTCGGACTGCAAGGGAAGCTCGGCTTCCCATAAAATGTCAAAGAATAAGTGATCAAATATATGAATGTAAATTTCATTGTGTGTCCATGTCATTGACTAAATATGCGCTACAACGTGCTCAACTTTTGTTCCGAATCAGCTTCTTCTTACTGGTTACGGCGCAAGTCCCTTCTCATTCATCCCGCAGCTTTGCTGTGCTTTAAACGGTAGTGAGTTCAGGGTAGGTTGTCCCAATGCGTTGAACGGAGACGAGTCATTGGATACAAACTGGTTTTTGTCCCGCCCACGGAGTTCGGCGTCTCTGGGACTGGATGGCAGTGGGAGGGTACCGGACGCCAGGCTTTTCTGCATCAGATTGGATGATCTGTCTGAGCCTGTGTGCCAGTTCGATTGACATTGAAATGAGCCAATCACCGAGCTTTTAGTGATTGACATTGAAATGAGCCAATCACCGAGCTTTTAGTGTAGGCGTCCGTGCGAGCATTTTTTTCAACTCGCATTCTGTTCCGAGTTGAGCTCGAGACTTCTAATCATTTTAGCGACACTTTGTTGTAAACAAACAACTAGCGACAAATTAATCTTTTATTTCTGGTGGGTTTTATTGTAGTTCCTATAGTTGTAGGACACTAATTAAGTACCAGGAAAAGACGCCTTGTTGGTATGACAGGGTCACAGATCATTTTCTTGAAAAGGAACGGAGCTAAAGTAGAATTCACGTATAAATAAACGGACACATTTTATGATGTCGACCAAAATTGAGCTTCCCCTCTTTGACAGACGAGCATCCGGCACTGGTTTCAATGTCTCCTTGTTTTATGTTTTATGGTTATTTTGTTTACGTTTTTGATGGGGGAGGGAGGGAGGGAAAAAAAAAAACTTTGTCCGACCTACCGACCCTATGCTGAAATTTCATGTTACCGGAAACACACTACTTATTTTTCTACGCCTAATAAATAACAAATCACGAATGATGGGCTAATAATAGCATCAGTGTTGCTCCATTATAACCCTTAAAGCAACTGATGCTTGACCACAAATGGTGGAAGACAGCATGTAGACACATTGGACAGACAATAATAATAGTCAATACCGAACAAACTAAAGTCGTATCTGAAGGCACCTCAAAAGAGCCAAATGTGGTCAGACCTGGTACGAGTATGCTAGTGAAGCCTTGTCCGTGCCCGATCCCAAGGACATCCTCGAAGGGGCAAAAGCGTAGCTCACAGGCTGCAGCCTGTGCTCTGTGGGCCATGTAGGGTTTTCTCACCGGAGAGCTCCAGACATCCCTGTACACCTGCAATGGATGTTTACTGTACTGTAGATTGTCAGAAGAAACCACAAATCCATTTACAGTACAGCTTTTCTAGGGGCCTGTATGTAATATTGGGATACAAATTTGGAACTACACAACCAGGAAAAGAAAAATTTACAACCTGCCATTCAGATATGCTATTTAAAGAGGCAAAATCAGCCATATTTGTCTCAGGTGTGATCGATCCAATAAGGTGCTAAACTGATCAGCTTCTGCATCTGTTTTCGTGCACAATCAATGTTTGCAAGGGCTAACCATTAGTAAAGAAGACCGTTCGTATTGACCACTGCTTAGGCTAAAACGAATCCTTGTTCATCCAAGATGACGTGACTGACCTGGATGACATCCCCCGTGGCTGCAGCCAGCAGCCCCCGCTGGCTCAATGACAAACAGGAAGGTCCAGCAGGGAGGAAGTAAGAATTGAGGTTCTGGAAAGTTCGGACGTCAAACACCTTCAGCTTTTTGTCCATGCCCGACGTCACCATATATCTGCCAAAACAGGTAACGTGACATTAGTGTCCTTCGGTCGACCTGGTGAAAATAGCAGACCATACAGAGAAGAGAGTATAAAACAATGCTATCATACCACTTGGCAGGTCCTAATGATTTGCAACACCCCTCCATCATAACCCCTTTGCACATGTCACCTCTCTATACCCTCTGCCCGTCTCAGCACAATGGGGTGCCGAGCCTTCAGCCACTCTGCCCCCAAACTCTGGAACTCACCTCTACCCAATATTCGCAACATTAGGGGTGTTCACACGGCAAGATTTGTTTCGGTGCTACACCGACACGCGCCAGTAGAGCGTTCACACGTGCAAATTTGCTCTAACTAATGTTGGGTTCCGTAAACATTCATCATGGGAACCCAACATTATCTGTTGCGTCCCCCCTAACACTTAAAACAAAACAAAATGAAAGTAAATTAAAAGAAACACACTCACACACCACACCACAAACACACATACAGGCGCAGTGAAATTGCGTTGATCACACAGTCAACTCGTGTGCGGTGACTTTTATAGGTAAACTATTTTTCGGTACCGTGAAAATGACGCCACGGAAACGACACGCTACCGGTAACGAATGTTCCCGTGAAATCCTCAGGCCTGCCATAGTTTTTTTGTTTGTTTGTTTTGACTGAGAAATTTCCTTGCGTCCCAAAAACGCACATTATTTGGAACTGTGCGTCCCGTGGGAAAATTATGCGTCTAGGACGCGGGACGCAGAGGTAACGAGATGGCTGATCTCTTAACATTCTCTGAGTACTACTATTATTACCCCTACCACTAATGCTACAATAATTAAATACCTTCAACTTCACAATAATAATAAAAAATAATTAAATCAACCATGATTTTAAACTATGTATTATCAATATTCATTATTCCAAACATGAGAAAGCATTCAGCAAACATAACTGGAATCGAGCAAATCCCAACGGCCAAACCCGGAAGTGAAGTGCTGGCATTATTGACTCCAGCTGTCACGCAAATTACTTGGTTCAAACAAACATTGTAGGGCCACCGCACAAACGTGACGACTGTGCAAAAATAACTAAATAAAAGACACCACTGTTACAGAAAGACTTTACACGCTATTTAAACTGCCGATCGCGAACGGAACAAACCGTGATTGAAACTAACTGTGATGCCGCTCTTTATACGTTGCGCTAACTGTCACCTGTCAGTGGCAGATGCGCCCTTCTTAAACCGCCAGATTAGTCCATCCATATGGGTTTCCCTGGATGGAATTTATTTGATTTCTTTGTGATTTTTGCGGTCCTCGGACCCACTTTATACCCGTGGACGAGGGAACTAGAGGCTCCAATATCTCATTGTGTCCGAGGACCGGCAATCCGAGGCCAAGGCCAAGGCCAAGGCCAAGACTCCCGAGGCCAAGGCCAAGGACCAAGGACCGATCTTCGGTCCTCGAGGCCAAGGACCGGCTCAAGGACCACAAAACTGCTGAAGAGCCCTTAGGTCAGTGGCCGCCAACCCCTGGACCATGAACCGGTAGTGGTCCGTGGGTCATTTGGTATCGGGCCGCACAGAAAGAATAAATAACTTACATGACAAAAATAGATATATAGGTGTATCTTATTTTGAAGACACGTTTAAACATTACCATAGCGACCAGAGAATGTTTTGCAGCCAGATAGGACGTTCCTTGTATCATGATTTGTGTTCATTATTATGTTTAGAAAATACCCCAGTTTTCATGCAGGTCATATTATATTATTTTGTTGTATTTATCCGCCACACCTTAAAGGTCCCTGAAAATATTGTCTGACATTAAACCGGTCTATGGAGCAAAAAAGGTCGGGGACCGCTGCCTTAGATGGCACAAGATGGCACCAATGCCCCGTATGTTTTTGGTTTTATTCATCAGATAATAATTCATTTTTACTGTTAGGTTAATGGTGTATACTATCCTCGGGGGGCTTGAAAGACATGTTACAAATGAAATGCATAATTCTTATACTGGTCATTAAAAGGGAGGTGGTCCTGCTTTCATATGAGTCAGGGCTTTGCCCTTTTGCCAAGGAACTGTGTTCAAGTAACATCTCAACTGAGAGACAAGCTACAAGCACAAAGTATGTGGGGGAGAAGCTAAGTTGAGCTCAGGTTAAGCCACAAGAGTCATCGGACCATTTTCATGTGCATTTTTGTAAACATCAAATCCTCTTGAAGCAATTCCTTTTTAGGGCAATTTAACACGTGGGAAATGATACTGAACTGTTTTTCATCTGTAATGTGGCATCTTTATGTTTGAAACTAACTATGACAAACCACCGTGGTCATCACTAACTTGTGATTGTTTGCTATTTGTGGAAGGGCTCAGGCCGCTATCCTGCATATACATTCAGTGGACACATGATTTGGTAGACATCTAAATTTGAAAAAAAAAAAACTTACTAAAGATTGGAATGCTCAGTTCCAAGCGTACTAGGCAATGCCAATTATTCTGTTTAAGGTTCCTTAGGACGACAATTATTTAAACACAACACACAATTTTCCCCTGTCTCCAACTTGCGGTATCAATACGCATTTACAAACAGTTTTAGGGGCTGTCAATCCACCGTAGGTTTTCACCATTCATGGTCAGTGCTTGACAGAATTCTTAAGAGAAGAACATTGCAAATGGGCTTTTTCGTTAGTTTTGACTCACGTTCCTGTTTTGTCCACGGCGACAGAGCGCACTCCACCGTGGTGACACAGCATCTTGACGAGGGGCTCTTTTTGACTGGGCGACCAGAGGGTGACTGTGCCGTTGGAGTGCCCGAGATGGATGACAGCGTTGGAGGGGTTCTGGCACATCACGTCCAGGCGGCCCTTCTTGGTGCATATGGCGGCTACCTCTTTTCCCACGGATACATCAAGATATTGCAGGAAACCAGTCATGCTCTAAAACAGAAGAAATGAACCGCACAACAGCAGAATATCAAAATCCAGTCAACCCCTCCGGTTTTTCGCAAGAGATATACTTCAGGCACAGCCGCAATCTGTAAAAATCATGTCTGGCGACACTTAAAAGACATTTTTAAAAAAGATTTGGCCCTCCGACTAGAGTTGGGAGATTTGGTGATACAGTATATGTCGCAAACACGATAGATACGTTTTATCATGTTACTTTCTCCCCTATTGTTTCTAGCATTATTTGTCCTCACTCAGGGTGAATAATTACCGGTACATTTGTTTGGGTGAATTATGGCAAATGGCAAATAACAAGAATGACAAAGGCAGCTTTATTTGATGGCTAAAATGTTCACTTACTATGCCCATTCCACTGTGTATACAATATTGTTACAAAAAATATCTGTTTGTGTTTTTTGGAGTACTGGAACAGATTGATGCCATTTCTGTTCATTTCAACGGGGAGAGACAGTATGACATGAGTGATTTGACACAATAATAATAATAAATTAGAAGTATATAGAGCTTTTCAGGACACTTAACCTATCCTTGTAGATCACAGAGAGAAAGGGGGAGGCGTAGTCACGGAACGAAGCTAACTACTTGTAAGTCAAGGCACCGGTACTGCGTGGGCTAACGATGACATAATTCAAATGTGTGTCCAAAGAGTTAATAGTGTCAATTGTAGTTATTGTGTTGATGTTTCTGACACAAACATTTAACAAATTATAAACTTACAGCGGTGGCCAACAAAAAGTGGTAGGGCAGAAACTGCATGCGAAGGACATCGTTGAACTTGCGGATGCAGTGAAGTTCAATTCCATTTGAGTCATAGATGAAAAGCCACTTTTTCTGAGCCACTGCAAACATGGTCTCAGTGTGAAGCCATCTGAAATGTTCACACTTGTTTTGAGTGCATCATAAATTGAACAATAGCAACTTAATTCATACTTTACTCATAAAACTGGTAGGATGTGACGACACTCGCTACCATTTTGCCAGCCTTCTTGCCTGAGCGTGTGGTGTCAAGTTGGACTGACAGTCAACAATTCTTAAAAAGAGTCGAGTGCTCGCTTCAAGTTGTTTACAGCCCAACAGTTGTGCAATAAAACTAGCACAAAATAAAGACAGTTACACTTTATGTATGTAAGCAAACACATCTCGCAAACGCCTACTAGCTCAATGCTAAGACATAGCACAAACCATTATAGAGAGGCTAAAGAATATCATAGATGCTGCAGTATACAACATTACAAATGACGGAGAAACATACAAAGAAAGAGGCTTGAGCAATACTCAAAGGCATATATTCTTCGTAATCTGTGTGTGTGTGTGTGTCCTTGTGCGCGCATTTTTGAGGCTTACCGAACATCACGAATGGACTCCATCACATTTATTTCACACATCAACTGCTTGGATTGCCAGTCAACACAAGCAACATGGCCTCTCCTCCCTCCAAGCAGCAGGTGGCTAAATCAAAACAATGACGCAAACAATTAAGCACCAAATAAAAATATTCATACATACTATCCCCAAAATGTGAGCTGGGCGGCAGCCAAAGGCGGGGACCCTGGCGGTCCGATCCTCGGCTCCAGAAGCTAGCTCTAGGGACATGGAACGTCACCTCTCTGGCAGGGAAGGAGCCCGAGCTGGTGTGTGAGGTGGAGAAGTTCCGACTGGATATCGTCGGACTTACCTCCACACACAGCCTGTGTTCTGGTACCAGTTCTCTCGAGAGGGGTTGGACTCTCTTCCACTCTGGAGTTGCCCACGGTGAGAGGCGCAGAGCAGGTGTGGGCATACTCATTGCCTGTACATTGGGGTTCACACCGGTAGACGAGAGGGTAGCCTCCCTCCGCCTTCGGGTGGGGGGACGGGTTCTGACTGTTGTTTGTGCGTACGCACCCAACAGCAGTTCAGCGTACCCACCCTTTTGGAGTCCTTGGAGGGTGTATTGAGAGTACTCCTGCTGTGGACTCCCTCGTTCTGCTGGGGACTTCAATGCTCATGTGGGCAGCGACAGTGAGACCTGGAGGCGTGATTGGGAGGAACGGCCCCCTCGATCAGAACTCGAGTGGTGTTTCGTTATTGGACTTCTGTGCTCGTCACGGATTGTCCATAACGAACACCTTGTTCAAACATAAGGGTGTCCATATGTGCACTTGGCACCAGGACACCCTTGGCCGCAGTTCGATGATTGACTTTGTGGTTGTATCATCGGTTTGCGGCGCATGTTTTGGACACTTTCGGGTGAAGAGAGGGGCGGAGCTGTCAACTGATCACCACCTGGTGGTGAGTAGACTCCGATGGTGGGGGAAGATGCCGGTCCGTCCTGGCAGACCCAAACGTATTGTGAGGGTTTGTTGGGAGCGTCTGGCGGAATCCCCTGTCAGAAGGAGTTTCAACTCCCACCTCCGACAGAGCTTTTCCCATGTCCCGAGGGAGGCGGGGGCCATTGAGTCCGAGTGGACCGTGTCAACAATAGAGTCAACAATAGAGGCGCGGACGCCTCTATTGTTGAGGCGGCCAATTTGAGTTGTGGCCGTAAGGTAGTTGGTGCCTGTCGTGGCGGCAACCCCCGTACTCGCTGGTGGACACCAGCAGTAAGGGATGCCGTCAAGCTGAAGAAGGAGTCCTATCGGGCCTTTATGGCCTGTGGGACCCCAGAGGCAGCTGACGGGTATCGACTGGCCAAGCGGAATGCAGCTTTGGTGGTCGCCGAGGCAAAAACTCGGGCGTGGGAAGAGTTCGGTGAGGCCATGGAAGCCGACTTCCGGACAGCTTCGAGGAAATTCTGGTCCACCATCCGACGTCTCAGGAGGGGGAAGCAGTGCACCACTAACACTGTGTACAGTGGAAGTGGGGCGCTGTTGACCTCGACTCGGGACGCTGTGAGCCGGTGGGCGGAGTACTTCGAAGACCTCCTCAACTCCACCAGCACGCCTTCCTTGGAGGAAGCAGAGTCTGGGGACTCTGATGTGGGCTCTCCTATCTCTGTGGTTGAAGTCAACGATGTGGTTAAAAAGCTCCTCGGTGGCAAGGCCCCAGGGGTGGATGAGATTCGCCCGGAGTTCCTCAAGGCTCTGGATGTTGTGGGGCTGTCCTGGCTGACACGCCTCTGCAACATCGCGTGGTCATCGGGGACAGTGCCTCTAGATTGGCAGACCGGGGTGGTGGTCCCTCTTTTTAAAAAGGGGGACCGGAGGGTGTGTTCCAACTACAGAGGATTCACACTCCTCAGCCTCCCTGGTAAGGTCTATTCAGGGGTGCTGGAGAGGAGGGTCCGTCAGGAAGTCGAGCCTCAGATTGAGGAGGAGCAGTGTGGTTTTCGTCCCGGCCGTGGAACAGTGGACCAGCTCTACACCCTTAGCAGGGTCCTCGAGGGTATGTGGGAATTCGCCCAACCAGTCTACATGTGTTTTGTGGACTTGGAGAAGGCGTTTGACCGTGTCCTCGGGAGTTCTGTGGGGTATTCGTGGGTATGGGGTGCGAGCCCCTGATACGGGCTGTTCGGTCACTATACCACCGATGCCAGAGTTTGGTTCGCATTGCCGGCAGTAAGTCGGAATCGTTTCCGGTGAAGGTGGGACTACGCCAAGGCTGCCCTTTGTCGCCGATTCTGTTCATAACTTTTATGGACAGAATTACTAGGCGCAGCCGAGCGTTGAGGGGTCGTTTTGGTGGCCTCAGTATTGCATCTCTGCTTTTTGCAGGCGATGTGGTACTGTTGGCTCCTTCAAGCAGGGCTCTCCAGCTCTCACTGGAGCGTTCGCAGCCGAGTGTGAAGCGGTTGGGATGAGGATCAGCACCTCCAAATCTGAAACCATGGTCCTCAGTCGGAAAAGGGTGGAGTGCCCTCTCCGGATCGGGAGAGATCTTGCCCCAAGTGGAGGAGTTTAAGTATCTTGGGGTCTTGTTCACGAGTGAGGGCAGAAGGGAGCGAGAGATCGACAGGCGGATCGGTGCAGCGTCTGCTGTGATGCGGACGTTGTATCGGTCTGTCGTGGTAAAGAAGGAGCTGAGCCAAAGGGCGAAGCTCTCAATTTACCGGTCGATCTACGTCCCGACCCTCATCTATGGTCACGAGCTATGGGTCGTGACCGAAAGAACGAGATCCCGGATACAAGCGGCCGAAATGAGTTTTCTCCGCAGGGTGTATCTCCCTTAGAGATAAGGTGAGAAGCTCGGTCATCCGGGAGGGGCTCAGAGTAGAGCCGCTTCTCCTCCACATCGAGAGGAGCCAGATGAGGTGGCTTGGGCATCTGATCCGGATGCCTCCTGAGCGCCTCCCTAGTGAGGTGTTCCGGGCATGTCCCACCGGGCGGAGACCCCGAGGACGACCCAGGACACACTGGAGAGACTATGTCACACAGCTGGCCTGGGAACGCCTCGGGATCCCCCGGGGAGAGCTGGAAGAAGTGGCCAGGGAGAGGGAAGTCTGGGTTTCCCTGCTAAAGCTGCTGCCCCCGCGACCCGGCCCCGGATAAGCGGTAGAAGATGGATGGATGGATGGATGGACTATCCCCAAAATGATTAATCCATCATATTGCAATCGAAACTTCACAGACATGTTTATTTATTTAGTTTTACTGCTTGTATAGGTACATTCTGACTGGAAACGTTGAAAGATGAGAAAAGAAGTTGAAGTAAAGACATTGATTACATGTATGATATTGATGTGAATGGACTATTCTGAGAAACTGCTTTGATAATTAACACTCTTAATCAGTAACAAAAACATTATTCAAGTTGGGAGAAGAAAGTGGGCCACTGACCGTCCAGTCTTGCTGTAATCCAGTTGGTACGGTCCAAATTGAGACAGATGCAGGTCAAAATACTGAGGACAAAGTAGATGTAAATAAAAATAGGTCAACTGTAATAATAAAACCCGTTTCTGTACCCATTTCAACCACGGGAAACCATCAGAGCGGTAATCGGCCCTTGCCTAATTACAAGAGTGAACAACTGGTCAAGACTGATAGGCAAGATTGCTCACCTTGGTCCCAGACGTTATATCCACAGCATCTGCGATATCTTGCTGTGAGATAGTACACGTGTCCTCATTTTCGTCTCCTTCTAGAAACCTGAGGAAGTTCATAAATCAAGTTACAACAGTGTGGCATTTTCAGACAACCTCATCAAGCCATGAATATTTTACCCTGCTTCTTCTGGGAGTAGAAGGTCAAACCGGGCAGCTTGTTTTTGGGCCATTTCTGAGGCTTCATCTGAACGGGCAATGGCTTCTCTCAGCTTTAAGTGGTGCTTGTCTTGCTTGACCTGAAAACCCCCCAAAACAAAACAAAAAATACAAAAAAACCCCAACCCTCCTTAAGCCAGCAGCACAATTGAAATACCGAACGGAAATTGCTGACCTCCTCTTTCGTTTTCCCTTTCCTTGTAAACTTCTGCAGCGTGGCTTCGGGAATAGATGCAGGTCCTGGGAAAGCATCTTCTTTCTGGGGGAGTGCCAATAATTGGGTCAGACAAACCTCAAGCGCAGTGTACAAATTCCTTGGTTGGATAGTTATTGATCATTGAGGGAATTTTATTTATTTTTTTTGCAGAGAGTATCTGCATATTAATAATTGTTCCTCATCAGTCATGTTTTTGCTTTTCATTTACATTTTCTTCTGTACTGATGTAGTATTGATGAGGATGGTGGTGCTTGGCGAGCATATTGGTGACCAAAATTGCTCCGGTTGTAACATAAAGGAAGCACTTGAGCCAACTTCAATTGCTTAAAAAATTAAACGTGTCTTACCCCATATTTAAGGCGTTTATTTTGTCCATGGTCGTTTTTTTCCATCCTCTTCTTTGCTGACGTTTTTTGAGGCATCTGCTGCTGTGCATCAGCAGCCTGTTTTCCACCGTCGCTTTCATCTTTCTTCTCGTGCCAGTAACGAGCTGGAGGCTGTTAGAAAGAAGCCATCCATACTCCTAAGATTATCAGCGGGCATTTTAAAATTCGAGTTACAACAACTCTGTTAGCACGCGTTGATAAAGAAGCTCAGTATCGCTCTATGCCTCTTCTTTATAAATCATCGTGTTTTCCGTCTTGTCGAGGCCGAAAACGACTCACACGACTGCAGTCGTGTGTTATTGTCTTTATAATTGATTACCTTTTTCGTATTCCCCACGTGTCGACCTTTCGTTACATTTTCAGCGGCCGTCGCCATCTTTGTTGTGTACTCTACCCCTTCCTTTTCTGTAAATCGTCACTTCCGTGATGAAAGCCAAATCGGGATTGACGCCCTCTCCATTAGCCATTGTTTCCGACATGCGTACAAAAGAAATCTCGAACCGTTGTTTAATTGATAACTAAACAAGTCACCTAATTTTAAATATAAAGTAAAAAAAATAAAGAATTCAATTATTATCATTTTAAATTAAAAACAAATACCCACTATTCAGATTCAGATTCAGAAAACTTTATTTATCCCCGTGGGGCAATTAGAGTTGTGCTAGAGCGGCTTCTTATAGAGACAGTCAGAACAAAGGAAAAACATAGGATGAGAGTAGCTTAGCACTTGAGGTCTTGAGGTTGTGGTTCCAGCAGCAAAGTAGTTTTGCACATCGAACAGGATTGCACAGTAAGGACACAGTATGGACAGTATTACACAGTAAGGACACTATCTACTCTGCATGTATAACACAAAATGTTTTTATTTATTGTGTACATATTAGATTAGTAAAAACGTCATTGTCATTACAGTGAAATATTGATTAGCAAATGCAAAGGAGTAAACTGCAGTTCAATTCGGCATGCAGGAATGTTATATTATTACTACTACTGTTTTACTACTGCTATTAGCAAAGTTATTGCTACATACTAATAATAATACAATACAATACAGTACATGCTGATTTATATAATGTGTACTTCTACATTGAGGTAAAGTATAAAACGGGTTTCAAACTCGTTGCACATTGTGGGCCACATACGGCCTCGGTTGATTTAAGTGGACCGGACCATTAAAATTACACCATACTCTGCTATAAATAACCAAAATAAAATCTTTCCTTTGTTCTGGTCCGGAGAAGCACAAGAACATTAGGAAAATGTTGAAATTTAATGAACATATCTTTTACAAAACATTTCATGAAGCCCCTTAGATTTACTTAGACAAATGTGCAATTTACTTTTATCATTCCCATATAGCGGCCCGGTAGTCCAGTGGTTAGCACGTCGACTTCACAGTGCAGAGGTGCCGGGTTCAATTCCAGCTCCGGCCTCCCTGTGTGGAGTTTGCATGTTCTCCCCGGGCCTGCGTGGGTTTTCTCCGGGCACTCCGGTTTCCTCCCACATTCCAAAAACATGCATGGCAGGCTGATTGAACACTCTAAATTGTCCCTAGGTGTGAATGTGAGCGTGGTTGGTTGTTCGTCTCTGTGTGCCCTGCGATTGGCTGGCAACCGGTTCAGGGTGTCCCCCGCCTACTGCCCGAAGACAGCTGGGATAGGCTCCAGCACCCCCCGCGACCCTAGTGAGGATCAAGCGGTTCGGAAAATGGATGGATGGATGGATTCCCATATATGCATTGCAATTGATCCCACTGATTGTAAAGGAATTGGTATTGGAAAATATAGTAATGCATTTTAAGATTAAACGAGATTTATAAAGAAAGGAATTTTAATCCATTTACACATGTGCATATACAATCTAAATTGAATCCCTGCCTACATTTTACAAATTAAGGAGAGTGCTAAAGGTAAAGAATAACGTATTCACATGCCCTTGATAGCGTCTGCTGTGTTGAGTCTGTCTCAGTGACAGACTGCGACTGCAGTTGTCTTCTTCTCTGATCAAAACAATGTTGTCTTCTACTCTGATCAAAACAGTGCACCCTAGCGGATAATCTATGAATTATGCACCTTATTAAACATATTCATTCCGTGTCTTTTATGCATTTTTTCACTTTTAAATGATCCTGCAGGCCTGATCGAACCTCCTTGGAGGCCAGTTCCGGCCCGCGGATTAAAATGCTTCACATAATGAGAAATGGAACAGAGCAATCAACTTTGGTTAAAAATATGATGTACTGTATAGTGAAGAGTTTAAAAGGAATAGTATTTTGACTGACTTTTAAATGCTGAAAAAATGTACAGTATTTGGAAATAATAATTTTCATTCGTCTTGTATTGACAATGTACACTGCGAATGCTGGTGGTGCAGTGGTTCACTCGCCTGACTTGAGTGCGGGCAGCGTATAAGATCGGTTCTTACTCTGTGACGGTGTGGAATTGGGTGTGAATTGTTGTCCTTCTCTGTGCTAAACTGTAAGCCATTCTACCACGTGAATTCTCCCCCTTCATCCATACTCGGTTTCCTCCCACATTGCACATTCCAAAATCATGCATGGTAGGTTAATTGGACACAGTTTGTCGGTGCGTTCCCTGCGATTGGCTGCAGGCAATGCGCTACTGCCTGAAGACAGCTGCGATCAGCTACAGCACGCCTGCGACCCTCGTGTGCATAAGCGCCGCGGTTCAGATAATGGATGAATTTACACTGCTGTATATGGAGAAGTACTTTATCATCATATGCTTTGTGAACCATTCTTGACATTATGTGTCTAACGTTGTGGACCTTCCTTTGTTTCTTGGAATTTTGCGTGACTGACGATGCACAGGATTCCAACCCCCCCTCGCACCCCGATTCCAACCCCACCCCCACCCCTCGCCCCCTCCCTACCACCAGTGTTGAATCCAAATTGTTGTCGTTGTTCCGCGCATGAGAATAATCTTCTGCCAAAATTACTATACTGGTAAATATTACCTAGTCACCTGGAAATGTGAAGTGCATCTATGTGGATAAAGCATAATTATTGTTTACTAATAAAAACACAATTTCTACTACGAAGAAAACATGTTTGTTTTCGAGTCGAATGGCGTTTTCGAAGTGGTTGCTGGATTTTCAAAATGTTCTCTGTATCATCCACAAGGGGGTAGTATAAAACTGTGACGCGAACTGGAAAAGATCACCCTCTCACGTTCGACTGCTCCTGATGTTAACCATCATCTCAGGTTGAGTGAAAACACGCACAGTCCACGAGAACGCACAAGTTGCCAGATAATAAAACGCCCAATGGCAAAACAGCACATAACAATTCAGTTAAACATCGTTGTCTAGAACTAAGCTCCAGTCCAAACACCACTTGACAATCAACTTGAAGGCATGCAAACTAAATGGGCCATTTATTATTTTTTTGATAGTGCTGCTTGCTTAAAAATTGTAGAGGTGTACGTATTTGCATACATCCTTTTATTTGTCCACAATTCAGCTGTCGGTTAATAACATTGTTCAGCACAAACGTGACCATTTTGCATGAAGTGTTTTCCATGAACTGGTTTGTACGTCATGCTTCCACAGAAGAGCGAGTGACGTAACATAATTAGTCAAACATGCGTTTGCCTGTTTGAAGAACACTTCGATACTATACATACATTCTTGAGGATCTACTGTGCAGCTCAGTGTGAGTGGCTTTGTGTACTCTTCTTTTATGTGTCTTTTGAATTGCGGAAAAGGAAATATTACATTTGTTTTGTATTTTGTTTCTATATTACACGTGAGTTTTAGTTTTTTTTCACTACTATTTCAATTTCTTCCATGACTTGATAGTCCTGAGTAAGTTTGGGGAGTTTTTAGGTGTGTACTGAATAGGTAATATAATCCAAAAATTGCATCTAATGTTATAATGGTAATGAATGGCAAGTTTCTGGGATCATTTTAAAGCCTTTTTAGAACATGAATAATTACATTTAAAAATATGTTTGGGGAGTTTTTAGGTGTGTACTGTATAGGTAATATATTTTACCCTAAACATTGCATCTAATGATACAATGGCAATGAATGGCAAGTTTCTGTGATCATTTTAAAGCTTTTTTAGAACATCAATAATTATATATAAAAAGAAAGGTGGTAGGGATTACCCTAACAATAACAGGTGTGGTGACATGACTCCTAAAAGTTGGTCTTGCTCACATTATTTCTACATATTTACCAAGTGTGTCGTGTAGTGAAAAAAATAAAATAAAAAAAATCAAGAACCGTACACCCCGAAATTCCTCCTACGATCTTGCTGTAGACATTTTGGAACCATCCCAGACTGCTCCTCAATCTTTCCAACATAGTATTTGACATTAGCAAAATGTTATGGAACACCATTAAAACATTTTGCAAAAAGAATATACCTGTACTGCATATTGAAATACCGACAATCTCAGATCAATTTATTTACGCATGTTATTACTGAACGAAATCTGAGACGGTTTATTTTAACACAAATATTTATTCTGGGATAAACAGTTACTTCTGCCATTGAGTCAGAAACAATTTCAATGCTCTGCTGTCCACTTTAAATCACTGTTATCTTCGATTTACTATTAAATTAGATTTATTAGAGAATGAGTGACTTGCTTGCTATGTTCAAAAACAGGTTCAAAAGCATAGTCCAAAAAACCCCCCCTGCATAAATCAGAATTAAGTTGATAAATTTGATACATTTATCAAATGGAGTAAGAAATCAAAATTAAGTTGATAAATGTATTAAATGTAGTAATGTAATGCAATATCCATTATGAACACAAGAGAAAATCGACATATAAATGTGCTCGAGTGTGTATTTATGTAGTTCCTTTACAAACCAAAAGTTGTAAAAATAGATAAAGTATAGCATATATAAGGGTAAAAGCATTTGTTTATATGCAGATTTTTTTCCTTTTCTGATTGAAATAAAAATTATCTATTTATAATACATAACAAGGGGTAGGACAAGACAACTTTTTTACTTCTTCCTACTCCTTTGAACATATAATTGGGTTGTATGATGACTGTTTTCTTTTCCTTTTTGAGCATTTTACTTACCTTTACTTTCTGTCAATGTATTACTTTACATATTTATATGTGGCGGCCCGGTAGTCCAGTGTTTAGCACATCGGCTTCACAGTGCAGAGGTACCGGGTTCGATTCCAGCTCCGGCCTCCCTGTGTGGAGTTTGCATGTTCTCCCCCCGGGCTGGAGTGGGTTTTCTCCGGTTTCCTCCCACATTCCAAAGACATGAATGGCAGGCTGATTGAGGACTCTAAATTGTCCCTAGGTATGAGTGTGGGCGTGGATGGTTGTTCGTCTCTGTGTGCCCTGCGATTGGCTGGCAACCGATTCAGGGTGTCCCCCGCCTACTGCCTGGAGACAGCTGGGATAGGCTCCAGCACCCCCCGCGACCCTAGTGAGGATCAAGCGGTTCGGAAGATGAATGAATGAATGTTTATATGTTCAACAAACAATAAAAAAATACATAAAACAAATTAAAAGAGACATTATTTATCTTGACTAAATATTAATTTTAATGAAAATGAAACGGAGATTTGAATTTGATCAATTCATCTGATGATTTCTTACCACACAGTGGTTGGGAATTCCTGTTCTTGTCTGTTCTCGTCTGTTCTCACAAGAATTAAGTAACGAAAAGTCTTCATTTTGCATTTAAACAGAAACTGATGGCCGCGCCACCTCGACCAGAACTGTTTGACTTTTATGGAGTCTCTATGACAAAATTCTTCACTGACAACTGGCAAAATGTAAAGAACTTCAAGGCCAAACCAGATGATATTGTCATAGCCACTTATCCCAAATCAGGTCAGGTTGAGTATGAATACAAAACTCTCATAAATTCATTGTCTTGCTTTGCAATAGCTCTTATGGTGTATTTGTATTAATACCTCAGGAACCACATGGGTCTGCTACCTCCTGGATCGGCTCTTCTTTGGAAAGACACATCCAGAGAAAGACACATCCCTCCCTCTGTATATGAGAGTACCATTTCTGGAGCTCTGCATCCCTGGCCATCCCAAAGGTTGAAAAAAAAAAAGACGGTTATATTTGTCACGGATAGATTAGATACAATGGACCTTTCATCATGACCTCCCACACACTTCCGGGTGCTTTTAGCTGTGAATGACACTCACTCATTTGTCCAATTCTTCATTAAGGAAAAGACCTGGCAGACCAGCTCACTATCACTCCTCGTCTTATCAAAACTCATCTGCCAGTCCATCTTGTACCAGATACGTTTTGGGAACACAACTGCAAGGTTAAATGTCCGCCATGTCTGCATACAGTTGTGGCAGGTGAAGAATTGAAAGCAGGGATACGTTGACTCAAGTGTGGATATCTTTTCATTCAGGTAGTCTATGTGGCTCGTAACCCTAAGGACGTTGCAGTGTCTCATTTCCATTTTAGCAGCATGAACAGCATCCACCCTGCACCAGGAGACTGGGATGGCTTTTTGCAAAGATTCATGGATGGGAAAAGTGAGGTCAAAGTGTCAACAGTGTTGAGTTTTTTCAAACAGGCTCTTCCATCCTTCACTCCTTCATGAATGTGTTCTTCTGTGGCGTCAGTGGCTTATGGAGCTTGGCATAAGCATGTGGTCGGCTGGTGGGAGAAGAATCAAACGTATCCAAATCTGCATTACATCTTCTATGAAGATCTGACTGAGGTGAAATGTTAGCAGGTTCTTTCCTTGCAAACGCACGCACCGTCTGAGTTTAACGCGATATTTAAAGTCCCTGTAAAGTGAAAACAAAACACGTCTTGATAATTATGAATTTTAAAAATCGGCAGGTACAGGCTTCAAAATTGTTAATGATCATGCAACCAAGCCAGTCAGTATCTTTCCCTATCCAAAAGGGAGATGTACTTTTGGGGTGGAGGCAAAGAATGTTTTGGACACTCGGGTAAAGAAAGGGTGCGGAGCTGTCAACTGATCAACACCTTGTGGTGAGTTGGCTCCGATGGTGGGGGAAGATGCCGGTCCGACCTGGCAGACCCAAACGGATTGTGAGGATCTGTTGGGAGTGTCTGGCAGAATCCCGCCAGAAGGGAGTTTCAACCGGCAGAGCTTTTCCCACTTCCCATCCTGGGGGAGGCGGGGGACATTGAGTCTGAGTGGACCATGTTTCGCACCTCTATTGTTAAGGCGGCCGATCGAAGTTGTGGCTGTAAGGTGGTCGGTGCCTGTCGTGGCGGCAACCCCCGAACTGGCTGTTGGACATCAGCAGTCAGGGATGCCGTCAAGCTGAAGAAGGAGTCTATCAGGCTTTTATGGTCTGTCGGACTCCAGAGGCAGCTAATGAGTACCGGCTGGCCAAGCGTAACGCAGCTTCGCGGTTGCCGAGGCAAAAACTTGGGCGTGGGAAGAGGCCATGGAAGCCGACATCCGGGCCGCTTCAAGGAAATTCTGGTCCATCATCCGACGTTCCCGGAGAGCGAAGCAGTGCACCATTAACACTGTGCACAGTGGGGATGGTCCGCTGCCGACCTTGACTTGCGACATTGTGAGTCAGTGGGCAGAATATTTTGAAGACCTCCTCAACTCCACCAACTCAGTCAGAAAAGGATAAGCGATGGATGGATGAAAACCCTTGATGAGATTACCCTGCGAAAATTTGCTCCTCAAATGACGTCACTGGTTAGCAAAACTGCTCCATGAAAAAAATAGAGTGCATTAATGTATTAACCAGTGTTCAACATTTTTTTGCAGAAATATTATCCAGAAAATTAATAATGAAGGCAAACCCATGCAAATATAGCCGATAAGAAGAAAGAAGCAGTTATGGCTCAGGCTAAATAAGAAACCTTGACCAACCCTAAACCAAAAAGTAAAAACAAATGGCAATTTTAAGAGGAAATATTTGAGAGAAAAAAAAAAGGTCCAGGGAAACTACGTGTTATAGTCCTTCCATTCAACATATTTGTATTACAGCATTATATGTCATAAGATCAATACATTTTGCTTTACGTATACTAAGCGTGCAAATAGCACGGCTATAACATGTTTTAAAAGCTGTTTTCTTATTTTTGGGAACATTTGAAAAAACTCAAACTTGATTTTTAAAACACACCTTGTTTTTGACAGCACTCACGAAATTTGAGAGCATGAAATTAAACACTGTGTGACTTCTTTCAGTATAAACAAAGAACGCACAGCAAGATTCCTCAGGGCATATTGTAAACTTCCTCAATGTCTTCTGGGCAACATCTACATTGTAGATGTTGCTAATGCATCAAACAAGGCTAACTATAGAGTCCTAATTTCCCTTTCCAACACCCTACCAAACCATTGCGGTGCCAAGCCAAACCGAAAAGTACTTATGCTTTGCATAATTTCTGAGTGTGCAGCGCATGTTGTGAATTGAACGGAAAATGTTTTGATATTGATTCAGCAAGTCTTTCGTGTGTGCAGAACTTGGGACGTGAGATCGACAAGCTGTGCAGCTTCCTTGGCATGTCTCCCTCCGCCGAGGAGAAGGAAAGCATCATGGCTGCAGTGAAATTTGACAATATGAAAGACAACAAATTGACCAACTTTACCAATGCCCCTTTAATGAATCTGAAGGTGTCTCCTTTCATGAGAAAAGGTACGCAGCAAGATGGCTGTGAGTGCTTTGCCAGCTGGAATGCCATCTGAATTGATCTCTCTGCCTTTTGAAGGGAAAGTTGGAGACTGGAAGAATCATTTCACCGTGGCCCAGAATGAGCGGTGTGATGAGCACTACAAGCGACA
The DNA here is from genome assembly GCA_026261675.1 of Hippocampus mohnikei. Classification (NCBI taxonomy): domain Eukaryota; kingdom Metazoa; phylum Chordata; class Actinopteri; order Syngnathiformes; family Syngnathidae; genus Hippocampus; species Hippocampus mohnikei. The sequence continues at coordinate 21,517,289 of JAKGUB010000284.1, forward strand.
CATTTGTTTCCCTGGACTGGAGTTTCGCACTGAAATTTAAGGCTTGAACAGATCAAACAAACTGGTTCTTCTTACAAGGTGGATGACGTTGAGTCAAACTACCCTAGCAAGCCCTTCTAGAGTTTACCTCGTCATCATTTGGGTTATGGAAATAAATTCACTGTTAAACGGGACCAACTTTATGATTAATGTAGCTCCACACAGGGGCCATCAAACACAATAAACATGAACTATGATCACTTTGTTTTATTTTTTTATTTGCATCCAGACATGAAATCCGGTGAAATGAAATAACAAATGTTAAATATAATCCTAAAATAAACAGCTGTAATACTGAATCTCTGCATTGAGACAGTAGGGCGGGCACATGTACTCATTTTCTATGGCACATGGTACGCTTTGCAGAGGGAGCAACACTGAACACACTTGTTACTTTCACTCTGGTCTGGAATTCACTGGAATGTAGAGCACAACACAAGGTCATTGGACAAAAATCACTAAACAACTTAACAACTTACACTCTGAAAACTGGATGTCATCCTGTCATGCTCTGAGACATGAATAAAGGCATTGGCCACTTCTGGAAATCCTGCCTGCAGTCTAATAAAGTAAATGCATCATGATTTATGGATGTCTTGTGCTGCAACCCAGCAATTGCACATGCTCTGTCAAAATCCACCCTGTACACTTTTTAATTAAAAAAAATACTCGTTTTCTAGTATTATTTTCAAAGAGAATCTAAATATTTTTGCAATACTCGCATCGATAATTCAATCCTCAGCGCCGCTGAGAAACTCCTGATATCAAAACAACAAGACGGCACAGTCAGCAAAAAGCATTTTCGATTGTCTTTCACAGTGACAAATGTGACTATGTTTCAAAAATATCTGGAACATAAAAACAAAAAAGTATTTACATCGTTGCTTCTGTATAATATATTTGAAAGATACTTCTATGGAGAGTAATAAAATACTTCAGTCTCGTGCTTTGCTGAAAAGTGAAGTGCTGTGTTCGTGAGTTCATGGCAAGCCAGACGTTGTTTCTTGGCGCAGTCCTGGAAACCTGTGGCAGGTTGAAGTTCAATATCTCTATTTAATTCATGTATAATGCAATTGACGTCACCCAATATTGACAATCACCTACAATTAAGCACATGTAATTACCGGTATGTACTGTGTGACTGTGGTTGTAGTTTACTACTACAATGTGTCATCAGTTCCAAAGTACCTGGGCCAAGCGGCAGCATATTAAGAGCTTAGAAATAGTTGATGAGTCACCATATTCAAGATAATAGGCTGCAGGTAGACGCAACCATTACAAGCACAGAACAAAGTCAAATCATGTATGGCACATTTTTACATGACAGAGGAAAATTTAAATGAAAATTCTCAGAACCCCATGAACAAATGAAATAAGTCACTGTTGTTGATATACACACACACACACCGAAACAAAAATACACTTTGTCTTTCACCAGTAACAATTTTGATGTTTCGTGATGTTAGCAGGCCACCATTTGATGATCTAGTTAGATTTTATTCGGATACTGAAAGCAGTAGCCGCCTACTCAGCAACCATCCCTTGAACCGGAATATATGCATGTTCCATGATAAACAGGGAGTCAGAAATATTTCCACATCAATTCGCAGATCAATAATTTTGGCCAAACATGTTGAAATGACCTCAGTTTTCTACAGATTTTAGAGAAACAGGAGCAAGATTTTATATGAATCATGTATTTAAACAGGCCTACGTCTCCTCTCTTCCTGCAAATACTGATGAACTCTGGCATTGCATAATGCCATCGGCCCAAAACATTTTGTTTGTTTGTTTATTGTTTATTGAGCATATATATACACACAGTAACAGATAGCCAAAAGGTAGGCAAAATTTATGAAAGGAAAATTTAAAAGTATGTAAAAGAAAAAAAAGAAAACACTCATCATCACAGTTGTATGCTCAAAGGAGTAGGAAGAAGTAAACCACTTATCTAGTCCTACCCCTTATTGTATAGAATATAAATTGATCGTTTTCAAAACAAAGAAGAAGAAGAAAAGTCTACATATCATCAAATACTTTTACCATTGTGGTACTTTACTTTTCTATTTATACACCTTCGGTTTGTGTATTTATAATTATTCTTTGACCTTTTGTTTCAATTTCTCATAATCATGGTAATTACTGCATTTCTTGAGTACAAATGATAAATTAATCAAAATCCAAAACAAGAACAAAGAGCTGTAATACTAATTTTATAAATGTATCAAATGTATCTTCTTAATTGTGATTCTTATAGTTTTTTTGTACTGATCTTTTGAATTTATTTTTGAACTCCTCCAGCGATTTACTCATTTTCAGGTCCGTTTCAAGCTTATTCCACAGGTTGACACCTGTTACTGATACACACCTTTGCTTAATGTTTGTTCTTGTTCTGGATTTTTGTATTGATTCGTACCCTTAGATTATAACTGCTTTCTCTAATTTCAAAAAGCTTCTGAATATTTAGACAAAGGAAATTGTTATGTGCTTTATACATTAATTGGGCGATTTTGAAGTCAACCAGGTCATAAAATTTCATTGTGTTTAATTTGATGAATAGTGGATTTGTGGGTTCTATATATTTAGACCTATTGATTGTTCTAATTGCTTTTTTTGTAGTTTTAAGACAGGGAGTGTGTTTGTTTTACAGGCATTCCCCATATTTCCACACAATATGTCATATATGGGAGTAATAATGAATAATATAATGTGCACAAGGAACTCTTATTCAACACGTCCTTAGTTTTGTGGAGTATCCCGATGGTTTTGGATATTTTTCTTTTAACGTTATCTATGTGTGGCTTCCAGGATAGTTTGGAATCTATTACTAGTCCAAGAAATTTATTTTCATTAACTCGTTCTATTTCAATTGAATTTATCTTTATTTTGACTTGTTCTTTGATTGGTCGCGTGCCAAAAACAACTATCTTGGTTTTGTTAAATTTATAGATAGTTTATTTCTGTCAAACCAGTTTTTAATTTGGTTAATTCATTTTCCACAATTTTCAGGAGTTGTTCCATGTTATTTCCAGAGTAGTAGAAGGTTGTGTCATCGGCGAATAGGACACATTTGAATAGTTTTGAGACACTACAGATATCGTTTATATATAAAATGAATAGTTTAGGTCCAAGCACTGATCCTGAGGCACTCCATGGGTAATTTTCAGTGAGTTGGATTTTATGTTATTAAACTGCACATACTGATATCTGTTTTCTAAATAACTTTCAATCCATTTATATGCTGTGCCTCTGATACCATATCTCTCTAATTTATTCAATAATATTGTATGATCTATTGTATCAAAAGCTTTTTAGATCTAGAAAAATCCCAACCGTGAATTCTTTATTGTCAATATTAGTCGCTATTGCTTCTACAAACTCCATTACTGCCATTAAGGTGGTCCGTTTTCTCTAAAGCCGTATTGATTTTCACTTAATAGCACGTGTTTATTAATGAAGTTATCAAATCTGTGAGAAAATATTTTTCTAATATTTTTGAAAATTGTGGTAGCAGTGATATTGGTCTATAATTTGTAAAGAATTGTCTTTCTCCACTTTTAAAAATTGGAATAACTTTAGCAGTTTTCATTTTTGATGGAAAAACACCGGCTTTAAATGATAGGTTGCATATGTATGTAAAAGGTCGGACTACAAATTCTATAATCTGTTTTATTATTGTCATGTCAATATTAAAACAGTCAGTTGACTTTTACTTTTATATGTTTTTACAATATTTAATATTTCATTTTCATTCACAGCAGTAAGAAACATTGTGGAAGAATTTTTTCTATGTATTTATCTATTTCAAAAGAATTTATTGGATCAGGAATTTGTTTTGCTAAATTACTGCCTATATTAACAAAATATTCATTAAATTCCTTTGCTATTTCTGCAGTTTCCTCAATAATGGTATTTTTATCTTTCATAAAGTACTCCGGATAATTTACTTTATTAGAGCTGTTTCTAATTACATGATTTAAGATTTTCCATATTTCTTGAGTATTGCTTTTATTTTGCTCTAATAATGCATGAAAATGGTCTCTCTTGCTGATTTTTATAATGTTTACTAATTTGTTTTTATAAGTCTTATATTTTGTTTCAGCTTCTTTGGTTCTGGATTTTAGAAACGATTTGTATAGATTGTTTTTCTTTTTACATGCATTTTCTATGCCTTTTGTTATCCATGGCTTATTTTGGTTTTTGTACTTTCTGGTGACCTTAATTACTGGGAAATGCTTGTCATATAAGGAGGTTATGGTTGACTGAAATGCGTCAAACGCAGTATTTGGATCTTCATTTGTGTAGACCTCTGACCAATTTTGCTTGTCTAAATCGAGCTTGAAAGCTGCGATGGAATGTTGGGTTCTGGGTCTTATTTCTGAGATGTGGGTTATTGATTTAGTTATTCTATCGAAGTAATTGTGAAAGGCTGCAAAGACCGGTAGATGGTCACTTATATCAGTTATGAGAAGTCAAAACATGTTGCAGCATGAATTTAACTACCGACTTGTGTGCTGTGATGATCGACACCTAAACTGTTCAACTTTGTAGTTTTCAAGATACTTGCTTTTGAAATGATGTCAAATGTCTTGAGACACACTACATGCATTTTTGGGGATTGTGTTGATTCTTCACAAGTTCACAGACAAAGTATATAGTTTCCACTTTTTTTTTTAACAAGAAGAAAAATGTATTATTGTTTGATCGCATGGTGGTCTACTGGGAAGCAAATTTGTTTCATAGTTCTGAGGTTTGGGGTTCAAATCTCGGTTCCTGCCTTCCTATACTCATGCGGATATCATGTGACTGATTTTTTTTATGCTGGCAGTTCTTAGTGATGTTGGCATTTGTGTGGATTTTCTTCCGCATCCTAAAAAAACACGTGTGATTCATTGACGATTCTAAATTGTCCATAGTTGTGTGAATGCTTGTTTGTCGATATGTGCTCTGCGATTGGCTGGCAACAAGCCTGCTGGGATAGGTTCTAACTAACCCGATAGCCTAGTCTGAATAAGCACTACAGAAACTGAAGGCATGGATGGATGCTTTATAGTTTAATTTAAGATAGATATATTTTTTGTGTCTGTATCTGTTGGATCTTTAATGGTGCGTTTGATCTATGTAAGCCCTGGTTCTCAAGCCAAAGATTTGTTTCATAAATTAATAATTTCACTGCTCACACTGGCAGAGTCATCATGTCGGCTGACTTCCAGGTAACTGCCTGAACTGACGGGCTTTGTAGCCATCCCCCGCCCTCGCTCAGAGTCCGGTGTGATGAAGGGTCGTGTGTCATCCACTCTATCTTCCCCCAGATATCCCGTTGATGTCCTGGTGGGGTGAAATGACACAGGACAAGACACCGACGAGGGGACATTTCCCGTTTCATTCCCGGGCCACCTGTGATCCTGGTAGGACGGTGTGGGTGGGGCAGTCACCTGCCTGCTTGGGACACTGCTGAGAACACTGCCCCCCAGAGGCATGGAGGACTCCGTCGGAGCCTCACTGCTTTCCGAAAACTGAGGGTCACTGTTTCTGCGCAGCCAGAGCTCCGGACTAACTCCAGATCTGGCGGAGGGAGATTGCGATGTTTGGTTAAAGGGATGAAATAAACTACCCCCTTCGAGTAGGTGTTCTCGGTGCAGGGCCTCATCAATGCTGCGGGTGAGGTTAATGGGAGACGGGGGCCGAAGATCAAACTCACACATAGAGAGAGAGGTGTCCCTATCCGGCTCCAGACTTCCACTGACTGAGCGCTGTGGTGTCAGTCCGAGCGCCTGCAGTCTCAGCAGGGAGCTCACGGAACTATCAGATATGCCGCATTCTGCAGAACGGCCTCTGTGGTTGCGTATTCGGTTGCTATCTTTGACGCACTGCGGTTGGGCAGCGGCTTGATCATGATTATGGTTCCTGATGAGACTCTTGGTGATGTCAACTCCGGAACGTTCTTGGCCAGCCCAATTGTTGGGCACCTCTGCTTGACCTCCTGCTGCAACACCGTTACTATCAGACTTTCTGCAAGGTTTCCCCGTCAGACTCTGGACGATCTTGGACCAGCATGTGTGTCTGTGAGAGGAGCCTCCAGAATGGCCAGGCGCCGGCACGTCTCCTGTTATTCTTCCTTCTCCTGTTCCTCCCTCATTTCTTCCTCTGCAACACTGAGGCCTCCAGAACACCCACGAGATTGAGAGAAGCAGGCATAATCCCCAGGTCAGCTCCAGGAGTCTGGCCCAGAAATGGACAAGCCACCAGCCCCAGTTGAAGCTCATCCAGTCCCCAAGAAGTCCATAGAGCCAAAGGGTGGCATGAACATGTAGCCCACAGCACAGCGCTCCAACAACCGCACAAACCGCCAGCACCTTTCCAAGAACCATCCCTTCTCTCCTGCTACCTGTCCAAGCCTTTCTCCTGGCCTCTTCAGCGACTCCAGAGTGAGGAATGGGAGGGCAACGTATTCGCGGAAAGACATAGAAGAGGAATCCTAGACAGAGACCCAGACCCCAGCTCAGGGAAAGAACCTGGAGGGTGACAGGTACCACGGGTGACAGAGCTGGCGAAAGCAGATCTGCTGCCAGCAACAGAGTGCACTGCAAGACAGCCAACACGGCCACCAGGGGAGGACGCTCCAACGTTGGAGGTAAAACTGTCACTCCGGCCACCCTCAGGGCCAGCAGGGCCACGGCAGCGTGCGTCCACACCAGCAAGTGTAGCGGCAAATTGTAAATGGCCGCGACTGCGGAACGAGGGAGGATTTTCTGTGTCCCGTAGGGATCAATCAGAAAGAGAGAAGCCCTCAGTCCTCCGACCAAAAACAACAGGGCGTTGGCCAGAGAAAGAGCCCCCCGATGAGGACAGTTTGAACCCGGGGACAAGATGATCCCAAGAGCAGACCCAGCAAACAAAAGCAGGAAAAGGGTTGCTGACCCGTAGACATGCAGCTCCCACGCAAAAGTCAGATTCTTGCTCAGGTCACCCCAGTAGATAAGGCTTCTATTTGGGGAAGGCTCAGCGTTAGCAGTAGGGGACGACTTTGAAGCTTGATAAGGATCCGCTAACAAGATGGAGCCATTCTTCTGCTCAATGAAGGTTGTTTGGCTGACTGGTGCAACACTTGTAGTCAGGAATGACAGGTTAGCTGCAAATAGTAAGAAAAAGAATAATGTTAGATATATATCATTTCAAAATTGGAATATGTTCATATACTGTACATATATCGACAATATAATTAGATTTGTAATATTGGTATGTGAAGATGAGAAAGATGTTTTTTTTCCTTGTCTTTTTGATATCGTGTTATCAGGTTGTTGTAAGAACAAGCAAGATGTCTGTGGTTGAAGGGAGGCGCCATTTATATGAGGCAGATGATAAGTGCCTGGTCATGTGTCTACATATGACCCCGCTTCAGAAGAAAGAGTCAGACATATCTAAGTAGCAGCCCTCTTGGTTGTATTTGAACTGCCTCCTTGATGCAAGTTTTTATGAAATTGTATCTCTCAATATTTTCAACCCACTGAAGGGTTAGCATTAAGGTATTATCATACTTACAATTCTTGAAGGGAATCGTAAGAAAAAAACTCCAAAAGAGTAAACATTTGAGATGTGGTGCTGAAGCCACGAGCGGGCTGTAGTTCAACATCACGATAACAAGCTATCGGGCCATCTGGTCCATTCCAGTCTCATTATGCGGCTAACTTGTAATGCAGCTAATCACCCGAGGTCTAAATATGATTTTGACAAAGGAAGATAACTAAGTAATCTAATGAAACCTCTAAACTATAATTGTGAGAATCATGATGTAAGCCGCAGCACTGCAAATATCTCCTGCGTGAGAGCCCGGCAGTACCAGTTCACAGGGTCAAGAGAATACATTTGAAAAAAGTAGCAATTACGTGACTTAATTATATTAGATTTATGTAATTAATAGCAAAGTACACGTTACATAACGCCATAGAGCATTTCAGTGGAACTTAGAACACTTTGACATTTTACAGGATTATATGGTATATTACATCTCAATCTGTCGTAATCAAGTTTAAATGCATACCATTTTTTTGCTCCTGCACCGGGAATACACCATGGGGTGGCACCATGGTGCACGACTACTTAAGAGACAACAGATGTGCGATGTCAAGGGCTAATTTATGACAATGTAAGCCCCTCCATTTTGGGAGTTTGATGGATGGCTTGACAAAGAGGTCCAAGAGTAAGAGTTTCTTAACTTGGCCACTCGGAGCACGTGACACGAAGCCTAATGAGGTATTGTTCAACTCCAAACTCTTCCGTTACTTGAACATCTCACCAAGCTATTCAGCATCTTTTTTGGTTTATGTCAAACTGTTTGACTTCCTTCCTTCCAACAATTCCTTACTGGGCTGTGATCTGGACACATTCCACAATGCACAGCTGGGAATGCTTAACTTACCTCTAGCCTGGAGTCTTTCCCATACCACATGCACCGTTGTAGTGTATTGAATGCACACACGTGGCAAGGGACAAAATGCTGAAAAATGTCTACGCCGAGTCAATACCATTACCGTGTTGTCCCCTAACAATGTTTCACACGTCCGCTTGACCATTTCCTTTTCCGCAAACCCGGATTCAGTTTTCTATACATCTGCTTTTCATTACCAACTCCATTCTCTGACCTTCAATCGCTTTTTTCCCTTTGCCACACATTCACCCAACCCTATGCTTCTGTTTCAACAATCTTTTTGTTTTTTTTCTGAACCCACTTTCCTCTTGTATGTTTGCTTGCCAGCGATTCCAGTTATTTCCCTCCCTTGCATCCCACCCTGCTGCCTCCTGCTCATACTTTCTACCATCTGGGTGAACCTCCAAATGCTTTTTCACATCATTTGGAATATTTCTCTTGCTTGTCACAACACTGATTTGTTCATCACTGTGTATGAAAATGGTCAAACCAGTTAGACCAGCTGGTTTGCTTCATGTACATTCTTCAAGTACCTGTTGATGTTGGTTGCACAGTTGTCCTTGTTCTGTTTCTCTCCAAATGTGCAGTTTTGTTGTGTTTATTTGTAACTTTGCTTGGTGTTTTCTGATCCAACTCCTTTGTAAGAGGCATATTAACTGCAGTTGTTACAGCTATTTTCTCTGTCATGATTTTTGGAAGTGGAATCTTCTTGCTTTGATTGATGACCGGCTGTCTGGTAGTCTGTGGTTGTTTTCCAGTAGAGCCGATTGTGGTGACAGTGGAGAGTCGGTTTAACGTCACTGCAGCCTCAGAATCATTTTGTCTGCCAATGGCAAGTGTCAAATCACCTGAGAATTGGACGAAAACACAATAACTGTGAAGTGCAAGTGCTGATGGTAATGTGAAAGGCAAAACAGAATCAAGTTCCTCACCTGTTGATACAACGGCAGAAGGACTGGCATGTGTTGCTACTGGAGACGGCATAGCTCGTGATACAGTTTGTGTTGTCAGTGCCGACACTTGGGGCTCCATAGCTCGAGGGTCCACTGATGAATTGTGCATATCAGCTATTTTAGTCCGTGCTTGTGGTTGATACTCCGTCAATTTATCAGTAGTCGATGGCACAGGAGCGAGCAATTCCTCCTTTTCAAGCATCAGTGTTGCACTACCTGATCCGAGTCCCTGGAAATCATTTGTCTCTTTAAGTAGACTGCTAGCTGTTACAGGTTTGTCACCGGAGGGTAAAGTGAGCACAGATGTCGCCAACTCTTTTTCCTTCTCCAACGTCCCACGTAGTGGCGGTGTACTTGAGTCCATCTTAGGCCCGGTAATGCTTGGCCAACTCATGTTTCCTCCACGGCTCCGTGTCTGAGAAGAAAGGGTTGACGTAGTCGAGTGTATTCTCGGCTCTTGCTGCTCTGCATTTGTTGTTGTCATCCGACCCCGCGCTGTAACCTTAGCTGGCACGGCAGTGCGTCCGCTGGGAGGCAAAGAAGACTGGGATCCATCTGTCTGCTTGGTGGGTTGAGAGTCTTCAAGAAGATCCAGAGGAGAGAAGGAGGGCGATGTGCCAATGATGACCTGAGCATCAGATGGATGGAGGGAGGAGATGAGGAAGCTTACTAAAAGGAGTGGTATGGAAGCCATGGCCTTAGTAGTTAGCAGTGCCTCTTGCTGTTACACCATCCTCACACTGGGCTTCTGTCGATTCAGAAAAAAAAGAGAATCATTTACCATATTTACTGGTGCAAAAACATGTCATAACCCATAAGAAATTGATTTAGGATTGTCGATTGTTACAATTGTGCTTACTTGTACAATAGTGCTTCGCAGTGCCGTAACTAACCGAGTTGGGGTAGCTTCATGTTTTTTTAATGGTCATTTATGTGATGAAAGTCAAGTCAATTTTGACTATAGTCACTGATGATATTGCTATTTTTAAGAGACAGGACATTGTAGAAAGGCAGATCGTTTGCTGCTTGCCAAAGGCCAAGACAATACATTTATAAAAATGTTTCAATAAATTTCTATGTGTGAAGATATATGTATTCTTCAATTTAGGGAATACAAATGTGTAAACACATTTAAATTAAGTTTAATTTAAGTTACATCTTTGCACTTTAAAATTGTAACATGAATTCTGTGCTCTAACCGCAAAGTCATATTTGGTCCCTGGTTTACGAGTTTAAATGCCATTCGGAACTCACCGCAGTCTAGAGCTAAACTACTCCAACTCGATATTGAATTCATTAATTACAGGAAATATTTGTATGGGGAAAAAACAAAGCAACATGACTATAACACCCTTAGCATTTCATAGCTTTCGGTTATTCTGTGGATTTGCTATGCTAACTGAGAGGTCATGTTATGGTGAGGTCAGTGAAACTCCTGTCGGGGTTTTGCACAGTCAGGCACGTCACGAGCATTCACACAGGGATGTGTCAAATGTTTGCTTTCACAATACACAGCACGGCGAAACAGGCAGAAACAAAAGGAGGCAGTTGACTTTATAAAAACAGCCTTTCCTAAAAGTGTCAAAACAAAATGATGCAAGATTCACAATTTATTGTCACACAGACACACATTTTCGTAGCTCTTTAATATTCACGGTTTTGTAATACTGCATTATCGATGCTGTTTCTTCATGTGAGTGGTATGTCATGCAGTAAATGAACTATTAGTCATCTGGTTCGTCATTTTGACATATTTCATCAAGTACTTTGACTGACAATTTGTTCAAAACATTGAAATGCTTTTGATTCAGAACCCAGTGTCAATCAGAAACACAGCACCTCAAGCCTGAAGGATTACACAATCCCAAAGTACCTAACAGATACCCTTCCCTCTTCCCAAAACGAATGTCTTCCTATTTTAGCACATGGCTTACGTAAACCTTTCTTGTTCACACTGGCCTCGATCTGTGACTCACAATGGGAGAAACCCCCGAGCGGCAGAGTCAAGACCACACTGAAACTTCAGCATGAAACATTAGCAGAAATCAGTCTGTGCATTTTGTGTGTGTGCGTGTGTGTGTGTGCGCAAGTAGGCCTGCGGGAGAACTCATTCTGTCACCAATGACTCACCTAGGCTTCATTCACAGCCGTGACGACTTGCTTGCACCTTTGACGCTCACAAGCTCATTTAAAGCATTGTTTTTTTTGGTGCATGGAGGGGTGAGTATTCCACATTGGGAAATAACGACAGCTCCCACAGTCACTAACCGAGAAGTCACAGACAGTGGTCACAAAATCCCAATTAACTATGCAGAGAAATGAACAGAGATGGGTACTTTACCCTATTTTGCCGGTTCGTCCTCTGTCTGCGACCTGGGTACCCTTCCGTCATAGTCCCTCTCTCCTTATTCATACAATAATCGTCCTCTGTCCCTGTCCGTCTTTATCCTTTTAAATCGCTTTCGTCCCAGTCCGCCCCCGACTCCAAAAAAAAGCATTTGTGCATTAGGCCATGGGAGAGAGGCAAGGGAGGAGGCAATTAATACCCTACAGACGAGACAGCATTTACTTTGCTCCATACATTCACGCAGGGCTGCTGATCCCATCTTGAATGACACATTTTGTGACAATTGCGAGCAAGTACTGTCATCGACAATATTTACATGACATATACAAAGAAGCCGCAGCCATATTGGATGTGGCAAAGTAAAGAAAATTGTGAATATGCTTCCCCTTTGGAGATGTATTATCCAGCACAAATTCACTGGATTAATATGGAATTATTGCTTTTGATTATGTGATGTTATCCTAGCTCAGTTTTACAATATTATTTGCCAAATTTACATCAGAATGCCCATCGCTGGAAATACAGTATACAAGGGAATTGACCAACAGTGCAGAAATATAAGTGTGCCGCATAACAGTAGCCTCAGTGTTTATTTTGCTTCCTGTCTCAGTCACTTCTTCTGCTTACAGGCTCATTGGCTGGTGTCCAGTTCAACTCCCTTCCTTTCCGCTTTTCCGTTTCTCTTCCCCTTAACCTGAATAATTCTAGCCCAGCGATACAGCATGCCTCTAGATTATTGTTCAATTGGGCCAGTGAAGATAGCGCAGCAGAAGACAGGCAATTTTAACAAAGTGTAGGTATTTTCACGACAGGGGAGGATAGAGCAGATAAAGCTGCAATGTAATAACCAAGAAGGAGGAGAAGGCGAGCGATGAGATGAAGTGACAGCGGAGAGGAAGGACCGCGGCGGGATGGAGGGACAAAATGCTAACGAGGAGAACAAGTGAAGGTTTAAATTTAGAACAGAAAGGGCAGGCTGGTTAAAACACAATGGCAATAGCCACAAACAACAAACAAACAGTATGTGCCGTTAGGAAATAACTGCATACATCAACGATTTTTTTGTTTGCAATGCCTTATTTCTCAGATTATCTAATCGATTAAGAAGATAAATATTGATTTTGCACTACAGTATTAATCAACAAAATATGCATGTGAGGTGTAAATACTGTAGTCCCCCTTCAGATCACTATCCTATTGTCTGTGACCGTGTGTGTGTGGCTTTAAAAGGTGGGGCCGGGCCTGGTGAGTGATGTGGGAGTCACTGAATGAGAGTATAATTTGGCTGTTAACTGGATAACTGTAAGCCAGTCTGCGTGCCAAAAAGCTCATCAATGCATGTGCTTATTAAGAATTAATTTTGTTTCCATTGCTGAAGCGATTGAAAGTGCACCGTCGGTTGGGTCCAACCTTGGCATATTACAAGACTTCTAGCTAGCGGGGGTAGGCTATATAGAGTTCGCGAACATTGCGAGCTTGACTTGGCAGTCATGCCACCGTTGTAGCGTCCCGTGCCTCTGCAGTAATATGAGTTTGTCAGGAAAAATGATCGCTCTGACGCTTCGAGGCAAAGATTCTGCTTCAACATATTTTGTGATCGAAATATTCCATGTATTGTTTCAGCCCTTTACAAAAGTATTTGGACATACGTCCGATACTCCCACCAGAGTGAAAATGAAGGAAAAGTGGGAATATTTTTTTCCTGTATTATGTGTCTGAGGGACTTCCCCCCCATTTGATCTCTGTTCATGTCCAGCTCAAAAGTGTTTGATGGGGTTGAGATCAGGGCTCTTAGGTTCTTTCACACAATACTCACTCAATCAATCCAAGCAGGTTTCTCATACTAGGGTGCTGTCATGATGAAAAAGGACCAATAGGGTCTACCTCATAGGTGTCAAATTCAAGGCCTGGGAGCCAGATCCACCCCATCCCAAACATTTAATATGGCCCACGAAAGCAAATCATGTGTCAACTTCTGTGATCCTTGCTAAAATCTGTACCAATATTTTTTTGTGTCTCTTTTTACACTACCTTGAACAATCACAATATTATTAACGATTACACTAGACTTCTAATTTTACAACTTGCAATCCATCAAGTTGTTGTGTAAATGTAATAATATGATGAAACGAATAAACATTTATTTGGTTTCACCGGAAAAATTGTTCTCTGAAGGAAGCTGTAACTTCAAAGTGGCCCGCCATAAAAATGAGTTTGACACTTAACACTTAACTCCTGATTCATTTATAAAATTGTGTGTGCCATGACTTCAGTCTACAAAGTATACCCTGTTATAAGACTAAGACGTTCCATTTCCACTTTCCACTTTGGTGAGGTTTCCATTTAGCCACAGAGAGGCTGCAGGCCAAACATAAACAATATCACCAGTGAGCAATGGCTTTTAATAAAGACATCTCTCATATGAGTGAGATGAATGCGTCTTGAAAGAACTAAGACTACCCTGAATGTTTGTGTTTGGATCGGCGCATTAAAATCAAACAACTATGTACGATTAGGAAAAGACAGCGCCACTCTGAACACATTTAATCCCCGAAGAGAGAGAACTGTCACATTGGCTCCCGTTGTGGCTTTCCATGGGGGGGAGAAGGCAGATGGGTGCAGCCAGTCTGAATATTTCCATCATGTTAGGCCCCCACCCCCCAACCCCTCCCCTCCCGCCAGGGGCCAAAGGACACATCATTCTGCTCATTCACGTGCAGACGCCGTGTGTGCATGTTGTGGAGATGTCGTCACTCTCTCTTATACAATATGTCCTTTCTCCAGAACAGGAAATGCTTACGGCCAAGATGGAATAGTATGGCAGGGAAACATGGAAGATTACACGATCGCTTACTTCATCACATGTATCACAACAGGCGCTAATGGCTTAATCAACATGGTCCTTTCTGTGTTAATAAATTAACATGTGCAGTCAAGTGTTGGTTGGTTCATATAGAACTGTACAGACAGGGCAGTGGGGTGTATGTGGAAGATTTTTGAGACATTTTTTGTTTCTCCTTCTGTGCCAGCGTCCAGGCAGCTTGGTAGCAAAATGTTTCCTTTCATTCCAGAGAAAGTTTAGTTGTAAACTGTGCTATTTATGCACTGACTGTAAATAAGATTTACAATTTTGAGCAGAAAATGTTTAGGCATAGAAAAAAAAGTAGTGTGTTTCCGGTAACCCGACCGACCGAGAATTTCTACCTTGAAAAAAAACTTTACGGTCGGCATTTTTTTTCAAGCCTTCTACATTTTTATGTAATAATAATAATAATAATAATAATAATAATAATAATAATAATAATAATAGTACATTTCATTTATAAGTGCCTTTCAAAACACTCAAGGACGCTTTACAATCAAAACAAGAACAATAAAACCACAGACAAAATTATAAATAATAAAAGGAAAGATGAATTTAGAGCGTTTACATTGGTGCAAACTCTCGCGATATTCATGTTGCGTCGTTTGCCCTGTCGTCTGTCAACAACATTGAATCATGGCGGCGGCCACGATCTCCAACAACAGTTTAAACCGCGTTTTGTGTGTTGCAGTCGCATGCTCGCACCATAATATTAAGAAAATAGCATCCACTGCTGTATCGAAAAGATTCAACAAACTATTTGACGAACACCACGGGCCGTCTAGGACGCGGGACGCAGAGGTAACATTCATCCCGCAGTTTCGCTGTGCTTTAAACGGTAGTGAGTTCAGGGTAGGTTGTCCCAATGCGTTGAACGGAGACGAGTCATTGGATACAAGCTGGTTTGTGTCCCGCCCACGGACGCTCGTCGTCTCTGGGACTGGATGGCAGTGGGAGGGTACCGGACGCCAGGCTTTTCTGCATCAGATTGGATGATCTGTCTGAGCCTGTGTGCCAGTTTGATTGACATTGAATTGAGCCAATCACCGAGCTTTTAGTGTAGGCATCCGTGCGAGCATTTTTTCAACTCGCATTCTGTTGCGAGTTGAGCTGGAGACTTTTCCTAATCATTTTAGCGACACTCTTTGTTGTAAACAAACAACTAGCGACAAATTAATATTTTATTTCTGGTGGGTTTTATTGTAGTTCCTATAGTTGTAGGACACTAATTAAGTACCGGGAAAAGACGCCTTGTTGGTATGACAGAGTCACAGATAATTTTCTTGAAAAGGAACGGAGCTAGAGTAGAATTCGCGTATAAATAAACGGACACATTTTATGATGTCGACCAAAATTGAGCTTCCCCTCTTTGACAGACGAGCATCCGGCACTGGTTTCAATGTCTCCTTGTTTTATGGTTATTTTGTTTACGTTTTTGATGGGGAGGGAGGGAGAAAAAAAGATTACAAATAAAAACTTTGTCCGACCTACAGACCCTATGCTGAAATTTCATGTTACCGGAAACACACTACTTATTTTTCTACGCCTTATCGCAAAACACATCTGGTCTATATGAAGTATAAGACAATGTCAAATGTTACATTTGATGAATGTTAGCAGCATATAATGTAATTTGGTTCCCCAGTGATGAGATGTCAAACGGAGCTAAAGTAAATGCTAGAACAAATGCTCATAGAACCACACAGAAGCAGATGAGTGCCGCTATTTTATTCCATGAGGAACACTGTTTCATGCAACACTGAACACATTTCCGAGTAAACCCCTCCTCCCAACAGTGTATCCAAAACTGAACAAAGCAATGTATGATGTACAGTACTAAAAAACACAGCATTCAAAGAGAAGAAAGCAGCCTAAGCTAAGATCAGATGGAGAAATGTTTTATCCAAAAGAACATTACGGGAAAGATAGCAGGTGTTTTAACATGTTGAATTTGCCCTTTGGATGTTTTTGTTTAACCTCTCTGACTGTGGGAATCTGTTTTGACTCATCCATTACTGTTTGTGTGTGCACAGTTTAACAATTCGTTACTTGATCACAGAGTGCCCGTCACCTAAACTGACTTCACACACACTCTACGTTATCAAGGTGGCACCGTGATTAAAAATCACAGTCCGAGAAGAAGCTGAGAAGTAGAGCTGCTTCATTGAAGATGAGCAGGGACTTTAGCGGGCCCTTGAAAATGCAACCCCAAACTTTTCAAGTAAAAATCTGAAGGAAGCGACAGCAGAAAATAAAATTGAACGAAATTAGCTGTGTTAAACTGTTTTTTGTTATTGCTGGAATGTCCACCCTCCACAGCAATTTACTGTATGGCATGTTTGCATTGCCTCATGTACTGTAGGGGGACACATGAGGCAGTGAAGCAGCGTATGCACCGCGTGAAATGGGGAAATGGGAGGGAGAGTATATGCGGTTATCTTGGTATGTGGGAGAGTGGGGGGAGGTTGCGGGTATAACCGTTAAAAATTCCACACCTTGGAATAACATGTGGATTGCCTCCATAATATTCTCCTGCTTCTCCTATTTATTTGACAGATTTGCTCATCTAAACACAGCTAATAACTCAGTTTATGTTACGCTGCTTAAAACCTGGGACAATAAACAAGAGTATAATTCATTCTACTGCAGTGCTGAGAGCCAACTATCCCCAAAGCTGCCCGCTGAGCTTTTAAGACACTCCAAAACTGGTTAAAGATGCCTCTCTCGCGCCTGGGAGGTACAGAATCTGCAACCTCCCAAACTCCCAGCCGGCGAGGTCGCACCGTAAGAAAAGAGGAGACTCCATACAAAACCAATTGCGGTTGCTTTTGATCACCATCCTAAACGGATGTACAGCTTAAAAGTGCTGAGCCCAACCACATCTTTGACTGATGTTGCACCCTCTGATCAAAGGCCAAAGGTTGCGGAGGGTGGGGTATTTCGAGGACCCTCGGATTTTCCCTCAAACACACACTCACACTCACACAAACACACACTACACAGCCTGCAAATATTGACTCAAGCTGGTGGCCATAGAAGGATTTTCCAGAAAATATCATTGTCAACTAGGGGCGTAGCCATCATGAGGAGGGGGATAGAGGGGAGGAGACAAAAGGTGGTGTTAAAGATTGTACAAAATGGTTGTCAACGCACAGTAAAGTGCTCCTCTCTCTAGTGGCCAAAGAACTAATTAAGCAAGCTCTGGCTGAGGTAAAACACAATGGCAGTAAAGTACAAGTAAACCCCAATGCAAATACAGCAATGCTTTGAGGCAGGAGTTGAATTCATTCCGTGAAAATGCTTATGATTCAAAGCAATCGTACAGTGGAACCTCGGTTTACAAGTTTAATTGCCACAAGTGAACAGGCTAAGTGGGTGCCATGATTGGGTATAAAAGGAGCCTCCCTGAATTGCTTAGTCATTCACAAGCAAAGACGGGACGAGGTACACCTCTTTGTGAACAAATGCATGAGAAAATAGTCAAACAATTTTCGGACAGTGTTCCTCAACGTATAATTGCAAGGAATTTAGGGATTTTATCATTTAAAGTTCAAAAACTGGCATCTGTGATAGTATGGCTCTGTGTTGGCATGGGGAACCTACACATCTCAGAAAGCACTCTTCATTCGGAAAGGTACATACAGGTTTTGGAGAAACATACAATATGCTGCCATCCAAGTGACGTCGTTTTCATGGATGTCCCTGCTTATTTCAGCAAAACAATGCCAAACTACATTCGACACATGTTACAAGAGTGAACCTTTGTAGTTAAAGAGTGTGTGTCCTAGACTGGCCTGCCTGCAGTCCATTGAAAATGTCCATTGAAAATGTGTGCCACATAAAATATGACAATGGAGAAGCCGGACTGTTGAACAGCTGAAGTCGTACATCAAGCAACAATGGGAAAGAATTCTACCTACAAAGCTTCAACACTTATTGCCGTCAGTTCCTAAACGTTAATTGAATGATGTTAAAAGAAAAGGCGATGGAACAGTGGTAAACATGTCCTGGTGCCAGCTTTTTTGGAAAGCTTTGCAGCCATAAAATTCAAACTTAACGATTATTTAATTAAAAACAATAGTTTATCAGTTTGAACATTAAATATCTTGTCTTTGTAGGGTATTGAACTAAATAAAGTTTAAACGTGATTTACAAATCATTGTAATCTTTTATTTATTTATTTATGTTTAAGACAACGCCCCAACTTCATTGGAATTGGGTTTGTATGATACCCAAGGTCCCGGGTTTGACAGTAACATTCAGCTAACTAAGGAAAGCTGATGAACATTTTTACCTTTTCTGATATGTTTCGGATATAAAGCTACCCAACTCGTTCCCAAAGCCACACATTCGACATATGCAAAAACAATGAGTATGTTCAGGTGTCCAAATAGTGGCCCCACATTCCCAGTGACGCACCACAAGTGGCCGCGCGAGACAGGTGCTAAATCATGTGTAACCACCAAACACCCCCCGGCAAAAGACACTATGCACATCACAAGTCCTCAAGTGTTGGCCTGCAACAGAGAATGAAGCAAACGTCTCACTTTGTTGCAGCTTGATGCCATAAAAGGTGATAAATTATGTGTTGCATGGCAAACACTTGCCATTGAAAGATTTGTGATGCATCTACATGAATATTTCATGCTTATGGTACAAAGCTGTTAAAAGCCCGCAATTGTGTTTAATGCAAAGGGGGCTTGTGCTTTTTTGGTATACAGAATGTGAGTAATGTTTTATTTCTCAGTTGTGACATCTTACGGTTGTGAGTTCTGGCAAGACAGTCTGCTGGAGTCTGCAAGAAAGTATTGAACTACACCGCTTGGTTAAAAGCCTCAATGTAAGCCATTATTGTAGTAAAAACACATGCAACTCAATACAAAGGCATGGCTTATCTTCTGTCCTCTTAAAGCCTTTACGCAAAAGCCAACTTGTCCATGAGAAGGACTATAGAACAAGCTGTAAATCTTTGTTGAACTGTGTTGGAGGAAAGATGAAGCCGTTTTGTCCTGCCAATGGATCGAGGTGTGTTGTTTTTCTTCTGAATGGAGTTCATCTGGCGGCTTCTGCTTGACGTCCAGTAGCACATTGGCTCAGTTTCCTCTCCCTGTGTGATGTATTCAAATTTTCCTAACCCGTGTGTTGCAACCACACACAAACACAACATGCTGTACACCTGCTAGTGTGAAACAATTGCAAAAACACCACTGAACTTGTTGCTAGTTTAAATGTAATGGCTATTTCCACTCTCTGTGCTCTAACGCTGTTTTAATTTGCTGGGTTATTGTTTAGGATAATTTGGTTCCAGCTTCAGTCTAATGAAACCCAAGAAGGTGATCTTACAACAGATAATTGGTATAGATGTGACCATGGAAACAAACCCGGAAACCTCATTACACTCTGAACTAATAGAGTCTTTGTAATCCTTGCTTTACAGGCACTTACAACTGCTTGACAACATCTACCCATGGTCTATTTTCACATTTACTGGGATTTCAGAATGAACTCATACAAAGTCTCTTAACAGCATGTGGGCTGCGCTGTTTCACTTCCCAATATTCTGCCGATATGATTTCAACAAGCCCAAGCATGACTAAGTTGCAAACCAACACCCTTCTCAAACAGATACAGCAGAATGAGACTGAATGAGCAAAAACTTACTGCAAGGTCCATTGTAATCATGGCGTACCACACACAAAAAATGGCTTGCACAATAAGGCCATATTCCATCCATCCATCCATCCATCCATCCATCCATCCATCCATCCATCCATCCATCCATCCATCCATCCATCCATCCATTATCCAAACCGCTTTTATCTTCACTCGGGTCGTGGGCGTGCTGGATCCGATCCCAGCTGTCTTCAGCAGTAGGCGGGGGACACCCTGAACTGGTTTCCAGCCAATTGCAGGGCACACATAGATGAACAACAACCATTCATGTTCACAACCACACCTAGGGACAATTAAGAGTGTCAAATTAACCTACCATTCATGTTTTTGGAATGTGGGAGGAAACCAGAGTACCCGGAGAAAATCCACACAGGCACGGGAAGAACATGCAAACTCCACACAAGAAGGCCGGAGCTCAGATTCAAATTCTGGACCTCTGTACTGTGAGGCAGGCGCACGACCCGGTTGTCACTGTGCTGCCATCCATCTTATCCAATTGGATGCCAGGGGAATTAGTTTCTTTGAAAGTTCCAACCTAAATGTTCATCACCTGTTTAAAAGAAATGGTCGATCTCTCTTATGTATTAAAAACTAATTCTAACGGGGAAGTCAAGTCAAAAAGGTTCTTGACAAGTATATGTTCTATGTTCCCCATTACACCTGTTTGCTGAGTTTGGTCATGTGACATTTGCAAGCTGAGCCATGATTGGCCGTTATCTGAGCCCTGAGCAACTGTGAGGTCATTTTCAGTCAACAGCCCCTGGAGGAACAGATGAATTTTGATACATTTCAATGAGGAAAATTCATTATATATAGGGTAAAATAACACATAAATTAGACTCTTATTCTTCCACTGTATTAAAAAAAAAAGAATGACTAATTAAAACAAATTTCCCCATTACCCATCGAGAAAATTAGGTCCACTGCACATCCCTAATAATAATCTGTATTTAATCAATATCTTGCGAAAAAATTATAATTTCATTTGTTTCCACTAAAACGTTATCTCAACATTATTACAATTCATGGAGGCCCTTACTTCTTCCACCGCCACTCACTCACGCACTGCAATGTTTTCAAGTGTTATAAAACATTACATTGGGTGCAGTCGTGAGAAATGCACATGACCTGCAGTATCCTTAACTAGCCTACTATTATGGCCACGACGCTGGTTCACGTTACATTGTATGACTGCGCAAGAGTGACGCCGTACCGCAGAGTCTCCACGAAAAATATTGGACATACCTGCTGGTTGCTACTCTGCGCCACGACACCGGTTAGGATGCGCTAGCTGCGGGACAAGTGTCCATAGCCCACCGATGATTATTGGAAGAAGACGAAGAGGAAAGTGAATTCACGCTCGGGTCTGCGCTGTTGCAACCAACCGTCTCGACGGTGAGCTCGCGAGGAGGACTGGAGAGAGAGGGTGACGCCCCCCTCCCGCCGACTGACCGCCGCATCTCTCTTCACGTCCAACTGTACTCTCATGTGCCCTAACAACCCAGCTGGAGAACGCAACAGCAACACGCAGCCTACACATTACGCAACCGCATCAACCACGCACGCACGCCGTAAGCTGGCAAAGTGGACCGTGACGACACACATTCAGTGATACCTTGATTTACGAATTTAATTCGTTTCGTGACCACTCTCGAAACTCATTCATCAAATCACTGTTTCCTCATGTAATGAAGTGAGATGCAATCAATCGGTTCCGGACCCCAACGCTTTTGGTTACGTTTAATGAAAGCACAGTGTTGTAATAGAGCAGTGCAGTACTGTACATGGTTCTAAATCTAAAGCCATCAATCCGCTCCAAAGTATATGCATGTACGTGCACCTAGACCACAATTTGAGAATAACTGGCATAGACATAAACACAGATTAACACATATGTAAAGGACGCAAAGAAAAAAATTGTTTTATAAAGTGTAATTATTATATGTTGGGAAAATGTCCACCAACCACACCGTACCGTGTGTTACGCTATTTGTCCTGATTAAAGCTTAATTTTAGCGGTTACTTTGTGCTTCCCAATATCCTCCTGACTAACAGTAGTCCAAATTTGTCCTCTGTAGAGGACATTTGTGAACCTAAATATCTCCCATTTAGTGCTTTCCAATGATACCAAATTTGTAGGGCATGGGGCTTTGGTACTTTGACTTCTCAATAGAAGAAAATGGCTTCCCTCAGTGCAAGCACTTTTTATGGGAAGAGGAAAAGTAATACCTTTTATCAAACACATTTTGTCTTGAAATGCTGTTGGCATTTTATTTATAAGACTCTTATGAACACGTTAAAATGTTGTTTGAGTTGTTTTAAGTGTATTTGAGCCTAGTATTCAAGTGTTTAAAAAATGTCCTCTGTCGTGGAATTTCAAAAAATTTGGGGGGGAGTAGCCCAATTACTTCACATAGATTGGGGAATTTCAAAATAAATGTGATTGGACAACATTTTTTCCCCCCTGGTAGTCATGAGGGTATGATTAGAATGAATCAGTCAAAAACTCCCACCTTCTTGGATGGCTTCTTCGGAATGCCTGCTACGCGCTCCTGTCCAGGCTAGCATCACAACATCCGTGTAAACAACCATCCGAGGTCAAGCGACACCAAGCCATCAAACTCCCGGTGGATACTTGCCATACATCTGTTCTACAAGTCTCCACACTTAAGTAGCTACTGGCACCAAACTGCTAGCTATGCCACTACCGCAAATAGCGTTCAGTCACTAAATTCAACGCTGAGTGCTCCCCCAATTCTAGCAGCAATGACTCTGAAGCTTGCTTGGAGCATAAAGCAAAAAAACTGATAACGTGATGACTAATACCATGAAAATATATCTCTTGGGGAATTCATACGTCAAGGTACCACATTGTACTATACAGACATCATCCCGCAGCACTGGTGACCCCAACGGCACGTGTAAATGCTGTATGCCTTTGCAGGGTAAGCGACAGCTGAACCCGTACGTATGCATCAGCAGAGGACAAGGGATAATATGAGCTGACCTCCATCTTACTGCATCATCATGCTGCACCTTGGCCCTATGCCTGCTTTTTAGCCCCACCTGCTTGGCTTCTGGGGAGCACTCCTGCTGGGACATGCTGCTGTCGCTGTGGGAACAAACGCACGTATAATGACAAAGACAGACCGTATATGACAGTATACACTCAGGAGCCACATATTGTGCAAGTGGTGACTACTTGCACAATATAATGACGTACAAGGGCTATAAATTATATGTGTCAAACTTTCTTCATTAATTTTACTTTTAATTTACAGAGGTGGCAAAGGTTCACACAACAGGCACATGCAAACATGGGAACTAGGTTGTGCACAATCACTTGCCCCTTTTTTCCCCCTTCATTCATCAATATTTTTAAAAATAAAATAAAAATGAACCTCTTCATTCTCCTCTCTGATATACACCCACACACACACACACACACACACACACACACACACACACACACACACACACACACACATATCAATATACATTTAATGACTATATGAGTTATAGTTTAAGAAAGGTAAAGTGATTATTTTCTATTCAATGAACCAGCAATCAATGACGATCGCAACCTTGGTTACCTTTACCTCTCTCTACTTATGTCTTCTTGATGAACTAAGGAGAACAGGTATCTGTTTTTAAGTGTCCGGAATAAAAGTAAAAAAATGATTGGAAAAATACAGATACAGTAGCAAAGTATTTGTACTGTACTTCATTACATCCCACCACAATATGATCATTATTGTGGTTGTTGTTTGTTGTGGTTGGATGCAGTACTCGTACATGCATGAAGCAGGCAGACATCATTGTTGTTACTTGTGTCCGTGCAGTCTGCAATGTAATCCTAAAATAACCCACACATGACACAGGATTGCCATAATGCCATTACATGGTAACTGATCCAGCAGGAAACACCAAGCGGGTTCTAGATATGGGAAGCGACAGCTCTTCAGTTTTGTGAAAAAATTAAAATGTGTGTGTGTGTATAAATTAAAAAAAAAAATATATATATATATATATAAATATATATATAAATATATATATAAATATAGATAGATAGATAGATAGATAGATAGATAGATAGATAGATAGATAGATAGATAGATAGATAGATAGATAGATAGATAGATAGATAGATAGATAGATATTATTAGTATCTTTATTTGAACTTTTTAAGCATCTGCTGTTTGCTGCTGTAAGATCAGAATTTCCCCTCTGTGATTCAGCAATTCATTAAGGGATTATTTTTTTGTACTTTATACAAGATAGAGAAGCTAACTTGTTTGAAACATTCGTTTTGTCAGATTTATACTGTCATTAATTTTAGGTTTTGTCTTCTCTTTGTCCACCCACTCTCAAAAATTGTTGTGTTCGACTGCATTTCCAATCACAACAAAATCACAAAAGGGATATATGTCAGCCTCCCTTGTCGAACAGCAAAAATGTTCTGGCATTAAAAGGCATACAGATCGAGCACACTGCATGATTGAGCAGTCAAACAGGACAGGTTAAAAATAAGACAGAAACAGAGGGAGGTAGTGAGAAAGAGAAACGCAGAGAGAAAGTGAGAGAAAGAACTCAGTAAAAGCGTCATTCATATTGTGAAGTAAGTTGTTTACATGAGACGGTTTCATCTTTCACACGTTAAGCGCTTCCTTTAGCGCAGGCACCTTCTTGTACAGGGATGGGCAACTTAAATGCTGGAGGGGGCGACAATTTTTCATCAGCGCTGCTGGGGCCCCCACATAGGACCATCTACTTCCTGGTCGGATAGATGGATGACAAAATGCTACTTTAACTATGGATAAAATGCATGTATATGTGCAAAATATGTGCTCTTAATAAATATTTCATTTTTGACAAGACATTTTTCAGTGCATGTTGAAAAGATCAACTTTCCTAACCTGTAAAGAAGCGTTGGAACCAAACAACAAAATAACCACATGCTCTCATTTTTTCCCAATACAAATGGAAAATATGCAGTCAAGGATGGTACAGAACTGCTGAGCAAAAACAAAAACAAACAACAACCCAACACTAAGTGCAAGAACTTATTTTTTTCCACAAAAATAAATTCACTCCAAATGTTAATATTATTGACATACTATGTTTGTGCGGCATATCATTCCCAAGTCGCAAACTTATTTATAGGCCTACTCACGTTGTAGTATAGGGCAATATAACTTTGTCAGTTTGAATTGTATCTGGGATGGGATGGGAACTTCAACACTGCAACAGACAGAACTGGATCTTACTGAAACAATTCAAGGCACTGGGGCCTTCGTCACTTGCCAGCCTAAGTCAGAGCCCTATCAGTTGCACGAAAGTATTCATGGCTGTGAAATAAAACGAGGCCTCATTTTACCAATAACAGCTGAAATATTCATACGCCAACATCAATTCATCAACTCAACTCTTTCTGTCTGTGGGTGTGTAGACAGCAAAGATTAATCGTGTGGGCCCCCAGAAAACAGACTTCCATATGAGTACTGGCTCCAACTGCACAGGGTGGCATCGCTTTGACCACATCTATGGTGAGTCAACACGTCTCACTATTTTATCCATCTTAGGCAAAGCATCACACATACTGTAATACATCTGTTACCATTCAGCAGTAATAACATTCCTTGTTTAAGAAAGTGTGCTTTGAACACTTTGGGAGATCTCACCAGTGTAAAAGCCCAGCGTAGGCTTCATCTCTCTTTGCAAAATAATTGTAATTTCATTGCTTACATTACATTAATGGTGGGGAGTAGTGAAATACATGTAATGATATTACGCAAACCAAAATACAAAATGTATGCAACAGTAATCTGTTGTAATGCTGAGAAAAAATGAGTAATTACAATATACAGGTAGTTTCTTTTGGAAATTTTAATTATTACATCTATGCATTTTCTAATCCGCTTATGCGGGTGTGTTGTAGCCAATCCCAGCCGTCTATGGGCAGTAGGTGGGGTACACCCTGAACTGCTTGCCAGCCAATCGCTGGGCACACATAGACGAACAACAACCATTCACGCGCGCACACACTGCTCGGGACAATTGAGAGTATTCCATTAACCCGCCTTGCATCCTTTTGGAATGTGGGAGGAAACCGGAGTACTTGGAGAAAACCCAAGCAGGCACAGGGGGAACATGCAAACTCCACACAGGAAGGCCGCAGCCGGAATTGAACCCTGCACTGTGAGGCGGGCGTGCTAACCAGTCGACGACCGTGCCGCCGTTAATGATTACAATAGTGGTTAAATTTGAAAAAAATCGCCCCAAAAATACCAATCATCAATTTTTTTTTCTTTCGTGAGATTTTTTCCTTACAAGCTGTTGCATCATCTATTTTCTGCTTTGTGTTTCGAGACAAAATTTGAGTTACAATCTTTGGATACACCATCACTCTAGTGAAGTGAAAAAAAAGGTTGTACTGGCTGTAGCTGCAATTCAGTGTCTGAGTGCTGTTAGCGATAAGTGTGGCGGTATCTGTTAGCGCGAGTTCCCTGGCAGCGTTGGACAAGTTATTGAACATATGTAATAGTGAGGGCCCACAGGGAGTTAGGTTGTTCGGTGTCAATCCACCCTGGATGGTTGTTGACGCCGGTGTTGTATTGCTAGCCTGGAGACGAGTAGATAGCGGCTAGCCACTCCTGTTGCTAGCACCTTGCGTGCTCGCGGATACTCCATGGTAGTCAACTGGAAATTGCGTTACAGTGAAAAGTAACTCATCATCAGGAAAACAGAAAAAGAGTAGGCAGTTTCACTCAGCATAATACACACACTGGTGTTGTGTGACTTTTACTTTATTTGAGCATGACAAATTGTTACGTCCCCTGGTGTTGAAATCAATTCAGCACAGTGAGACAAAGCACATGAGCACAACCAAGGACAAAACATAAGCTGAACACTTGTATAACACAGTGTTGTGTGTAAGTTGTAGCACGTGGCCTTTCCTTTCAAATTCATGTGCCCAGCCTCAGCGTATACTGTAATACCTTCGCCAAACCCTCCCTTTTTGTTTCATTTATGCTGCTCTTTTGAATCAATTTTCACTGTGCTGTTCTTCTCTTGCCTGGCTCTACCCTAAAGCAGGGCCCCCAGCTCACGTTCAGTTTAAATGGAGTGGGCATGAACGCTGACTCACATATTCATGAAATACACATGGGTGCACACTTCAACATAGAAAGAGCAATCACGGTAGTACGATACACACATAAATGTAACATATGCAAAACTGTATTCAGGATGTACTGAATTCCCTGAGTCGAGGGGAAAATGGAACATACTGAATATTGTTAATGTGGCAAAGAGGCCAGTATTTTTACACAAAGACCAAAGCAGTGACAGAGACAGCAACAATCCCTGCTGTAAAAAGGCCAGCTGACATAGTTAAACCGATGTTAATAAACACGGGACACTGTTGCACTACACTACATGCACTAAACTCAATAGAAAAGCCCATAATTGAGATGCAGGCCACCAACCCTTGACCTGTTTTAGATATGAACTCAAAAGCCATGATGTATTAATAGCAGGGATACTGGCAGAATACACTCACTCAGTGAAAATACGCTACTTGCTCTTAAAATGCTTAAAATAGACAAGCAAATGACCCATGTGTGACATTAACGTGTGAGGTAATATTTTCCGGTCGCTGATGTTAAAGTGACTTGTGTGCGGGAGGCATGGGATGGGTTCACACTCAGTGACGGTGTGGATGTGGGTGGGAATGGTTGTTAGTCAGTACTGGCTGGTGACCAGTTCAAGGTATAGTCAGCTTCTACCAGGAATCAGCTGGGACCACCACACGACCCCGTTCATGACAGGCTGCGTTGAAAATGGATGGATGAAACATCCCGTACTAAAAGTTAGGCGGCACGATGTCGACTGGTTAGCCACACAGTATATAGGTCAAGGGTTGGATTCCGGCTGGGGCCTTAAGTGTGGCGTTTGTTCTCGCTGTGCCTACATAGATTTCCTTCCACATTTTAAAAAACATGCATGGTAGGTTAATGGAAAAGTCGAAAATGCCCTTAAGTGTGACTGTGAGCAGGAATGGTTGTTTGCCAATGTGTGCCCTGTGATTGGCTGACAACCAGTTCACTGTGTACCACACCTCCTGCCCCAAAAAAACTTTAAAAAAAACGGGATAGGCTTCAACATGCCTGCCACCCTAGTGAGGATAATGGATGGATGGATGCCATATCTTCCAGTGCATACTGCCATCTAGGGACCACTTCTGAATCTACTGGAGTTGCTGCTTTCTAAGCAAGAAAGAACTGTTTGTGGACTCAGATTTTGCCATTTTTGATTTATTAAAAAAAAGACTCAGCATGGTGCTAAATTTGTAAATTCAAGGGAAAGTTTACACAACAGAGGTTACATGAATCATACACCCAAACTACTATTTCACACACTTGCGGTATCAAACTGTATATTGTAGAAAAATACAGTACGTCATATTATCTGCTCCTCCTTCAGAGACACCGTTCATTTTTGTTGACATGCTGACTTGGGTTTCCTGTTTTTTACAGTACCATTTTTAACAGTCTTAATATTTGCTCTCTTGCCTGTTAGGGTGCTTTCATTGTCGGACTCTTCCTTTGCCCTTTTTAAATGTGGTGTTTCTTTCAGCTTTTGGAATTTCTTGAGATCGGCACAGAACAATACCTAAACAACGGAGAGACGCTATGTGGTTACAATGGACAAAATGCATGGAGATGTTCAACAATACATGCACTTACTGACTGTGCCCAACCGGCGTAAGGACCCCAGATATTTCTGAAAAAATCACCTGTGTACAAGCGTAACCAAGCTTTAGCCATGTGGATACTTCCAAAATATGATCAGTGAGACATATGAACACACACCGATGTCTTTGTGAAGCTTTTCTGTGATGCTTTTGGGTTCATTGGCAGCAGCATATTTATAGTCACGCTTGGCAATTTGCCACATGTGCGTGTCGATTGGCACAGCATCTGCCTTATCCAGGGACATCAGACATACGCAATCTGCCACCTAAAGAAGCAGACATAGGCCAAGTTACCTTTCCAAAGTTCACTTCAGACCAGCTAGTCATTTCAGCTGCTATACCTTTGTGCCCACTCCAGGGAGGGCACGCAGAGCCTCACGGGCCTCCATATACGGGACACTGCGTAGACCTTCAAGCCATTTGTGACCATGGTTGTCCAAAATCTGCTTTGCACTCTGTTGCAAGAACCGAGCTCTGTATCCAAAACCGAGTTCTCTAAGGCATGCCTCGACACTGTTGTCTACAAAGTACAAAAAGTTCATTTAGATATTGAAAACACTGTGTCGTATAGGCACATTGTTAGCCATGACACCACACGCAGTGGATATCAAAAATCTACATATCTGTAACAATAGTATTGTTAGATATCCATATTCAAAGTTTTTGTGACATAAAAAAAGTGACACCAAGATAAATCATTTCAAAACTGTTTTTGTGGCCTACAACCAGGAAAAAGAAATAAAATAAATTAATATATTAACAAATTAAGAATATTTTCTAATTCATAAAGTCTCAGACTCACAAAACCTTCAGGCTTTGAAAACATTTTTCCGGAGAGCATAACAACCCATCACACTGCACCTGCTAATGCGGACAGCGAAGGAAAGTCGTAGTATGAGGTTTGATCCAGCTGGCAGAGCAGATCACCCCGGGCCTCACACAACCTCTCCACCATGCCCTGGATACGAGATATATGGTTGTTGGAGGTGCAAATGAAGGAAAAGAGGCATTCAGTGGGGTCCTGACGGAGCATTCGCACACCTGTGGAAAGGAAATGTGAATGTGTTTCAATATGAGTGATTAGTTGTTGATAAATTATATCATACAAGCATATACTGACCAGTGAAGATGTCAGTAATTTTTTGGAAGTGGGGGTCCGCCGCTCCCCATTTTCTGTACAAACTCCTCAAATTCACATTCAGTTGGAAGTAATCTCTCAACATGGCTTCATCCTCGTCATGCTGGAGGTTTACAGTCGCTACCTCCTCCTTCACAGCTGCTTTACATTTCACCTGTGACTCGTTTTTCTCATTGAGGGAAACACCGCCATTTCCTGCCTTGACTTCTCTGTGCACTTGTCTGTCATTGGGTTTGTACACGCAGTACCACAAAGTGTCCTCTGTCTGAGTAACAGTCCACACTTTTCCTCCCATCACTCCAGTCCAGTGGCCGACTGCCGTCTCCCTCCAGCTGCGGAAAAATATGCGCTTTAGCTTTATCCTTGCTTTGAATTTGAGTGTGACTGTTGCTTGTCTTGAAGGAATAGAAATTATGTGTCGTTGCTGTTGAATCTATGCCAGCAACGACACATAGCAGCGTACGTTGACAGGCCGGAACAGTTCAATGCGCTTCCACTAGATGGAAGAATGTGCATAAATTAACCTGTGTCAACAATATTTCAGAAATATTTTTGTTAAGTTGTGTGCTGTGAGACTTTCCCCGTGTAAGCTGCAGAGTTCACCGTGGCTCACGCGTGTTAACTGACGTACCGGAACGACTGACCACAAGCAAGAGTAAGATCCAATCGCAGCTCTGACTTCTCACAGGACAAAGCCCTCCACGCGTTTGCTGTTGATGAAAGAACTGCATGTGTTGCCATAACTTTACGCATTAGTTTGCTTGCACGGGTGCATCTAAAATACTACTACGGTGAAAAGAATCTCGAGTACAGTAGCATCTTTGTCGCCCTTGTTTACAGCCAGTCTGCCGGCGGAACTTCGATGACGTCAGAATGGAAGTGATCAGCTCCCCTGTCAAAGTTAAACATTTTTCATACAATACATCCATTATCTGAACGGCTTATCTACCTAACAAGGGCCGGGTGATAATTATTATTATGATTAACAATACTACTACTACTACTACTACTACTACTACTACTACTACAGTACTATTATTATTATTATTATTATTATTATTATTATTATTAGTAGTAGTAGTAGTACAGGTAGTAGTAGTAGTACAGGTAGTAGTAATGCTTGAGCAGTAAGCACACAGAACAAAAAAGAAAATATTTGGGCATTACTATGAATACAGCGATCCAAACAGTCGGCCAACTTCCATTTTTCAAAGGGATAATGTGGGGTGACTTTCACGAAGTTGTTTCGTGGGCAAAAATACCCAAATCGGAACCATATATTGTTCATTCATATATTGTTCATTTTAGTGTTTATGAGCGATGATGGATTATGAAATGTCAACAATGCTAATCAAGCTGAAGTTACATTGCGTTTTCATGCAATTACTGTATAAGCGTTGTTTCATAATTTCAAAAGGCTGAGAAGCAAATAGCAATCATTTTACTTTAAAAAGTCTGATTGGGACAAAAGCCCAAATTACAAAATTGTTGAGTTGTTTTCGCGACAGTGTTATTTCATGGACAACAAAAAAGGTTGCATCATAGCCTGAGACAGACACGCGCGCGCACACACACACGCGCACACTCTTTACGGAGAAAATGTGATATGACAACATATACCGTTTTGTATTCAAATGGTATCTAAAATAAGTACAAGTGTGTGGTTATACTTTCATGATTAATAGAAAAATGCCTGGAATGACATTCTGACGCAATAGTTCTCATTTAGTAGTAGTTCGTGACACTAGTATGACACGTCGTTGTGATTGGCTATATTCGTTATAGTAGGTGGTGCTTCTATTAAACCATTACATGATTCGCTGACATCGCTGAAATTCACGACTTCCAATTGGCTCATATGTTCTTTGCCTTTCCCCTTTGAAGCGAAGAGGAAGTAGTTTCTCTCTTTAAGAAGCGAGCTTGTGGAGCTGTGGTGTGTCAGTGAGTGTTCGCCTGGGTCTGTCGGAGAAAAGTGAAAAATGGACGATACATCGACACTTTTCATTTCCATTGGGCTTAGTGAGCAGAAAGTGAAAGAAACGCTGAAAAATGCAGCATTGAGCGCCACCTTGAAGAGCGCAATCGTTCAGGTTTGACCCCCTCCCCATCTATTTGTGGAACTCATAGTAGGGACAGCTGTGACGGCCACACGCTTAACACTTCTTGCTTTACAACAAACTATATAATATGTAAATACTCGATTGGTAGGGACACATTTCTGTTCATTTGAGTGCCTTGCAGCTGCAGTAGTTAGGGTCGCAGGATTTCATTTTCACTTTTAACTTCACTAAATGTCAATATACAGTATTTTAGATGCATGTTGCTGGTGTTTTTTGTTGTTGTTAACGAAGTTTACAATTTGTGTTGACGTTCTTCATTATTTCTGATTTGCTTTCAATTATTTCTCTAGGCTCGCAGTGTTAGTGGAGCAACAGAAGTGGACAAAGCAGCAGGGACATTGTTGTACAGCCTGGCCTCTCGCCTCAAAGACACAAAACGTCTAGCATTCCTCGCAGAAAACATAGCCCTGCGCAAAATAACCACAGAGCAACAACTTGCTGGTATTGTGACATTCTGCAACACCTCACCCATAGGCAGGGGCCTATATAGGAATTTTCTGGCCCAAGGCAAATCCACATTTTACACACACATCTTTCTCTATAGAGCGCTTTCACAACAGCTGTAACAAACCACTTATAGAACATTTAACTTAAAATAATACAACAGGACACATAAGATAAAACATGGGGGAAAAAACAACTATGGTGCCATCTTGTACTGACAAAAATGTTATCTTCACAAAACACAGTGTTCATCGATAAACTCCTTAAAATCCTTCTGAGGTTTATTATCTAATGAGTGAATCATATCAACGCTATTATTGTAGTTAATAAGAACATTGATAGTTTACCATTTCAACTGCTTTAATGCTTGGAGTGTATTCACAAAGCTGTGTTAATGAAAAGTGTCAATCATGCCTCTCTCCCACTTCATACCTATTGCTACTACAGGTTTATGGGCAACTTGGGGCACCAGCCAATTGCCCATGTTTGTCTAATGTTATGTCTTTACCTGCCTTCAGAAATGAGTCACACACCCTTGTAAACCAGGGTGATTTAGATTAATCGTTACCTAAACCAAACTGATAATTTGCTTTCAATATCAGGCCAGATTGATATTTGACAGAGAATTCGACTTCTTGCATTATGTTGTTCCCCATGACCTGCTTGCGCACTATAAAAAGACATTGTGCTATTTCTATTCTGAAACATTTCTGATTCTGCAGCTGCTTTGGAATTTGTGAAGACTCATCCCCAGGACCCCCTCAACCATAGTGAGTTTCATGAAGCCTGTGGAGTGGGTGTGGTCATTACACCAGAGCAGATTGAAGATGCCGTAAGTACATACTCAGATGTGCGACTATCGAGCTTTATTGTACACCGCTCAGTGATGGGACATTGTTGTGCAGGTGGAGTCTGTGATAAAGAAGCACAAAGAACAGCTTGAAAAGGAGAGGTACCACTTCAACATGGGCCTGCTAATGGGTACGATCACTCTCCTAGCTGGGCAGATATTTCTGAAACAAGTGACGTTGTGCAATCGGGGGACAAAAATCGTGGTTCTCGTGTTTGCTGCAGGAGAGCTGCGCTCCGCTCTTAAATGGGCTGATGGGAAAGTTCTCAAAAATGAAATGGACATGCAGGTTGGTCTGAAGAACGGTGGTTTGGGATTACAGTATGGCACAGATCTGTCATTTTGAATGTTTGAATGAAATGTAATTGCCTTTAGCCGATTACTTAAAGTAAATCACCTTTGGTTCGAAAGGTCCTGCAACTCTTAGGCCCCAAGACAGAGGCTGACCTTGAGAAGAAATCTAAGGTATTTAGCAAAAGGGTAACCTACTGAAATTGTTTTCAACAAGCAAGTAATCTGTTAGTGTGGATCAAACATACATGACAAATGTTATTTTCGGACATTAGTTGTCAACTGAGATTGTTACCATTTGGGCTAAGTTAGGCTTGCTCTGTTTCACACATTCCAGTATTCGAGTTAAACAAGCCAACCAACTCCTTCGATCTTCATACAGTGTAATGTCACATATGTCTCGCTGAAGTTAAGCAATTATTGACATTTCAATAACACTGTTTCTCTAAATACAATGCAGACCCAGAAAAATAAAATTGAGAATGAGGTGAAGATGAAAAAACAGGAGGTGGCACTTAATGGTAAGGTGCAGGATTGGACAATAGTGGTTGTCTTTCTGCAGTTAAGTTTGTTGTTTATGTATTTTAATTAATCATGTGCATTGTTTAGGTGAAACAGTCATGGAGGGAAAGTCACTCATGGAGCAGCTCAGGGGAGAAGCCCTGAAGTTTCACAAACCAGGTGACAAAGGAAACAACCACAAAATGAGTTCCCGTGAATTTCATCCATACTAAGCATGAATGCGTTGTCTCTCTTAACCAATATGCAGGTGAGAACTATACAACTGAGGGCTATGTGGTTACACCAAACACTATGAACTTGCTCAAAAAGCACTTGGAGCTCTTTGGTGGACAGGTGAGCTCAGGTGTAGACAAGAAGTAAAACTAAAAGAATCCAATCAAATTTGACGGACGTCTCAACTGTTGTAGATACGTACCCGTTTCCCTCCTGAGCCCAACGGTATCCTTCACATTGGACATGCTAAAGCCATTAACTTTAATTTTGGTTATGCAAAGGTAGGTCCTTTCTTCCGTTTTAATCTCCCTTCAAACAATGCAGCTTCCTTTTACACGTACCCTTTTCTCCAGGCAAACAATGGAATTTGTTTCTTGAGATATGACGACACAAACCCAGAGAAAGAGGAAGAAAAATACTTTACAGCCATCAAAGACATGGTAGAGTGGCTCGGTGAGTTGGCGATGAGGATTTTTCTACATGCAGAATATCAGTATCTGAATAATGTTATGGTTTTCCTCAGGCTACACGCCATATGCAGTCACGCACGCATCGGACAACTTCCAGCAACTCTACGATCTTGCACTTGAACTGATTCGCAGGTGAGCATAACAAGTGCGTGCGTGCGTGTGAGAAGCACAATTAGGATTCATTTTTGAAATTGTCTTCCCACAGGGGTCATGCGTATGTATGCCACCAGAAGGGGGAGGAACTGAAAGGCCACAATACTCCTCCATCACCATGGAGAGACCGTCCCATTGAAGAATCTCTGGTTTTGTTTGAGAGGATGAAAAAGGGGATGTTTGCTGAGGGAGAGATTACACTCAGGATGAAGACCGTCATGGAGGATGGGAAAATGGATCCCGTGGCATACCGAATCAAGTACACACCGCATCATCGAACTGGAGATGAATGGTAGGCTCGCTGTCTCAATCGCTGTTCTTTTCACCATTCTCATTTCCCATTAATATGACTGTCCCCAATTCCTGAATGTTTGTCTTCAGGTGCATCTATCCTACCTATGACTACACCCACTGTCTGTGTGACTCAATTGAAAATATCACACATTCGCTCTGCACCAAAGAGTTCCAGGCCAGGTTGGCACTGATCACTTTTTTTCCCCATTTTACTATCATTACCCTTCGTGGAGGCATCCTTAATTGATTTGGCATGAACATTTACCTCTGCTGCTTGTGTTTTTCTTGGCAGGCGATCATCATATTATTGGCTATGTAATGCTCTGGACTTGTATTGCCCTGTTCAATGGGAATATGGCCGCCTGAACCTCACCTACACTGTGGTGTCCAAGAGGAAGATCATCAAATTGGTGGAGAAAGGAGTGGTCAGGTAAAATTGCAAATGGAAAAAATGTGTTTAACCGTTTTTTCTGTTATTTTTAACATCAGGTGACATTAAAGTGAACGTCCCATGTGACATCAGAATTTTATAATGGCAGATGCCTTTAATCAAATTACACTTTTGACATTCAAATTGAATAAAGGCATGCTTAGTGATGTTTGCAGTTATGTCAGATTTGTGGTGGTTGGCTGGATCCCAAAACCCAAACTGTTATTGCTCATTTAAACTACAAATATGTAGAGATAAATGGACAACTGGACATACAAAGCAACCAGTATGCGCAATACTGACTATAATAACCTCAAAATTATTCATGACACAACAGTGTCAAATCTTCATGAAAGAAGACTCAATATGATATATTCTGTTTAATTGCAGAGACTGGGACGACCCTCGCCTCTTTACTTTAACTGCACTGAGGAGGAGAGGCTTCCCACCGGAGGCCATCAACAACTTCTGCGCTCGGGTAAGCAGGATGAATGGAGGACTGGATAGAGAGTCACACGTAAATACCTCAATTTCTGACACCTTTTTAGGTGGGAGTCACAGTTTCCCAGACGACAACTGAGCCGCATCTTCTGGAAGCATGTGTCAGGGATGTGCTCAACGAGACAGCCCCACGAGCCATGGCCGTGTTGGAACCTCTTAAAGTCACCATAGTAAACTTTCCTGAGGACTCAAAGGTATGTTTCATATGCTTACTATGGTTAAAGGTTTCAGACTCAAATACTGTAATCAGTCAGATCAGGGCCTAAGCTTGAGCGTACCATGTTTTTTCCTTTTTCAGGACTAAATGTGCCAGTTGACACAATACTTGTCCTTGTGTTGTGCCTGAGGACTGTTGATTCTGTCTTGATTATATCATTAGTACTCATCCCCTCCTCTCTTAGTCAGAAGTACGAGTGCCAGACTTCCCTGCTAATGAGGCCAAAGGCAGCCACACTGTGCCATTTAAAAGCACCATCTTCATTGAACAAAGTGACTTCAGAGAGGTTTGACACACACAAAAATACCCATGCCTGAGTTATTCTGTGGATGGAAGATGATGGTACAATTTTTTTTCTAGGTGATGGAGAAAGGCTACAAGCGTCTGACCCCAGAACAACCCGTAGGCTTAAGGCATGCCGGGTATGTCATCTCTGTGAAGAAGATAATCAAGGTACGACATAGTAGGTTTGACTTTGAGATGAGCATTTTTTTTTTTGGTAGCGCCTGTTCCTATCCTGCGTGCATCCTCTGTTGTAGGACGCTCAGGGTAAAGTGGTGGAACTTCAGGTGAGCTGTTGCAGCTCTGATACAGCAGAGAAACCGAAGGCCTTCATCCACTGGGTCAGCCAGCCACTTGTGTGCGAAGTGCGCATCTATGAAAGACTGTAAGTTGTCATTCATAACCACTCACAGTGTACATAAGACATTTGCACACCCCTGTTCAAATGCTTGGTTTATGTGATATAAAGAAATGATGTCATAACTTTTGCCGCTATTCATGTGACCTATAACCTGCAAAATCATCGGTCCATAACACGTTTTCCCAAGTTTGTTTGGGAGATTTTGTTGTATTCTGATAAGAACAAGGTTGAACCTTTTGGTCCTAATTGCAAGCCAACACTGCTCATCACCTAAAGAACACCATACCAACATTATGTATTATATTCGTTGTATTAGTATAAATGTTGTGGGGAAATAGCAGTATGCATGGTACGAAGACAACAAAATGAATTGTAGTAGATGTACAACTGTTGCCATTTCTGGCTGCACTTCCGAAAACACAGGCACCTACTACTTAGTTTGTAATGTACTGTATATCAGGAATACAGACGTCTGAACTGAAAAGCAAGAACATGTAGTAAAGACAACAGTCCAGCAGTATAACCACATCGAAGTGGAAAGTAGCTGGTGAATTAGCAAAAATACAGATGAATAGCTAAAAGAGTATGCAAACATTCATGCCTGGAAAAATAAGTCATAGAAGTAAAATGAGAAAGGATCAGAGCCTGGATGAATTTTGTGCATGTATGTGCATTCCAAAGAATGGATATCAATGTTCTAGTCTTAACATGTTTGTAGATTCCTACACAAACATCCGGAGGATCCAGCTGAGGTGCCCAACGGGTTCCTGAGTGACATCAACCCAGTGAGTGGTCCTCACATGCCTGCATCATCGGTGGATTGTAGTAGTTTATTGAAAAAACAATTTTTCCCTCCCTCAAATGTAGAATTCGATGCAAGTGGTCAACAGTGCCTTCGTTGATACCTCTGTCAAGGGAGCAAAGGTTCTTGACAAATTCCAGTTTGAAAGAGTTGGCTACTTCTCCCTGGACCCTGACAGCACTTCAGACAAGGTACATTGAAAGAGCCGCTTGACGCTAAATCTTAGAAAATAGAATACATTTATAGCCATTATAGAAACCACATAGTTATTTCTTTTTCCTGTAAGCACATGCTGCCTCTTTCAGAGATGAAAGTCCTCCGGATTTTCCCGGAATTACGGGCTTTTCAAATTTTTATGAAAATCTCTCTGGAGAATTGAGGAAAATTTGCCTAAAATTAATCCGGATATTAGTTGACAACATTGAACGAAGACGCGTTTGAGTTTGTTGTTTTGCTTTCACGAGCGTAGCCATGTTGAGACACTAACACTAGTAACCGTAATCTCTTTATAAACACACTTGCTAAACCCCATGGGAACGAATAAAAGACACCGTGGAAAATACAGTTGTCGTAAAAAATATATTTGGACAAAAAGGGAAACACAGATTTGCAGAAAAACGTATCCGTCCGACTTCGAGTGTCGTCTCGGCTAGTTTAGCTTAGTTTAGCTGTTGTTGTGTGTGACGTCGGGTGTATGACGTTGTTGCATCGGCGCTGATTGGTTGAAATCAAAAGACATGCTTGCGTACATGTTCGCGCTGAAGCAAGCACAGCAGAGAGCAACGGACTATCTACTGCTGAGGCTCGCTTAGCTTGAGTGGCGTCGCCACAACACAGTAATGCCCTCGCCTCGCATTCTCATGGCCTCGCATATCTCGGAGATTTCGAAATTTCATCGAGAACGAAAGCCACAAAGGGTTTTAAGTGTACACACAAAAGGAAGATTAATCATTGAATGTCGAGTATTTGAATAGCGTTTTGTGTAAACTCAAAATTCATGCGTGATCGGCCAAGTGTGTGCGCATGCGCGCGCGTGTGTCTGTATATACTGTGTATATGTATATATATATATATATATATTAGAGCTGTCAAACGATTAACATTTTTAATCTAATTAAAAACTCAACTGTCATAATTAACTCAAATTAACTAAAAATTAATCATGATTGCTCACTCATTTTTTATCGTTTCTGAATTTCCTTTTATATTTTTTGTCCTATTTTCCCCCATTTTAATGCTCTCATCAACATGGAATCATGAATCAGTTTTCTATGTGCAAAATGCAAATATTTACTGAAATAACAATTTTGATTTTCAATTTTACATGAACATTTTTCACTTGGAGCAGTTATTCACACATTATCTCTCACACAATATTACTGTCCATCAACAACAGTGAAAACAATATTTTGTCACACAACAGCTGCTTGAACAGCTCTTTTAGGGAATCAAAACAGCGCAATATAACATTATAAAGTGCACATCTAAGGTAAACTAGTACTCAGCCTATAATGGATTTAAGCCATGGTTGCATACTTCGCTTTTCTCAAATTTGCTTTGAACACAGCAGTCAGGCTATGCTGATTCTGTTGGTCCTTCTTGCTCGGAAGTCTCTCTACGGTTTTGTGTCGACATCATTTCGGATTCTTGTAATGGAGGCTCTCGCTGGCAATCAGTAATGGTTGTTCGGTTAGGGATTGTCGGTCAGCATGGAAGGATCTCTCGTTCTGTACTTTTGTATCATTTATTTGAGCACTTTGCAGCAGAAGTAGTAGTAGTTGTAACAGAAGTATCAGAAGCAGGTAATAACCTAAACTACACATAAATGCAGTAAAAATTAATATATCTATCTTTCTGCATCGCAATGTAAATATGTATATAATTGACATTAATGAATACCTTTATCTAACAATACGCTTAATAAATAATGTAATCAACCCTGATTTCACTATGTATCATTATCGTCATCATTATTCATTGTTTTAAACGTAAGAAACCATTCAACACAAACATAAAGTCGAATCGAACAAAAGAACTACAAGTCCCAATACTCAATCCCGAAGTGGAGCGCGCATGAACATATCAAGTCGAATCGAACAAAAGAACTACAAGTCCCAAAGGTCCAACCCGAAGTGGAGCGCCGGCTGCAACGCATTTACTTCTTTAAACGTCAGATTGCAGACGGACAAACATGACAACTATGCACAAATGAGCTAAATAAAGACACCCCTGTTCTAGCAACATTTTAGCCCACGCTGTTTAAATTGCGGATTGCTTCAGCAACTTTGTTCTTTGTCGTGTCATCCATTTTCTTCGCTTTGAAATGATCCATAGCCGTCTGTCTGAGAGGAGGGGGGCGGACTACTCACGTCAGCGGTGTGCTTGGCCATTAATTAAGTGGTATTTCAGACTCGACGTGCTATGATGATAGCTCAGTTTACGACTGCAAAACATCCAGGTCATTTTGGTCTTGTCAGTGGAACAATCTGGCAACTTTTTAAAAGTAAACTTTCCATTCATAAACTATTTAAATATCCGTTTCGGTGTCTCGCGCTGCCGTGGCTGGCAAAACAAA
This sequence comes from Hippocampus mohnikei, assembly GCA_026261675.1. NCBI lineage: Eukaryota > Metazoa > Chordata > Actinopteri > Syngnathiformes > Syngnathidae > Hippocampus > Hippocampus mohnikei. Next base: position 21,558,010 of record JAKGUB010000284.1, read on the forward strand.
CGTGAGTGGACTTGTGCAGCGCTTGATGTTTTGTTTCTGGTTTATTTATAGAGCAACGTCACATCCGCTGTGACGTCTGCGGATTTTGTTGTATTCTGATAAGAACAAGGTTGAACCTTTGGTCCTAATTGCAAGCCAACACTGCTCATCACCTAAAGAACACCATACCAACATTATGTATTATATTCGTTGTATTAGTATAAATGTTGTGGGGAAATAGCAGTATGCATGGTACGAAGACAACAAAATGAATTGTAGTAGATGTACAACTGTTGCCATTTCTGGCTGCACTTCCGAAAACACAGGCACCTACTACTTAGTTTGTAATGTACTGTATATCAGGAATACAGACGTCTGAACTGAAAAGCAAGAACATGTAGTAAAGACAACAGTCCAGCAGTATAACCACATCGAAGTGGAAAGTAGCTGGTGAATTAGCAAAAATACAGATGAATAGCTAAAAGAGTATGCAAACATTCATGCCTGGAAAAATAAGTCATAGAAGTAAAATGAGAAAGGATCAGAGCCTGGATGAATTTTGTGCATGCATGTGCATTCCAAAGAATGGATATCAATGTTCTAGAATCTCGCGAGAAAATTTTTGATCCCGATAAAATGATCTCATTTAAATTAATGTCGATAAAAACGCTAAACTGACAGATTTATAGAGCAACGTCACATCCGCTGTGACGTCTGCGCGTTTAATCTCGCGAGAAAATTGCGCGTTAATCTCGCGAGATCGATAAAATTTAAATTAATGTCGATAAAACGCGCTAAACTGACAGCTCTATATATATATATATCACAACAGCTGCTTGAACAGCTCTTTTAGGGAATCAAAACAGCGCAATATAACATTATAAAGTGCACATCTAAGGTAAACTAGTACTCAGCCTATAATGGATTTAAGCCATGGTTGCATACTTCGCTTTTCTCAAATTTGCTTTGAACACAGCAGTCAGGCTATGCTGATTCTGTTGGTCCTTCTTGCTCGGAAGTCTCTCTACGGTTTTGTGTCGACATCATTTCGGATTCTTGTAATGGAGGCTCTCGCTGGCAATCAGTAATGGTTGTTCGGTTAGGGATTGTCGGTCAGCATGGAAGGATCTCTCGTTCTGTACTTTTGTATCATTTATTTGAGCACTTTGCAGCAGAAGTAGTAGTAGTTGTAACAGAAGTATCAGAAGCAGGTAATAACCTAAACTACACATAAATGCAGTAAAAATTAATATATCTATCTTTCTGCATCGCAATGTAAATATGTATATAATTGACATTAATGAATACCTTTATCTAACAATACATATATATATATATATATATATATATATATATATATATATATATATAATTTGTAATTTTTTTTTCCCCGGGAATTTTAGAAAAGTCCACTTTCATCTCTGTTATATGCTTCTATTTTGTATTCACTAGTTCCTTTGTTGTTGCAGCTGGTCTTCAACAGGACAGTTACTCTCAAGGAGGATCCGGGAAAGATTTAAGTCTCAAAATGCGATCAAGCCATGTGTCCTGCTTCCCAAGAGCCCACAGATACATGCAGAACCCCAGCACCTACTTTGGTTAGGATTGACATAAATCAGACCATATATGGGAACTGCATTCTTCCATATGCATCTAAATTGGAAAATATTTTTTTAATTTGAATTATTGTTTGAAATCTCTACAATGTCCATAATTTTACTGGAGACTGGGAGTACTTCTTTAGTATCAAACTTTGCAACGTCATCATGAAATTATGAGCATTTCTAATTGCTCACTGTTGCCTCATTGATTGACTGTGCAATGCATACATTAATACTGTACCTGAATTTCATAACAATACCTGTATTGTCTCTTGTTTTGTATGACATAGAGGTGATGCTGTCAAATACATGATGTTATTGCAAAGCATATCTTTTTATCACAGAGGGTGCGCTCGTGTATCAGGGAAAATTAAAATTTCTTACGAAATAGCAGTTTGTGTCTGGTTTTCAAAAAGGAACAAATATACTCACGAATCACACACCGATTAACCTAATGAGATCCCATTTGAATGATTGTAGTCACTCTAATCCAGTGGTTCTTAACCTTCTTAGGGGTACCGAACCCAACCAGTTAATATGCACATTCACCAAAGACCTTCATTCCTGGAAAAAAAATAAAATAAAATATATATATATATATATATATATATATATATATATATATATATATATATATATATATATATATTTTTTTTTTTATATATATATATAAATATATATATATATATTTTTTTTTCCAGGAATGAAGGTCTTTGGTGAATGTGCATATTAACTGGTTATATATATATATATATATATATATATATATATATATATATATATATATATATATACATATTAGAGCTGTCAAACGATTAAAATATTTAATCTAATTAAAAACTCAACTGTCATAATTAACTTAAATTAACTAAAAATTAATCATGATTACTCACACATTTTTTATCGTTTCTGAATTTCCTTTTATATTTTTTGTCCTATTTTCCCCCATTTTAATGCTCTCATCAACATGGAATCATGAATCAGTTTTCTATGTGCAAAATGCAAATATTTACTGAAATAATTTCGATTTTCAATTTTACATGAACATTTTTCTCTTGGAGCAGTTATTCACACATCATCTCTCACACAATATTACTGTCCATCAACAACAGTGAAAACAATATTTTGTCACACAACAGCTGCTTGAACAGCTCTTTTTATGGAATCAAAACAGCGCAATATAAAGTGCACATCTAAGGTAAACTAGTACTCAGCCTATAATTTTTCACGGCCCCCTGAATAGGGATTGTCGGTCAGCATGGAAGGATCTCTCGTTCTGTACTTTTTTGATCATTTATTGGAGCACTTTGCAGCAGAAGTAGTAGTAGTAGTAGTTGTAACAGAAGTATCAGAAGCAGGTAATAACCTAAACTACACATAAATACAGTAAAAAATTAATATATCTTTCTGCATCACAATGTAAATATGTATATAATTGACATTAATTAATACATTTATTTAACAATACGTTTAATAAATAATTTAATCAACCCTGTTTTCACTATGTATCATTATCGTCATCATTATTCATTGTTTTAAACGTAAGAAACCATACAACACAAACATAAAGTCGAATCGAACAAAAGAACTACAAGTCCCAATACTCAATCCCGGAAGTGGAGCGCCGGCGCTGAAACGCAATTTACTTCGTTTAAACGTCAGATTGCAGACGGACAAACATGACAACTATGCAAAAATGAGCTAAATAAAGACACCCCTATTCTAGCAACATTTTAGCCCACGCTGTTTGCTTTTAAATGATCCATAGCTGTCGGTCTGAGACGAGGGGGCGGAGTTACTCACGTCACCTGTGTGCTTGCTTGGCCATTAAGTGGTATTTCAGACTCGACGTGCTATGATGATAGCTCAGTTTACAACTGCAAAATGTACAGGTAACTTTGGTCTTGTCATTGGAACAATCTGGCAACTTTTTAAAAGTAAACTTTCCATTCATAAACTATTTAAGTATCCGTTTTCGGTGTCTCGCGCTGCCGTGGCTGGCAAAACAAACGTGCGTGGACCTGTGCTGAGCGATTGATGTTTTGTTTCTGGTTTGTTTATAGAGCAACGTAACATCCGCTGTGACGTCTGCCGCGTTAATCTCGCGAGAAAATTTTTGATCCCGATAAAATTCATTTAAATTAATGCCAATAAAAACGCGCTAAACTGACAGCTCTAATATATATATATTTAAATCCTCGTCTCACCCCTCGGGTGGTGTCCGTCCCCCATTCAGCTCGGGTCCTCTACCGGAGGCCAGGAAGCTTGAGGGTTCTGCGCAGTATCCTTGCCGTTTCCAGCACTGCGCTTTTCTGGACTGAGATGTCCGATGTTGTTCCCGGGGTCTGTTGCAACCACTCATCTAGTTTGGGGGTCACTGCCCCAAGTGCTCCGACCACCACAGGCACGACTGTCACCTTTACCTTCCAGGCTCTTTCCAGCTCCTCTCTGAGCCCTTGGTATTTCTCGAGTTTCTCATGTTCCTTCTTTCTGATGTTTCCATCACTTGGGACCGCTACATCCACTACAACGGCTTTCCTCTGCCCTTTATCTATGATCACAATATCCGGTTGGTTCACCATTATCATCTTGTCAGTCTGGATCTGGAAGTCCCACAGGATCTTCGCTTGGTCATTCTCCACCACCTTCGGAGGTGTTTCCCATTTTGACCTTGGGGTTTCCAGTCCATACTCGGCACAGATGTTTCGGTAGACTATGCCAGCCACCTGGTTATGGCGTTCCATGTAGGCTTTCCCTGCCAGCATCTTACACCCTGCAGTTATGTGTTGGATCGTCTCGGGTGCCTCTTTGCACAACCTACACCTTGGGTCTTTTCTGGTGTTGTATATCTGGGCCTCAATGGCTCTGGTGATCAGGGCCTGCTCCTGAGCAGCCAGGATGAGTGCCTCTGTGCTGTCCTTCAGGCCAGCCCTCTCTAGCCACTGATAGGACTTCTTGAGATCAGCCACTTTAGTTATGGTCCGGTGGTACATCCCGTGTTGACTTGTGGTATACCGAGGTACTTGTAGCTGTCCTCAATGTCTGCTATTGTTCCTTCAGGGAGTGAGACCCCTTCAGTGCTCACTACCTTTCCGCTCTTATTCACCATCCGACTACATTTCTCAAGCCCGAATGACATCCCGATGTCGCTGCTGTAGATCCTGGTTGTGTGGATCAGGGAGTCTATGTCCCTTTCGCTCTTAGCATACAGCTTTATGTCATCCATGTAGAGGAGGTGACTGTTCGTAGCTCCATTTTTGAGGCGTATCCGTAGCCTGTCTTGGTGATTACTTGGCTTAGGGGGTTCAGTCCTATGCAGAACAGCAGTGGGGAGAGTGCATCACCTTGGTATATGCCACATTTGATGGACACTTGGGTAAGTGGCTTGCCATTGGCTTCAAGTGTGGTTTTCCACATCCTCATCGAGTTCGTAACGAAGGCTCTTAGGGTCCTGTTCACCTTATACAACTCCAAGCATTCAGTGATCCATGTATGTGGCATCGAGTCGTAGGCTTTCTTGTAATCAATCCAGGCTGTGCACAGGTTGGTACCTGCAGTCTTGTGCGACTGTTCTGTCAACCAGGAGCTGATGTCTGGCTCCTCTGGTATCTCTACCAATGCCCTTCTGCGCTTCGCTCATGTATTGATCCATGTGTTCACTTATGTTCGCCGCAATGATGCCTGACATGAGCTTCCATGTTGTGGAGAGACAGGTTATTGGCCGATAGTTGGATGGGACTGTACCCTTTGAGGGATCCTTCATGATCAGGATCGTTCGCCCTTCGGTTAGCCATTCTGGGTGAGTCCCATCCTTCAGCAACTGGTTCATTTGTGTTGCTAGGCGCTCATGGAGTGCTTTGAGTTTCTTTAGCCAGTAGGCGTGGACCATGTCCGGGCCTGGTGCTGTCCAGTTTTTCATATCTGAGACTCTTTCCTGTATATCTGCCACTGTTATGGTAACTGGGTTCTGTGGTGTAATCGTGTACAACATGACTACAGAGTCGCGGGGCGACTACGTCAGGGGTGTGCATCGACGGCAGGAAAGAGAGAGTGAATGGAGAGAGGCAGACACGCATCGAGAAAGCTAAATAAAAGTTATCCACGTTAACACGACACCTGGACTCACGTGTGCCTCATTTGATAACACGACATGGTGTCAGAAGTCCTGTAGTTGACGTGGAGTGTGTGAGAGGATCTTTGTACACGGCGGAAAAGAGGAAAAGGCGAAATGAGCGACGGGGGAGAAGGAACTTCGGCGCGGGCGGATGGAGCCGCGGCGCTAGGTGCACAGCGGGCTGCGGGACCGGTCGTCACCGCGGGGCCGTGCGCCACGTTCAACATCCAGCCGCCGGAGCCCTTCGACTTTTCAAAGCCGCAGGAGTGGGACAAATGGATCCGGAGATTCGAAAGATTTCGCCAGGCAAGTAACCTGAATGCTAGTTCTGAGGAAAATCAAGTGAACACATTGATTTACTGCATGGGCGACGAGGCTGATGATATCCTACGCGGGTTGGATCTGACCGAGGTTCAACGGCGTACATACCAAGAAGTGCGTGGGGGACTCCAAAACTTCTTCATTGTCAAGAAGAATGTAATCTTCGAGCGTGCTATATTCAACATGCGCCATCAGAAAGAAGGGGAGAGTGTGGATTCGTTAGTCTATATGCGCTGGCAGAGCATTGTAGCTACGGGGTGCTACGCAATGAACTGATCAGAGACAGAATTGTCGTCGGACTACGAGACAGGGGATTGTCTGAACGCATGCAGTTGGAGGCGGATTTAACCCTTGAAAAGGCCATAAGAATTGCACGGCAAAGCGAGGAGGTAAAGAGGCAGCAGTCTCATCTGCGAGGGGACACCAACTCAGAGGCAAGTGGCGCCGAATCAGTTGACAGAGTGTTCAAGAGCCATTTGAGGAATGCCAAAAACACACCGAACTATGCTAATAGCCAGATAGACAAGTCCCACGGTACTCATTTCAATAAGGAAAGGGGGGCACAGTCAGTGTGTCAGAAATGTGGCAGCTCTCCATCCCATCCAAAATGTGATTGCCCCGCTCATGAGGCAAAATGTCATGCTTGCGGGAGGAAGGGACATTTTAAGCGTGTGTGCAGGTCTAAATCTGTGCACGAAGTTACAGGGGATGTAGTAGATGGGGACGAGGAGGAGGTCCTCCTTGACAGTGTTACGGCAGACCGTGACGCGTGGATGGTCAAAATCGACATCAATCGACGCGGTGTGATGTTCAAGATTGATACGGGCGCTGATGTCACCGTTCTGCCACACAAAGTTTTCAAGGGCATGTACAAAAACAATCTCCCTAAGATCAGAAAGGCAACAAAACGACTCATGGGACCAGGGAGGATCCCGCTTGAGGTCGTGGGCGTCGCCAGGCTGCTGCTGAGGAAAGGCGACAGGGAGGAGATGGAGGATGTTTACATCGCTCGTCATTTGCATACTGCCTTGCTGGGGAGATCAGTGAGCTGCAGGTTGGGGCTCGTCGCACGCCTAGGCAGCGTCTCCATGGAGACATTAAAGGAGAACTATCCCAAAATATGCACTGGGCTCGGAGAGATGCGGCAGCCGTACAACATCAAGCTGAGGCCAGGGGCTGAACCTTTCTCGTTAAAAACACCAAGGAGGATTCCATTGTCGTTGTTGGACAAAGTCAAGCAAGAGCTAGCCCGCATGGAACAACTCGGGGTGATAAGCAGAATCAAGGAGCCAACAGACTGGTGCGCTGGCATCGTGGTGGTGCCCAAGAAATCAGGTGATGTACGTATCTGCGTCGATCTCACCAAACTCAACGAGTCAGTGTGCAGAGAAAAGTATATCCTGCCGTCAGTGGAGGAAACACTGGGCATGCTGGCCGGAGCCAGGATTTTTAGTAAGTTGGATGCTAAAATGGGGTTTTGGCAAATACCCCTAACGCCCAATTCGGCGAAGCTGACAACTTTTATCACACCCTTTGGGCGCTTTTACTTCAAGTGGCTACCTTTCGGGATAGCCTCCGCCCCTGAACACTTTCAGAACCGAATGGTAACAGAGGTTACAGAAGGGCTGGACGGTGTTGTTTGCCACATGGACGACGTGCTGATATGGGGCCGAACACAGAAGGAGCATGATGCCCGCCTCCATGCTACTTTGGAGAGGATGCAGGAGGCAGGCATCACTCTCAATGTCAAAAAGTGTGAACTGTCAAAGTCAGAGGTGACATTTCTAGGCCATGTGATCGCAGACGGCGGCATCAGGCCAGACCCAGGCAAGACTGAGGCAGTAAGGATGATGCCAGAGCCCACGAATGCAACAGAGCTGAGAAGTTTTCTCGGGATGCTGAACCAACTCGGGAGATTTGTGCCACAGCTGGCAGAGAGAGATAAGCCTCTCCAGGATCTCTTGTCCAAAAAGAACTGTTGGGTGTGGGGCGTCGACCAGGCGCGAGCCTTCCGAGATTTGAAAGATGCGCTGACGTCCACACCGGTGCTAGCCATGTTTGATCCCAACAGGGAGAGCAAAGTGTCTGCAGACGCGTCGTCGTACGGGTTGGGAGGCGTTCTTCTCCAGAAGTGGGAGGAAGAATGTCACGGTCGCTCACACCTACGGAGCAGAGATATACACAGGTGGAGAAGGAGGCTCTGGCACTGACCTGGGCCTGTGAGAGGTTTCGCAACTTTCTCATCGGGAAGCATTTCCTGATGGAGACGGACCACAAGCCTCTCCTGAGTCTCCTGGGGTCCCAAGCCCTAGACGCCTTTACCTCCGCGGATCCAACGCTTCAGAATGCGACTCATGCGCTATTCTTACTCCATCTCTCATGTCCCAGGAAAATGCTTGTGGACAGCCGACACACTGTCTCGAGCTCCCGCGGAGAGGGAAGAGACACCAGCCGACAAAGAATTGTTCGAAGACACGAACATCTACGCGGACATGGTGATAGAGAACCTACCGGCGACCACCAGGTACCTAGAAAGGCTGAGAGAGCAGCTGCAGAGGGAGAGTGTGTGTGCCCGTGCGATGCAGCTGTGTACAGAAGGCTGGCCCGAACACGGTCCAAATGAACCGGCACTCAGGCTGTACAGAGCAGAGCAGGCGATCCTTACAGTCCACGATGGAATCTTGCTGAAGGGACAGAGACTCGTCATACCTTCAAACATGAGAAACGATGTCCTCGCCAAACTGCACGAAGGTCACCAAGGCGTGGTGAAGTGTAGACAGCGAGCGCGGCAGTCGGCTGAGCCAACAGCTGAACGAGTTGGTTCTCAACTGCCGAACATGCTGCAAGCAGAGGCGGAACCAAAGGGAGCCAATGATTCCATCGCCGTACCCAGGCCGACCATGGGAGAAGTTGGGTGCAGATCTGTTTGTGCTCGGAAGCAAGACCTACTTGCTGATTGTGGACTATATGTCAAGGTACGTGGAGATAGCTCCGCTGGCCTCCACAAAATCGAATGAGGTAATTCGCCACCTATGCACGCCACGGGATCCCCGACCTTCTGGTTTCGGATGGAGGGCCCCAGTTCTCCGGAAAGGGGTTCAGGGCGTTCGCGGAGTCCTACGGGTTCCGTCATATTACAAGTAGCCCACGATATCCACAAGGAAATGCCGAAGCAGAACGTGCGGTTCAGACAGTCAAGGGCCTCTTGAAAAAAGCAGATGACCCCTACCTGGCCTTACTCGCATACAGGGCTACCCCTCTCGAAAACGGGTACAGTCCGGCGCAGCTTCTCATGGGGAGGAGACTCCGCACAACGGTGCCCATCCTTCCTGCCCTGCTCAACCCAGCCATCCCTGACCGAGATGCCATTGTACGGGGTAAACAGGAGAAGAGGACAAAAGATGCACAACGCTACGACATGCGACATCGGGCACAGAACCTTGTCAGACTCAACCCAGGACAGGATGTGTGGATTAAGGACCAAGGAGCGGAAGGAGCCATCATCGAAAGACATGCTTCCCCATGATCATATCTGGTGGAGGGACCCCATGGGACCATCAGACGAAACCGTCGTCATCTCATCCCGATGAGGTCCTCGCCTGAGCAGAGTGACCGTGGTGCCGCGGAACGATTCTCGGGAAGTGTTCCAGTAGAACCATCAGCTGAACCACCACAGCAGAACCTTCCAGACCCGCCAGCTACTCCAACTACCAAGACCAGGTTTGGGAGAGTCGTGGTGAGACCAACCAGGTTGAACTTATAACCCCCCCCCGCCCCCTTTTCCTCCTACAGTTCTAGTACAGTCGGTGAGGCTCTGCTTATGAGGTTGTGTAAAAAAAAAATAAAAAAAAGATGGTGAATGTTGGAATGTGCTTGTACATGTTGTTTTGTTCACTGTACAATGCTTATCTAGTTACAGAGCACAGAGGAGGATAAGTTAAGATAGCTGTTCAAGGTATTGTGTTTTGGAACCAATTGTTGAAAATAAGAGTAACATTTGTTCTTGTGTATGTGATCCTTTGACACAGGCTGAGATAGGAGCAGACCTCTCAACCATGAGGCAGAATAATCCTCAAGGTATGTTGAATCATTGGTAGTCTACCCAATGATTCTAGAAAGGGGAGATGTGGTGTAATCGTGTACAACATGACTACAGAGTCGGGCGACTACATCAGGGGTGTGCGTCGACGGCAGGAGAGAGAGAGTGAATGGAGAGAGGCAGACACGCATCGAGAAAACTAAATAAAAGTTATCCACGTTAACACGACAGCTGGACTCACGTGTGCCTCATTTGATAACACGACAGGTTCTACTCAGGGAGGTTGCTGTGCTCCTCTCTCAGGGTCACCAGCCATTGTGCACTGCTGTTATGTGCAACCTCCCTCTCCCATATGCCTTTCCAGTACCTTTCAGTTTCCAGTCTTGGTGGGTCAGCTCTGCTGTTAGGACCCTGCCACTGAGCGTACACTTTCGCAGGTTGTGTTGCAAACAGCCTGTATATTCGCCTGGCCTCAATCTCTTTCGTGTACCTCTTTAGGCGACTGGACAAGGCTTGGAGCCTTTGTTTGGCAGTTTCGAGTGCTTCAGGTATGGTCATCTGGATGTACCTCTCAGGTATCGGCCTTTTCATCACACCTCTCTGGGCCTCCGTCAATTGACTCACATCTTTCCGAGCCGCCTTGATCTTAGCCTCCAACCGTCTTTTCCATGGTGGGTTACGTGTCTCATGGTTGCTCCGATAGCCAAGGATTTCTAGGATCACTGATGCTGAAGCGTATATCAGCTCATTGGTTTCTGTGATTGTTATGGTAGGGATCGCCCTCAGTGCTGCATTCACACTTTCCATGAGACTTTCAGGTGGTACTTCACATAGCCGTTGTAATCGGTTTCTAGGTTGCCCAGCTTTCATCCTCGCCATGATCTTAGCTTTCAGGTCAGTTGCTGCCTCGCTCAGCATTTCATTCATTGGGGCTGGCCTCCCAATCTCATCATCTGCATTCATTGGGGCTTGCCTCCCAATCTCTGGTATGACCTCCTCCTCTGATTTGGCAGCCTGGGGCCCTTCAACATGGAACCTGCGTTGTACCTCATCAATCTCAAGTTGTGACAGCAGTTGCCGTTTGTGGATGTTGGAACACTGAGCTACTAGTTGTTTCGTGTCAACCGTGACTGTGGGTTTCGAAGTAACCATTCAGCCCACATTCTCTGCATGTAACCCCTCTGACTAGGGTTGCTTGAGTAGTAGCATTCCAACAGAGCCATGTTATTGCATCTCGCCCATCTCCGCTTTGTTCCAGTAGCCCATTTTTCGTCAAGGTGCTCTGGTTCCCCAGCTCCTGACGCAGACCTTTTTTGGCCGGGCGACGTCTGAGCTGGCATGTCATTCGTTTTATTGTCTCTCATCATTGTATGAGGTAGGCATTAGCGTGAAGGATCTTGCCCAAGGACCCACACTGGATGGTGTTATGTGCTCATTTTTGCCCCAAGCGGGATTCGAACCACCGTCTCCCAAACCGATGCCTTACCAATATATATATATATATATATATATATATATATATAAATATATATATATTAGAGCTGTCAGTTTAGCGCGTTTATATCGGCATTAATTTAAATGAATTTTATCGGGATCAAAAATTTTCGCGAGATTAACGCGCAGACGCCACAGCGGATGTTACGTTGTTTCTATAAATAAACCAGAAACAAAACGTAAATCGCTCTGCACAGGTCCACGACGTTTGTTTTGCCAGCCACGGCAGCGAGACACCAAAAACGGATACTTAAATAGTTTATGAATGGAAAGTTTACTTTTACAAACAGCGTGGGCTAAAATGTTGCTAGAATAGGGTGTCTTTATTTAGCTCATCTTTGCATAGTTGTCATGTTTGTCCGTCTGCAATCTGACGCTTAAACGAAGTAAATTATGCGTTTCAGCGCCGCGCCCACTTCCGGGATTGAGTATTGGGACTTGTAGTTCTTTTGTTCGATTCGACTTTATGTTTGTGTTGTATGGTTTCTTACGTTTAAAACAATTAATAATGATGACGATAACGATACATAGTGAAATCAGGGTTGATTAAATTATTTATTAAACGTATTGTTAAATAAAGGTATTAATTAATGTCAATTATATACATATTTACATTGTGATGCAGAAAGATAGATATATTAATTTTTACTGTATTTATGTGTAGTTTAGGTTATTACCTGCTTCTGATACTTCTGTTACAACTACTACTACTACTACTTCTGCTGCAAAGTGCTCCAATAAATGATCAAAAAAGTACAGAACGAGAGATCCTTCCATGCTGACCGACAATCCCTATTCAGGGACCGTGAAAATTATAGGCTGAGTACTAGTTTACCTTAGATGTGCACTTTATATTGCGCTGTTTTGATTCCATAAAAAGAGCTGTTCAAGCAGCTGTTGTGTGACAAAATATTGTTTTCACTGTTGTTGATGGACAGTAATATTGTGTGAGAGATGATGTGAATAACTGCTCCAAGTGAAAAATGTTCATGTAAAATTGAAAATCAAAATTATTTCAGTAAATATTTGCATTTTGCACATAGAAAACTGACTCATGATTCCATGTTGATGAGAGCATTAAAATGGGGAAAATAGGACAAAAATATAAAAGGAAATTCAGAAACGATAAAAAATGCGTGAGTAATCATGATAAATTTTTAGTTAATTTGAGTTAATTATGACAGTTGAGTTTTTAATTAGATTAAATATTTTAATCGTTTGACAGCTCTAATATATATATATATATATACAATTTTGCAAATTCGAAATATTTAAAAAAAACGCATTTTCTCAAAAACAAAAAACTAAATGAGATACGTATATGTTTTTTTTGTGTAAATTGTACGACGTACTATCACTAGAGTCATACGTTGACTACGTGTAATAAGCGAACTAAATTTCCCACAGCACTGATTAGACAGGCAATGTCATGTGATCATCTGTGCCAGTGATGGCTAAGTGGGCGTGTCATAACTAATTGCCCCTTTGAGTCGCGTGTTTCTTACCCTCCATGGCCGAGGCTCCGTCGAACCCGTGACCGAGGTTAAGAACCACTGCTCTAATCCAAGGGGAAATTCAATACACTACTGTATATTACTATACTAACCGATCACATCACATCCATGCAAGGAGAATGTGTCGGGAGTAAAAGACGTGTGGAAGCAATTCAACGGGATTTGAGCGAGGTTTGGTGCGTTCTGTGGCATTTGAAGCGGGACTCGAACCTTAATGCCCTCGCTCCTGGACTGAGTCCTTCTTGAGCAATATTAAATATTGACTACCAATATTATATTGTTCTGTTTGGATGTATTGTAATTTATTTATAAATAAATATTATAAATATCAATACAATTTTGAATTGTATTTGTTGTAAATTACAAAGGTATACAACTATTAACACCATGGAACCTGAAATGTTGGTCTATAAACTACTGGGACAGAGGGGCCAGGTCATGCAGATGAGATAGCCCTAATAAAAAGGGCAAATGTGGATGTAAAATGGATTATTTTACTAATCAAATTATACATTATTTTAGTAATAATAAATGTAACTCTTGGTAACCATTGCTTAAGTAAAATAAAAACAATTTGATGATACTGTATTGCTTCTCACTACCTCTCGCTACCCAACGACTATTCTTTGGAGGGATGAATATTTGGGTAAAATGGCTGCTACAAAAGAAAAAAAAAGAAAACAAACAGAGAGGGAATTGGATTAAGGAATTCATTCCATCAAAGGCAAGGCATATTTATTTGTATGGCACATTTCATACACAAGGCATTTATTTGTATGGCACATTTCATACACTAGGCAACTCTGAACTTCACTCAAGCAAAAGCACAACACCGAAAAGCAAAGAACCAGAGGATAGCCATCAATTGAAGACATATTTCAAATGGAAAAATAAAACCAAGAACTACACCTGAACATTAGTGGAAAAGGGAAATTGACAAGATACTTGTATACAATACAATACAATACATGCTGATTTATATAGCGCTTTCACAACAGCGGCAGCTGTAACAAAGCGCTTAACAAAACAGTTAACATAAAGTAAAATAATTAACACAACACATAACATAAAACACGGACAGTCGTGCAGTCCCAACCAGTTTTCCCCTCATACGCTTTGTTGTTAAAGCAGTTTGAGATGAAAGAGGAGAGAATCAAAATTAGGAGACCTGCTGCTACCCAGGCACTTTGTTCCTCTTGGACCTCTTTAATTGTTTTTGTCATGTCGTTTTCCGTTTGCGTTGTTGCAATGCTATTCATAAAATACATTTTGAAAAAAATTAAGTGACAAAAAACTTCCCCGCACTGGTGGAACTGGGAATGAACCCTTCATTGCCCGGAGCTTGGCAAGAACCACTCGAATTGTCCGAGCATCTCAATGAGACGACCTTAACACTTTGAGATGCCCGTGAACCACTAAGAACAGCTGTCTGGATTATCAAGCTTTTAAGGTAGACCGCTATCTAGCCTATTCTTTGTGCCGCCCATGACAGCGTGTGGCGTCTTTAATGAATACTCGCTCGGCGCCAGTTCCCGCGAGAACATGCGTTCGTAATCCCGCGAGAGCAGGCCAGGTTTACACTTCGCGTGCCCATTGGTCTGAAGGTGCTGTTGTAAAATGGCGCCCAGCGAAATATAAGTAGTCAAGAAAAAGGGGGAAAATCTGCCTTCAGTTTTAAACAAATTATAAAAAAGAAGAAGCCGAACCGCCATAGGGAGACAACACAGAAAACATTTGCTTCCTTGAAGAAAAAGAGGCGCCGTTTCGTGGCTAGAGAAGTGGGCGGCCCGAGACTCAGCACCGTTGAGGAAGAGAGGTAGCTAATGCTATCGGGTCTGCAAGCCTTTGCCTGTTCGCGGGGCCGCTAACAGAAAAACACTCATTGGCATTGCGTCACAAACATCTAGTTGTCGCACTACTTTCAGACAGTCCCCCGTACGAGGAGCCAGATGCAAACGGGCTGCTACTGTGAACGATTGCACTCGCTACATAAGCCATAAGTGGCTGTGAAGCAAACAACATGCGGCTAGTTAGCCGTACGGATGGCTAAACTGGCGTGTTGTGTAATCAGTTGCAATAATATATTAGAGCTCGAATGTGTCCTATCGAGCAGTGAGAATAACTGCTCAGTTCAACGGGTCTATTAAACGTTTATTTCCGTGGCTGCTGTGCCGGATTTGGAAAGTGAGCGCGCTTTTGTCCTCAGCTCGACTTCGGGCACTCTGAATTAACCCTTTCGTGTTCTCCTACGATCTTGTGAGAAGGCGCCAGACAGCAAAGCTGCATACCTGACAGCAACTGCAGCCGAGTTGATGATCACAGTGTCACATTTTGTCCGAGTTGAGGTTCTAGATTACAACCTAATTTGATTTGTCTTGATGTTTTGGCATTGCGAAGTAAGCATTGTCGTTCCTCTTTACGGCCGTCACTTTCAAATTTAGAATCGGTAATGATGCTCAAGGCAAAGCAGCCATGACTTGCCCTCTCACTCTTGGCTCACGTACTAAACAAAACAACTGTCGCAGGATATCCCAGTGTCCATGATCTTATGGCCCACATTCAATGGGAAAACTGTTAGTTTGGGTTTTATATAAATCCAATCCTGGAACCTTTCTGACACAGGCTTTGTATGTCCAAGATGTTGTATGTGTTCAATGTATATTTTGTTATATTGTCAACGTTGATACAATGACTCCAGTGCCTTGTGTGTGTGATTGGCCACTTCAACTGATTCTGATCTTGCGGGCATTAATGTTTGTTAACATTAAGCCATTTCCTATTTAGGTCGTTAGCCACCTCATCGATCTAAACTATCAATTACTCGTGGATTTAAACTGGAGCTTGTATTGGGAAAAATATCGTTAACATACTTGGCCAATAAATATGGTCTTTATTCTCAATCTTTCCACAGCTTCTCTTTTATAAAAAAGTGTGGGCAACCATGAATAATTCCCTGGATGGCACGAGCTCCTATGAGGAGCTTGTCCGTCAGAAAGCTCGGAGTATCCCCCAGCATCGTATGAAGGAGTTCCTAGAGTCCTTGGCCAGCAAGGGTCCAGATGCACTGCAGGAGTTCAGCCAGCAAAGTGAAGATGTTACAACCACCACCACAACCATGGTGTACCAGCAAGAGGCAAATTGCATTTACACAGACAGCACTGAAGTAGCAGGCTCGCTTCTGGAACTGGCTTGTCCGGTAAGACTAAAGGCTACACATTGATTTGAACCTGATGTGGGAGCTAGAGCCATCAGAACTGAGATGTCTTTTTTTCTTGCAGGTTCAGGTGCAAGTTCAGCCGCAGCACCAGATCCAAGAGTCGACAGCTCAGGAGCAGAATGACGATCAACAAATTATACAGGTTGGTCCATTTTCTCTTTTCTTGCGTCACTTTCAATGTTGTTATATGGCTGTGATTACGCTATCCCTGCATCAGGTGCAGATTGGCCAGCAGGCAGGTCACATGCTGGGTCAGGTCCTCCAAGTGCCCTCTGGATCCCATCAGCAGCTTCAAGGTGTGACAACAGCACAGCTGATTCAGCCAGGGGATCTCACTGAGGAGCAGCAACAACAAGTATGAGCATTTACAAACACACCCCTGACTTGGCATTGGAAATTACACTTGGCATTCAGCAGATGAAATGTGTTTCTTTGTGTTAGCTCCAAGCCCAGTTGGTGGCGGCTGTTGCCGGGGGACAACAGATCCAAATTCAAACAGTGGGGGCCCTCTCCCCCACTCAGCAACAGGAGAGCGTCGAGAGGAGGGCTCCGGTAAGCACATCCCAAGGCGCAGGTGTCCTCCAGCCTGCCAAGAAACGGAAGGTGGACATGCCCATCACGGTGTCTTACGCCCTACCTGGTCAACAAGTGGCAACAGTCTTGGCTATTCCCCAAGGACAGGGTCAGCAGCAGAGTTATGTCTCCCTGCGGCCAGACCTCCTAACAGTGGACAGCTCCCATCTTTACAGTGCTACGGGCACCATCACCAGTCCCACAGGGGAGACCTGGACCATTCCTGTCTATTCTGCCCCTGCTGGGGCCGGAGGTCGGGAGCAGGTCACACACATTGCCATTCCCCAGGAAGCCTATGGAACTGTGCAGGTCGCCGGGAGCAATGCTACAACCATGACCGCTATGCCCACACAAGTCGCTGTGGAAAACGACAAGTTGAAAAACTCTTCCAGTCAAAGTCAGACAGCTCAGGCAGTTTCCAGCATAACAAGCAGCGCTGGAATGGGGGGACAAGAAGAAGTGGTGCACACGTTGGCTGCAAACACACTCTTCCCTGCTCAGCTGATGAATGGAAATATCCACATCCCAGTCGCAGTGCAGGGCTACTCCAATACTACGCAGTCACTCATCTGGGACCCGCAGCAGCAAGTGCTACACGCACAGGGACTTACAGGGCAGGATGGACAGCAGCTACAGGTACAACCTTCGCTGCAAGTGCAGTAGATATGAAAAGTCTGCACACCTCCGTTGAAATACAGTGTTTTGTGATACCAGAATGTGTGCCCACACTCTTATATAGGGATCTGTCTGTGTTCAGAATTAGTCAATCACATTCAAACTCTTGTTAAATAGGAGTCAGCACACACCTGCCACCAGATTAAGTGCCACTGATTAACCTCAAATAAGTTTCTAATGCTCTGGTAGACTTTTCTTGACTTTTTTGCTTTCTAGCAGATGCCTAGAGGTTTTATAACACTTGGTGCTATATGGAACTATTCATTCCCCAACCTTTGTAAGCCCCCAATTCCAACTGAAGAAAAGCAGCCCCAATGCATGATATTGCCACCACCACACTTCATTTTAGCTATGTTTTTTTTTTCCGAGCTGGGCAGTGTTGTGTTTGCACAAAACATTCAAATAAATATTTAAAAATGTGGTCAAAATAAAACAATAGCTCTCAAACACCCTTGAAAAAATGTGTTATGAATAGCTTGAAATAGCAATCAGTGCTGGCACAAAACCCTCAGGCTTCTGCAAAGAAGAAAACTACTAACTATCAGGAAAAGCCTACTAGAAAATCTGAACTGTATTTGGAATTAATTCTGGGGAAAGTTTTGAACATACGAGCAGGTGTGTGTAGACTTTTTATTTCCACTATATAAATGCAAGAGTGACATTTCTTGGCATAAACTGGGGAACTGTTTGTCAACATACCATATCTGCAGGCTCAGGCAGTTGTTGCAGAGGTTGACGGACAAGGCCAGCAGCAAGTGCAAGTTCAGGAGCTTCTGCTCCCCGCTACTCTCAAACCAGATGAGGGGCTGGATGTGTGGTGCGCTTGGGCTCAGCGGAAAAATGCAGAGATGGACAAATCTGATCAACATAAACTGGCTCCAATTGGCCGTAAGTTCTTGTCCCCATTAATGACATATTGGTCTGCCTTTCCATCAGTTAAGTGAGTTGCCTGTGTGTTGTAGGACGGCAGGCGCTACGCTACCAGGAGGACTTAGTGTCGTGTGCTGTGGCTGAGCTCTGCATGGGTCTTTCTCTAATGACCACAGAGGCCCGCGGCCTGGAAGGGGAGCCCTATGAAGCGGACGTCCTTTACTATGTTTTTCTATGCATACAAAAGGTAGGCTCCCTTAAAATACATTTGCCTCCTCTGTGTTTGTGTGGACCGCGGTTAAATCCATGCTCTCATCTTGCAGTATCTGTTTGATAATGGTCGCGTGGATGACATCTTTTCAGACCAGTATTACACCCGCTTTGCTCAAAGTTTGCACCAGATTCTCCAACCCTGGGCGCCGTCTATTCATCCGCTCGGTGAGAACAAAAATGTGTACCATATTCAAATTTGCAGTGGGTCTTTGTGTTATTAACCTAAAACTTAATTTCACCTTTTCCTGTTGGGATGCAGTATGAAATAGTAAATGTACAAACAACTTTGGGGTTATTATTTAAATCTATGTGAATCTATAACCAAGCAATTCCTCAATGACTCTACTCTTTCCATTTTTGTGTGTTGTAACTACAGACCAACTACCGGTATATATCCATTTAACCATTATTCTATTCATATCCCCATCCAGGCTATATACTCCCCAGTCATGTGACAGAGGAGATGCTATGGGAATGTAAACAACTTGGAGCTCATTCCCCATCCACGTTGCTTACAACACTGATGTTCTTCAACACAAAGTGAGTTGTCATGGCATGGATTCATTTGTTGTCTCACGCGCACACACACACACACACACACACACACACACACACACACACACACACACACACACACAAGTCGAGTCATTCTTTGTGTATGACCATCATTTAAAAATTTTAAACAGGTATTTTCATTTGAAGACAATTGATCAGCATCTTAAGGTTGCCTTTTCCAAAGTTCTGAGGCACACCAGGAAAAGCCCAAGTAATCCCAAAGACAAGAGCACCAGCATCCGATATCTGAAAACAACAGAAAGGTTCATTGGCCAGAAAGGTAAGACATTCACAGTTCACAGATCGGTTACACACCCTCAATCAAGCCTTGCTTTTAAAGGCTAACAAGAGTGTAACTGTTTGTTCAGTCACAGATGACATGTACTCAGAGCAGCTTGAGGACCCGGAAAATCCTCTGCGATGCCCCATCAAGCTGTATGATTTCTACCTCTTCAAATGGTAAAGAATACATTCAAAACAATACAGTAGTGACTTGTTTTATATCGAAATGGGAACTGGCCAATGTAATGTAGTCCCCTTAAAACCCCCCAAAATATTTCTCTACCTTAATGCAGTGGTGTGTTGAGATCCGTTTTTAATTTGTGACCATACCAAATGCCATTGATCTTTTGCAACCCACCTAAAGAAAACAAATGTTTTTAATAAGAGAAATGGCCCTTGATAGTGTGCTCTTATAAAAGCACTTATGATATTAATAAAATAAAATAACTGTTGCTGCTTCCTTTCTCAGATTTTATGGTATGATTTTGTTATGCTTATACAATGTGCGCATACATTTTGTCAATCGATCACTGTCTTTGTGCAACATACAATTTTTTTCTCTATGGGGCGTATTAACTCTTTGTTTAACTCTTAAACTCCACAAGACATACTTGTACGTCTTTTTAAAATTAGGCCCCGCCTACCAAAGACGTACTTGTACGTCAGTCTTTTTTTTTTTTTTGCGTCATAGAGAGGAGGAGGGGATGATGCAATCTGTGAATGAGAATAAGCCGTTTGCATTGTAAATCATGTTAAAAAAGTGACCAATAGGTGGTATTGGTGCCTCACGTGCTTGAAATGCATGCTTTTACAAAAAGCTCTTTCTCCATTTTTTTGCCCAGGAATCACCATTTTCATGAAACTTAGCCATTTTGTAATGCCGATTGCTGAAGAACTGAAAAAGATAGAAACTTGATTTTTTTTCTGCTGAAAGAAGAGAGTCCAAACTTTATTTTGGTCGGCTCCATGTTTATGTAGCATTAGAACCAAGATCAGTCAAAATCCAGTAAAACGCTGGTATTGAGGGAGTTGCTCCAGTGAAAATGGCTGGGATTGAATGAGTTAAGAGAAAAGGCTTACAATGTCATTAAAATAAAAAATATTGCAGCTTTCATTCTAACATTTTCAGAGTCTGATTTGGGCACTGCATATACATGTGCACATAAATTCAGGTCAGGATCAATCCCGGTTTTCGGACATAGAACTTTTCATAGACCTACCATATTCTGGAGGCTTACAGGTTAGCTGCATTTTCCAGATCAAGGGATGCCTTTTATTTGTCAACTGTGGGGCTCTGAAGCCCTTAGAGACTCTTCTATGGTTAAGGGATGTATAAATCAATTTGACTTGACTGGAATCCTCAAACATCAATCAGTACAGTATGTTGGGTTTTTTTGTCATGAAATAATAATGTGTTTGTCTGAATAAGACTTTGGAAAATTTGGATTGGTAAAGCAATATCAAGCAACATTTAATGAGCATGTTCTACAGACCCAGTAGTCATTAACAGACGCCTCATGTGATTGTCCCAATGTATTTGTTTTCAGTCCGCAGAGCGCCAAAGGACGTAACGACACCTTCTACTTGACTCCGGAGCCCGTCGTGGCTCCAAACAGCCCCATCTGGTACTCCACTCAGCCTATCCCGAAAGAGGAGTTGGAGCAGATGCTGACCCGTATACTTGTTGTCCGTGAAATCCAAGAGACCATCAACATGTCAGACAATGCGCACTAATTGGACCGAAGGAAAAAGCCACATGAACAAGACTGCTTCCTTTTCTTCACCCAGCCTTTGATTGCTCACTTAGTAGTAGTTCTCGATCCTCTCACATTCTCTCGTGGGCATGTATGTGTTCATATTATTATGTCTGGATACACACTATCTTGTACATGTTAAATGTACATACAATCAATGCAGGCAATTCTTTCTTATTCAAAGGAATTACTGAACTACTCTGCTATTTTTTTCCTTTTTTTGTTTTTTTGTTTTATGGCCAAAGGATGATTGGACCTGATCTCTCTGCTATCATTTGTACCTTATTTTAACTGTGGGTCTTTTTTTTTTCTTTTTTTTTTTTATCATTACTCTCTCTCGGTTCTTTATATGCTTTCCAGAAACAAAACCGTAATATATTTCTTTGCTGATTCTCATGGACGTCCTCCTTCCATCTGTCTTCAATGAACATCTTGGCCGTACCGAGGCTGGGTGTGGTGTGACGTCTTTGTTGTGTTTTCCTGCTTTTGGGTCTGTTCACACAAGGACTTGGAACTTAGGGGATGCCAGTTGCGCTACAACAGTTGACGTCATTGACTGTTGACCCCCCCCCAAATGGAATAGAAGCGTTTCTGAACACTCGCCACAACATGGACAGGTGGCAGCAGGAGCAGTCGCGGGTCGCCAATTCTTCAATACATCAAGCCTAAAATGATTCTGGAATTTTTTTTTCTTTTAATTCACAGCTTAATATATGAGTTGGAAGACTCAAACAAGCGACACAAGCCCTTAATGTTCTATAGTGTATAATACTCTACTCCATGTATCAAGACTGGCTGTGCCTGGGGGTGTTTTGAAACATGACCTTTTTTTTGTACAGCTGCTATATCATGTCTTTGCCTTTCTAGTAAAGTCCAGTGTCAGTTCTGCACCTGCATCCTTAAGTACTACTAGCCTGCATTGTGTTAATAATAAAACACTGCACAATGATTTTTCAATACAAAATTTAATTGAGAAAAAAAAAGTCACAGTATAAAGCTGACGACATACAAGAAAGACCAGCGGCAAACTTTTGTGACAGATGAATGTGCGGTTGGAGCCGCATTGTTCGCTTGAAAGTAGCACAACATTTAGCAACAGGTTTGTCCTGCCTTTCGGGTTTGTGATTTTCTCTTGCCTGGTGACAGGTTGCTTTGGTTTTGATGTGATAGAGCAGGAGTGCAGTTGCTGCATTGTGTGTAGCTATATTTTCCCATAATGGAACTACAAACATTATTTTCCTGTGGGCAGGGGTACCATCCGGGATTTGGGGCCTTCCAATGTTTAAGACAAAAATAGATTAAAAAAAAACATTTTTAATAGGGCCCCTTTCAGTCAATGGCCCCTGAGCCCTTGTAAGGTCAAAAGGCATGTGGGCCTGGATTCAGCTGTGATGAAGAGGGTAGCATTCTCTGCAGTAGCTTCCTGGGTTGTAAAATCTGTTGCAATGTGCTCTGTGCTTGGCCCGGCGGAGATTTCCGTCTATGATGGCGCTTTCTCCTCCTCAGCTCTAGGTTCGTGTGTTGTAAGTGGGTTAAGCTGTTCAAAATTCAGAAGAAGGTAAACGGTCATCAAATGTCAACTCATATTCCAGGGAAGAAACATAATTTGAATAAGTTTGCTACTCATGGCTCAAGTACTGCTTCTGTTTGCTCACCAAGATGATTTGCCACCACTCAGCCAGTATAGCAGACACTGGTGAACGAATATGTACTGCTCCTAATACGTAAAGAGACAAGAGACAATTAACATTTTAACAACCCTCCAATCCCCCTTCAATCAACCAATAAGTCATTCATGAATTGGTAAATTTATTCCTAAAAATCAATTTATATTTTACAACATTTCTCTTGGCCGTGTCTGTGGATGCAAGATTTATTTTTTCTTGTCCAATCAGATTTCAGCCTCTATATGTTGCCATGTTAGCCCATGTAAAATATAGCAATGGGACTGTTTCTAAACAATCAGATTTCAAATTCTCCTCACAATTACATTTTTCCATCCTCTTGTTGGTTCGTCAGAAGAAGCCAAGTAGGACTAGCAAACACTTTGCACCTAATAATAATACATTTAATAATAAGCATCTCTCGCTACTGTGTGATGTATTTTATTCAATTGTTTGTTGTCACGTTTTGAGATCAATATTGATTGTGCTCCACTTATAGTGGTGGTACTAAAAGGGGGATTAGGTTAGGTAAGTTCCTAGTACTGAAGAACCAGGTACCAAATGCATGGCCTTCCACTTGTCAATATAAACACATATTTAAATGCATTTCCATTGTTGCACACTTTGCATTTGATCTTTTCTGCAGCAACTGTGTGACTACCGGTACTTATCAGATCGTTTTGTGATTTTTACCAGTATCTGAACCATCCCCATTCGATGTAGTCGTAAGTCAGCCACAGCAGCTCGTATATTGGGCCGGATGCCCCTCACGCACAGCTGCATCAGCCACATCAGCGTGACGAAGGTCCCCGATCGGCCTACACCTGCACTGATATACACAGCACAGATGGATTGTAAATGGTGAATAAGTAAAAAGCCTTTGGATGGCACGGCAGTTCATCATGCTGCCAGCATGATGATATTGCCAGAGGTCAGACCTGCAGTGCACAACAGCTGGACCCAAACGTGGAATGGCGTCCAAATGCTGCCGCACGTGATCGGTAAAGGCACAGAGTGAGGATGGATCTCTGGGGATGCCCCGGTCCGGCCAGGATGGATAGTGGTAGTGTGTTATGTTATGATCTGTTGGACAGTCTCTCTAAAAATACAAAAATACAGCACCCTGCTTTAATGAACATAGACAGTTTGCGTTATAACCTGTGCGAAAGGCATGTACCTCAGTTAACAGTTGGTGATTTAAAAGTGGCAATTGGGAAGACAAATTGCTTCTAACCTGTCTGAGGTTAATGGTGGACATAAAATAGTCTGGGCCTTGTTTCCGAGCCATTGTCGTTACTTGGAATGGTCCGTGATAAACTGTTCCTGGTTCCAGAGACCAATACTCATCACATAGTACCTGCACCCATAGAAACAGTTGACTTGATTATACATTACATGAAAGTACAGTATATAAAGTATACTGTATGTTAAGCTTGCCAGAGTGATAGATGATGTATACTGCCTGTCAACATGTGGCTTTAAATAAACAATTTAGATGCATATCTTCATAAGTATTTGGTACAAGGGAAAGGATAATTGATTGATTTTTTTAATACAATTGATAATTGTATAAAAAAAGACTACTTTATAGATTTCATTTATCACGGATTATTGTCACCCCCGTGATAAACATGGGATTACTGTACCCTTAAAATGTGATAAGAAGTTGTTACTGAGCTCTATTAATCTAACTCGTTTTCCAACAGATTGGGCGCCTTATATGATTGTTATCCTACCTGTATGTCTGTAGTGTCTGTGTGTGAATAGTCGTTATTTGAAGGACCATCACTCCCCAAGTTGATGCTAATATCCCGTTAGCATGTCAATGGGATGTACATTGATTTTAGCAGTAGTGATTACTTTAAGGCGGCCCGGTAGCCCAGTGGTTAGCACGTCAGCTTCACAGTGCAGAGGTACCGGGTTTGATTCCAGCTCCGGCCTCCCTGTGTGGAGTTTGCATGTTCTCCCGGGCCTGCGTGGGTTTTCTCCGGGTGCTCCGGTTTCCTCCCACATTCCAAAGACATGCATGGCAGGCTGATTGAGCACTCTAAATTGTCCCTAGGTGTGAGTGTGGATGGTTGTTCGTCTCTGTGTGCCCTGCGATTGGCTGGCAACCGATTCAGGGTGTCCCCCGCCTACTGCTCGGAGACAGCTGGGATAGGCTCCAGCATCCTCACCAACCCTAGTGAGGATCAAGCGGTTCGGAAGATGAATGTATGAATGAATGATTACTTTAAAAACAAATCATGTCTTATGTACAATGTGTGTAATTTTGTTGTGCGTTTAGTTTGACTGTAAAGTTCGACCGCGGTGTCATATTTTTAAGATGAAGAGAAGTCAAAATGTAAATCAGGATTAACTTTCAACCAAGTGCCCAGCCTCGTATGTAGTATGTCTGGACCAGTTAGGTTACATAGAGAGGCAGGAGAAAAGGTTTGCCGCGTTTGCATCAGCATTTTGTGTAAGATGTATTTTATTGAAAGGTTTAACATTGATATACAGTATATTGTTTGTGACCTGCTATATTGTAGTGTAGAGGTTTGGAGTTGTTTGTTTCTTGCTTTAGTTAGCCTCACATATGCAAAATGTCTCTTTCTATTCTGTAATGCCACAAAGTCATATTCATTTTTGTACATTATTTTATTGTTTGGACGTGATGGTGTTATTAAGAAGTGGATTAGGTCACTAAATAACCCAGGTCCGAAACTCACTGCCCGCTACAATGTTTAGGAATGTATTTATTGTAAACGGAGATCTTGATACACACACGTCAACGTAGTCGGAGAGTGTCTCACCAAGTCCCTGTCTCGCAGCGCTGTCACCATGACGATTATCCTGACATTCTGCTCCCAAACCATTCTCCAGAAATCCTCCATGGTGTTGCGCATGGGAGCCTGGGTGCAGATGAAGTCTCTCTCAGATCCTCCACCCTGTACGCAAATGTGGAGACACCCGTGCGTCTGTGTTAAACACGCTATCATATTCTTTTAGGCGAGTGAATGACCTCTTACGGGGACAAAATTGGCGTTAATGTAGTCAGAGTTGGGGAAGTTTTGAATGGACAGCCTCACACGGCAGTGGTCATCTGTAGGCAAAACCGTGGTTGACAGAAAGAAAGCCCAAAACACTGCTGAACAAACTTTAAAAATGTTGTTAAGCACTTACATGGCAAGATGTATGGGTATCGGTTTTTTTCTCTGTTAGCCTCCAAATCCGCCGTCCTGGTTGGAAGCTCTTTGCCAACATCTTTCAGCTCCTTTACAAAGACATCAATGAGATTTTTGTTTCTTTTGAGTTTTCATGCTTGAACTTAATTTATCAAATAATCACATCCGTTCAAATGTGTAACTTATCGAGCATTCCTAAAAGAAGCAAATGGGTGAACTGTGACTGAAACAAAATCAAATTTGACCTTTGCCAAAGCAAAGGTATTCTTACTCGGAAACATGACACAAATGTTCTGACCTCAAATTCATGCTTATAGCCCCTGTTGTCACAAGCAGAGAGGGCCTGGCATGTAGACTCAAACTCTCTCAGGATCTCTGCTCTTGAGGCGGTCTGCACGCTGCAAAACAAACCCGTCATTAATATTATTTCACATTTACAGTGATCAAAGGTCTACACACCCTTGCTCAAAGGCTGTTTTTTTTAATATAAAAAATGTGACTAAGATAAATAATTGCAAACAAAATTTGCTAATTTGTCCTATTGCCTGCACAACTCAATTACTGTATATGACTTTAAAAAAATGTTGAGGGTGGAAGTAAATATGCGGTTGAATAAATGCGCACACCTTATAAGAGGGGATGTGTCTGTTTTAAGAATTAACCAATCACATCCAAACTCATTTTAAATGCGAGTCGGCACCAAAGTAATTATAGTTCATGAAAACTAATGCAATAACTGAGCCTAAAATTGAGAAAACCTAATAATCAAATAAAAATGAAAATGTTGAAAAAACGAAAAAAATAATCAACACTAACTGAAGCTACATCTTAGAATTATAAAACTAACTGAAATTAACTACAACTATAGCAATGCGTTTTGTCAATTAATATCAGACATGAGCTCTTGGGATTCATTGTATTTTGGTATTGCTGTACCGCCATACAGAAGAAAGAATGGCAACCTGTTGTTTGAGAAGTGTAGTTTACCTTGCTGTATGACACAATACTAAGAGACATTTTATGTCACTTGACAAATACTAATACTTCCACCCACCCATTTTCAGATACGGTTATCCTCACAAGAGTCACGGGGTGTGCTGGTGCCTATCCCAGCCGTCATTGGACAACAGGCGGGGGTATACTCTAAACTGGTTTCCAGCCAATCGCAGGGCACACATAGACGAACAACCATTCACATTCACAGTCACACCTAGGGATAATTTTGAGTGTTCCATTAACCCAAGGTGCATGTTTTTGGAATGTGGGAGGAAACTGGAGTATCTGGAGAAAACCCACGCAGGCACGGGGAAAACGCACGTGCAGAGTTCACACAGTAGGCTGGAGCCGGAAGGGCTTTCACGGTAATGCTGACTACTATTTGGAATTGCCCTTCCACTTTGACTAATGCTCTAGTTCCCGTTTAAAACAAATAACCCTGAATCATGACCCTGCCGCCATCATGCTACATCAGCTACCGGTACTTTGTGGGTATGTTGTTGACCAGCAGGGTTGTGTTTGTACCAAACATGCCTTTTAGAATGAGGGCCAAGAAAAGTTCAACCTCGGTTTGATAGGACCGCAGCACATTTTCAGTCCATGTGTCTATTCTGAATGTTTACTGCATGCGTGCGTGTGTGGTGTGTGTGTGTGTGTGTGTGTGTGTGTGTGTGTGTGTGTGTGTGTGTGTGTGTGTGATTTTACTGACAATAGGGAAAAACTGATCTTTCAAGCATTTTCGGAAAACGATGGAGTGAAATTTGACAGGCCTGACCTCATGTCTCTTCTTTAATGCGGAGCACTAATTCAAGCAGGATATTGAAGAATGATCATTACCAGGCTCAGTCTTGATGCTGTAAAAAAGAAAACAAACATTTCAGAAAGTACACTAAATTGCCGTGTGATGAAATAAGAACTGTAAGCAGTGACTATACAGTACAGTTCCTGTTTCCCAGTCTTTCTCGTCAGTGTGTGTCCATGTATTCAATTGTGCTGATTTAAAAGAGAACATATGAGGTCTAGCTCTTCATGTCTAGCATAGCCGTGTGTTGCGCCCAACGACATACTTACAGCACAAGCCTGACAGCTCCAACAAGAAGAAAAACCTGCTCCAACAAGTTTCTAACCCCAAACACTCCAACACGGGCACAGTTTCATGGATTACTGGTTTCATGCGGTATCTATAGAATATAGATTTACCTTTGAGAACAATGTGTTCCTGAGGCTTTCTAGTGTGCTGCAGATCCTAGACAAACCAGCATCCTGCTTTGCGTCTGTTTTTAATAATTTTCCCACCGTGGCCTGGAGTCCAAGGCAAGCGGTGAGAAGGGTGGAGCCACAGGGTGGAGACTGGAGCTGTTAGGAAATGAAGAGGCGCACTGTAGTCTATTGTATATCATGTGCCCTTGGCTATTCTTCATCATTCTTTATATTTGATAAACAAGGCATCTCTTCTGGGAAAAACTTGATGTTCTCAACACTTATTTCCCCAAGGTAAAGGCAATTATGCACGTTTGTTCCAGACACAGTTTATTGTACTGTATAGTCGTAGGGTGATGTGCTCAGAATGAAAATCTTCATGACCAGTTTCATTCTGTCATAGAATAGACTGCAGGGAAAACAGTATTGTAGTATCATGGTGCTGAGGCCTCCGTCACTCCTCAGTAATGCTGCCCATCTGCGAAACAAAAACAAAGACAAGCTCGCACACTTTCAAATGGCCCCATTTTACGACATTGAAATGTCCAAAGCCAAACTCATTCTCACAGTCAGAACACAGAAATGTCACCGAGTGTTTTACTGTATTGCTGCTCAAGGGCTCCCCCTACAGTGGGAAGCCAATACAACAACTGGAGTGGAAAACACACGTTTGGGATTTACTAAAACGGTAGTTCTCAAACTTTTGACACCAAGTATCACCTACAGGTTGTAGGCCCAACAAAAATAAAGAGCTTTTAAACATTGAATGCTACGGAGCCCCTAAGGGGACATGGAAGGATTTTTTTTTTTTTTGCGAGATCTCGCAAAGTAATGCGAGATCTCGCAAAGTATTGCGAGATCTCGCAAAGAAAGATTGCGAGATCTCGCAAAGAAAGATTGCGAGATCTCGCAATCTTTTTTTTTTTTAATGCTCGTTAATGTGCTTCCGGGTCATCGTGCGTGTCACCGAAAACAACAATCATGGAGCGTGTTCAACCGTTCGTGAGTTTAATAGAATTTTACTTTGAAATTGGCTTGAAATACAAAGACATTAAATCTGTTCTTGATCTTAAATACGGTTTCCAAATAAGTGAAAGACATTTGAAGCGAGTGCTGAACCAAAGAGGACTATTTCGTCGGAAAACGTTCAATGACTTGGGGTCCTGGTTGACTTCATTCGCAACCAATTGCAGCATTCCGGACAACTACACGGTTACAGGTGGATGTACAGTAAGTGCAGAGAATTTGGACTACTTGTCAGGAAAGAGGATGTTCGTCTGGTCCTGAAAGAGTTGGATCCGAGAGGAGTGTCGTTAAGGCAAGCAAGACGTCTGAGACGACGAAACTACTTCTCCAAAGGGCCAAATTTTATATGGCACATGGACTCCTATGATAAACTGAAACCATTTGGAATTTGTATCAATGGGGCTATTGATGGTTTTTCAAGGAAAATAATGTGGCTCAATGCCTACACAACAAGTAGTGACCCGAAGTTGATTGGAGGTTACTACATCGAAGTTGTGCGCCGTTTGGGGTTGTCCTCGAATCGTTCGAGCTGATCTTGGAACTGAAAATGGTCACGTTAAAGGCTTCCAGCGTTTCCTGGTGCCCATACCGCCAGGCAGCACCCTTGACAGTTACTTGGATGGAGCCAGCACCGCCAATCAAAGAATTGAATATTGGTGGCGGTTTCTTCGCAGCCAGTGCATGGAGTTCTGGTTATCCCTCTTCACAGACCTCAGAGACAATGGCTTCTTTGATGGTGGATTTCTGGACAAAAGCATCCTACAATTTTGTTGCATGGGATTTATTCAGGTGAGTTCATACATTCTGATAGACTCATTAATTCAATGTGTATTTTTGTATGTGAGAGTGAGTTGATGGGAAAGTGGACAGGGACAGGAAAGAAGACAATGAGGAAAGAAGATAATGGTGGGTGGGGGGTCACAGGGTGAAGATGAAATGACCAAGGTAAATAAAGATGAAGGAAAAGTGGGGAGTGGTGAGATGTGGTACACATGAGAGGGAGGAGACAAAAAAAGCAGCTTCAGGCTATAATTTCTTGCTCATAAATGATATGACTGCAGCTCTTCCTAAATCTGTCTGGATATTATTTTCAACAGGACGAGTTGGATGACACAGCCCTAGTTTGGAACAGCCATCTCATCAGGCCCTCAAAGAACATGAATGTCCCCAGTGGTCGGCCCAACGTGATGTATACGTTACCTGAACTTTATGGTACAGGGGACTTCCTCTCCCAGTTGACAATGAACAAGTTGAACTGTGCAAAAGCCAGTGTGTCTTTCGTTTGACCATGCCTTGTGATCCGGATGTATTTGCATTGTGTGCTTTCTTAATGGCCCAGTCCGATCTGATGCCACCAAAAGATCCGTATCAGGCTGTGAACTTGTATTTGCACCTCAGAGAGGCCCTCACCGCAACTCTTTAAATTAGAAGGATTATGTTTTCAGGGTTCAGAGACATTAACTGTTGGTAAAAGTAGTTTTCCTTCCGAACACCAATCATATTAGAATTGTATTTATGTTCTATTATTTTATATTCAAATGTAAATATAAATTACAGCCAACTATGTTTTGCTTGGTGTTTGGGCCAAACTATATTATGGCTCAACTGGTGTGAGAAGTAACATTTATTGAAGCCTGAATTTGACCATTGCCATTTCTTCAACCCTTGTTCGTCATTTCTTTTATCACTTCACTTTCAATGGATAATTGAAACAATTTTGAAGAATAATATATAGCCATCACAATTAAAAACATGTTTTGTCTGCTGTTTTTCATAATGTATAAGGACAACATATTTGAACTACAATATAAAATGTTTGTCAAAGCATTATTGGTGTAAATAAACATTATTTCTTGGTTGCTGACTTTATCCGCAAATACTTATCCAACGTGGATGCTGAAGAGTATTCCTGCATATTTGTACATCATCCTAATTTAATTTTCACCTGCCTGTAAATGATGACTACATAATTGGCACTCCTCGCTTTCGTCAGCAGGTGGTGTCTTGTGTTAAAAACGGTGAGAATGAATTGGAACAAATTGTATTCACATTGACAAATTCTTACAAACATCAATCTCAAAAATTTAAATGGAATATGAACTATAAAAAACACTTATTTTTCTACTAACAGTGCAAATATTAGTAACCATTTATGATGTATCAACTTCAAACCTTTGGGTCAAACTGAAAACTCCATTCTTACCTGAAACCATCACGAGAATAAGTGGTGCAGAAAATGGAAGGAATGGAGAATTAACATGGAATCAATTGCATTGTAATAATGCACAATACACAAATGGAAAATACAACTGCAGACTGCCCGTCACGTGGTTAACTGTGCCAGATGTTTTACATACACATGGCACAAACCTGTTCTCCAATGTCACTGTCAGATGAGTGTCCATGATTTGCATCAAGGTGAGATCCATCTTCAAGTAACTGTGAACTTTGTCCCACCACGTTGGGAACAGATAAAGGAGCTTCGCTGTATTCATCCAGTTGACATGTTGGAGGATTTTGTTTTGTGGAAATGTAAAATCTAAGAAGCTTCAATTTGGTTTTTTCATAGAGTCTGCCAACCGTTTCATCTAAAGCAATCTGATTTCTTTTAAAATCGCAGACCTCAAAGTAAAATCACCAACTGGTCCTTTTTTTGAGCTTCCATCTGGGAAAAATAGCTCTTTTCCCAACTCCAAAATCTGAGCGACAGTTGCTGTTTTTTCCATGATGGCATGCCTTGTTCCTCCACCATTGCTTGTCCTCACTTGATGGTAATCATTGCAATGAAAATGGAGCCACCCAATTTCAATCTTCCTGTGAGTCTTTTCTGCAGAAACATTTCTATGTCTTGCCATTCCCTCATCATGGTTTTGGAGCACACTTGGAGATCCACCCAGAACACCTTTCTTCCTTGATCTTATTTTGTCTCTTAATCTTTGGAGGAGCATTTCATTATCACCACTGGACATTTTTTGTTGACAAAAGCAAAGGACAGCTATTCGATCACCATAGGAAGTGATATATTTGCCCATTTGCTCTTCAGTCATCATAGAAATTACTGCCATGTCAACCTGCAAAGATAAATTGTGAGAATGAATACTTGAAATTTTGACTTAATTAATAATAACTTTTAACAAATGTAACAAGGGTGATGGTACAAAGCAGTCATCATTATTTGTATTCAATATTACATTAGATAATCATAATACATCAGGAAGCAGCACATTTACTAACTGTGATGTCGTTTTTAAATTGTTTTACATAACGTCATTATTGTCAGAACATCAACAGTACAGGTAGAGTAGATAGAAATGCTAGCTTCACTTTCCCGCCAAGTTAGTTTCTCACTGTATTTGGAGGTCTGTGTTACGAATTACTACTTCGATGACTACTACTACGACTAATAATAACAATACAATTTATGTAATGCTTTTCTTACCATTCAAAATAATCAAACGGTTTGCACTACAGTAGCCTATTTACAAAACAGAAAATTAACAGTAGGGAAAGTAAGTGTGTCGGAGCCAGTGCCCATTTTGCTCTTATTACGCTTATTACGTTAGAGTGTGTGGCTGTATGCCCACCTTGTCACTTTTCATGCGCGTAATGTCCACGTGAGGGACATTTCTTGATCGCAAGAAGCATTCCAAGTCCTCCTCCATGATTCTCTCCACCCCGAGGTAGTGTCGTCTCCCAAACAGCCGCGCACCAGAGTCAACATTCGCCCAGGTAACCCGGAAGCACATTAACGAGCATTAAAAAAAGATTGCGAGATCTCGCAATCTTTGCGAGATCTCGCATTACTTTGCGAGATCTCGCAATCTTTGCGAGATCTCGCAAAGAGATCTCGCAATACTTTGCGAGATCTCGCAATACTTTGCGAGATCTCGCAATACTTTGCGAGATCTCGCAAAAAAAAAAAAAATCCTTCCATGTCCCCTTAGGGGCTCCGTAGAATGCAAATGTATGATGCTTGAAAGTTAAACACAACAATGGTCCATAGAAAATGTATTCCACTTTTAAAGTAAAAAAAAAAAAAGCCTGACGAGTAGAAAATGTACTGTACTCGTTGTGAAAGCGTTTTAGTAGGCTGTATTCATAGCTTCACGCTCTGTATGAATATGTTTGATTAGGTTTCATCATTTAAATTAATTTTGTGCCCTGCGATTGGCTGGTAACCGATTCAGGGTGTCCCCTGCCTACTGCCCGAAGACAGCTGGGATAGGCTCCAGCACCCACCGCGACCCTAGTGAGGATCAAGCGGTTCAGAAAATGGATGGATGGAATTAATTTTGTTTTGTTTCAGTCTTTCCTTTCTTTACCACTAGAGGAAACCTGCGTACCACTAGTGGTCCTCTTTCCACACTTTGACAATGGAAGTATGACTACTGAAACATTGTCTTCTCGTAAATATGGAGGGACCGTTGGAAGTTTTTTCAGTGACCGCACAAGCATTCGAGAACCCATGAGAGGTGTCCAGCCCTTGTTAACAGCATTCTCCAAAGTTACCACGAAAGCTGGTGGTCCTTATTTCACCTCTGAGTACAGTTAAAAGTGCCTCAATATTACAATCATGATTAAAAACAAACAGAACAACACATTAAAAACGAAAAGGTGAGAGTTTAAATTTTCCTCTATTGACCACTCAAATGTCCACAGGCATTTTTAAAAGCCATTCAAACAGAACACTCCTGGCATTTGTTTTTGTTTTTCAGTGCCTTAGAATGGCAGAAGCATTCAGAATCATTTGTTGAGTATGTCATAAATAAACATTTTACAAACAGTTGTCTTTTGAAAGGCCTAAAAATCTCAGACGCTCTGACCTACATTTATAATTTAAATTCTAATCCAGCATATGAAATTTTATGTACTTCCAACATTTCATTTTGCGGGTTTTCACTTGACTCTATCGCTTCTAATATGTGTGCGTGGAGGTTGGATATTTCTTGTCCAATTAGATTTTAGCATGTGTGTCAGTCATATCTGCCCAAGGCCTTAAGAACCAGGAGTGCTGGCCCATGTGACTGAACTGAACATTCTGTTTTTGTGATTTTATGGAATAACTGTGAAATACTTCAGATGATCTAGGTGGCACAGTTGCATGACATTTGATGATTGTTTTTTGTATTTGAGACACAATAACGGTGGTAGGTGGATTAAGTTGGATAAGCCCCCAGAAGGCCCAGGTACCAAATGCACCACCCATCACTGCAATAATTCAAACAATGAGCTGTAAAAATGATGCCAAGAAGACAAAAAAAAATATTTCTTTGTTGTTGATGTAACGAGATGGCAAATAGTGATTATATTTAATTTAAAAAAATTAATGTATTTGGACAGGCGTCAGTGGTAATGAGTGGTAACATGGTAACATCATGAGTGTTTGAAGAACATACTGTAACCTTGCCTATTTTAAGACTTAATGGAGGTGTCTGAGTGAGGATAAAGAGGAAGACTGAGAATGGTAGTTGAATTGGATGGAAAGTACATTAACCCCCTATCCACCTCCCTGCCCCCTGCTGAAAATGTGTGTGTGTGTGTGTGTTTGTATGTGTGTAACTTGTAACATAAACATCATGAAAATAGCCTCTTGACCTATAAAAGGTGATTATTGACAAACAGATTCTG
The DNA here is from genome assembly GCA_026261675.1 of Hippocampus mohnikei. NCBI lineage: Eukaryota > Metazoa > Chordata > Actinopteri > Syngnathiformes > Syngnathidae > Hippocampus > Hippocampus mohnikei. Next base: position 21,592,952 of record JAKGUB010000284.1, read on the forward strand.
TAACCTGTACAATGCTTAACCAAGCAAGACGTTTAAATGTAACAATATACTTGTGTTAATGGCTCCACCCACTTGGTCAACAGAGGAATTTGACAATGCATTTTTCAGAACCGGACATACCGGTAATTTACAACTTGTGGTTGCAATTTTTCGCATGTCCATTGGGTGGCAGTGTGAGTTTCCCTGATGACAATCTATTACAAATATTTTGGAGGCTACCAGCTCCTGGTTCAAGTGGTTGGCAGGCAGCCAAATGTCAGCAAAAAAGCAGTCCTACATAATGCTGAGTACCTTTTTCCCATGTCAACACTCTTACACTTACTTAGCTCCTGGTAAAATAATCCAAGTCCATGTTGTTAGTATGTTACTAACAAGAAAGATTCGTTTGGGTTTCAGTGTACAAAGAATATTAATTCAACTCGTGACATGTACCACATTTTACCATGGAGCATGCTGTCTTGCATGTGCATATTGAATATGTTGCATTGAACCAGCTGGTTTTCTCCCATCCTCTCATGTGCACACACTGCATCGCTGTGGAGGTGTGTTTGTGTATGTGTGAATGTGGAACAGGTGTATGTGTGTGTGTGTGTGTGTGTGTGTGTGTGTGTGTGTGTGCTCCAGTGATGGTGCGATGATGGTGACTCATCGCTGATTTGTGTGTGTCGTATATAAGAGAGAACAGGGGAGGCTGTATATAATGGTACTATTGCCTGCACAGGAATACTGCAGCATATAGCAGCACATTTTGCTGTACTTTCCTTCCATAATTGGTTAGGTGGATACCACGGAAACAAGTCAAACACATCTCGATGTGATAGAGAAAGAGCCATGTAATGAAAAAAACCCAATACATATACTTTCATGTGTAGTACTGTATCAACCTTGAGTGTTGCTTTCTTTCCAGTGCAGAATTATTATTTTTTTCGGAGTGCACCTCAAGCAGGGACAAGGACAATCAGTTCAAAGGATGTTTGTGAGCTTCACCATCTGCTTCATTGTCCAAAACAAGGACATGCTATCTCTTGGATTGTTTTGTAGTCATTTTTGTGGTAGGTAAAGAATGCTGGGACAGATACCGTGTTTAAGAAAAAGAGCATTAATGCGAATGGTTGGGGCAATTGTATTCAATTTCATAGAAGTTGATTACCGTTACCTGCACAATGTGATGAATAGTTAGTATCAGAAGGCTTTCCGCTACAAGATACTTTCCAGCAAGTCAAGCTTCTTGGTTCATCACAAAAGAAGCGAGTGCTGAGACCCACTTTGCTTCAGTGTGGCACACAGATCTAAAATTACAGCTTTGCACACATTTCTTGGCTGACCCAAACACTGAGAGGAGCAAAGCAGCACATGATGGATCACTGCAGCACTGGAGTCAAAAGTGAAGAGATGAGGAGGAATTTTCAAGCGTCTTAAATTGTATTCAGAACCAAGTTGGCATCGACAGAAAGACCTGCAGGAAAAACACATACGAACAATCATGTTCCACATCCATCTATTATCAGAATCAGAATCAGAAGTGCTTATCCTCATGAGCAGCGGTCTCAAACGTGCTGCCCGCGGGCCAACTGCGGCCCCCCGGATGATAATTTGCGGCCCCCGTCTTAATATGAAAGATTAATATTAGTGCGGCCCGCAAGATTGATATGAATGACTCTTGTTGTGTGCGGAGCTGAACGAACCAATCACGGCGAGGTATTGACCCTATTCCGCCCCGCCCATTTTTTAGAGGAAATAAAATCAGAATATGGGAATGTGCTCTACTTCACTGGGGTACGTTGGCTCAGCAGGGGAAACGTATTGAAGAGATTTTTTGAGTTCAGAGCAGAAGTAAAATACTTCATGGAGAAGGACAGACATGGTGGCTGTTCCTGTGCTAAGAACGGTTCATGTTTAATGTTTCATTCATGTTCATAAAGTTAAAAGTTGAACTGTTAAATCAGACATTCATTTTTAAATTATTTTATTTAATTCATTATTTTGTGTTAAAAATAAAGATATTTGAGAACATTGGAATGATTTATCAGCGCTTTTCTTGTGGAAATCCTGATGTGGCCCAGCCTCACCCAGATTCTGCCTACAGTGGCCCCCAGGTAAATTGAGTTTGAGACCCCTGCTCATGAGGGTCGTGGGCATGCTTGAACCTATCTCAGCCTCTGAACTGGTAACCAGATTCTAGACAAACAACAATTCAAATTCCTCACACCAGCACAATTTAGAGGCCCCTCATGTTTTGGAATGTGGGAGGAAACCGAGTGCATCCAAACTCCACCTGCATGTCCTCGTTGTTTGTGTCCCAATGCAAAATAACACTGGTCAACAAAATTTGACCACAGAGCAGAAAACTTGTGACAAAACATCATCGGCCATATAGCATGATTGACAAAGTCATTTTTCAATGTTTTTGGGAAACAAGAGATAAAAACACAAATTTTAGAACATTCATTGGCATTTTTTATGGTGTCTTTTTACTTTCACCTTCTTCTTCACCCATCTGGTTGAAGTTAAAAAAAAAAAATCTCAATACAAAAATACCAAAGTGTGTTCTGCATTTTTTTGTCTTCCCAAAAATATTGAAAAATTACTTAGGCAATCATGCTATTTGTCTGACGACATGGTCAAATCCATATTGCGCAAGCTTTTATCGGTCATGCTAAAACAACAAAAAAATAAATCTTTCCAAAACCTGATGCGCTCAAAACAAAAGTAAAATAACTTTTGAAATCAGCAACAAAAATACATTTAGAAACACATGAAGCTCTCGCTGAATAACATTTGTTGTTGACCATTATATCGAATGACTGCAATGCTGAATGCAAAAGAGCCTTTCCCAACTGACTTGGGCCAAATGCAGGTGAGTGACACCCTGGACTGGTTGTCAGTCTACCACAGGTCACCATAAGGAACAGGAAGCAGTCTCACCAAGATGATTGGTCTCCTGCTTGAAATGCTCCATTTTAAATTGGTCCGAGGCTAATGAACAGTTGGGAAATCGACCATTGCAAACCGCGCCCTACCACTACAAGGCAATCTATCAAACTCTTAGATTTCTGATGTCAGTTCATTTGAGCCCAAAGAAATGAAAAACAAGCCATCTGAGGCAATCAATCCGGCATCTTGGCAAGAGGCTAATTATCGAGACAGACATTCCAAGGCACTACGCTAATAAATGTTACATGAGAGGTTATGACCACCTTGAATTTTGACTCTCCTTTGCTCCCATTGAAAGTTGTGCCCAGGCTGTGAAGTGACGAACGAGGAAGTGGGCTATAGCATGCACTGGCCCGCTAGCTAAAGCTTTTAGCTACTGTGTACAGTGATGCCATCAGTCGAAGCCGACTAAGTATGTGATTGTGTTTAATGTATTTTGTTACTATTTGTTCAATAAAGTGATTGAATGGCCACCAGCGGCTGTATCCATCGTCCCTCCAAGGATTCATTCCAACTAGCGGTGCTTGATTTACCTAGCGATGTCTCTTTTGTAATATAGTGAGTGAAAATGTAGCTTTTTTTTCTGGGCAGATGTGCTAACCAACTGTACCACCCCAAAAGAAAACATGGTGTGAAATCTTTCCGCCCAAAACCCCCAAACAAACCGATCTTAAAAATATGTCAGGCATGCTGTTTGAAGCGACTGTGGCCAAATGTCTGTTGTGTCCAATGTTGAAGCCCAAAGCCTCGTAGAGAGACATGTCCTGATGTATTTTGATATGCTGTAAGCTCAAGTGAATCACTTTTTTTCTTTGACATGATTTGATAAAATGTGGCATCAAACAAACTTAGAATTCACTGGTGCATTGTCACAAGTCGACATGTGGTGCCTCACTTTCATCATCTTTGAGTCATTACCAGCTCATCATTATCCCTCTCGAGCCAACTGTCACACTGAAACAGTCCAACTGTTTGGTACCATTTTCTTTTGCAGGTTCCACAAAGCGGCCGCACACCAAAGCCGGGAAGGAGAAATCACAGTGAGAACGGCATAACAAAGGCACCAAATACAGCAGGGGGAAACCAAAGATCCCTTCAACTGAGAACACACGAAGTGGGGAGAGATGGATGAGTTTGCGTGTCATTTCCAGATACACTTTGGGAGAGGTTATAGTTAGGGAAATGAAGATGCAAACAAGTAGATTGACAGGGAAGACTTTACAAAACATTTGCAGACATGGGACATTTTTTTCCCGTAGCCTTCGAATAGATGTGGATGTTCTTCTTATCCTAAGGCGCTTCACTTTCATTTGGATGTGCTACTTCTTTTGCTTACCACGCCTTGCCAGCTCACAAAAACGGAAAACAAATCCACGTCCCACGATACATAACGATGTCCATGTAACGGAAGAAGGGAAAGCGTAGAGTTTCAGCTGTTGAGGAAAACACATGATCACGCGAGGAAATGAAAAAGAGCCCTTGATCTGGAGTAAAGGGGAAAACTAAGAAACAAATTGAAACCTAAAACAGTAACAAGATTTTCAGACAGAATGATCATTATGTTGGTGCAGCACACCTGTGGGATCTCTCATTTGAAGCGCCGCCAGGATGTGGCAGCCATTTTTCATTCACATAATTGCCGACAAGAGAGATGGTGGGTGTTTCTGAGGTGAGGTCATAACAGTTGCTCGTCTTTACCGTTATTATGGATGTATAAAGACAAAAGTGTCATGGGTTTAATGAAGAGTTTGGATCGTTCAGGCACTTTTACAGTGTCTATCTGTGTGTGTGTGTGTGTGTGTGTGTGTGTGTGTGTGTGTGTGTGTAAATGTATAGTTCATTGATTTTAATTGACATATTTCTGCACCCAATTGAGTTATCAGATGTAAATTCCAAACTTAATATCGAATCATCTGAAGAGAGAATACTGAGAGCCACTTCATATTAACGTACAGTATGAACTTGCTTGCTTTTCATTGGACAATATTGATATTTTATGGCTGGTGTACGCGATACTGTCACATCATGAGAGAACAGTGATATTTTGACCCACCGCTAAGCTCGTTTACACATTGCTTAATGCCAACTCCAGCGCGCGTGTGTTTGCTTGTTATTGTGTGGACGTGTGTTTGCCACCCACTCGGGAGGCAAAATGGCCTCCTTGACACTTCTTCATAGTTGCAGGGCAACCGAGGGCGCCTGGTAACAGAATAGATAGATGAAAACCTGTCGGCAAATGACAACTGCACACGCTTCCTATTTAGTCGGCACTGCAAGTGAATGTGCAATCCGTTCCACAGATGCCATGGAAACATTTATAGAGGACAAGGCACAAGATGCTGTCTGCCTCCTGCCTCCCGGGCATGGATATCTATGGTGCAAATATCAAGAATCTTTTTGCGGGTGATCCAGTTTGTTGCTTGTAATTTCTGCTGCTCTCATCCATCCATGAAAGCGGCAATAATATTTGTACGTAACGTTAACTAAAAGTACTGAAGCCCTACCACAATTGCGTCCAAGCACATTCATCCTTCTTTTAGATGAAGCTCACTTTTAATTGGCCCTGTCAGGGAGATATTCAGTATGTTTATTATTGGAGTTGTACTTTCCAGTGGTGTGAAATTGCACAGAATCATACAGGGAGCTGTTTCTATTTTATTATTATTTTATCCCTTTTGTGTAGCTGTTTAAGTAAGCAAAATATCAGGTAAAAAAAAAATGGAGTACTACATTCATGATTTGTGCCAGTAAACCAACAGCAGTCTAAAACAAAATATCCTAAAATGTGTGTGTTGGGTTCAGGAACCGAGTCAAACATTCGGGACACAATTCAATGATATCATGTGATCAGAAAACCCTTTTGATTTTAACGGATGAGAAGAGCAAGTTGTGACTGGTCAGCGTCTTCAACTTTTTTTCTTTTCACAACGGACTTGAGCTTGGAATTTGCCCCGTAGTGTCTGAGGGGAGTCGCACACAAGATCAATCAGAAATATACCTGATTGGTTGTTCATAGAAGTAGACTTTATTTTAAATATGCGACAACAACAAAATGACATGCAAATATCCCTAGCTCTACATGATATCATACAAATAATGATTGGTGAGTTACAAAATATAGAGATATTTAAGACCATATGTACAGAGCATTTACATCACTATATCCATTTTGTTAATGTGTGTATTACTATATAAACATTTAATAGGTATTCTTTTTAATTTCCATAAGATAATTATTTGCATTATTTGTTATTGATTCTTCTATTGTAAGGGTTATCTTTATTCGTACGTGTCTATAAGTTACTCTCGAAAAAACAAAGCATGTTGCAGAAGAGAAAACGGGACCATACCTGACGTTACTGTGCCTGAATGGTCAAGGAGCAGAGGCCACCCAGTGAGCGCCCCGTCCTCGGTAAAGCATGGAGAGTCGGCTATGCAGAGCACAAGGTTGAACAGACTATTTGTACAAGGTGCGAACCGGGCTAGCGAGCTGACACTCCGTTCCAGCATCATTTGGATTTCACTGAGGGGAAAACCATGACACCGCTTGGAATCCAGCACGTAGCCTTCACTGGCCCGACACAACTTCCGCAGTGTCCACATTAATACATTTAACGCCAAAGTCTTTGTTTAGACTTCTGAACGGCGGCACCACTCCAGTGTCTTATTTACCTGTAAAGCGGTTTGTTCAATCTTCCCAGAACATGGACACACGCACAGACACTCACACGAGTCTTATTTACCTTGACCACATTCATATTAAGCAGTCAAATTAAGCAGTGCTTCTTCTCGCTACTGTTGGCGTCCAACGTTGTAAACATTCCTTCTGTTATCTGTTGTGTAAGAAAACTGAGCTTCCTCTTGTAGTTAGATCATTCTGCGTAGGTGTGCACAAACACTACCCGAGTTGTGTAAGCTCACAGCATGAAAAATAGGCCTAATGTCTCTTTACATCCGCCCCTACACACACACACACTATTATCTGTCACTATCTCACACTAAGCTACCCACTCTCTGTTGCTTTTATTGTCTCCTCACCTGTCTCTCTCGAACGTTCACGTCCCTACTTATGCCCTCACCATGATTTTTGTCTAAATTTATGAAATGATGCAGTTTTTGCTCTTCCTCCGCTGGCGGGCATGCAGCTGGCCATGAATGGGTCCGTGCAGAGGTCCGTGATGGCCACCCATTCCGGAGGGGCTGTAGCGATGGCGTAGCTCCTCGTTGTTGATGTAGCACAGCTGCACGGGGCGAGGGATCGGTTCACCCATGAAGTAGCCCTCGTTTTCCTCCGATTCAGAGGAAGAGGAGCAGCTGGAGCACCACGCGTCAGCGCCTTCCATGTAGCCATCGCCCCAGCGTGGCCCACCCGAACCAACAGGTTGCCAGCCGGCATTTTGTAGGGTGAGATCAGAAGTGGTGCGGGGACACGGCCGGTGGGGTTGTGGTCGGCACCCGCTCGGCTCCGGCCCAAACAGCTCCCGAGCGGCGTGACCGGAAGGGAAACGGTCGTAATCTTCCTGCACGCGGTGGTATGGCAGCTCCACCGTTTGAGCAGGTCGGTCGGCCACCAGGTGCAAAGCGTTGTCGGAGCGAGAACGGCGGGAGCGTTTGTGGTGGCGGGCGCTGCGGTGCTGACCCCTATGGTGTTTGCGACGTCTCGCTTGAGGCTGTTGATTCTGGGATGCAAGTTCCTGCCCGTTTATGAGTCGACGGGGCATTCGGTCGCTCATGGGAGCCATTCGCAAGTTGCCACTGCTGCCCATCAACCCAACGCGACCTTTGCTATCAAAACCCAGGGGCTGCGGCCCATCCCAGTACTGCAGTGGGTAGCCAGCTCTTTGTGGTGTGTACATGTTGTTGTTCAGGGGACGAGATGAGGACAGAGACTCCGTGCTATGGAACTGAACTGAGGAGCTGAGCGTTCCCATGTTGCTCTTTTCAGAAACATTTACACCTGAATCCTTGCTCAGGTCAGGCATGGAGAACCTTGACAAATTCTCCTGACGCTTACTGACCCCGTCCAGAGAATTGCCTGTGAAAATTAGAAAGCACATTTCACATTTGCATCCCATTCGCATCCCATTAGGGCAGAATGCGCACGCCGCACGCGCAAACTCTTTACCTGTAGCATTGGACACAGTGAGGGAGTCCACGGAGCCATGAGGTGTCTGTTCCAATGGAGTCAGTGGCTCATTGAAGCTCATGGCATTGAAGTGCTTCCTTCTGGTTAGTGGGGGCCTTCCATCTCTCTGGAACCCGTGAAGGCTAATGCTCCTCTTGTCAGAAAATGCTTGGTTCGGGCTTGACATCTCATTGAAACTCATTTGGGTGCGAAGCTTGTTCGGCCTGAACTCATCCTGGCCGTGGTGGATCCAGTTATCATTAAAAGAGTGACCCCTGAGGGCAGCCATAGGTGTCCTCTTTGCATTGCCTTGTTCTTTCCCCCAGGAATCGGGCCTCTTTCCGGGGTTGACGGGACTCTGGGCTGGCGGGTGAACATTTGAGTTGGGATTGTAGCCCTGCCTTGGGTTACACTGACCTAAAAAATGAACAGATGTTGGGGTGGGAGATGAGTCTTGCTGGGGGCCCTCAAAGGCAGTCGGGACGTAAGGGTCATCCCGGCTCATCCACACCTGGTTAAGGCTTGGAGCGCGACTTGGAGTGCGGCTCGGAGTGCGACTGGGGGTGCGGGTAGGTGTCCTGCTCGGGGTCTGGCTGGCTGATACACTCAAACGGTCCATCTGAACAGTCAGTGGATCGATTTCAGCAGACAGACGGTCAGGCATCGGGGGAGGAGCTGAATGACGGGCCTCCACGTTCCTTCGCTCCTGCTCGGCATTCCCACGGTCCTTTTGACCAATCTTGGTGCTGTGACGAGACTCACGAGATCGGGCGCTCTGGAAAGCGGAGTCTGATGAATCGGACTCATCCGGATCCTGATTCAAACAACAAAACAATTGCCATAAATCCGACCCACCAGAGCAGTGTTCCCTAAATTTGTATGCCGTGAGAAATAATCTACAGTATCAAGGTTGGGAAACACTGCACTAGTTTGAATTATTCTCACTTAAATAAATGACCGTTATTACCTGTCCAGCACTGCAGGACCGTGAGCAGAATATCTGTCCCTGCTTTGGCAAGAAAGGACGGCCGAGCAGAGAGCGCTTGCAATGAGCACAACAAAAACATTCTTCGGTTGCGTGCCAGTGCTGCCCATCGTATGTCATCTGGCCTTGGTCAATGCCTTGAAGTAACAACACACAGAAGTTGAGTTTCATTATCTTTTGAATGAAAGTTATGCCGACAGCACGGATTGATAGAGATGATAATGAGGGCACTATTCAGATTAATCTGATGGTGTTTTTTTGTTTGTTCTATTTCGTTTTACTCCTTCCAAGGAAATCTCTCAGCGACAAATACATGTCTCCAGACTTGCTGCTGATCTCAATCAAGCAAGTCATGCTTATTCACAGAACCCATCTGGATACAAGATGGACTCACACTTAATAGGCATCTATGTCTCGTTGCGCTGGCTCCGCCTCAGCACAGCTGTGGCAGAGCAGGCCAGTGCTTACGATACTCTCTCTTGAATGTCTTTGAGAGGTTTTCTCGGGTGTGAGTGTAGGAAATAAATGGTCATGTCTTGCGACAAGGTCACGTCATTTCAATCAAATGAATCACGCATTGCTTACCTATATGTTCTCCACATGCATCACAGTACTCTGCAAAGAGGGACTCGAAGCAGTTGCAGCAGTGTGGCCGTCCATCCTTCATGATGTAGCGCTGGCCACCGAGGGTGGTCTCGCACTCGTAGCAGCAGAAGTGCTTCATGTGCCAGTGTCTGCCCTCCGCCTCTGTGCACTCATCAGCAAAGATGATCTGCATAGAAAAAAACATTTATTTCATTTCAAAGGTCATTTGGAACAGAAGAGAAACATCATCATTTTATTTCCCACTCCAATTGAGGTGGAATACAATTTTTCAGCCATGATATCTGACCGCTGAATTTCATGATATTTTTTCATTCAATTCATCCGTCCATTTTCTGTACCACCACAGTCAGCCCATATGAATGCCGCCACATTTCACATCGTCTCCATTGAAGCCAATCACAAACCCATACATTCTATACTCAGCTCTGCTTGTGCTTGAAAGTGATCTTAAATATGATAATTAGGTGAAACAGTTCAAGAGAGATGTTGCCATTGAGCTGATCGGTGAAACTGTATTTGGTTTTCTTGGTGTTTGCTGACCATATTTGGAGGCTGCTTGCATAGTTGCCGACTAGGAAGTAACAGGTAGGCTTCTCGCTCAGTTAGTTGCATATTCTCCCGTTGGCACACATCAGATTTGGATGAGACCTCTTTTGGTGGAGAAATGGGGTGGTCCAATGTCCTCCGTGACTGGTCTGCTATTATGATACCAAAAGGATGATTTGTATTCATCCATCCATCCATTATCCGAACCGCTTGATCCTCACTAGGGTCGCGGGGGGTGCTGGAGCCTATCCCAGCTGTCTCTGGGCAGTAGGCGGGGGACACCCTGAATCGGTTGCCAGCCAATTGCAGGGCACACAGAGACGAACAACCAACCACGCTCACATTCACACCTAGGGACAATTTAGAGTGTTCAATCAGCCTGCCATGCATGTTTTTGGAATGTGAAGAACTAAGGTAACCCATGCAAGCCCGGGAGAACATACTCACACAGAGGCCGGAGCTGGAATCGAACCCGGTACCTCTGCACTGTGAAGCCGACGTGCTAACCACTGGACTACTGGGCCGCCCGCAATCATATATGTTTATGTCAAATAAACATGATTTTTTTTAATGCATCTCAAGATTCAAATTACCGGTGACTATTCTGCATTCTCTCAGGAGTGGACTGGTGGCATGATCACAGAGATCCATCCATCCATCCATCGACGTTCAGGTCAGACTCGTGCTATGCTTTTATTCTGAAGGTATCTTTGAAGGTGATTTATTACCGTAATAAAGTATGAAAAAAATCAGGGGCAACTGGCTTGACTTTGACTTTTTGAGGATGGCTTGTCCGCCGTGATTTCCGGATCGCGGAGTTTTCATGAGACATGAATTCCACAGAGATCCATTTTGAAAATATAGCACACCATGAACTTGCTTCATGAATATGGAAGTCAGTGACGTGTGCGTGTCTCATCCACAGTAAGCTTTGAAGGAGCATGTTGTTTTTGCATTCACTTTTTCATAAATCCAATACAAGCATTTTAATCAGAATATACCCTGCTCAGTGCGGAAAGCTTAGGAGACGGTGCAAATTGAGAGTTGACCAGGTTGCCAGGCAACGCGCCGCACATGTGGCGCATCAAATAGGTGACCAGGCATTCCATCCTCGCGCCCAGGTATTAGATACCCGTTGAAAAGGTTTACCAAGGGCACACTGTGTGTTGCTGTGTGTGAAAAGGCCCACGGTGATCAGGTCTGCTGATTGTTGGCCGCAATCAAGTCGGTCGACAGGATCTTGAGGAGAGCAGTAAAAATGACGTGAACTGTGCAATCAATGCGTTGCATCACTTTGGAGGGTTAGGATAAAGGGTTATATTTAAGTTTGAAAGGCTTCAATTGTAGGACTCTCAATTGCTCTTAATTTTACTCACACACTATAATACCGACCATTAGAGTAATTTTATATGAACATGTTGGACTAGTCTGTTTTTGAATAAAATAGTTTTTCTTGGAATTTACGAGTTTTGTGAATAAACCAACCATGATCTCCCCCAATAAAAAAAACAATTAGCTTGAACCTGGAACAAGGACACATGATTGATGATTCAAAAAAACAAACAAACCTAATTTGACTGTATTCACAAAAAAATATCCTCTGTCATTGGAACTCCACATACTGTATGAACAAAGAAGCATTCACACTCTGATTCATTTAGATTAGGGGTCTCGATAATCCGGCTCTTGGGGGTCACTACTGTAACCCACATAAAGAAAGATAAAGATAAATCCTAAAAGATAGTAAAATGCATGAATAAATTAATCCAGCCATCCATTTTCAACACCGATTATCCTGAACAGGGTTGCAGGGAGTTGCTGGAGCCTGCCCCACCTGACTTCAGACAGAAGGCAGACTACACCCTGAACTGGTCTCTGAGTCAATCGCTGGGCACATATAGAGACAAAAAAACATTCAGACCCACATGGAACCAATCCCACGCTGCTCACACACACACACACAAGTCCGGCGAGTGCACCCCAACACCATCAGCGACTAACAAGTTAAAACAGTTAAAATCTAATATTTGGTCAAATAATTATAATTACAATATGAAAAAAAGGGGGTGGCATGGTGGGTGGCAACATGTCCGCCTCACAGTGCAGAGGTGTTGGGTTCAATTCCAACTTTGGATCTTCCTGTGTGGAGTTTGCATGTTCTCCCCGTGCCTGCGTGGGTTTTCTCCCACATTCCAAAAACATGCATGGCAGGTTAATGGAATACTCTAAATTGTCCCTAGGTGTGAAATATGAGCGCGAATAGTTGTTTGTCTATGTGTGCCCTGCGATTGGCGGTCAACCAATACAAGGTGTCCACTGCGTACTGCCTGAAGACAGCTGGCATAGGCTCCAGCACGCCCGCGACCTTTGTGAGGAAAAGCGGATGAGAAAATGGATGGGTGGATGGATGATAAAAAGGTCATTTGATTGTCAATCAATACATGTATAGAAAATAGTGTACTATCCCTTTAAGGCACTTGCCGTGCTCGGCTGTGGCCTTGCATCAGTCATATGTGCAAAGAGCAGAGCAGAGGAGACGAACAGAGAGTTAAATCTGAACAGCTACTTTAATACTTTTGGAGACTTGAAAAAATTGTACATGGTTGACGATTAACAAAGGACTTATTTAATCAATCTATGACCGTTTTGGAAAGTAGGAAGGTTTCATACCGTAACTTTGTTGTAATGCTATTACCATTGATATTGATATTACCATTGTAGCTGTGTGAAGATGATGTACACCAAGCACACAATTTAGTTATTTTTACAGTGTGTGGACAAGACGCATACTCCACACAGAAAGGCTGGTACCAAGATTCCAAACCGCAACTTTAAAACTGTGAGGCCAATGTGCTAACCATTCATCCTGCCCTCTTTATAAAAGTAGTCTCATTATTATTACAATACTTTAATTAGTGAAAAATGCGACGACCAATTTGTTGTCGTGACTTGCTTGCTTGGCTCACATACGGTGCATCAAAGTGCAAGCAGATTTTCTGAGACATGGCAAGAACACTGAGCCATCTTTTCACACCAGACTAATTCCAAGCAGTTTCAAATATCGGAGCTTGCGAGCATTCAGCCTTTCTCAACAGTGAAGGGCAGCAGGCCCAGAGAGGCACACCTCATCACAGGCACAGCAGCGGGGCTTCAGTCTCTCGGCGTGGTGCCGGCCACAGTAGAGCTTGCCATCCTGGTAGAAGTAGATGAGATCCACCAGCATTTCCTCGCACATGCAGCACACAAAGCAATTTGGGTGCCACCATTTTCCATGACCCGCCCTGGCGGCAAACACCACGATGTCGCCTCCCTGTATTTGACCGCCGCACTGGGAGGGAGGATAGAGGAAAGCAAATTTCATTGAAAAAAAGCAAGGAGGAACTAAGAATCTAATGCTTGACAAGAGTTTATGCTCTTTATAACGCTCATTAGGGATGGGTGAATAAATAGTCTTTAATCACAGCGCGACTCCTCTCAGCTCATCAGCATCAATCTTAGTTTTTCCTTGCAGGAAGATGATAAAGAATATATGACAGTGAGTACCGTCATATTGGCTGTTCACGTGTGTTATAAAGGTTTGTTTGTCCCTCTGAATTGATGCTTTTGAATGTTAACATAACCAAGGGGACTGAAAGGCAAAGCTCACTTGGATGAGGTTGTATTAACTACACAAGGTGTCATTCTCTTTTTTGTCTCCTGTTTAGTTTGCCAGTGATATTCAACCGGGAGCGTAAATAAACATATTGAAGACAGTTATTTTTTTATTTTTATGAATTGTTCTCTCATTGCCAAAATTCTGCTTATTATGAAGAGAGTTCACTTCATTGTTACCACACGCTTAAATCTGCATTGACAAGTTTTATCAAAAAATTAGCCAAACGACGGCTCAATGTTGAACAACTTGTAAACTGAGTCACTTGTATCTTAAGGTGCAGCTGTACATTTTTCCTTAAACATTTAGCTGGGACGACATCCTCGTTATATGAAGCCTTTTCTTTTCTTCCTACCTTATCACAGATGGCCCCATTAATGGTTAAGGGGAAAGGACGGACGTTGCCTCTGCCCAGGTTGTCCTTCTTGCGTTGGTTGCTGAACAGCTTCAGTTCTCGTTTCTCTTCCTCATCCAAGGAGTTGCAATAACGCACCTGGAGAACACAGTTTATCACCAGTCCCAAATATGCGGCTACCGCATGCATATTAAAGCCGGGTAGACGACACAACATCATGTCAATCTCGTCAAACAGCACAAAGGATTTTCTTGTTCGGCTTGCAAATGCGTTACCTCATTGTCGTGTGGTGGTAACTGATGTAGCAGTTGTTTGATGCGGTATTTCTCCCCAGGGCTGTTAATGTAAGGGACCTTCTCTTCGGGTAAGGAGTTGTAATACTGATGCACCTGTTACAGACAAAAAACATCCATCCATTTTCTAATCAGGTTATCCTCACGAGGGTCGCGGGCGTGCCGGAGCCTATCCCAGCTGTCTTCAGGCAGTAGGCGCGGTACACACTGAACTGGTTGCCAGCCAATCGCAGGGCACACTTAGACGAACAACCATTCGCGCTCACTCTCACACCTCGGTACACTTTAGAACGTTTCATTGACCTGCCATGCATGTTTTTGGAATGTGGGAGGAAATCGGAGTGCCCGGAGTAAACCCACGCAGGCAGTGGGATGATTTTCAAAATATAATACAGCGATTCAGTGGAAACTGTATTGCAACACTAGAAATGACCCAGATTTGATTTGCATTACTAATGGTCAGTTGAAAAATTGATCAACAAATTGAGTCGATCATCCGTTTGGCTGGTTTGGAAATCACTTCATTGCTACACATGTAAGACTGCCGATTTCTCTTGCTGGATGAGAGATGCTTCAGCCTTTACTCACATTCTATCATAATGGCTGACAGGTAATGGGACTGACTGGATGCACAACTTGCTTTCATATTTTTTTATTATGCCCCCACAGTTAAAGAAAACCTGTTTGTCGGATGTCACAACTGATGAAAGCAACACGTACGGTTTCGTCTTCCTCTGCCATCGATGAAATGAGCTTGGTCATGCATACAATTAAAAGGAACTTAACTGCAAATGAGCCCATTGTGGCACCCAAACGCATTAACACACATTTCAATTAAATTCATCCATACACCCATTGATGTAAATGACTTCCATTCCTTTGGGTTTCATTTTGAAAGGCAAGTTTTGAATCCCACTGAAAGTAGGAATCGTCAATTCATTTCTGGAATTATATGTTTCTGTCATATTTCCAGACAAATTGCACAGTTGCTTCTGGAGGAAATTGCTTTTTCGGTCGAGTGATCCAGGCGACATTTGTTCACTGCATCACAGACTCTGTTCAAACACTGGAATCAGTCAATCAGTATGGGGTTGCTTTTTAATATTTGGTCATGCTTGTCACTCTGTCGGAATGTGAACTGAATTCCGACACAGTGTCGGCCTTAATGTTGCCTCAGAAAAAATGTCTTAACAATTATTCTTCCAGGAAAAGCCTGCCGGATTAGTTGCGGTGATTTGTTTGACCCCTCCCCACCCCACTCACTCTAACCAAGTGCAAGTCAAAGACTCCCAACACACCGTGAAGGGAATCAGTGAATTAACCATCTTAGTGTTATTGGGAAAATGCCACTGATCACCCAAATAATTAAATTCCTCTTCCTGATTTAGTTCAATTCGTTGCAGTCTGGCTCCAGCACAGAAAACAACATTAGCTAATGGAGCGTGCAAGAGTGGCGGCACTGCGGTGTCAAATATGAGACGAAAATTTCTTGTAAGTCGAAGAAAAATAAGGAGAAAATTGGGCGTGTACCTGCTCCGGACTGAGACCGGGTGGAACCCAGACGTATTCCTCCAGAGCGCATCCGGAGTCATCATCAGAGGTGGAGTTCCTCTGGAAGTCGTACATCAGCTTGGTGATGGTCTTCTCCATCTCCAGAGACATGGCTGTCACAACATGCTCCGTTGCACGCGTTGCTTCAGGGGAGGCTGGTACACCTGCTACTGACCCGCCCACAAAAAGGGAGCCAAAAATATGAAAACAAGAGTGATGAGGATATGGCAGCGCTTGAGTGTTTATCTTCTCCGTTTACAAGGTACCATGTGGACCGCACAGATTTAGTGGCAAACATTAAATGCACCAAAATGTTTGTGGAGCGAGCCAAGTTGCGCTGCCAATTCTACAGATGCCCACTAGCCTTTTGCATTTTTTATACTTAACAGATAGATGGAGATTGCCTGCACCGATGCGGGCTGGCAAACAAAGAGACAAGATGGCGCTGGCAAGATATTTAATGTTATGAGACCTTTAAATAAAATGAGATGCAATATGATGTAATATTATAAAAAGATAGATAGATAGATAGATAGATAGATAGATAGATAGATAGATACGGACGGAGACGGAAAGTATATCGATTGTACAGAGATTATATCTATATACCTCCGTGTACATACATGCGTCCGTCCATCCAATTTTTGTAATCTTGGTCATTTTAAATGATTTGAATTGGTTGGGAAATGTGGACGGGGAGCACCGAAAAAGTGGTGAGAATAATAATGATTAAGAATATTGTTATAAGATAACATACAATTTAGAATACATTTTTAACCAAAACAACACAACTTGACCTCAGCCAATGAGGTAATGGTCTTTGGTTGTGTGTTTGTACATTAGCAGGATTCCACAGAACAATTCAATACAATACATCTTTATTTATATAGCACTTTCACAACAGCTGCAGATGCAACAAAGTACATACATCCCATCCATCCCTCATCCATCCATCGATCCATTTTGAACCGCTTTATCCTCACAAGGGTCGCGGGCGTGCTGGTGCCTATCCCAGGTGTCTTTGGGCAGTAGGCGGGGACACCCTGACCCGGTTGCCAGCCAATTGCAGGGCACACAGAGACGAACAACCATCCACACTCACACAGTTTAAAGTGTTTAATCAGCCTGCCATGCATGTTTTTGGAATGTGGGAGGAAACCAGACTACCCGGAAAAAACCCAGACAGGCACGGGGGGAGTATGCAAACTCCACAGAGGAAGGCCAGAGACGGGATCAAACCCGGTACCTCTGCACTGTGAGGTAAAAAATATGCCAATTCAACTTATCAATACTACACGGCACGAAAATCGATCAATACAGTATTAAATTGGCACCTAAAGTAACAATTATTCCTGCAGAAAAGAAAAAAAAACACACTCCACCAGTTATTTTATTATAGATTAGTGGAAGGGGCATTCCAAAAAAGTGAAGATTCGTTTTTACTGCTGTAACAGTTTGTCCTTGATGAAGTTGTGCCCCAACTAGTCCACTGAAATATGAAAATGAAAGTCATTCTCCTGGCATGCAGAGTAGAGAAGGGCAATCAATGAGAGTGCATCTTCCATCACAGCCAAAAATAAGCCTCCCCAATTGACATTTGTGGTTCACAAGATCCCAAACCTGAAGTTGCTCTTCTGTGGTTGCTTTTGAGAGCAGCTGAATGCAGGTTATACAGTACAACGGTAGCTTGAAATATGAGTTAACTCAAAACAATTGGATCTCAAATCATCATTTCCCTCTGGAAACAATGGAAATGCCATTAATCCAGCCTCGCCCCCCCCCCCCCTCAAAAAAAAGATACAAAAATATTCTAAAGTTTATCTTAATGAGTCACTCTTATTTCAAGGCTCCGCTGTATATTACAGACCATGAGATATTCAATTATCTCGTCAAAGTATTTCAACACAAAGGGTTTCCACGTCACAGCAGATATTTTCCGCATGAAAAGGCGCACTGGATTATGAGGCGCACCTTCAATGAATTGTCTATTTTGTAATTTTTGTCATATATTAAATGCCCCGCATTATAAAGCGCAATCTACAATGCATCCACTAGATAGAGCCCCAGCCCTTCATTTGACTCGAGAGGCGTTCATGACCACCAAAAAACGTAAATTAACGATGAAATTACAAAACTCAAAAATACAATAATGCATCAAAACAGAAAATCAAGTGAGGAAATCACAAAATAACTTCTATAGTCCCCTTAGAGAATTTATTTTGGCATTTCCTTGAGGATAGCTCCAATAGAAAGATCAGATGTTATTAAAATGTAGGAAAGTGGACTGTCTCAGAAGTTTTTATTTATTCCTTTGTTTTGTACCGTATTCACAAACGAGAAAATCACAAAATAAATTCTGTAGGAGGGCTAGAGAATTTATTAGTTTACCTCACTTGATTTTCTGTTTTGATGCATTATTTTCAATTTTCGTAGTTTGAATGAAGGAATCGTTAATTTATGTTTTCCCGAGGCGGTCATGAACGCCTCTCGAATCGAAGGAAGAAGAAAAGGCAGGACACTGACAGACGTAACTGTATTTGTTGAGACTGTGAAAGACATTCATTAAGTGTGCGTTTTAAAAAAATTAACACCACAGCTCTCCTTTTTTCGGAGCTGCAACAAAAACGTATTTAATAAAGCAGCGACACAGTTCACGGAACCAACAGCAAGTTATAACATTGGAAGCATGTCTCCAGGAAGGAGCCATCTTGGAGTCAATGTATTACCGTAATGACCATACAAAAGACGCACCGGATTTTAAGACGCTCGGTGAGCTTTTAAGAAAATGGAAGACTTTTTGGTGCGCCCATAGTGCGGAAAATATGGTAATAAGACGATCTGTCGGCCTCTGTCCGGGCCGAGCTGGCAACTGTTTATACCTGGAACATGGGTGCTGCTTATTTCTTTGCTTATTTCTTTTGCAGGTTTGCAACCTTGAGCCGGAGGCTGTTCTTCTTTCGCGGAGCAATGAGAGTGCACACACTGGCAAGCAAGCAGCCTATTTGGCAGCTCGACATCAGTTCAAACGTGACTTGTCCAATGTGTTTATTTTTTTAACACGTTTACTTTCCAATCCTCGAACAGACCTTTTGCCTCAGTTTGTCTAAGCTTGTTTCAGCAGACCAAAACAAACATATTAGCTTTCGCTTACAACTGTTTTCTAATGTAATTGTTCTCAGAAAGCAGATGTGTTATCAGCAGCAGTTCTTGATCAACCAAGGAGCTGCACATTCCACAGATGCGGTTGCTTTACTTTGTAAACCATCTGCAAATTAACACAGATCGTAAGATTCTGCATTGCCAAGATTTACATTTGGTATTGTAAAGCTGCTTTTTTTTGGAGCCTTGCTAGCTGTCCGCCCAAGTTTCCTGTCTGCTACACTTTATCAACATAACGCAAGTTATTTTCTGGAGGCTGGACGTCATTCATGCCAAGTGACACATTTATCTGGAAAGCGGCATTATTTTTTGTATAATACAAGTAGGGCGTGTCTATCACTGCATTCCTTAAAACAAGTTTTTGAAATGAACCGCTTTCACATTGGCCATTGTTAAAAAAATCCATCTATCTATCTATCTATCTATCTATCTATCTATCTATCTATCTATCTATCTATCTATCTATCTATCTATCTATCTATCTATCTATCTATCTATCTATCTATCTATCTATCTATCTATCTATCTATCTATCTATCTATCTATCTATCTATCTATCTATCTATCTATCTATCATCTATCTATCTAGTGTGTGTGTGTGTGTGTGTGTGTGTGTGTGTGTGTGTCTGTGTGTGTGTGTGAATGCTCATGGCAGTGCAAAAATGTCCACCAATAGCTGTATTCATATGTTCTCAAAGGCTAGGCAAATAACAGTCACTATGGCAACAATCAGTGCCATAAAGTATGCCGTGCTCTGCATACTTTATTTTCAATTCTCTAGTCCTGTGTTTTATATCTACGGTATACATGTAAAAAAAGGTGTAAGGCCAAATTTCCTTTTCAAACATGTAATGTATAGAAAGTAATTGTAGTTGTAATCCCCTGCCCCTAAATTAATCAGGGGAGGATCACTGTCAGGAACCAGTCCAAAGAACCCCACCACCACAAGTCCACAGGTATTTTGCCCGTTATTAATGCCACTACCAAAGCACTCTATTTGGCTGAAAGGTTTGTGAACCTAAATCCAATGTCATTGCTTCACCAGTCGTGAACTTCACACGTCAACGCTTTTTGCGCTTGACATTGGTTGATGTAGTCCACTTTTCTAAACAGTGACAAAAGGACACTACAGAAGGCTACCAATGAGTGTGTAACGTTTTGACGTGAAAGTGGCTCGGCCAAGGGTTTAGTCATATCACTGTGCTCTGTTCTTCCCCAGCGTCACAAGAAGCAAGCGCGCAGGGGCAAGCTGTGATCGTCTGCTTCCTCAAGGGAACATGTTTTTGATCAGTTCATGCTTCAGAATGAGCGGTAGTAGATTCAGAGTCAAGGCAGTTTTGGGGTAATTGTGGCAAGTGCTGATTGAACATGATATGAAATTAGGATCCACAGACGTTTGTCAGTTTAATTTATGCCAAGTGAAACTTCTGCCTCACAGCTCAACCACGTTTCTCATCATGACAATTAAAAGTGGGACTCTTATGCCTTGGGAAGACGTTTGTTTGAATTATGTGCTGTATTCACTCATAACAATTCCATTTAAAATACTTGAAGCATTACAAAGTTTTGAGTCTCGAGAGCTTTCAATTAGTTTGAATTCATCACTGCATTGAGAACCAATCAACAGGACGTGCATGATGGAACAAGTCGCAACCACTTCCAGTGAATTGTTTTCAAATAACCACTTGCTGCTTCATCTCTGTCAACTGTGGGCTTGTGATCGTGAATTCAATATTGACGTTAGATGGAGTCTTCCATAGATGACAGTACTGCCTTGAAATAAGAGTTTAATTCATTAGGTCACCAAGCTCGTCTCTCGAGACATCTTTCCCCATTGAAAATTCCAGCCTCCCCAAAACTCCCAACAAAAATGTGAATGTGTTTTGAAACGAGAAAAATAGCTTTGTTTAATATCGTGCTTTATAAATCTTGTAACAACATAATTAAATAGAACATAAAAACAAAATTCAACACTTTTTACATTATAATTATTTTTGCAGCTCCCTCTGGTCTGCATAACTTGGCTACCGGTGGGTGATATAATAAAGTTATGAAAACACAAATGAGGAAGTGTCTCATAAATCCTGCAAGCAACTCTGTAAGGTAAAGCAGTTTTGGCTGGTTTTGGCAGAGGAAAAAGAAGATATGCCCATGAGCATGTATTGTTATATTGTCCATCTCCATGTGTTGATGCACCATGTGTGCGACCATCCGTGCTACTCGTTAGCCCATCCATTGCATTGTAAATTGTGTCTTAGCATTAAGCTAGCGGAAAGCAAAGTCACATGGTTGTTTTAAATACACAATGAGCAATTCAATTTGATGTTTAATTTGACAGTCAACCTTTTGGAATGAGTTACTGAGAAGACCGTTGAAACTTTGGTGGTGACGCGCTATAAAAAATATAACTGGAAAAAAAAATGAACCGGATGGATTTTCATTTTGTGATGTCATTGAATGGTTACAATCATAGCATTATTTCCTCATGTGCCGAGAAGTGCAAAATAATCTGATTAAAATAGAGAATGAGGAATTTGGGGGAAATCACCTGAGCATGAAATAGTCGTTAATTAAAAGGATAATTTCATTTTAAAGCTGCGCTTCGACCGCTGAATGGAGATCACTGCTCATCTAAACTGGACTCCAGTGAGAAAGGAGAGATGGTGGATCAGTTGGGCAAGAGACAGAAAAAGATGAGTTTCCGTAGCAACTGGTTGGTGTGCATCATCTCAGTATGTGAAGACATGTACGCGTTACTGATTTAACAAGGCAGAATGTTCGTAGAGTGACTTGTAAAAATGTGTCTTCTGTGGTCTTTGTCATGCATTATTGGCGGTATATAATAAAGGATGCACGTGCTAGAGGCGTATCATGTTTTACAGATCATAAATCCCCTTTTAATCTTTCGATTCATCATGATTTGCCTCGCCTCCCGTTAGATCCAATCAGCACATCCTTCATTTACACATAAATTAACGCCGATTAATCATCAACTCTTAGCCAGAGGGGAGATTAGTTTCATGGGAAATCAGGTATCTTTTTATTTTTCTTTTTTTTTTAATAAAAGGAAGACGGGAAGAGGCTTTGCACGTGAAGATCAACTAAAGCTGGAATTTCTGCGAGAGAAAAAAGCATCAGAAGGCATTATGGATGTGCAAAGAGGGAAAGTGAAGAGAAAGAGTGGAGAGAGGGCTGCAGATGCAGCGTTAAGAGCAACGCTTTTCCCTTTTCACGTGTCATGCTTCATCCACCTCCGTCCTTCCCTTCCTCCTCCCATCCTCATGTGCTTCTGACAGCCTCTGTGTGGGTGTGCTTGAGAGAAAGAGATGGATGGAAAAAGCTCTTATTTATGTAAAAGCTGAAGAGCGTTTTCGGCTCAAGCACACAACCTGACCCGGGCTCTTGTCGTAACCCTTCATGCTGAGAGCAGGGCTTGTTTCAATGAACGAAAAACATATTGATTTGCTATCTTCTCATCTATTACGATCGCGCAACAATTTGACTTCCGTGTCTTATTGTTGTTGTTTACCAGGCTTATCTCCTTCCAGGCTGAAGAAAGATTTTGCTGATGCCGGGGTTAGGTTAGGTCGGGATCATCTTAGTTTGTTTTTATTTAGTTTCGACTGTTGTTGTTTAATTGTTGTTTTTTGGTGTTTTTGGTAGCAATATACTGTAATCACATACTGGAATATTTTTTTTGGTGTAACCGAAGAGTTGTCGATGACTTTTATGCATTTTCAAAAAGACCAAAATGCCCATCCCCCATGTGTCAACAACAGGGCAAAAGGCGCTGAAAGGATTCAGAGGTGATGTAGAATTTTAGTGGTTGTACAATTCCAAAAATAATATTCAAACTACAGTTACGAATAAGTCATGCTACTAGTGTCGCACTCGGCTAACGTCAGCTTGTTTACAGCGCTAATGCTAGCTTAGTGTTGCTAGCACCAGTGTTCTGTTGAATGAATGAAGTCTGAATACTCCCTACTGAAGACACACAAACTTTGGAATGCGCCAAGCTGAGAATCGGTTGAGGGGAAACGAAAGTTATGATATCACACTTTGCGCCCCAGTACGTACCGCCCTTCTGATGGTGTAAAAATTATGTGAATCTCTTCCTGCTTCGCACTCGTGACACGCAGCCATTGTCTGTAATTCGCGGGTGCCCGGAATATTTCGTTATTAAAAGCTTCGAAGGAACTGTTCATCGGCTCCAGCCTTTATATGGATTACCAACATCCGAAATTCAACGAACACGCGGGGGAGAGGAGGCCGCCCTTCCCCCAACAGGAGGGTGACTTGAGGCGACTTTCAAGTCTTTCTAGCAGTTCAAGCACCGCAAACCCCCAATTTAACTCACAGTAAAACATAAAATAATCAAACATTATGATTGAGCACTAATTTTCAAATGAATGTTGGTGATCCTAAAAAGAGAATGCAAATAATCTTGACGGTTTATTGGTTGTCAGCTAATCTCCAAAACTGCGTGTCGGCAATTATTCCCTTGTAAACAACCGCTGTGTGAAATTGTCATTCCAACACAAGGAAATTAATCATCTCTCTCCTGGTGAGGATTGTGCAACACTCAAAATTTATGCATGCTCTCAAACCACCAGCTTTATTCATGAAACAACTCGTCTTGATACAATCTAGTCATGATGTCACATTGCAGATAATTTCAGCACGCTGATCTCCCGATGCAGCACGTTTGTTCAAAAAAATGTGTGTAAGCATCGTAAAGAAAGAGGTTTACTTGATTTCTTTGAATGGTTGTGCTGTAACAGTAATTCAACTGCCCCGAAGATGTTTGTTGATGATTGTTGATGATGACATTTGTTGCAAAACTGTTTTAACATCAAACACTTCACCAGTATGCTACCCGAAAATTCCCATGCCACACAAGTGCATGGCGAGACAAAGGAGGCATTGGTGGAAAAATGAGAAATTTATGCTGAAATTGGCTAAAGGTTGGCAATGCTGTATTGAATTGAATGTTTTCATGGCCCTATTTCATCTGTTTACTCATGTTTCTGACTGTGAATCCAAATCCCAATGCAATATGAAATACTATTGCTAAGCTGTGCAATATTACACAACCAGTATAACTCAGAGCTTTATTTTATTTTAAATTGTGTTATATGTTTAAGAACAGAAGAAAAACTGCCTTCCCCTTTTTTATTATCATCCCTTGTTTTGTATAACACAGCATATTTTGAAATGTAAAGCAGTGGTTCTCACACTTTTTACTCAAAGTACCAATAAGTATTATCTCTGTTATTATTTGTTTATTACCTCTTAGTTTTATAGTCCAAATACCAGCATCATGACCAAATTACTGTAGCTTTCCAAGCTTTCATCCAAAAAGAGGTAGCGACCGAAGGTTAAATTATTGTAAGCCACTGTAACATTGCACATAGTGTAGAGAGCAACATAATGCAAAAAAATAGTAAAATCATGATTTAATTAACATGTTTTGCATATAAGATAAAAACTGAGTGTTTAAAAAAAGGGTCACTGAGTAAATGCAAATGTATAGGACCCTAAGTTAAATGCAACTGAAATGTACTGAAAAGTGTGTGGTACATGAAAGGTAAGCTTTAGTTTCTTTATTATCGCGTGTTTTCATTTAGTTCTATATGGCATTACGCCTATGGTTATTTTTAACCACACACTGATCAAAATAAAAGTAGAATTTTTGTTTTGGGACTAGAATGTTGCTTAAATTCCGAATCAGAATCATCTTTATTGGCCAAGCATGTAGAACACACAAATAATTTGTCTCCGGTAGGATAAGCTACTCTAGTATTGCATTAACAAGCAACTACGATAAACAATGACATGATATATAAGTACAGTATCGAAAGACTTTCCCTAATGTAAGGGTACCGTAGTACCACCCAATTACAGCTATGCAACAATGAGCAGAGTCATCGAGCACAGTTAAAATGATCAGCGGTGCATCAGAGAATCGTTGCATCTTTTTTTTTTTCTGTACATTATTTAGGTTGGTCGACTTTCGCGTTAATGTAAAGGTAGAAAAATGTGCAGTGCTTTATTATCTGAAGGTTCCCCTGTAAATGAAACGATGGGTTCCGTTTTTGTTTTATTTATTTATTTATTTTTATTAATGCCGGGCTATGAATGAAGCACCAGCCACGTCTGTGTTTAATCCATCCTCCATTCTGATCGAGCAGCATTCGGAAATGTCAGGCCGTGGCCATTCCGGGTGCCTTCCTGCACTCACTTATGTTTGATTAATGATAATAACTGCTTGGAGACACATGTGCAATCCTTTCACTCACTTCTTCGACCTTTGCAGGTTGCACAGTGATCCGCCAAACATGATAATGGCCGCATCGAAGCCAGTCCCCATGCTGTCAGCCTGCTTGAGTAAATGAATTAACACCCGCAGACATACTTTGAACGATAAAAGGTCGAAGGACTGCGGGAAACACTATTGCTTCTTGCGCTAGCCAGGAGAGTGTCCACCATGTAACCTCCCAGGCGCCCTTTAATCAGAATCAGAATCATCTTTATTGGCCAAGTGTGTAGAACACACAAGGAATTTGTCTCCGGTAGTACTGTACACACTGCACTAGTATCATCATAAACAAGGACATGACAAATAAGTATGGAAGGACATTCCGTAATGTAAGTGCACCGTTGTGCGGTGGTACCATCCAATGACAAATGTGAGACAATTTGCAAAGTATCAAGCAGAGCTAAAGTGATCAGTGGTAAAATGAAATACTATAACAGTTGCACAGTTGGTGCAGAAAGAAAATCATGGTCAAAATGGTCAAAATGGTTCAGAAAGAAAATCATTGAACCATTTTAAAGTGACCAGTAGCAGTATTTGTAGTCCAACAAGTGTGCAATTATGCAGATGTCCTTGAGCGCTTTAAAGTGTCTGGTGCTGTGGAATATAGATCAAGTGACAGTGGTTCAAGTGAGTACAGAGCTGGAGCTACAATGATTATAACAGCAATGCTGTAAAAACTGTAAAAAAAATCTTATTTTCTGTTTTATAATGGAAGCGCTTAAGCAGTCTTCATTCCTCCATTTTGTTTCTTAATCCTCATGCGCACCCCAGAGGAGTTGTGCAAGCATGTGTGTGCGCAGCCCGTGTCTGTGTGAATTATCAAGGTCACCGCGAGAGAGTCTCATCCTGTCTCATCTTGGGAGTGACCCACCTTTCCCTCAACGCACATTTTCTGAACTCGACTCACTTGATCAGCACGGACTGACTCTTACCAATACCCGAAAAATGTCGCCCTTTATTTCAACAACAAACGTCTCTCATGTAGCACCAATCAGCTCATAATTCCTTTATGAGGATTAAATTCTTACTGCGTCTTATTTGGATCAGGACTAACAAGAAATTAATTGAAGGGGGTTGACCCGGTAGGAATTATGCTCTGCGGTTCAGCTGGCAGAACAGAAAAAAGCTCTGAGTGGGTGACAATACTGCCGATATAATTGGGAACATAACACGCTCAAGTTGGCCGCCTGCATTACTCACATGCTATCATCAGTCGCTGGAAGGAATTATTTATTTATTGATTTATTTTATCGTAGGAACCCATACTGATAAGTCACACATGTGCATACACGCACACGCACACACACACACACACACACACACACACACACACACACACACACACACACGGTAATTGCTGGAGTTGTGTTCCTGAACTGCAAAATAGGGTTCTCTTACCTCCAGCTGTACAAAATTTCACAAGGAGCTGAAATGATGTAATTAAAGGGTGACACATTCAGCCCCCCAGTCCCCCTCCCACCGTGTGTGGGATGGCCTGAAATAGAATTGCAGGCTTTCAACAAGCAAGCCGCTCTCGAACACTTGCACAAGCCCGCATGCTTTTGAGGGGGAAATGGATGGCTCCTGGGCCCATGAGCCTCCTCGCTTGGTGGGGATTTCATCAGATCACTTGACAGGCGTGATCAGGTGTAATGGCAGGCGAGGTGTTGTCGCAGTGACAGCACAAAGTCACAGAAAGCAACCTGGAGGGGAGACAGAGCTCATGACCTGTGTGGGCCGGGTTAGCAGTGCACACGCTCCCTTGACTGCCGTTCACGCACAGAGACAAATCCTCTTGTGTGAAGCCATTTACATGTTTTGCTTGAGGGTATACGAGGCTGTTATCATCGTGTGTGTGTGTGTGTGTGTGTGTGTGTGTGTGTGTGTGTGTGTGTGTGTGTGTGTGTTTGTGTGCGTGTTTTTGTGGGAGTGTGCATTTGTGAGAAAGAGGACAGAAGAGAAAGAGTCTGTTGCTATGCATTTTTACAAGTCCTCCCACTGGTCACAGAAAACACATCATGGCAGAGAAGAGGACTGGAGCACATGCTATTGCGCACAACATTTTGACACAAAAAAAGCACTTGGAGGCTTGAACATCGGAACTCTTTCAACCACTTTGTTCCTTTACTTTGCCGAATTCCTGATATCAATCATGGAAATGCTACTGCAGTGTTGTGTTGAGAACGAGAACGGGCCTTCTTTAAAGCTTAACGATGGAATGTTTTCTTGGCATCGTGGTGGGTTTTGCAAATGGACAGCAGGAATATGGGAGACTTTGGAGAAATACTAAAATGTATGATAACAGAATTCTGATTGATGTCAAGGAGTTATGTAAGGAGGTCAATACTGGGTGTGTGCTTATGCAAGACGCTTTAAGGGCCAATCTTTGGGACGCCATGCATGTGTGCGTCGGGAATGATTGGCCCCTGTTCATCTGGGTGGTCCAAGTTGCAAAGTCGGAAAAAAAGGACCCTGAGATCACTGACCGCCTTCAATGTACGTCACGTGACAATGGCAACACTCATGGAGAAACAGACCGTGAATGGCAAAACATCATTTACAGGATCATAAACACATATCTAGCTTTGTTTAGTTATTATTACGTTCATTTAGTTTTTCCAAATAACTTTCTGTTAAATATTTTTTCAACTGTGTAAAGAGAGGCCATAATCTCTCTGCATTGCGTTATTTGGTCCAATGAATGGAATGCTTTGAAAATAAGATATTGCATACATCCATCTTAAGCCTATCCCAACTGTCATTGGGCAGTAGGCGGGGTACACCCTCAACTGGTTGCCAGGTAATCGCTGGAACAACCATCAGTGCTCACAATCACACCTCAGGACAATTTCGAGTGACCGTTCCATGAACCTGCTATGCATGTTTTTGGAATGTGGGAGGAAACCGAAGTACCCGAATAAAACCCACGCAGGCACGGGGGGAGAACATGCAAACTCCACACAGGGAGGCCGGAGCCGGAATCGAACCCTGCACCTCTGCGCTGTGAGGCGGACGTGCTAACCAGTCGATCACTGTGCCGAGCATAATTTGATTTACATATTTTAAGGAAACTATGAAGAATGTTTAGTGTGGTGGTCATGAGGACATGTAAGCTACTGTAGCATGTTCACACTTTGCATGGGTTCATCTCCTACACTTGGCAACAATCGGGTCAGGGGGTTACTTCAGCTGCGTTGGTTGTCTTCAGGGTGTTAAAAGCATCGGTGAGCGCTGTCAATTTGTGTCCTGCACATTAATCTGATGTTGCATTTAAGAAGTACAATGGAAGTGATTCATTTCAAGTACCGTACCTTGAACAACACATTCTATTTGTCCCTGCAGAATTTTTATACATTGTGATACTGCACTGTTTTTCTCAGCTACATTTAATTTGTTTAAAACCAATTTAAATTTAGTCAGTTTCCTTTTTTTTAAAACTCAGTCCTATTAATCCAACATTTTACTCCTGAAGGATTTTGATATTGAAGTCACATGGTCCATAGAAAGTTGGCCCAATCATATCCTCTGCACGCCACGAGAAAGCCAAAAGTAACAGATGTTGAAATCACTCCGCAGTTCTTTGACCTAAATTATTTTTCATGTCATTGGTTTTAAAACCTATGTTTTGTCGAATCACTGTCATGTGCTTCGATTTCACGTATTTGCTAATTATATGCTAGAAACTCATTGACTGTAACTTTCAGCCTTGTTTCTCAAATGAGTTTCAGTACAATAAAACAATGACCCAAATAATCAAGTTGCCGCATTTGTTGTAATTCAACACTGCAAGGATGTGTCTTATCAGAAAACTCTGGACTCAACTCTTTAGGTTTATTTCGAGAGCGTTACAAGAAGTAAATGGCACAGAATCTATGGAATGTCACGTATGTCACTTTAAAAAAGGTTTTTTGTTTGATTTGTTCAGAGGTTTTCCCTAATGCAAAAGATGTGCCTTCGATAAATAACTTCAATGAAGGTTGGAAATGACTGACTTAGACCAACATGATCTATACTCTCATAAACGCCTTTTATCTATGACGCCATGTCTGAACTTCATCTGGCCGAAAGCTACGACACACGGCAGCAGGACATCAAGCTGCAGATGTGTTTTGCCATCTCGGCAGCTCGAGATGTGGATGTGCACCAGATGGGTGGCATTTTCACATGCTTCACTGTAGTGTAAAACAAAACTAACTCAACTCAAGTGACCCCACCCTCCCTCAAAAAAGTAATTTTTAGCTTCCCAGAAAGGTTAAAATACTAATGATAATGAATCTGGTTGAGACCCAAAATGAAAATGAGCAAAGAGCCACTCTGGGTATGATTCATTCCACTCCCTTTGAAAAAAAACAAGCTCTTTTGTGCTCCAGAGTAATCAAGTGACTCACACTAGTTGTTCCAAGATGAACAAAGGCAAAAAGTTGACTGTGACAAGCGAAAACAGACAATGGTGGGACAAAGGGCGCAGATAGAAAAAAAGAAAAAGCTCAAGCCAGACAAAGTTTCTGATGCGATCCGACCTTTTTGCAATGAATTGACTGGGTTGCCGTGTCGGTTATCTCACCGAAATTCCAAAACATTTACACCAAAATAATTGAGAGTACACTGACGAACGGAATATCGACCTAGTGAGGCTATCATCTGAGGAGACGGACAATACCTCTAAAGGAGTCTTTTTCACTGACCTGTGAGCAGCGGACCACGATGATATCCGCTCATTTGCAGAAAAGCGCTGCTTTCAGCTCGGAAAATAAGTGTGTAAAGAAAGAGAGGAGGGATTTTGCCGAAACAAAGGACATAAAGTGAGATGCAAGTTATACCTGTATCTCACATGAAGCAGATGAGAGGAAAACATTAGAAGTGAAGAGGCAAAAGGGTCCACAAGGAGAAAGTTTTCGTTCAGACTGAACTGCAGATTTGAAGGCAGTCATCCTTGAAGCTTTTGAATATGAAAGCAGCCTCGCAAACCGCCGTCTGTCTGGAGCCAAAAAAGAAAAACGCTTCGACAGGTTGTAATTACACCCCGCCCCCGCACTCTGTCGCCCCCATTTTCAATTCGCCTTGTATCAAAAATCAATTAAAATGTGTCTCTATATTCTGAGAACTACTGAAAAAGGATTGATACGTCCCCAAATCAACTAATGTTGGAAAATAAAAAGACTGAATATTGAATGCATTTCCCACGTTGATTAATCTCCGACTTATTTGGAATTCCCAGTGAAGTCCTCATCTAAAATAGGTTATATCTTCTCTTATCTTCTGAGGTCTCGCCTACTGTGCAACTGAATCGCTACTGTACAGAGAGTCATTTTCTTGCCGCCGCCCCCAGGAACAGGATGCATTTATCAAAATGGTGGAACACAATCAGATTGAGCCCAGGTGACATTCAGGAGTTTACGAAACAGCACCAATACAAAACTAAGGTCAAGTTGAAAAAGCCTCGTTATTTCACCGAGTCCCAGTTTGATCATGACTCTGGTTTCTATCGTAAACTTTTAAGTCTTTTTTACAAACACAGTGATTAAATGGGTTAGTTTAGTCAACTGTGAGTTACTGTATGTCCCTGAAAGACCCAAATGGAACATTCAAATATTTTCAATGTCATATTTCTGGCAAAATAGACTGTCACGGTGAACTGCTGTAAAATATCATCCATTCCACCCTTCGTCCTATGAGATGCATAGTTATGGCCAGAGGCAGCCTTTGTGAGGCTACGGTGACTTTGTCAATTCTACTTTTACATGAGAGAGAGAGGGGGTGGGGTGGGGGGGGGAGAGAGAGAGAGAGAGAGAGAGAGAGAGAGAGAGAGAGAGAGAGAGAGAGAGAGAGAGAGAGAGAGCGAGCGAGCGAGCCCAAGAAGGGTCTTAGCAAGAGGGCAGTCATCTTACTTTGCCGCTACTACTGACAACTTCTGTGACTGATGTGATGGGATGTTCAAATGTTTTTCCAATTGTAAACATAGAACCGTGACCTGGACTGGTGTGCAATATAGTAAAGCCCGTAGATTGCGCAATATAGCATCAAGCTCCGGTGAAAGCTAGCAGTACTATGCATTTCCTCCTCACTTGCTCAAATGTGCAAATTGATAATAGACGACTTGACAAATAGCCCTGCGATTGGCTGGCAACCAATTCAGGGTGTCCCCCACCTACTGCCCGAAGACAGCTGAGATAGGCTCCAGGACCCCCCGCGACCCTAGTGAGGATCAAGCTGTTTGGAAAATGGATGGATCGGAAATGGACTTGACAAATAGTCAGGAGTCATTATAATAATTTAATTTAAATCCCAGTTACTTCAGGGGCCCTCAGAGTGCGGATGTGAGTCACATGCGGCCCCCCAGTTGCACATCCCTGTTCTAAGCTGCAGATGTGCAGGAGGAATCTTGCGCCCGAGGGTGAAAAGTGGCTGAGCGGTGATCATTTTTTGCTGCTGAGAACCTAATTGTTACCATCTGTGTTTACATCACTAATCAAAGCCCTCTAGAGAAATTACAATCTCAAGTATGGAAACCAAACAAACATTGTTAAGAACTTCTACAAAAGCCTCTCAAATGGATAATTTAAAGGTTTGGCTGGGTTTTATTGATCAATTATTAATTATGTCATAGGGAGTCTCAGACTTATAGATATTTCTATTTATAGTGGCTCATCGATATTAACTAAAGCAATCGACAGCTGCATGAGTATTTTTTAAACAAATTAAGTGCAGGCCTGCCCTGCATTAAGAAAAAAAATATCTGTCCATCGATGTGAAAACATTTGCAGGGCTACCCATGCCAAAGCAGCAGGTGGATCAGCTCCAAACCATAAAGCCATACAACCAGTCAGTCATCTATCATTTCCTGAAAAGGCACAAAAGCAGTACTGACCAATCGACGGTAAAACTGTGCAGCTTTAAAGAAAGTTTCCATTTGATCAAAACCCATTTCAGAACAAACGTTTCGTCCTACTTTATCCTCACCAGGGTCATGCGTGACAGTGCCGGTGATGGGCTTTTGAGCTACTGAATGATCTCGGGGCCAGAGCTGGATGTGCTAACCGCTCGATGACCGTGCCACCATTAGTACAGAAGTATTACTGAAATAAATCTCCTGACAGGGAGGCATCAGTAGGAAGGGAACAAGGTATAAAAAAAATAGTCTGTAGTGGCAGTAGGATGCAGCTATCAGTATGAATCATCGAGGGGATAGAATTGATAAAGGCTGCCACCAGGGTGAGGTTTAAGATCATCCATCTTTACTCACTCACATCTTTCACCACCATTTTCATCAACAGTGTAAAAAAGAAAGAAATCAAATCTCAGACTGAATAAAGTGATTCATTAAAAAGACATTTAAGAAAGCGCCGACTGACAGTGTGCAAGGAAAAATGCTACTCCATTATGACGTGTCATATGCATATTGTACATGCATGTGGGTGGTACATTCGGTTCCTTGCGTGATTACGTGTTCCTTGGGCTTTGAATGAGTGCGCCTACACTTCTAAAAGAATCGCTGCAACGACGTCACCAGTTTAAAGACAGAGTGAGTCAGCAACCTCGGGGCAGCGTAGCACCACAGAAGATTACCTCAACTCCATGAACAAATGTGACCAGAGGCGGCCGCAATATTTACATCCCACTGTCAGGCTGGCTGAGCGCAGATCAATCCACATGCAAACCAACTGAGTCCACGTTCTTTGCCTTCCTTCGACTCCCCCAAGGATGCAAATTGTAATTTATTTTTTGGGTGGGGGGGGGGCAGTCTCCCTCTCACCATGCATAAACCGCACATTGATCCAGTCAGCATTTTCTGGGCTCCGGAGAAAGTACGGAAAATGCTGATACAAACATTGCCACAAAACAGAACAAACTCTGCAGTCAATCAAATATGAAGCCCAAGCTTAAAGGGATACTTCACATATGTATGCTATTTGCAGCAGTAAACAGTCAATATTTTGTCTATAATTAATTTGCTGACGTCAATATTTTTCCATGAGCATTTAATAACTCTAAAACCGATTTTAAAAATAATATAGCTGGCCGCCATGTCCAATGAACACATCACTTGATAATTGTCACATGTATGTCAACATTGGATTAGGCTACATAATGGTATACACACACAGCAACATGGAATGGAATGCATCTACAGCATTAGCTGTGAAAGAATGAAGCCATATCGTTTCCAGTCATTTTGATGGCACAAAATACACTTTGAGGAACAAGTGGGTCCAAGAAGTGGAGCAGACATGATGCCTGTTCGCTCGCAAGCCACACACGCATGGACAATGCTGGAATTAACACAGCATGTCCTCCTAACTTGTGCGCATGATGAACAGAGCTTTGCTCCAGTGTCTCTAATTTAAGAGAATGGACTCCGCTTGAATTATGGACATAATGACTCACAAACCGCTGCCTGCTGCAGGGATGGCAAAGGTTTGTGAGGATGCGCACAGTTAAGCTCATCTTCCGCCCCGGAATCATTAAAAATACTCGGCACGGCATTGGTTTTTAATGTCACCTGCGTGGCATGTCCCCTTTCAAACTGTAAATGGCTCCTCTTCATTCTTGTTCGCTGCACATGCACTTTTTGTAAAATATGTGGAATAACATGCCGGTGAACACTTTGTTTGCCGTTTCTGGTTGACTCAAATTAGCACATTTTTGCTTTGCGTTATGGCATTGTTTTTCTTTGTGTTGTCCAGCAGTGAGTTTGCACACGTTACATCTTATTGGGACCCAACAAGAACAAGAACTGTATTGAAAATGTTGCCATAAAAGTGAAATATATCAATATAAAAGTGTAGTTTTCAGCTTTTATGCATTTTTCCAAGATAAACGAATTAATTACTACCAATCAAGCCACACATGTAAAGTGAATGAAGCCTTCCTTTAAGCTCTTCTCTGCCATCCTTTCCTGTTCTTCGGCTTCACTTCCTTCACCCAAAAATGTAGTCAAAGCACCACTTTCAACTGTCTTTGTTTTGCACAATAAGAGAGAAGCCGAGCAGATGGCTGCGAGGGCTGATCCAGATTGGAAGAGTGCAAAGGAGCAGTGAGGTTACTACACAAAAGTCATGCCGGCAAAGGACTTTTCAAAGTAACCGAGATGCAAAACTGTCACAAAAAGATACAGGTTCAAGTTCCCAGTCAAGTCAGAAATTGAAACAGTTTGGAGGTCTTATGTTTTTCCTTCATATGAAATTAGTAGGGAACTAAATACAGGCAAACTGATCATCTGAACAAGAGACGAGAGGCCGGTCGGAGCTGATTGGTAGACAATGAACAGGGCTGACAAGAACAAAATGAGGAGACATGAGAAAAAAACCCCAAAACAACACGACACGATATGAAACAAAATGAAATCTAATCCAAACCAAGTCAACAAAAAATGTTACTTTTTGTTCAAGCCAACAGAACTTAAAATGGGTCCCTGGACAATGCTAGTGAGGGCCCTGCTCCAGTGAGTGCTTGACTTTGTTCACATGCTTGATAGGTTCAATGCGGAGGACAAATTATGTGAACATGAATATTGCATTCGTGATACTATAGGTATTATTTTGCCATTGTCTAGTGTTGACAGAATTGTGCAAGCGGATGCTCATTTATGTGAAGTAACCTGAATATTTCCTGGACAAAACTGCACTCCCCCGTACCCTGTTACAGCAACATTTGTTTGGATCCTTACTTATCTTCAAGACTAACTTTGCCCCCCAAGCTAATATCAATGATTTCAAGGCGTGTGCGTGCCCAGAGGCTGTCAGAAAATTGTTTGCACATCCTACTCTGCATCTCCTCGCCACATTGACTAAAGATTCAAACAAGTCACTTTTCTAGCCTTGATGCAGCCTCCCTTCAAAAGCTCTGTGTGGGGTCACACCTCAACATTTTTGCGTGAAGTGACAGAGAGGGTACGAATTATTTTGGACAAGGAGCTTTGTGATTGTGAAAGTCTCCATTTTTTTTAACCCACTTTGTTTTGTCATTTATGAACTCTTTGGACTTGATTTCCTAAAGTTTTGCATATGCAAAAAAAGTGCAAACTTGCCTGTGTATGCAATGATAATGCTAACTGTGTGCATCCTGGAACTGGTGCCTGTCAAAGATGCAAAATTGCCAGGCAATTCATTTTGCACATTTGGTGAGAGGCATAAATAAATTGTTGAATTTAGCGTGCACAAAGTCATTTATAAAATCTGACATGAACTGCAACAGTGCTAGACAAATTGATAGTGCGTGTGAAAGGAAAGTGCAAACCAGCACCCAAAATGATGTAAGCGTAGTGCAGGCAAAATGAGTGGCGGTGGGTTTCATCTTGTGTAAATGTTTTGGAAATCCCAAAAATAAAAATGATCAACAGTCTATTCGGCAATTTAATATTAGAGCTTCTGAATGGCTACAGGGATGACTTGGAGCCAGTCACAAGAAGGTGTCATGCCATTTCAGAGAGACAGAATACCTGTTGCCTCGCATTCAGTCTGTTTACCCTACAGACAATGGAAAAAAGCAGTCGTGGGCTGTCATATGTCTGCCAAATAATGGCGACATGGCAGCCTCCAAAAGCTAAATTTTTAATTTGAAAAACACATTTTACATGTAATCTCTGATTTTAGTGTGCTTTTTCATGAGCGTCAACAAAAAAAGTTAACTTAAGGCTGTTTCTTACTTTCAAAATCTTTCATTTATTATTGTGTTCGAGTGGAATTGTTGTGGGCACTCTGTGAAGTTGCACATTTCCATTTTGTGTTTTTGTCTACTTCAAATTTATTCTCAGATTACAAACTGAAAGCTGCAGGTGCACCCGGGTATCATGTCACACTCTCCCAATCTGCACCTCTTTGATACGCCGTGAAAAAGCGACATCTTTGTCATCATCTGTGGTGAGTTTGTCTCCGAGATGACAGTGTGGGCTCTTTGTTCTGGCACTCTCATGACGGGTCTGCAGTCTCAAGCTGCGTCACCGATCAACACTGCAGGGTGGAGAAATCTCTGCAGCCAGCTCATATTGATATCTACATACAGTATTTAAACCAAAGAGAAAACACATTTTTGCTGCAATTAGTTCTGTTGTGATGAAATTACAGACTGAGAGCCACTTTTTCAGATTCGTTTCAACAAAAAGTTATATTAAGAGTATGACTCTAATTAATAGGAAGTTTGGGAATTTTATTTAAAGAAAAGCACCTCTGGGGGGAACGAGTTGCTCTCCGTCATAACTTCCTCGGTGAGAGCAAATTCCCTTTTTAATTTAATCTGGCACAGCAGGATGAGCTCTCAGGTTCCCGCTTGGATAGGCTGTGGTGGAAACAACTTCCATTTCTTGTTCTGACACCTGGAAGAATACACTTTTTCAAGTGACTGTAGCTGCCATCACCATAGCAACACAAGCAATCCTTAACATGGCACAGCACGGATTAAACGATGATGGCGGAAAAAATAAAATGCAATTAACTACAGCTGCTTTTTATCATTCACAGTGTGCCAGCCTTGCACGTTCTGCTTTCTCTTGCTTATATAAGAGAAAGGTCATGGCATATCTATTATTAAATGCCCAAGTCATAGGAGTATGCATTATTAATAACTGTAGTGTCATCTGTAAACGTACACACACACACACACACACACACACACACACACACACACATCAGGTGACTCTGAAAAGAAAATCAACCCAAGCAGTCCCGATCAAGCCAAATCAAGTCAGGAGAGATGTCAGAATCCCCAATAAGCATTTCGAGAAGGAAAAAAATCAAACAAACAGAGCTCATTCGAGATATTTCAAAATATGCCAAGTATTAGAACGGTAATTCAGTCAAAAACCATACGCATCCTATGGGAAAAGTGAACAAATAGCCTTTGTTGTCTTGACATAATCGTGTAACGTTTGAGTGAGCCACCTGAGCTGTCAGCATGTCAGGCACATAAAAGCAGCACACAAGCACAAGCGCACTGTGAAAGCACTGTATGGGGTACAGCAGCGAGAACTCTGAGACACCCGCCCACCCTTCCTGAATCAGCCGTTTCTGTGGTGACCAGAGCGGTGATGCGGCGCGGGTGGAGTGGGGGTGGGGGTGTAGTGCTCACTCAAAGTGAAGAGACAAACATTCCAAATCTGGTGGGAGCAGCATGAAGGCGGGGAAGGATTGATGGGCGGATGCTTGATAAAAAAAAAAAAAAAACGTGGCGGGTTCACTAGGGAGCTGCAAATGATTCCTCGACGTGACCAAAATGGTTGACAGGTTGACACTTGCAGGGCACAGCATCCACATCCCGAGTCGCAAAAACGGAAGGGTAACGTTCACTCACAGGGGCAGCCAAGATCAAGTGTGCCTGTAAAATATCATCGAGTCATGTGGACCCTTTTACTGACATCTCCTGCCTCTCTTCTTGAACACAAAAACAAGGCCGCATTCAAGTTTAAAAAGAGTCCACTCCTACAAGTTGCACACGCTGAAAGATGTTCCTTCTTTACATCCCATAACGCAACAGCACAGGAGACAAGAATTCTAAAATGGAGAAGTGGCTGATTTGTAATGTCATTTATATGCGAGATAAGAAACGAGTTCTAGCTCGCTCGTGTTAATACCTCTTGGACATGCAACATCAAGCATTCAACAGAATAACAACAAAATATTCCGCAGCGAATGGAATATTCTTATGGAATAATTAGTCAATCTTGTACTAGACAAATTGCCTCTTGTCGATGCCACAGCACAGAAGGATGACTGCAGCTATTTTCTTGTGCGTCTGTGACAAAAGGCTCACACTAATCTCAAGAAAAACAGGCAAAATCTGAAATGTAAACACCTCCTGATTTACCCGACTGTTGTCGTGTTACAACTGTGTCCACACGCTGTGAGCTGCAATGTGTGTGCACATTGCTTCCAATATTGCTGCCCGCCTAAAGCGCCACATTAAAAAACAGCACGGTCTTTATGTTTCCCCCTTTGGTTTCTAAACAAGGCTGATAGCGGTTGGCAAAGCCACTGCTGAAATCGTTCCCACTCCACCCACTCGCTCTTTCAGGGACACATGGATTACCACTGGGGGAAAGGGGATACCAGGCAGATTCACTCCTATCAGAGGCCATGCTTTTCCCCACGTCCCTGTCGTCTTTTTCACATACCACTCAAGAGATACACAATCCTTCACACTCACGTGAAAAAAAAAACCCAAGCACCTCTTCCTTTCTCACCTGATGATAGACGCAGCTGTTTCATCGGGAAAACTTTCAGCAATGACATTCCCTAACTGGGGATAAGCTTGTAAATAATGAGCATTTTAGTATGAATGTCAATATGTACTCTTTGTTATCCGAAAGGCAAGTGAGCCTGAGCTTGGGGAAAGTGTCAAGATGCTGCTGAGACTCACCTGTTAGTGCGGCAGCTCCTTCTACCGATCGACGCAGTTTGGGGTTGAGGCGAGTCGCTCACACTGGACTCCTTCCCGCGGACCGACTGGCATGGCACCGCAACGCACTCGCAGTTTGCGGTTCTCTCTCTCTCTCTCTTTCCTTGCAGTCTGGTAGACGACGAGGAGTTCTGCCCGTGCTGGGGGCTGCAGGCTGTCATCAGTCTCTCTCCACCCCCACCCCCCTCTCTGTCTCTCTTTCTCCCTCTCACTGTATTTCGCTCTCTTTCACAGCTGGTAAAATGTGTTTACGTTACGCTGTCACCATTTGCATATATCTGTGTGGATGTGATGGTTCGAAAAACAGTAAGGGACAACTGTTACGGGCTTTGGTTGAAGTCTTCACACTGACCTCCTGCTCCCCCCTTCGCACCTCGAACCACCAAGCCATCCTCCCTCATCTTGCCAGCCCCTCAAAGCCTGTTCAAATGAATCACCAGCTATCGGCCAATCGTGGCAGTGAAACACAGACTCGGATCAGCAAAACACAAGTATTTATGTTCACGTGCACTGAGGAGAAGAACATCAAATGGAGGACAGTCTCATGGTGTTTCTAAACAAATAAGACAAAAACATCGCCTTACGCCCCCGCCCCCACACACACACATTCACGTGCAAATTTTTTTTTTTTAGGACACCGTTTTTTGCAAATATTTCATCCAGGTATTTCAGATTTCCATGAAATAAAAATTCGTTTTGGAATGTGTCTGACTGCTACTCCTGATGATCTCGCGCATTGAATATTAATATAAATTTGCGGGGCAGTTTTCTTGTGACAGTGCTGTCAAGCTGTATTTGCCCCTTCCTGAATTTTGTGTTCTTTCATCATCAGTGACGAAGGGGCAGACATTCTCCCACGCACCAAGGACATCATCCTTTGACGGCGGCGGCAGGGAGAGGGGTGGATGATGTGTTCAAGTCAGTCAATCTGGTTCGCAGTGTATGTTGGAAGCGGATTTCAAAACGGGGGCACCAGACTTACAGTTGAGCAGGCTGATGGTCTTGGCGTGACGGTCTCAGGGGACAGGTGGCTACTCGGTGACTCAATTGGCCGCAGTAGAAACAGGTACCAGTCTGCCAGCTCTGTTGTCGCTCGTCAAGCAACAATCTTCCTTCACCCAGTTGCATAGGTTCCTCCTGCAAAAAAGGAGATTGCGCGGAC
Organism: Hippocampus mohnikei; assembly: GCA_026261675.1. Lineage (NCBI taxonomy): Eukaryota > Metazoa > Chordata > Actinopteri > Syngnathiformes > Syngnathidae > Hippocampus > Hippocampus mohnikei. The sequence goes on from JAKGUB010000284.1 coordinate 21,633,028, forward strand.
GGTGGACGGACCTGCATATAGTCCAAACGGATGGCAAGAGCAATGAGTACTTCCAGGTTGGTGGTTTTCATGGAGAAAACTGTGGCAAACATTCCCAGGAGTGTTCAACCAGCTAAAATTCCTCCAAAAGTGCGACGACGACTCATCCAAGAGGTTGCAAAAGAACCTAAAACAACAACCAAAGAACTCCAGATTTCGCGGACCTCAGTTCAGGTCAGTGTTCAAAATGTTTACCCTAAAAAAGACACTGGCCAAAAATAGAATCCATGGGAGAGTTCCCAGGCGAAAACTACTGCTGTCCAAAATGAACACAAAGGCTTATCTCACATTTGCCAAAAGACATCTTCATCCTCAAGACTTTTGGAAGAACATTCTGTGGACTGATGAGTCAAAAATTGAACTTTTTGGAAGATGTGCTGCCTCTTACATCAGGTAAAAATGGTACAGCATTGGATAAAAAGAACATTGTGCCAACAGTGAAGCGTGGTGGTGGCAGTGTGAATGTCTGGGGCTGTTTTTCTACCTCAGGACCAAGACTACTTGTGATTGATGGGATCATGAATGAACAACATTCAACCATCAGTTTGCACATACTGTGGTGTGATCTTAAAAGTGCAGTTCATGCTAGAAACCCCTCCCATACGGTGGAGTAGAAGCAATTCGGTGAAGAAGAGTGGGCCAAATTTCCTCCACAGCGATGTGAAAGACTCATCACCAATTATCGCAAATGCTTGATTTCGGTTATTGCTGCCAAGCGTAGCACAACCCATTCGTCGGTTCAGGGGGCAATTACTTTTTCACATAGGGACAGTTAGTTTTGGATTTTCTTATGTGTCTAAATAATATAAATTGGCATTTATAAATTGCATTTTGTATTTCCTTGGTTTGTCTCTGTGTGATATTAAATTGGTTTGATGACCCGAAACCTTTGTGTGTGATAAATATTCAAAGAACAGATAAATCAGGAAGGGGCAAATACATTTTCTCGCCACCGTAGCTGCGCAAAGTACTTGACTGTGTACTCACACGCATTAATACAAGTAGAAATAACATGCTACTGGCTCCAAGCTCAGTAAAGGACACTTTTTCCATGCAGGTCTTTGGAAATTTGGAAAGCAGAAACATTTTCAGTCAGAGAGCTAAGCTGGCACAAGGGGCTTAGCTCAGCTTGGCCTCATCAAACTACAGATGCTGGGCCTGTAAAACAACAGAGCAGAGTTGCACCCAAGAGGCTGTTTTTATTTTAATTTTCGGAATCCAAATCCAGTTCTCCATCCATCCATTTTCTACCACTCACAGTACTAACCCAGACACAAAGAGCGCATGCTGGAAGACCTGCTAACCACATGCGCCATTGTCGTGCAAAGCAATTAGAAAGGAGTGATTATTTCTGACAGCTGCAAAACTGGTACAGTATTCAAATTCAAAAGATGGCACTTTGCTTTTGGAGAGCTGCAATTATGAGAAAGATGGGGCTGTAATTTCATAACAGAGACAACCAGACAGGAGAGTATCCATGACAGGTAACCCAAAAACTGTTTTAAAAAAGAAACACAGGGAAGTAAAAAAAAAAAAAAAGCTCACTGGATTAAAGTGTACAGTGAGAACAGGAAGAATGATGTTGATTCCTTTTAAGTCCGTAGTGCTGCTGAGTAGTTATTAAGGTTGTTTCCTGACCATCTACTTCACCATGGCGCAGAAATGAGAGAATATGCTGCGGCTTATGCTGCTGTATCATCATTTACAGTAAGTTACATGGGAAATAACTTGAGAAAACATTCAATCACTGTCTAGTGCAAATAATTTCGCCAATTTGTGCAGCAAACTTCTTTTAAAATGCGTTAATAATTTCCAAGGACCATAATCTGAAATTCCAGAGTGGAGTTCTCTGTCCGTGCTTTCAAAATGCCATTTTCAGCAGCAGGCTTTGTAAAGCTACAATGGATCAATCACAATGCAGTACCGTACTTCTCTCTTCCCCATCAGTGGGTTCATTTCATTTCACATCCTGGTTTGTTTGTTTTGGAATACTTTATCAGTTCACAGTATGAGATCAGCCGTGCTTAATATGTACAGCAATGAAAAATCCAAATCAAAACAACAATAAGGATCACTGCTTTTAAACACAGGGATCAAAGGGGATATCGGGGCACCTGTATTGCATTTGGAGCATGGGTGTCAAACTCATTTGACTTCATGGGCCACATTCACCCCAATTGAATCCAAAATTGGCCGGATCAATATATTTTTGGCTTGATAAGATAAATAAATGAGTAGTCAATTTGTTAATAATAATAATAATAATAATACATTTTATTTATAAGCACCTTTCAAGACACCCAAGGACACTTTACAATAACAAAAAACACAAAACAATGCAAAACAATACGGGTTGAGCAGCGGCAGCCAAACGCGCCAGCGTTCACTCAACCCGGAAGTCAGAAAGAAACCACGAGGGAGGGAGAGGGGAGGAAAAAACACGCTCGAACTATCCTCATTTTGAGGATAATTTGAGTTCGGCAAAAAAAAAAAACTCCTGCACAAGCATATGACAGTTACAACAGGTCACAAGACATAAACAATGAAGACGGTGATACAAGGGAGTGTATAAAGGAGGGGGTGATGGTGGGGACTAGCTTCCGTGCATATTTTCATCAGGGGAAGGTCGAGATAGCAGATGTTGCTTTGGTAGCAGGCTGCCCAAGAATTTAAGACAGCCTTGAGTCCGTGGCTTATGTCTCTTCAGTGGCGTCGATCAGCCAAATCTGTGATTTCTGTCAATATTTGAGCACGGATTCCAGTTTCTCCAAGTTCTTGACCATCTTGCAGAGACGCTCCAAAACCGCAACAGTTTTTGGTTGAGCACAGTCTGAGTCTGAGTGTTGGACATCCGCACTTTGCCATCCTTAGACCGGCAGCCTCTTCACTTCCAATCGAGCTGCTCCCGTCGGTTGAATTTTTCGATAGATCAGGAAACTGCTAGCGCCAAACAGCAGCATACCTGTTATCGGAAGGCCGATAATGTAGATGTCATCCACATCCTCAACGGACAGTGTTGACAGGCACACCATTCTCCGCTTCCTCCAAGGATCTAGGGTGTACCCAGCAGCAAAAGTCCCCGAGGGGCAAGTAGGCTCCCCACTGCCTGCTCATCTCGTCGAGAAAATTTTGTCGATGGCATCGAGAGACCAGCCAACCAATTCCATGTTTGTTTTTAGGATGAAAATACGACAGGAGGCTAGGAAAGTTAGACAAAAGACAGCACATGGACTAAGTGGTGAGCAGGGAAGGGTGGGGGTGGGGGTGGGGGACAGGAGCAGAAAGCAAAAGCGTCGAGAGCCAAGCAAGAAGTTCCCATTGTTTTGGATAGACAGACAGACAGATAGACAGATAGACAGATAGATAGATAGATAGATAGATAGATAGATAGATAGATAGATAGATAGATAGATAGATAGATAGATAGATAGATAGATAGATAGATAGATAGATAGATAGATAGATAGATAGATAGATAGATAGATAGATAGATAGATAGATAGATAGATAGATAGATAGATAGATAGATAGATTAGTTCCTTCAAAAAAATGAATGAAGGAGGCCATAGACCAGGGGTGTCAAACTTATTTTTGTCGCGGGCCAAATTTTAGTTACTGTTTCCCTTGGAGGGCCGTACTGATTGAAACCAAATTGAAAAAAAGTCCATAATCACGGTTTATTCAACTATTGTTTAAGTTACTGAAATGAGGGTTTTGGTTACGAGAAAACACTTACAATTGGTCGGGATGTTAGCGAGCATCGTGGAAGTGAATGTGTTTGGTTTGCTTTCGCGGGCCACATAAACTAATGTGGCGGGTCATATCTGGCCCCCGGGCCTCGAGTTTGACACTTGTGCCATAGAGGTATAGGAGGCATGAAGACAACGTCATCATCAGGGACGAAAGGGCAGACATTCTCCCACGCACCTTGGACACCATCCGTCGACAGGCAGAGATCCGTGGAGGATATGTTCAAGTCGGGGAGCTTTAATTTGAAGATGAACGCTTGTGCATAAAGCAGTGAAACGTCTAACAGTTGGACAGTCAAAAGATTACAGGTCAAATGAAGTTCAACCGTCAAGGTACATTGTAGATTGATTTGAAGTTTCCATAGAAAGCGTATTGTCCCATCTAACATCAGCTAAGGCCGTGATTCATTTTGGTGCTGTAAGTCCAAGAGACTAATGAGTCAATGTGCGGTTGGAGCAGTGCAAGATGAGGTCGATGGAGGAGGATGATAATGAGCCTTGATTAGAGTCTGCGTCATGCTAGATGACCTTTGATTTCACCTGGCTACCACTTCTACAAGGCAGCAAGCACTTAACTGTGAAAGAGGGGCCTCAAATGTGCCGTGCATGGCAACACAATGCAAACAACTAAATACATAAATAATACATACAGCAACTTTGTTGTTAGTCTTTCAGTTAAAATCCATACAGATCATTTCCCATTTGTTCTGTGATTCATTTTTTATTTGTTTTCTTGGGTCCCCTGTCTACTTGTGATGTCATCGCCACCTGTTCTTGTCAGCTCTGCTCTCCTCGTGTCAACCAATCAGCTCTCTCCAGGCACTTGTGCCTTTGTTTCAGTGTGCCCCCTTCCCAGCGGGCACCGTGACATTAATTTGATGTTGGTGATTGGTCAAAATTTTGACTTCTGTGTTAATTTGAAGCATTTTGCATTGAGTGTGATTTTTATTTTATTTTTGGGTTCTTTCTTTAGGGATGATAACAGCCAAATGACTTGGCAACTAGCATGAAGCCATTAAGAAAATACATCAACCAACATCAGCCAGTTGGTTTCTACCGAATTGTTTGCTATCATAAACCAAAGGTCCTGCCTCACAGTGCGCTCTGAGACACTCATCGGCACACAGGTGTTTAGGGACGTGGCCAGATCCGGAAAATCAGGTCCTCACCCAGCCCCCTTGTGTTGGTCAGCATGGCTAAAAGCATTTTGTTGTCATGTACGGTGATAGTGTTTTTGTTTTTTGGTTTTCTTACACAAGTTTGACATAGAAACATGTCAAAATAACAGCAATATTTGGGTGAAATTTCAAAGAACCTTAATATTGAAGTACTGTCATGTCAAAATAACATAAATGACATTTAACATGTATCAAAATGCTGTCAAATGATTTATGCCATTTTGATTGACAATTTTGACCAAATGATGATGACAATTTGATATTAGTGTTTGGTGTCATCGTGATGTTGAATTGACATCAAATGTTTGTTGGTATTTTGTCGTATATGGTCTGTTCCCGGCAGCCCGGTAGTCCAGCGGTTAGCACGTCGGCTTCACAGTGCAGAGGTACCGGGTTCAATTCCAGCTCCGGCCTCCATGTGTGGAGTTTGCATGTTCTCCCAGGGCTTGCGTGTGTTTTCTCTGGTGCTCCGGTTTCCTCCCACATTCCAAAGAAATGCATGGCAGGCTGATTGGGCACTCTAAATTGTCCCTAGTTAAGAGTGTGGGCGTGGATGGTTGTTCGTCTCTGTGTGCCCTGCGATTGGCTGGCAACCGATTCAGGGTGTCCTCCGCCTACTGCTCGGAGACAGCTGGGATAGGCTCCAGCACCCCCTGCGACCCTAGTGAGGATCAAGCGGTTCGGAAGATGAATGAATGAATGGCCTGTTCCCCATATTTCCTTGCTCTTTGGGGTCTCAGTTATTTTATACTATGGATGTTTTTTTTTTAAATCCTGAAGTTGGTTATCTTTTTGTCATAAATACATTTCCCATGAAAGCAAGAGAAGGCATTCTCTTCCTTTTTTTGCCTGAACTCAGGAACGATTCAAACCACTGTCCAAGACTGTGAAAGAGCTGCCATCTCGCTCTCAGAAAATACACATAACACAAAAACTAGAGTGTACAATACTTATTTCCTTTGGGTGAAAACACATTTTGCTGTTGAAGTGTGAGCGTTTCTGCGTCACACTTGTTTCTTTTTTATAGATGACCCTCTACATGGAAACAAAACATATCCATTTCCAAGTAGCGCTATTTCCTGCCACTCAGGTGTGAATGTTTACAACTCAGTCGACTGTGCTGATGGTGTGATTATGTCCCAGTGTCCCTTTTCAAATTACCTGTCCATTCCCATCCATGTTTTATCCGGAAATGTCACCCTCCGTGAACTCATGGGGAACTAAAAACAAAATGGTATATTTAGATGCAAGCAAAATTAGTCAATTTTGAATTAATACTCTTGTCTAAAGGAGGTATGCACACGAAATGCGGCATAGTCTACCGAAACATCTGTGCGGAGTATGGACTGGAAACCCCAAGGTCAAAATGGGAAACACCTCAGAAGGTGGTGGAAAATGACCAAGCCAAGATCCTGTGGGACTTCCAGATCCAGACTGACAAGATGGTAATGGCGAACCAACCGGATATCATGATCATAGATAAAGGGCAGAGGAAAGCCGTTGTAGTGGATATAGCGGTCCCAAGTGATGGAAACATCAGAAAGAAGGAACACGAGAAACTCGAGAAATACCAAGGGCTCAGAGAGGAGCTGGAGAGAGCCTGGAAGGTAAAGGTGACAGTCGTGGTCGGAGCACTCAGTTGCTATATATATATAGAAACTCGAGAAATACCAAGGGCTCAGAGAGGAGCTGGAGAGAGCCTGGAAGGTAAAGGTGACAGTCGTGCCTGTGGTGGTCGGAGCACTCGGGGCAGTGACCCCCAAACTAGATGAGTGGTTGCAACAGACCCCGGGAACAACATCGGACATCTCAGTCCAGAAAAGCGCAGTGCTGGAAACGGCAAGGATACTGCGCAGAACCCTCAAGCTTCCTGGCCTCTGGTTGAGGACCTGAGCCGTATACAGGCGCTCCCCGACTTACGAACATCCGAGTTACGAACAACGGTACATACAAACATTTTTACGGGTATGTCGAGAAAGAAAAGAAAAAGTTAGATTTTGTATTGCACGCCTTTTTCCGAGTACAGGTACTGTAGTGCTTCTTTCCGCCGCTAATACCGACGTGTGGCGCTGTGAGAGCTCGCCCAGCATCCACCCCGAAACCTGCTTCCTCTGTCCAGTTGTTAAATATCTCGTGCATCCATTATGCAATATGGTTGGTGAAAAGCGAAAGTCTTCTAATGAGAGTGGAAATGTAAAGAAGAGGCAAGCCATTTCATTTCAAATGAAAGTGGCAACAATAAAGAAGATTGATGCGGGTGAGAAAATGGTGAGCGTTGCAGATGAATACAAGATGAATCGTTCGACCATCGGTACCATTTAGAAACAGAAATATCGGGAGCTTCAAACTGAAGCCGCTGCTAGTTTACCGGGCAGCCAACCCTCGAGCCCGGAAGAACGTGACGAAAAGCTCTCTCCCCGTTATATGGATGTCAAACATATAAGCCTTAAACATACATTCCATACAAAATATAGCACGGAAGCAACTTACGAACGAATTCACCTTACGAACGATCGTTCGGAACGTAACTCGTTGGTAAGCTGGGGAGCGTCTGTATGTATATAATTATTACATAACAGCTGACCAAGCTATTGTCTCAGTCCCGACCTTCCAAAATCTTGCAGTTGATACCTTCTAGTCTTTATAGTGTCTTAGTCACGGCGAGCGTGGTCTTGACTACAACTAGCATGTGCTCTGCTAGTCGAACTTCATTAAACAGTGAACCTACGCTACATTCCGAAAAGCTGCAAAGCTGGATAATTTCAGACTTCTCGTGAGTGAGCACATCTCAAAATGTGGGTTGAAGTAGTTTGGCATCTCACAACGAACAGACAGTTACGTGGAAAGGCAATACAAGACTGCGATGCAATTTTCTCATTCAAGTTTGTTTTGTATCAAACTGCACAAAAATGTCTAATGCACTCTTAGAATGTCTTAGCATCACTGCAGACAACTAAAGACCTATTTGTATGTAGCTGAGGAAATATTAGTCTGGCTTGTTGACATCAAAAGGGCTCAAATAGAAATGAGTTCCAAAATCATAAAGAAGTTTTTGCCCTTGAGACTTTCGACTTCAGTTCTGGAGTGAAAGAGAGCACAGATGAATATTTGTCAGACATGCTTACGGTTCATTGTATGGATCGAAAATGAACATTGAAAGTTGCAGGATGTGCTGACTGTCTTACTGAGTTGAAAGACATGACATGACATTTATTGTATTTTGTAGATTCTTGCTATAATCTACAAGTAGATACAATTAATGTATCACTTTAGAACAACAACAATCAAATCACGTTAAAAGTTATCTTAATGGGGCTTCTTCACGGAACTCTTCTCTTTCCTTCTACTTTTTTCTTTCACAAAATCAAAATAAAAACGTTTTTTTTCCATTGTGACAGACACCAATATAATCATTTGGTTAAAAAAAAAAACCCTAATTGTGCAAGTGTTGTCTTCATTCATGAACGCAGAGCTGTGTGTTGGGGTTGCGCCGCCCAGCGGAGCCTTAGCAAAGAGTGGGATGAAATCTCTGCGCAGGAGAATTATCAGAGTGAAACAAGCCGAGGTGAACCCCCCGCCCAACCATTCAACAACTTTTGTGTAAGTGCTAGATGATGTTTATTTTTGCAACTGGGTAAATCTGATGTGTCCCCAGCTTTGCAGAAATTGTCCAGAGGCTCATCATATTTTTGGCCACATAATTAAAGAGGAATGATCTAATCTGGGCTGCTCATTAAGTGGGTGAGTGGGATGAGCCCAAAGTAGCACAAATATGTGCTTACATTTAAAGGAGTGCCATCATCCATGTTTAGAGTGCATTCTTTTTTTAATTGTATACAAAAGACGATGACACCGGATACAACTTATATGGCCCAACCAAAATCTGATCCAACTCTGCTTGCTATTTATATTTCAATTATTTGACGCTAACAATAAGATGGCATTGAGGTAAAATATCATCAATCAGGTTCACCCAAAAACATTTCAGACCTAGTAAATACAGATGCTGCTTGACAAAATGCTTTTATTTATTTGTTGCTGTATTTTTGGCCGATACTTCGGATGCTTTCAAGACACACTTAGATGTGTCTCACCTGCAGTATGAATTAATAATTGAAAAACACTTTCAGTCAAGGGACAGATGACTACTATTTCCAGGCTGGCGCGTTTGTGTTTGAGGTGAAACAAGGCGCTTTCCATCAGCATTCATGCAACAGGAAATGGACACAATGGGGCTCAGCAGGTACTGTGAGATTGCATATACATAATGAACGAGGAAAGAACTCCCAGTGAATGCGTTAAGTTCAAATTTTTTGTAACAGTGTTTTATATGTGCATGTTTTCTGTGTTGATATTTTTGTTGCACTTTGGATTTCTGTGTTCTCTTCTGCTTTGTGGACAGTTTGTACACAACCACATTGTCCACTGAGATGTATATTTCTTAATTTGTCGTTTCTTTTATTTTGTTGTCTGCAGCCAGGCTCGCATCGCAAAAGAGAATCTGTTTTCAGTGGCCTGACCTGGATAAATAAAGGTTAAATGAACTAGAAATGAAAATATACACAGTTATGTTGATTTTCTGAATATTTCTGATCTTACGACAATTCAAACTTTTTAAATGATGCAACACAGGAATATTCAAAATCTTTGGTAAATATTAGTATACTAACTGAAGATGTGTAGTATGAAAACTAAATATATAGAAATTTTTACAATAAAAATATTTTAAAGATGAGGAGGAAAATATTTTTTAGCTCTGTAGTATTGATCGCGAACACTCTAATTGCCCCACGGGGATAAATAAAGTTTTCTGAATCTGAATTGCCAACTATAAGGGTGGCAAGTGGGGTGGCAAGGCATATGGTGGAGTTGGCAATTGCCACTCCTTGCCACTCGACTGATGCATTTTCTACGCTTGCTACCCTGTTCAGGGTCGTGGGGAGTCACGGCAAGCTGAACTGGTCGCCGGGCAATCCCAGGTCACCTACAGAGATAGACAACCATTCACTCTCACGTTCACATTGTCACTGAGTGGGAACTGCCCACACTACAGTCTTTCAAGTGTAGCAATATGTCATCAGTTTCATAAACGCTAAATGTGGTGATATTTTTGTTTGAGCTTTTGAATCAAAGCTGAAAGTATGCTTTATTTGGAATCCAACATGGTGGTGTTAAAATAAATATGCTGGCTTTGCTATCAAACTATTGATATTATATATATATATATATATATATATATATATATATATATATATATATAAAATACTATTGAATGGACAGTCTTGAAAACCTGGACTACCCCCAATCACCCATTTTTAATGTGCTTATATATTTATATTTTGTATTTATATTTATGTATATACTTTTTGTCTTCTATTTTCTCCATTTCATAATTTTCCTGCTGTAAATTGGGAATTTCTCCATTGTGACACAAATACAAGTTTTCTTATCTTAAATTTTATTATCTTATACCTCAAGACCTGACAATAGTTCCTGAGGTAGATGTCCTCTTTGTAAGTCCACAAATAACTGAGTGGGCTGATTATGTATTGTCATATACAAAAGAAAAGTGACATGTCTGTATGACAAGGAGTGGAATCAGGTTGCCGAGCAGATGGAGTGGTGAGCCACCCGAGCCTGTTCTCACTCCTCAGAAGCCTAATCCATCATCTTCTGATCCGTCTCTGCATACCTCCGTCTCGTTAAGGAAATTAAAGCTTAATTGGAAATTGTGTTAATTCTGTGGCATGGTAGAAACTCAATCCTGGCTTTCGTCTTCGCCCACTTCCCACCACTCACGACACATTACCAGGCCCATGATTAATGTACTCCAAACTCACTGGTCCACCAAATCAAACACGCGATAAATGAACTGGAATGTTAAATGTCTTCTTCACAACATCCATGAATCAGAATTGTGTTGCACACTAAGAATAGTCTTGGATTAGTAGATGATTGTCGTTTCCATGCTCAACACTCAATGAATATTAATGAACGCAGCAGAGCTTCAAACACATTGAATGGCAAACTATTATTCATTAAACACTCCCATATCCACACCAGTACCAATTTCTTTTGACCTGTCATGTCTGCAGCTTTTAATATTATGTAGACCACCCAATACTTGCTGTTTACAATTCTCCATACCTACCATTTTGTCAAAGTTCTCCTTTCTCCTGATGTTATTGAATCGGCAGTCCCATTCCCAATAGTTCAGGTCACATTGGCCAGCATTACATGTTCTGAAGGCCATATTAGTTCGACACAAATACGCTGAAATATGACTGGACAAAAATCAATACATAAATCAATACATAAATAAGTAAATTAATCATTGCCAAAATCTTCTTTCCTCTCTTTTACATCCTTAGTGTGCTCAGCAGCCAAGAAGTAGACACTTCCATATTTGGACAGGACAGGGTTTCGGAACCCCAGCAATCACTCCTCTAACAATGAGACTAATCCCACTGTAGTAATCACATTTGGAAGTGTGTCGTTCTTTCAGATGATTTTTATGCACGACCTTCACAGTACTTGGAACGCTACTGTTTTGGAAATGATATCCTTGAAAAGCCCGAGATGGTTGACTTTGTACCACTTATCATAAAATCCTCCTGCGTGTCATTACAAATATGCAAACAAATACTAGGCCTTCTCACACTGTAGTGTATCTGGTGCCTACACAACTAAGCCATGATTGCCATCTAGTGGTTCATGGTGATATTACATTTTAAAAACTATGTGATGGAACCCATATTTAAATTTGACCCCCCCCCCAAAAAAAAACCCCAGACAGAATACGAAGGGGAAACATTTTTATCAAACCATGTTAAAAAGTATCAAAAAAAATACTGTATAGTCGGCAAAATGTCAAGAAGCTTAACTAGCTGGGTATTTTAGTTATGTCTGTCAGCCATCACTGCTTTGTGCGTGTGTCTGTTTCGGAGGTGATTAGGGATCAGAATCAGCGAGAAGGGTCCAGCTGCAGACCTGGAGGAGGCCGATTCAGGGAAAGGTAGGTTTAGGCAAGTAACGTTGTGCCGGATTTGACGTCAGAAGGATGATGACCAAGTCCGAAGTAAGTCGCATGTGGATCTTAAAAAGTTTAAAAGGCCCTGTAATTGTAAGACAATTTAACAGCAAAACCTAACCCTGACCCTAACCTAATTTTAGTTGTATTGCAAAATAGGTCATCAAATAAGTAAAAGTAATTCTATCTCAAATTAGTTTGATAAAAAAAATATTAATAATCTTAACTTAATTTTTAAAGAAAGTTTATTATTCAAATAAAATAATATATATATATATATTATTATATATTTTTTTTGGGGGTCACACAGGGTGACCCCCCCAAAAAAACGGGCCCCGTGTACACTTTATGTGATATCTCCTTTATTTATTCAAGTTCTGGTTCCAGCAAGTTGAAAGAGAACTTCGGAGGCCGAGTGATCAGTCTCAAGACTGATTTTGAGTGGGCACCCCATAGCCCGGACCTCAGCCCCCCAGATTTTTTTCTTTGGGGCTATCTTAAGGACAGAGTCTACGCAGGGAAACCCAGACCCATCATGGAACTCAAGAAAGCCATCGGGGAGGAGATGAGAGCCATTACCAATTCAGTCTGTAAGAACGTCATGGACAACTTCGTGCTGCGCCTCAAGAAATGCACGGAGCTAAATGGAGGCCATCTAGAACATATGCTATAGAACGGAGAAAAAAAGGCCAAAGACCCTAGTGTTTTGATGTGATGTTTTGAATATAATAAACTAGTTATGGACAAAGTTGAATTTCATTCGGACAAAACACTAAGAAACGGGGCCTAATTTGAGTTGGGGCCCGTTTTTTCCCCAAGTCCCTAAGTAAGTGAGATAAATAAACCTAGACTTTTCCGGGACTTGAAAATCAAATTTGCCTGAATTTACCATAGCCACTTCCGGCGTATGTCTACTTTTGCCTGAAGCTACCTCCTCCGAGTCTGCAGATGGATACTATTGGAATCAGCTCCAGCTGGACACACTGGACTAGTTTCTGATCCACCCAGCTGAGTCTGGCTCGGCCTTCAAGGTCAGTTTGGTTATCACTCGATAATCAGGTGCAATTATTCTACAGGCTCACATGCCTCAGACTTCAGCTTCATCTCTTATCAGGGCATGTTCCTGTCAACAGGCTGTACAAAAGCATTGTCTGAACAAAAGGCAAGAAGAAAATGGGGTCACATTTATCGAAGGTGTTTGTTGTGCTCTGCTCTCATCATTATGCTGACGTTTGAAGTCCCACGATTTGTGTGGCTGTTTAACATATGAATGATGAGATTTGATAAAAAAGCAGTTCTGAAAAGTGGGTGATGAATATGTGTGAATCTGAAGCGGTTGTTGTGTGATCATGTGCAGATGAGTGTGTGGGAGGTGTGCGTGTATTTTGTGATGCCGCTCACATTTCTACGCTGTGCACGACCAGGTCTGTTCTCTCTATACCTTAAACATTAAGGAGCAGCTGGGTGTAAATAAAAACAAGCTCAACTCTGCATTTTCGGTGTGTGTGTGTGTGTGTGTGTGTATCTTTTTTTTTTTTTTTTACATATACATGGAGTACAGTACTGTATATGTTGCTCTATGTGACTTGCTGTTGTTTTGCAGCTTCTCGCGGACCGTTTGCGGACTTAATTTTTTTTTTTTTTTTTTTACCCGTTTATGTTAATTGGACACTACTTCGTGGATTTTAGTTTATCGCGGGTGGTTTTGGTCCCCATTAACCGTAACATACACACACACGTCCATCCATCCATTTTCTAATTCACTTATCCTCACAAAGGTCATAGGCGTGCTGTCCCAGCTATCTTCGGGCAGTCGACGGGTACAACCTGAACTTGTTGCCAGCCAATTGCAGGGCACACAGACATACAACCATTCGCGCTCACACCCACACCGAGGGACAATTCAGAGTGCTCCATTAACCTGCCATGCATGTCTTTGGAATGTGGAAGGAAACCGGAGTACCCGGAGAAAACCCATACAGGCACAGGGAAAACATGCAAATTCCACACAGGAAGGCCGGAGCCAGAATCCAACCCTGCACCTCTGCACTGTGAGGCCGACGCGCTAACCAATTGATCACTGGGCTGCCATATAGATATAATGTGAGTACTGAGTTGCAAAATAACCTTTTAGGGGTTCTCCTTTGGCCATGTAGGCCTCCAGGAAATGGACTTGAGGATGCAAAAGTGAATTGGTTTGTGTCCATATTTTGTGTGTGTTTTGCTGCCATGTAATTTGGAAAGTGGCCCAAAGACTCTGCAAGATCACTCAGCATCTGAACAGCCATCAGGTGATGACTGCATGTCCAGGATGAAACGTCTGGCTGGCGAACCGGCCAGCTGTCTTGGTGTCAAAATGAAGGGAACGTTCACACACGAGATATGACACTATCCATTTGGGGTCTTGTCATATATGTAATGTATACTGTTGCCACTCACTCCGTGAAAAACTATGGAACTGAATGCCTAAATTGAATGTTTGCATTTGTGTTTCGAGGGGGTGTGCTGATTTGGAATCTGCCTTTGTTGATCCTTCTTGCGCGGAAGTCTCTCGCTGGTCTTGTCTTAGGCATAATTTCTGGTGACTACACTTAGTTCGAGGCCCAAGACTGGAGACGTTTTTACTTTTCAGTGTGGTCGCTACCACTGCCTCGCTGACCGCTCGACGTGCCTCAGCGCACCGTCACAGTCAGAAGCGAACTGCAGGGAAGCTCCACCTTTTATTTACATCACCCAGAACACGGTAACCTTCCACATAAAGTAGTGCCAAACATTAAACAATACGTGGAGTGCCAGTGGTATACATCGTACTCAACAGCACTGTTCCCTCTAAGCATGGTTTGTGAGCAAATGCGCACTGCCCCCCTGCGTGTCTGCGCACAAACTATCTGAGCTGCGCACAAGGTAAAAATCCAACCAGTATTGAAAATAAAAGAAATGCATAATTTATTGTATTATGCAACATGTGATTGGCTGTTCCAAGTTGTTATTTGACGTGATTCGCTCACGCATTTACGTCATGACCTTGTTCACTGTAGAAAGGTCTACTCTGCAAAACGTGTTGCGAAGCTAAAGTAGCAAGCGAAAAAAATGTGGAGCGAATGGAAACTGGACTACCTCAAGCGTCACATTCAGCACAAAAGTCATTTGAATGCAGTAAAAATTGTACAACGATGCAAGATGGGAATGGGGATCGGTACGTTATTGGCAGAGAGCGCCAAAGACCGAGAGAAGAGGAACGAGCTGTCAATCGTAAACAAATCCAACATGGAGCAAGTCAAAAATCCTCATCGACAATGTTGTACAAGCCTTCAAAATGAATACATCAATGCTGTCCGTACAACAAATTCACGACCCCATGGCAAAGTATGTGAGTACTGTATACCAGAGAGTTGGCGAAGTACAAACTATGCTTTTGAATTTGTGGATTCAATCAATGCAATAGTACCGAATGAGACGATGTGCAGTGTTAACCTCCTGACTACCAGGAAAAAAAATGTTGTCCAATCATATTTATTTTGAAATTCCCCAATCTATGTGAAGTGAAAAAGAAAAATTTGAAATTCCGCTACATTTTTTAAACACTTGAATACTAGGCTCAAATACACTTAAAACAACTCAAACAACACTTTAACGTGTTCATAAGAGTCTTATAAATAAAATGCCAACAGCATTTCAAGACAAAATGTGTTTGATAAAAAATATTACTTTTCCTCTTCCCATAAAATGTGCTTCTACTGAGGGAAGCCATTTTCTTCTATTGAGAAGTCAAAGTAACAAAGCCCCATGCCCTACAAATTTGGTATAATTGGAAAGCACTGAATGTCCTCTTTTGAGCACAAAATGACTTAAATGCGATTGGATGCACTGGGTGGGAGATATTGAGGTTCACAAATGTCCTCTACAGAGGACAAATTTGAACTACTGGTAGTCGGGAGGATAAAGATGCACCTTGGCACACCCTTATAGTAGATAAGAGCACAGACATAACGGTGCACAAAATACTCGTCTTGTACATTAAATACACAGAGAAAAATAGTTTCAATCATAAAACTGTGTTTGGTAGAATAGTCCAGCTGACAACATGCCCTGCTCAGGATATCGTGCAGGCAATAACTCAGTTTTACTCCAAGCATGAAGTGGACATACAGTACAGAGAATGGTTATGCTAACCTCCGATGGTGCCTCAGTAAGGACACTGTCACATTGCAGTTCATGGCAGTTCAAGTTTTGCCATAATTTATACAAAACATTGTTAAAACAGCTATGTTAATATGCTACACTTTTGGTTACATGACTTTTGAGTTTTTCACTGAAAGTGGACAAACACACTGAATCAAGAGGTCATTTGATAGAAACTATTGCCATAATTTTATTGTTTTAATTAAAACATGTAACTTGAATGTATACAATACAATACAATACATGCTGATTTATATAGCGCTTTCACAACAGCGGCAGCTGTAACAAAGCGCTTAACAAAACAGTTAACATAAAGTAAAATAATAAACACAACACATAACATAAAACACGGACAGTCGTGCAGTCCTAATCACTTTTTCCCTCATACGCTTTGTTGTTAAAGCAGTTTGAGATGAAAGAGGAGAGAATCAAAGTGTCCTTTCACCAGTGGATCAGAGACGTCATGCTCAAAATGTGCATATGATACTGCGTGACCACAATTTGCATGGTGCATGTTGCTCACAGTGGTCCATGGGACCGCTCAGGGTGTTTGTGTGTTTGCCCAGACACAAAAAAAAATTAGAGGGAACATTGCTCAACAGCCTTTGTTTAGTAAAGACGTAAAAAAAAAAAAAAAAGAAAAAAATATATATATATATTAGAGCTGTCAGTTTAGCGCGTTTATATCGGCATTAATTTAAATGAATTTTATCGGGATCAAAATTTTTCTCGCGAGATTAACGCGGCAGACGTCACAGCGGATGTTACGTTGCTCTATAAATAAACCAGAAACAACATCAAGCGCGCTGCACAGGTCCATGCACGTTTGTTTTGGCAGCGCGAGACACCGAAAACGGATACTTAAATAGCTCATGAATGGAAAGTTTACTTTTAAAAAGTTGCCAGATTGTTCCACTGACAAGACCAAAGTTACCTGTATGTTTTGCAGTCGTAAACCGAGCTATCATCATAGCACGTCGAGTCTGAAATACCACTTAATGGCCAAGCGCACAGCTGACGTTCGTACTCCGCCCCCTTGTCTCAGACAGACAGCTATGGATCATTTCAAAACGAAGAAAATGGATGACACGACGAAGAACAAATTTGCTGAAGCCATAGCTAAATATATGGCTACTGCATGCAAGCCTGTCAACATTGCCCACAGCTCCACTCAAGCTGAAATAATTCGCATTGCATCGAACGACTCCTGTTGGATTGACCTGGCGCTTTAAGAGGAGCGGGGCTGCCACTGACAGGTGACCGTTCGCGCGATGTATAAATAGCGTTTTGTTTCGTGAGTGAATACACTCGCTTCGTCGTCGGCATGGCTCAATGTTAAGCTATGCGTGTGCTTCTTATCAAGTCAGATGTGTAAAGTTAGCTTTTAGATTCGGTCATGATCGGTTGCTTTGTTTGCCGCATCACTATGCAATCACAGTCAGTTACCGTTCGCAATCGGCAATTTAAACAGCGTGGGCTAAAATGTTGCTAGAACAGGGGTGTCTTTATTTAGCTCATTTTTGCATAGTTGTCACGTTTGTCCATCTGCAATCTGACGTTTAAACGAAGTAAATTGCGTTGCAGCTGGGGTAAATCATGCCGGCGCTCCACTTCCGGGTTGGACCTTTGGGACTTGTAGTTCTTTTGTTCGATTCGACTTGATATGTTTGTGTTGTATGGTTTCTTACGTTTAAAACAATGAATAATGATGACGATATTGATACCTAGTGAAATCAGGGTTGATTAAATTATTTATTAAATGTATTGTTAAATAAAGGTATTAATTAATGTCAATTATATACATATTTACATTGTGATGCAGAAAGATAGATATATTAATTTTTTACTGCATCCATCCATCCATTTTCCGAACCGCTTGATCCTCACTAGGGTCGCGGGGGGTGCTGGAGCCTATCCCAGCTGTCCTCGGGCAGTAGGCGGGGGACACCCTGAATCGGTTGCCAGCCAATCGCAGATTTTTTACTGCATTTCTGTGTAATTTAGGTTATTACCTGCTTCTGATACTTCTGTTACAACTACTACTACTTCTGCTGCAAAGTGCTCCAATAAATGATCAAAAAAGTACAGAACGAGAGATCATTCCATGCTGACCGACAATCCTTATTCAGGGGGGCCGTGAAAAACGGAATTAAATGAACAACTCCACTACGGATTGCCAGCGAGAGCCTCCATTACGAGTACTAGTTTACCTTAGATGTGCACTTTATAATGTTGTATTGATTCCATAAAAAGAGCTGTTCAAGCAGCTGTTGTGTGACAAAATATTTTTTTCACTGTTGTTGATGGACAGTAATATTGTGTGAGAGATGATGTGTGAATAACTGCTCCAAGTGAAAAATGTTCATGTAAAATTGAAAATCGAAATTATTTCAGTAAATATTTGCATTTTGCACATAGAAAACTGATTCATGATTCCATGTTGATGAGAGCATTAAAATGGGGGAAAATAGGACAAAAAATATAAAAGGAAATTCAGAAACGATAAAAAATGTGTGAGTAATCATGATTAATTTTTAGTTAATTTGAGTTAATTATGACAGTTGAGTTTTTAATTAGATTAAATATTTTAATCGTTTGACAGCTCTAATATATATATATATATATATATATATATATATATATATATATATATATATATATATATATATACATATATATATATATATATATATATATATATGGGTAGGACTAGATAAGTTGTTTACTTCTTCCTACTCCTTTGAGCATACAACTGTGATGATGAGTGTTTTCTTTTTTTCTTTTACATACTTTTAAATTTTCCTTTCATAAATGTTGCCTACCTTTTGGCTATCTGTTACTGTGTGTATATATATGCTCAATAAACAATAAAACAAACAAACAAACAAAACAAACAAATATATATATATATATATATATAAAGCCGTCTCTGATTAAAATTTGCTGTTGAACAGTGTTATCTACAAGGCTTCATTGTATGATGGATTAAATTCCCCTGTGAAGCATCTTCTCTGCATGCTGGTGAGTGAAAAAAAAAGAACATGATGTCTTTTTTGAGTGGGGGCGCTGGGGGGGGGGTAACCTGCTGACACATCCACAAGGATGGCAATGAAAAAAAAAAACCAGAGACGGCTTTGGGCCGGCTGTGACACGACAGGAAGTGAGTGAGCAAAGTGTTGCTTTCGCTGCGGCAGGCACTCGTCAGAGGTTATTTTGAAAGACTGCTGTCCTGGAAAAGAGCTCCCATTTAATCATGAGCTGAACAGTCGAATCTTGTCGAATCAATACTGATGCGGCGTGAGCGTTGCCATACGTCAGTAAACAGCTCCCACTGCTGGCATAGATGCTGCAGGTACATGATGCAGCAAAGACTTTCACCATCCACCATTTTATGTGAAACTACAACGCATGAGGTTTTCTTTTAATGCGACTTTGCTCGTGTTCATTCAATGAAATGCCAATGCGGATTTAGGAACGGATGACCGATGTTACCTTTCCAAATGGAAGGCTTTGACCACCTCGACACCAGCTGCTGTTATTTTTGTTCTGATGATGTATACAGTATCAGTGTGGAGTGTAATGTGGGGGCCGATGTGTGGAATGTGCCATGTCCTGGTTGCAGTGTTCCCTTCTCTCTACCGGTCCTCAGTGAGAGAGCATCACACTCTTCCCACTCATTTGTCCTTTAGAAACTTCTCTCATCTTCATATGCAAAAGCAGTATTAAAAACCCACCGGGGATCATGGAGTTTTTGCTGCATGCACCCAACCTCAAATGAAAATGTTCATGGCCAAACCAATGACGGAATACACAACACGCTGATTATCCACATTGATAAAAGCTGAAAACCGGTGACTCTGCCCTCACAAGCTAAGCATGAAAATGTCCAGTTTTAACAAATGCCGGAAAAGTACAAAATATTCATCATGGTAATTTTAGTTTGCACTGGTTTAGAACTGAACAGTACTTTGTACTCACACTAAAATTCCCTCTAGCTCTGGAACAACGACTATATACGATAGGGAGAGGAACCACTAGAGGGCAGCAAAGGCAGGATTTTATTTCAGGCCCTTTAGGTAGTGTGCTGGCTAACACAACAGTACAGTATACCAGGGGTCCCCAACCTTTTTTGCCCCACAGACCGGTTTATGTCAGACAATATTTTCAGGGACCGGCATTTAAGTTGTGGTGGAAATAATACAACAAAATAATATGGTATGAGCTGCATGAAAACTGTGGTGTTTTCGAAATATAATAATAAACACAAGGAGCGTGTAATTTGCCCGCTACACTCTGATCGCTATGGTAATGACTTCAAAATACGATACAACGCAAATTCAAAGTGCATGAAAATGACGACTCAGCACAGCCCCGAGCTTGATTTTCTGCAACCAGACGGTCCCATCTCAGTGTAATAGGAGACAATGACACCTCAAGTGTGTGGTTAATGTCCAGTCTACTTCGTAATTTTGTTTTAGTCGCCGTTGCTGCAGAAAACCCCCCGCCTTACACAGGTAGGATGTCGGAAATAGCAACAGTGCTATTGTGGCGATCTCAGAATATTCAGCCATAACTTGAATCCAGTTGTCTCGAACGTACTTTTAAGGCCGCCGTCATTTGCGATCTCCAGCAGTTTTTTATTAATTTTGCGTGCTCCGGTGTTTTGTTTTTAGCGTAATCGTTCACGTGACGGAGAAGCGTGGCTTGACGTGTGTCAAGGGTGACATAGACGGATGTAACGGAGAATCCGGTAATTTTTAAAAAGAAAACATCTTTCGTATTACAAAATAAATAAAACCGAATTACGGCAAGTTCTTTCTGTGCGGCCCGGTGCCAAATGCCCTGCGGACTGGTACCGGTCCACGGACCGGCGGTTGGGGACCTCTGCAATATACTCTTTTGCAAAATCTTCATCTGCATTTTCCTCTAACTCTACACCAATCAGGTACAATAAAATGAGCACAGACGGCCGCTCTACTCGTGCCCGTGTGGGTTCTCTCTCTGTGTGTACCTCACCCTCCCACCACGGACCACGCCTGCTCGATTCACTGAAGACGAAATTGTCCAGAGGCGGAAATGCGAGTGTAATAAGTGTGATTGATACATTTTTGCTTGTTTTAGGAGGAGTGCAATCAACATTTTCCATGTCCCATCCCTGACCAGTACAGTGACAAGGCAAAGCAATGACTTTTCCTCAGCAGTGTCAGATTGGACCAGAATGTTTCCCACGGGTCAGCCGACAGCAACCACACAACCCCCTTCCCCGCGGTTCTGCTGGCCTTGAGCCTAACCCTGACAGAAATCATGACACAAGTCATAGAGGTAGAAAAAAGCAGCAGAAAGAAACAAAATTGTAATGAGGCTGAAGATGGCAACATGCCACTGAGTGAGAATGACCCGGTACAACGTTAAATCCGTGACAGGCCTATGAGAGTAACCCATCCATAAGCCCCAAATCTCTTTAATACAACACCCATTAGGAAAGTGCTGAGCTCTTCAACAGCTTAGACGCTTCACCACTCAGCCTGTGCTCTATATACAACCAACACTTGAGCCTGTACCAACATAAAAGGCTATATTTATAGGCCCATTTAAAAAGCTGCTACATTCTGCGCACAAAAATTAAATTCAGAAAAATACACGTGAGTGATATACTGTCTGTAGCGTCTCAAGTGCATACAAGTCAACGGGAGTGAGGCAGCCTTTTAAAACATTCTCCCTTTTATTCTCACTCTCTCTGTAGCAACCCACCTCTTCCTTGACCAACACTGTATTTTTTCATTTATTTTTTGGGCAATGATCCATTCCAAATTGGTTTGGTCGCACCGTGCGTGCGCAGTGGCTCTTAAAGGCCTAATAACAGGACGTGTTCTGCAATGTTGCCCCAACTTGCTTGAGTGATGCCGAGCAGACCGGGTAGGTTTATTACCTTGAGATGTTAATAAAAGCTTGAATTGTGGGGAGTACACCCTGTCATCTGTTGAATCATCTTTTTTTATTTTTAAACACAATATGACAGAACGTTCTGAGTGCTGGCCAATTAATAAAGAAAGCGAAGAACACAAATGAATCCAAGAAAGAACTCCAAGTCATCTCTTCAATAAAGGACAAAATGTGTGTTAAATGGTCTACTGTGGGGCTGCCCAAGTCCAGTCCTCAAGAGCACTTTTAGAACCTGGTTTGGATTCAAAGATCAGCTATGCATCAAGCTCTGAGAATCCCGACAATATTCCTGGTTATTTGAATGATGTGTTGGAGGAGGGAGAAATCAAAAACAAGCTGGACGAGGGTTCTTCCTTCCAAAAACACACATGGCAGGTTAAAGGAACACTCTAAATTGTCTCTAGTTGTGATTTTGTGTGCCCTGTGAGTGTTTGGCAACGAAGTCAGGGTGTACCCTGCCTACTGCTGGAAGACAGCTGGGATAGGCTACAGCACGCCCGTGACCCTTGTGAGGATGAAGTAGTTCAGGAAATGGATGGATGGATGGGAAATATGACTTTGGCTGCTTTACGATTCGGTTTTAGTCAAACTTTCTGGGTTGGATTCCTCCACCGTATTTCTCTGCTTTTGGTTAAATGGGATGAACTTTTTATGTGGAGTTTTACCCAATAGAAGGCAGGGACACATCTTGATAAGTTCATCTGAAAGTGAAAGCAGATACTTCGATTCAGAGTTTGAGCAACCAAACAACCGAGATTTACTTGACGAGGTTAAAACGCAAAGACACCAAAAAAGTACAAATGTATAGAAGTTGTGTTTGACATGATAAATGGCTCTAGCTCTGCAAAACGTGTGTTGCGTTTGTTTGAAACTGGTGTTGAACAGCTCCGAGCAAGTGTAATTAATTCCTTAATATATTGATGAGTGGTCAGTTCTGTTTGCAGGGATGGCTGGATTAGATATTAAACGTGGCCTAAATCACTTTGTGCTGACGGATTTGGAAAGTGATAATCCAAAGTGCGCCTTTTAAAAGGCTGACCATCGCCACCGGGGTCCGATTGTTGCAAGGTCCCTCTCCGTCACGTTCCCGCAACCGGCAGAAGAAACACCAGTGAAGGGCTGATCGCGACCTCCAGCTGCAACCATGAACGGCACGGAGGGACCTTATTTCTATATCCCCATGCTTAACACCACCGGCATTGTCCGGAGTCCTTACGAATACCCTCAGTACTACCTTGTCAACCCGGCAGCCTACGCCGCTCTGGGTGCCTACATGTTCTTGCTCATCCTGCTCGGCTTCCCCATCAACTTCCTCACCCTCTACGTCACCATCGAGCACAAGAAGCTGCGGACCCCTCTAAACTACATCCTGCTGAATCTGGCGGTGGCGAACCTCTTCATGGTGTTTGGAGGATTCACCACCACCATGTACACCTCCATGCACGGCTACTTTGTGCTCGGGCGTCTGGGCTGCAATCTGGAAGGATTCTTTGCTACCCTCGGTGGTGAAATCGCCCTCTGGTCCCTGGTGGTTCTGGCTATTGAGAGGTGGGTGGTGGTCTGCAAGCCCATCAGCAACTTCCGTTTTGGAGAGAACCACGCCATCATGGGCTTGGCCTTCACCTGGCTCATGGCTTGTGCTTGCGCCGTGCCTCCCCTCGTCGGCTGGTCCCGCTACATCCCAGAGGGCATGCAGTGCTCCTGCGGAGTCGACTATTACACCCGGGCCGAGGGTTTCAACAACGAGTCCTTTGTGGTCTACATGTTCGTCTGCCACTTCCTCACTCCGCTGACCATCGTGTTCTTCTGCTACGGCCGTTTGCTCTGCGCCGTCAAAGAGGCCGCCGCCGCTCAACAAGAGTCCGAGACCACCCAGAGGGCTGAGAGGGAAGTCACCCGCATGGTTGTGCTCATGGTGATTGCCTTCCTGGTATGTTGGTTGCCCTACGCCGGCGTGGCCTGGTGGATTTTCACACATCAGGGCTCCGAGTTTGGACCCGTCCTCATGACCATCCCAGCTTTCTTTGCCAAGAGCTCCTCCATCTACAACCCATTGATCTACATCTGCATGAACAAGCAGTTCCGCCACTGCATGATCACCACCATGTGCTGCGGAAAGAATCCCTTCGAAGAGGAGGAGGGCGCTTCCACTACTGCCTCCAAAACCGAGGCCTCGTCTGTTTCTTCCAGCTCCGTCTCTCCCGCGTAAAAGGGCCGTCAAGCCAGAGCAACGCGGTCTACTGTTCAAGAAGAAGAGTTCGACTCCCCCCCCCAGGACACGACTGAAGGCTACCGTCGACTTAAACAACTTCCTTTTTTGTATTTTGACAAACAAGTTGGTTCAACCTAAAGACAGTTGCAGGAAAGATCAGCCCATTACAGAGTTGTTCCTGTTTGTACACAATATCCAACGCTACTATCTATGAGATTGTCTCCCTTAGATTGAGGGAAATCGATTTGAATCTTTAACAGTTGGATCCTATACGATACCGGCTTATCTTTGAATGTAGAGGCATGTAATCACGGCAACGTAAAATAAAACGCACTTTGCAAATGACTCATTACGTTTATGTTTTACTTAGTATTGGAATGGATCACAGAAATGATGATGTAGTTTATTGTTGAAAGGAATAAATGGGAATGCCATATTCCGAATACATTCATGGACAGAGTCAATTTCTACCTTACAAGGGCACAAAGTGCTCATCAATTACAGGCGTGTACATCACACACATTTGGAGTTGCATCTTAGCGCACTCACGGGTCACCTTGGACTTAGAACTTGTTCTGGCTGGGGGATTATTTATCGTTAGTCATAATACATTGCATGACTCAACACCACCTATCATGACGAGTATTGATGATGTTGAAGTAAAGGTGACACCAAATAAAGACTTTCAGGACAAAATGACTAAAATAACTGGAAAAAAATAGCAAGTTCTTTTCGGATAAAATGCCTCCAAATAATGGCCAAGTCTAACTAGCAGTTAGCAATGTGAATGTGAAAGAGCGCCATGCTGGAGCGTTACGACCTTCATGTGTTGCCAAGGCAACCACCATGAAAATGTATCTGGCCTGGAATACAGATCTGCTCCGTGAGCTTTTTATTTTATTTTTTTAATTGACTATAGAACATTCCTAGCCCCTTTAAAGAATGTGATTCGTGCTGTTACAAAACAATAAAGATCAGCAAGATGAAGTCCAAGCGAAATTAATCCAATTAAGAGCAGAGATACCTTGGTCAGAGTGTGCAGTAATTATTTTATAAATTTGTCAAACGTGTGAACTGTATGGCAAGTATTAGAAAAATGACACAAGCAGGATTTATGTTGTCTGAAACAAGCGCTACAGGAAAGGATGTGGTTTAATGGGAGGTTGGGGAGGAGGTCCAATAAATGAGTTAAAGTTGTTCAAAGATGGCGGCTGACAGCTCGTGTCTCATATTTCCACAGGATGTTTTTATAAGCTGATGAAAGATGTTATACGCGAGTAAATCTGAAACACATTTAGCAAGTGTCAGTCTTCAGGAGAAAAGTAGGTCTGTGCTTATTAAAGTGTCATCCTGGTATTTTGACTGGCAAAACAACCGTGTCTCCGGAAAGATAACTGTGTGTAATTAGCAGAATAAAAGTATGAAGATTGCTCTATCAATTTGTATGGAAAACTTTATTTTGATAATAAAAATAGCATTCACAGACTTCTTTTGATAGCTACATATACAGTGTAATCCATCTCAAGGAAAGAAGCTGGATAAATCAACATCTACTTGTACTTCGACTAATGCTATGTATAGCTTCATGGATCAAATAAAGCTATGAACAATGTAATAATTATGTATGCATAGATTTATAAAACAAACAAACAAAAAAACGGCCCATATACATTTACTGCTCTTATCAACACACACAGTCCGGAGCACATTGCAAGAAATAATGCTTGAAGAACACAGACTGTATACAAGTGCTTTATAATATAAAGGCAGGCTAACCATCGAGAGATTCAAACGAACGAACAGCTTGACCAATTCGTCTTTCATTCGAAAAGGTCTTTACATACCTGATCCAGAGTAAATCAACAAAGATCCCATAAATCATCAGGTCCATTCAGAGATAAAAACACTATCACATTCCTCATTGCTGAGGCTCATCATAAATTTCTCTTTTGTACATGAAAAAGGCAACATTTTGAATTCTTCCGCAGGTTCCCAATAGTCACATAGGAAAAATCTATACAGGAAATGGCCAAGAGGTGAACATCAGATTTTGTAATTTTTTTTGTAGTACCATGATGGCTCATGTATTTTAGCATATAATCATATTTTAGCCGAAAACTAGAACCACATATAATCGAAGGTTGCTAACCTGGAACCAAAGTCAACTCAAGGCGGCAACATGGGAAGCGGCCCTGTCTTGTGGAAGTTTTAGAGTCGACCACCCACGCGCACTGCATTTTGATCTCCTGCAAGTTTGTTGTGGCAAAGGTGATAAACGGCATCACGAGCTGACAACACGGCAGATGAGACGCTAGCTGACGACAGCTCACGCACGTGCGCCCGCCGACTAAGAGTACAAAAAAATCATTTTCAAAGTGATCTTTGAGAGGTCCATCCTGCCGGGTGGCCAAACCAAGAGCTCTACCTTCTCGAGAATGGGTTTGGATTCATTTTTGGTGAATTGCCATCTCCTTTTGAGAAAGAGGGTGAACTTGACTTCAGTCTTGCCCTCGTGCCAAAGCTAAGCCAGTGTGGCAGACGAGTATGCCTCTCTGTAGTGAAACAACAACAACAACAACAAAAGAAAAAAACCGTCACAAAACACGTTATTAAGCAGCAGTCAGATTCCAGTGGGGTGACAGTGTGGCTCAGCACGGCAGATTGGCGGTCTCCTGTACGAGGAGTCTTATCGTAAGAACTGTGCAGGATCTCGGTCAAAGTGTAAATGCTTTAGTGACAATCAACTAATGTGTTCTCATCTGGAAGGGCTTTGTGATTATATTCTGGAATTGTATTCAAATAACATGCAATGACTACTTTGAAGTAGCGTTTGTAATATCTACCATGTTTGTGGGCAGGTGGGCTATTTTTCTTCAGGGGGAGGCTAGTATAGCTCAGGCTGGTCAAGTCATGT
Organism: Hippocampus mohnikei; assembly: GCA_026261675.1. Lineage (NCBI taxonomy): Eukaryota > Metazoa > Chordata > Actinopteri > Syngnathiformes > Syngnathidae > Hippocampus > Hippocampus mohnikei. The sequence goes on from JAKGUB010000284.1 coordinate 21,660,275, forward strand.
TGCGAGAACGGAAGAGTTTGGAAGCAAATTTAGGTTCGGTGTTTTTTCCTTTGATTTTCATATTTTTTGTAAGAATATGTTGCCTCATCTGCACACATCACCAATGAAACGCGTCAGCTGTGGAGTTAGGAGGTGGCGGCCAGGGACAGGACCACACATACGATGAGGTCACAGAGCCTATTGTACAGTATGTCGATTGGTTCATAGCAACGCGCTCATTTGAAAAAGTGGTTGAGCTCAACTTGAATTCGCGTGTGCATCTTGCAAATGGATCATACAATTTGTTCCTTTCTCATCCATTCTCTCATTTTTGCTTGTGGCGGGGATCATTTGCGGAGGCTTTAAACTTTAGAATGTTTATTGTTTAGGGCGTGTCACCATTTTTCCCTCCTTTTCTGATTTCTTGGTTTGGGAACACAGAACTCAATAAGCATGCTTTTCCAACAGACATCTTGAGGATTTAAGCAAGCTCACACGGGATATGTGCCATGTTAAATAAAAACAGACGCGTGAAAGAAATAAATTATTTATAAATTCAGCACTCCTACTTTATCTCCAGTTCTTCATTTATGAACATGACCCATTGTTTTTTGTCCCCCCCCCTCCCCCAGTTCTTGTAAGCCATTGGCGATTTGTGCTATCGTTTGTTCATTAAAGTAAAAAGTTGAAAAAAGCACAACTGGAAGCTTGTCTCACATCGTAGGTGGGAGGGAAGAAAACATTTAGCTTCAGCAATGCAGACAAAAAAAAGCAAAATCACCAATTTCATATGCAGGCACATACAATACTTCTATTATAATACAACAACCTGTTATGAGCAACGTAACAATGACAAAACGACCAGTGTAAGCCGATGGGATTGTACTCCTGCTGTTTTAGGAATCTCTGGATGGGATCGGGACAAGTGAAATCGATCAATAAACCGGTTGGCTCTTCGGGTCTTCATCGGTCCAATTTCAGTGGAAGATACACAAAGCGTGTAAGGGAGAGTCCGCGCCGCTCTAGATGCTGAGGTCTTTGGGGCTTTCTGTGTACAACTTTCTCTTGGGCTCAGGGAGCTGCTTTGGGCTTTGGCAAACTGTGTTATTGTTGTGGCCTGTGTTCTTGTATGCAGCATTGTTGTGTGCAGCGTTGTTCTTCATCATGCCGTAGTAGTCCTTGAGCCTGGGTGCTGCTGCATAGTTCTGCTCGTCCCGGCTGTAGTTGCTGTCAGGGGAAGAATCCCGCTCCGCTCTATACCGTCTCTCCGGTGTTCCGTTGATCCGATATTGCTCGGAGGAAGAGTCTCTCATCAGGTTGCCGTTCTTGGTGGCTCGCTCATAAGTGCCGCCCCCGGGAAGGGACGAGGAATCGACACCGTTGTTGTTGGAGCGCTCAGGGGTGGCGGCTTCCCTGACTCGCCCGCTCATCTGGGAGTCTTTGAGGAGCCTTCTCTCGTAGAATTTGCGCTCAGGAGTTACGGCGAGGAAGCCCCCGTCGTCATACTCGCTCTCAGGCGTGCCATCCCGATGCGCTCGCTCTGCCCTGCGGTCCATCGACTTGGCCCGCCTACGATCGGGGGAGGAGGTGTGCTTTCGCGTCGGTGAGCGATCGAGTGAGCCACGGCGCTGCACGCGAAACCTCCCGTCTAAAGTCGAGCTGCTGTTTGAGAGTCCTTGGCTCCTGAGTTTCTGCGTCGCTGCAGCCTTCTTCCCCGCGGTGTCTTTCCTCAGAGTCTTTAGGAGCTTAGAGATGCCGCTTTCGGACTCAGACTTTTTGACCTTGCGCCCTCGGAGCTTCTTGTTGCCACTGCCACCGTTACTGTTGTCTGGAGATGGCTGTCTGGGGTTACTGTGACGGTGATTGCTATTCCAGGTGTGGTGAAGGTGAGGGTTAAACTGTCGGGCTTGGTAGTCCATCTGATCTGACCCGGCCCTGTCCCTGTCCCTGTTCCTGTCGCGCCCACGCCCAGCCTCCTCCCGGCGTGATGGTGTGTGAAGGTCTGGTGGATAACTGGAATCCAATGAGGTGTGATATCGGCTGTTGGGTGGCAGCGTTCTCACTTCCGTAGTGTTTTGTGCCCCGAGTGTGGGAGGGTACCCGTCGTTGCTGCCGTCTGAAAGAGAGAACGACAACAACAACGACGACAACAACAAAAGATGGTTAAAAAAGAGTGATGGACATCCTATGTGTGACATCCTTTGAACTGAGGTGACGTGACAGAATCACTGGGCGGGGATTCAAAGCAGCTCATGCATATGCAGTTGTATGTAGCATATGTTTGCAGTTATGGTTCACACTGATGCACAACAATCTTCCTCACAAATAGACTTGGAGGTTGCACTGAAGTGACACGTGGCTTCAGTACGTTTTGCCTCCAAGGCTGCAGGTGAAACACGAGGTGATTTCAGCAAGAAGAGCAGGTGAACATCGGCAAGTGTGGGGCGGGGTTATCAATGACAACGCAGGCGCCTGAGAAAGCATTCAAAACAATATGGTGATGTGTATCGTTGGGACCAACTAAGTAACAGATGAAAGAAATCAAGGGGATTTAGAAAAATGAGCCAGGTTGCTATGGCAGCGGCATTTGATGGTGGCATTATGTTAGTCCTGGTCCTTTCCACATGTGTATATAAACTGATGTGGAAAGTTGGATTCAGGCACGACAAGACAGAAAGCTTGTTCATTTTGTCACGTACAAACAAAGAAGGATGCAGGTCGGGGGGAGCAGATGAAGGGGTGGGGAAAGAATCAAAAGAGAAAGATGACCAGAGGATGGGCGGTGGGGGGTGGATCATGGCAGACTTCTGGCTACAAACCGTGGTCTGATTTTGGCCCATTAGGTAGAAACAGGGCTCTCCCATCTTGTCATTTCTCATTGTACCAACAGCGAGATGAGGAGCCATCATCGCTGGAGAGAGGAGGAAGAGCCCAGCCACAAGAGATAGGTCAGAGAAACAGAGAGAGGGAGAAGGAGAGGAGAGGAGAAAACAAAATAAAACAGACAAGAGGCAGTTTTACATTTCATCCCAAGAGACAGTATGCTGCGAAAAGCACTGTAACACTTTATACTGTATCAAAGAAGGGGAGAAATACAGTTCATTCCAACATTAAACCTGAGAAAAATGACAGAAGGACAGGCACAATCCATCAGGAGAAGCTACAGCTTTTGGAAAGGAATATCTGTGGCCAACATTTCTTCATTGAGGCTGATTTGCTGACAACCCGGTCTTCTAAACAATAATTGAATGAACATCGGTGGGGGGAAAAAGTGGGTTTGCTCAAAGACTCCTTCAGCATCAAACAGCTGCAGCGCATTTCGAATGCTGCAGCTCGGGTTCTTACCAGACCAAAGAGATCAGAACGTATTACTTCAGTCCTAAAGACTTTACACTGACTCCCAATCAGTAGAATAGATTTCAAAATTATGCTGCTGGTCCAAAAGTCATTGAATGTCTGGGTTGCTGAATGCTTTAAAGAAATGCTGAGGGAAAATAAAAGCAGTCGGGTTCTGACTGATATCAGCAGACTCAATTAGCATTTCTCACGAGCATTTCTATCATCACATTTTCAAAATCACGCTCGTGCGTTGTACGTTCTTTTCGTGATTTTAGTAAACGACATTTTTTTCATAAATGTCTTTAACTCAATTTGAAAAGTCTTATTGTTTGCTTTTCATGTAGAAATCAAAAAATCTTGACATAAGTTCTACGTAGTCCCATTAGTCAAAACACGGCATTCTGTTTCATCTTACGTTTGTGGAATATGAGTTAAGTCGTAAAATCCACCCGCTGTTGTGCATCTCAGGGGCCGGCCATTTTGCCACTTTATGCTTTCACTTGCTTTCTCAAGCAGAGCCACGACTGGTGGTTCCCTGAGCCCCGAGCAACTGTGATGTCATTTTCAGTCGACGGAACGTGGCAAAACGGCCGCTCTTTGACATGGATAAGAAATGGTGGATTTTCCTGCTTCACTATTGTTGAGAATGCCCAGTTTAGACTCGTGGAGGAACATAAAACATATTATTGTCAAGAAAATGTTTGTGACGACTTCCCCCTTAAATATTTATTTTGCCTTTCAATGTGCGTATGAAGAAATAATGACAAACATAATGAGACACCAGATGAAAACGTGAGCTTGGATGCCCAGTTCTCTCTCTTCCAACTCATGTAGGACATGGTTCACAATTACCGATAACAGCTTCCAATTTGTGGTGACCATTACGATCTCGATATTGTAGCACAACAACCCGAGCAAAGAATACGAAAATGTAAACCTACCATACTCGGGTACAGATCCATCCCCACGTTTGAGGACAAGCCGTGCCCATCGCCCGCCGTTCTTGATCAGTTCAATGGCACGCGAATGCTTCATGTTCTTTGTGCTCTCGCCATTAATCTCCAAGATTTCGTCTCCCACCTAGAAAAGAGCAACATTCTCTTTGTGAGCAATGACGTGAGAAACGATAGGCTGACTTTGAAGACGTTTCATACCCGCATTTTGCCATTCCTGACAGCAGCTCCGTCCTCTGCTAATCTCAACACATAAAGGTCCATGTTGTATTCCCGCCCTCCCCTCAGGCTAAAACCAAAACCTTTGCTGTCGCGTTCAAGGTCCACCGAGTAGAACTCATTGTCCTGCGAATGACAAAGAAAAAAAAGAGAGTGAAGTATAAAATGCACAATACACAGCATCAACACCCAGGAATAATCCACCATCATCCCGCTAAACTCGCCAAATGTCAGTGATTGCAATGCCAGTGAATGCATGAATGATGAATAGAATCGTGATGGCACAGTATGAGCAGGGTGCAAATCATTCGGTTACGTTCGGCCACCATGGAAAAAATGGGATGGTTGTGAGACCACGTGCGGGGGAAGGAGATGGAGCAAAAGGCTGTGATTGCCATTCATGACCGTCGAGATTTTTGAACTGTCAACAAAAATGCAGGTAAGAAACCTAAATGCAACTAAAGTTGACAGTACATATGGTGTGGAAAACTTGGGAGGCGGTCGATTCCACTGCATCTCACACTCACCACAGACAAGACAAGCGAGATGGAGAGAGCTTTGCGGTGTGTTAATAATGGTCCCGCTCCCATATGTTTGTCTATACAGTATATATACAAGAGATGGATTCGTGAATTAGTGAATGAATACCAAAAATGTATTCAGTGGCAGGAAGTGCCCCCAAGCACTGACGCTGACTCTTTGTTACCAGGCCGCGCAGAAACTGATTTTTTTTTTTGTGGGCCGTCTTTTTGGGTGAAACATTATTTATGTACATTATATATAATATTATTATGTATATGTACAATACACTTTTTGTTGCACTAATATAACACTTGATAACTGAAGTACATATTCTCACCTGTAAAGTTTGTGTAGGCGGAGGAGGAGGAACTCCTTTCGACTTGGAAGTGTTCCTTCACAAACACACGAGAACACAGTGTTCAATATGTAGAAGGGGGGAAAAAATAGCTTCTTCTATCAATATTGCATGTGCACCGACCGAGACTCTTTGGACTGTTGAGGAGTGTGTGTGGTGGTAATAGTAGCGATCTTCTCAGCATTGGTCAGCAGAGAAGCATTGGAAGACTCTGGGGAGGATCATACATACAACATGTCATGAATCGATATGAAAGAGTTTCTAAAATGCATCGAAACGAGCCCCAGTAACATGACCAATGTCGACGCTATGCGCCTGTGCTCTAATTGCTGACATATTTCCTCATTTAAGATGGGAGAGAGGAGAAATTTCAGTTTTTAATCCTTGCAAACTGGCAACCCAAGAGCAAAATCCATCGCAAGCACCCAGGAGGGAAGTTGAACAGATGCTGCTGGGCGAACTCATCGGGCCTGATTTTGTGCTAGTTTAATGCAATTGTTGAACGTAATGGCCATTTATGTCGGGCTTCATTAGAGCATTTCACAGCTACAAACCTTTAGCGGCACTTCACTTCATTCCATGCTTACATCAACTAGGAATTTCCAAGGGACAGAACTTGGCAAGCAAAAGTTGCTCGCTTTGAAAGGTCATGCAGAAAAGTGCAGCCAGTTGTTCCAAAAACTCCAAACGAAAACAGGACGAGGGCAATTTATGTATGCCCGTGTGTACGATGGGACTTTTTGCAGTAACACAGCAAAAATTGTTGCTCCAGCCTCTGACCGGTCAGCCACCCTGCCTGAGATCAATCAAAAGGTAAAAAAAAAGGTGTTTCCAAATATGTCGCAATCATTTTTGTTGATCGCTCAGCAGATGCGTTTCTGGTTGCATCCAGTTAGTCGATCAGCTTCCACATGTTTTTGCCTGTTTCTGCATGCGCAAACCTTTTAGTAAATCAGGCCCAAAGTGAGATCTCAGCGTTCGCGGTGGGATGAAAAGTGCTCTTGCCAGTTTAGAGAAGCAGGAGTGCCCTTTCCAACCCACCAACCATGAATAAGTAATGCGCTGCTGCATTCTGAGACGTCCACGAGAAGCTTTGAGTCTTACCATCACCGGGGATGATCCTGAGCGAGACCGTGTTTCCGGCTTCCTTGATCAGGTTGACGATGTCCGAGTGGGACTTGTTGGTGATGGAGCAGCTATTGACGGCCAATATCCGATCGCCGACTTTCAGCTTACCGCAGCGGTCTGCTGGGCTGCCTTCGATGATGCGCCCTATTTTGTGGGGCATGGCCACACAAGCATTTCCAGCTTTTGTGTCCACGACACGTTCGTTTGGGTGTGAAGTGGTTGATTGATCATATTGATTAGGGAAAAAGAGAAGGGAAAGGAGGAGACAGGAAAACTATTAATGATCCCTAATTATCTTACCCAATTTAGCGATACCCACGGTCAGTTCAATCAGTTCAACATATTGAAATCCCTTCACATGCAAATTAATATAACAGAAACATTTGTGATTGACAGGGAAGCATTTAGTCTGATGTTAAAATCCGACGTATAAATCAAGGCACGATAAAGCAAATGGCGGCGGTGCAAGCCATCAGAGGCTTCACTCTGATACTTTTGTCATAGCACCATGATGGCCACAGGCCCTCCCAGGATCGATGAGACCGCAAGATTTATCGCTGTTTACCAAGGCCAAAAGAAGTCGGCTTTGGGCTCCCGAGTGCCTCCCTGAAAAGGTGCACATTTCTAAAGTGGAGGTTCCACAGGTGACATATGCAGCCAAAGTACAAAGGTCAAGCATGAGAGGAACAGCAATTATCTTGATCTGAGTGACAGCAATCAACATGGCGCAGAAACTGCAAATCCACCCTGAGGATCTTCTGTCATCGCGACTGTCTCACTGCACCTCACCCCTTGATTTCTTCCCTGAATCTCACAATCCTCCATCCAGCTAGTATTCTTTCTCATGACACCAAAATTGATTACAGTCCTTGCTCCCCTTCCTCTGTCTCGATTGAAAAAACACACTTGTATCCTGTCACTCTGCCCAGATAATGAGATACAAGGCCTTACGGGACGTGACAGGTACGCAGGATTTAATAACCCATCTGCTAAACACACCACCAAACCTAGGTCACAAGGTGAGAGAGGGTGGAGGATGGGGGAGTGAGCGCCGGTTGCCAGCTATGCGGGTGATTGAATCACCTAAAGCTACACTGTTATTCGCTGGTCTGAAGAACTCCTCATAAAATATATTTGTTAGCCATTTTCTAATCCGCTTATCCTCACGAGGGTCGCGGGCACGCTGGAGCACACAGAGACCAACCATCCGCACCCACAATCACACCTAGGGACAATTTAGAGTGTTCCTGCCATGCATGGTCTTGGAATGTGGGAGGTAACCGGAGTACCCGGAGAAGACCCACGCAGGTAAGGGGAGATCAAACTTCACACAGGAAGGTCGGAGCCGGAATCCAACCCGCACCTCTGCACTGAGAAGCGGAGGTGCGAACCAGTCGACTACCATGCCGGCACATATTTGTTCATGTTTTTAAGAAGAAAAGTTATTTTTACACCTCAACTTGGGCCCTACAACTCCAGTGGGAATGTTTAAAGCGCAGCAAATGAAAGTTCATCTAATGTTCCCTACAGGAATCAGCCGTGTGAGAAAACAGCAAAACCGAAAGCCTCAAAGGCTTTGGCGGTATTAAGACAGGCTTGTTGACGCGCGCGCACACACACACACACACACACACACACACACACACACACACACACACACACACACACACACACACACACACACACACACACACACACAGCTGTCACAATAAGTAACGTGGGCATTGCCTTTTGGTAAGTAACATCATCATCCCTTGGGATCAGTCAGTGCGCCTAACACCCATTCAAGTGTTTTGCAGACAAGTCGCACTACATCATCTTTATGGCTATACAAGAGACCTTGGCATGACATTGGGGACACAGATCCATTACTCAGGGGGTAAATCATATCAATCGTGTTCGAGGAGAACATCTACAATAGCTCATCACTCGCAGAGCAACTTTTGATAGGTGCAATTTTGCGGTTTACAGCCGTTAAGTGAACGCAGCTGTGAGGTCGGAATCAGCCATGATGATGTTTACGATAAAGCCGCGGCCGGCCTGATCCTGTTGGAATGAGCGCTGCTCATGAAGTGATTTCTAAATCCCTAAGCTCACGATAGCAGGTTTGTGACCTTGGTGTTCAGCGAACCCCGGTCAAAACGCCACCTCATGCTATTCCCGGGGGAAGGCAACTTGGTGGCGAGTACGACTCAGTGGTGCAAATGTGCTCGGTGCCTCTTTGCTGAATTAAGCAGCCAAGCCTCTGGAAAATAAAAAATAAAAAATAGCTCCGAGACCCAAATATCGCAGCTTTGAAGTAAGTGGTGCATAAGGATGATGAATCACAGAGAAAAGTAATGATTTTCAGAGAGATGCCAAACCGTTAAGGCAGATTAAAATCAACTGAAATTATGACACCTTTTTGAAGTTATTTGCATCATCACGAGCTCACATTCGCTCACCAAAGGTAGTGCCCGCATCGGGCCTGGAAACAGAGGACACAATGACAAAACCGAAGCCTTCGTTTTCTCCACGTTGGATTTCCACGTCGTACGGCTGCAGAGAGGCGGGAACCACGGCGCTCCCGCTGCCGCCTCCTCCGCCGCTGCCTATGCCGCTGGTGGAGCCGCTGCCCGAGCTGACCGTGTTGAGAGAGTTCTGGCTTCCTTGCGGGGTCCGCTTGCCTTCCGTCAGGCTGGGTGCCTGGGTGCTGCTGTGGTGGGAAGAGGCTGGCGACGGCGGAACGTCGCCTTCCCCTTTTGACACTGGTGATGAGGAAAAGAGTGCTCAAGAGACATGACGCCGTATTTACAGTTTGAATTTCCCTCTATTTCCCAACAGTTAATGACTGCATAAATACCCAAAGATACGTTGAATGACATCCGGTAAACCGTTTTAATTAAAGTGCTAGTGCGTGTCACATCAGTTTGTTTGTGTTGAATCACGTGACCACTGAAAATGGCGAAGTCTCATGGGTTCATGATTGTGAACATGCTAGATAGATGGTGTTGAGGCTTTGCTGATTATACTGGTCAAAAAATGATTCCTATTTTTTTTAAATGAGAGATGCAAGTCAAGTTTTGAGAATCTGCCCTCGTTTTTCACACAGCAGGTTTTCATAATATATGTAATATAGTCATATATATTGTAATATTTATTGATGTGTTCAGCAACAGGTGGATGGGTTTTTTTTCCTGAATCGTCACTGGCAAAATCTGTAGTGCTTTCATCGGTCAAAGAATGAATATATCTAAAAATCAGATTGTTTTTGGGGGGTTTTCGAAAAAAGTAGACCTTTTTTTAAATCTCTCTTCCAAATTTACTGTTGAACATTGTTATCTTTTGTCTGCGTTGTTTCAGGCAACACTGAATATAACAATGTAAATGGAAATCTCCAACGAATGTTTTGCGACCATATTGTGACATCTTTGCGTAATTACAAAGCCTTTTTTAGGGGGATGTCAACTACTCGCAGATTATTGCAGGGTTTGGCAGTGGGGTTAGCCCGACTAGTGTAGGCTCACCTGGGTATCCGGGGGTCTTCCGTCTGACCGTAAGGTTGACATGGCCTTGTTTGGCGGCCTGCTGCATCAGCTGCACCACCAACTGATGAGACTTGCCCACCACTGCCGTGCCGTCCACACAGATTAGCTCGTCACCTGAACGCAGGCGTCCATCCTCGTCGGCGGCGCCATACTTCACGATGTGACCGATGTAGATCTGCAACAATCAGGAGATCCATTGATGAATTGCACTTCATAATGTTTTGCATACTCGGTGGATTGTTAAGTCAATTTTAACAACAAACTGCCAAGTCAAGTTTTAAGTGGCAGTCTCCAAAAGCATAGAAAAAAAACATGTTGCCTTGAAAATTAGATGAAAAATATGACTCAATATAAAGAGTAAACCTGCCTGCATCTATTATGAATGAGCCCCCTTTTAAACAGACATTTAAACAAGCACAAAAAAAATCAGATCCACTATATCCAGTTTTACTTTCTATTCACCAGTCATCTGAGCTTTAATGAGATGTTTCAGTTGACACATGGTTGCTGTACCACAGATTTTTGATCTGAGAACTAAATGATTACATGTTTCCACGTACCCCCTGCAATGTGCTCACATACCCCTTAGGCAGCGCGTCTCAATTATTTTCTGTTTCGCCACCCCCAAGAAGAAGAAGACATTTTGTGCCCCCCCACCAAGTCTCAGTGGTGACTATAAATTGTATCAGTGTCTATAAAAATATATAAGTATATCTCTGCCTAACATTGTATCGCTAACATTAAAGAAAACAAACAAAGAAAAAGAAATACATGTACAACCACGAATAACAATTTTTTTGTCTGTCACGAAATATTTGAAGTGCATCAACTTGCCTAAATTGAAAAGAAAGAACTAAAGCAAAGTGCCGCTGCCACCGACTGTCGTGGATGTGCAATTACACTTAATTTTTGTACATCCCTGGTCACATGCGTCCTCCCAGGGGGGGGGGTTGGGCCCGCCCCACCATTTTACAAGGACTGCCAGAGGGGGCACGTGTATCCATGATTGGGAACACTAGCACTCGGGGACAATCATGCCAAAATGGAAAAAAAGCCATCCCTAAATAATATCTGCTATTTATTAAATGATGAATAAAAGAAGACGTACCAAGAAATGGAGAGAATTCACACCCACAAATCTAACGGGAATCAATGGGTTTTAAAGTATGGCGTAAGACTTGAGTTCAAGTAGTGCATCTTTGAGGGGTGTTCCAAAAAATGATTTCAAACGGTTTTGATTTACAAGAAACGACATGAGTGCATTGTTCAGCTAGATATCCAGATATGCATGGAATCGTTTTGTTTTGTCAATCAGAGAGACGTGTGTTTGAAGGAAACGCGACATTTACAGTACTGACGTTCAAAAATAAAAACAAGCAACTCATTGCATCGTAGCATCTCAAACTGAGCCGTAGCATTTTGAATTGAACCAAATGGAATCGTTGCACATGGAACTGTCCTTGAATCGTATCGCACCCTATGTATTGAGATATGGATTGAATCGTCTCTTATTGGAAAGACGCAAACCTTGAGCATCCTCTGATTTGAAATGAATCTGATACATTTCCAACCATGTACTTTGCAGCCGTCATTTGTGTGTGCTTCCGTCATTTTGATGGAAACAAGCACCCAAGCACTCGCTCTGGCATCAACAAAAAGACAAAACTGGACTTTGCGCTCGCCCAAACTGAGCTAACCAGTGAATGTACCGACCACGATTGACCAGACTCAAAAGTAAATGGATACTTACAGGCTCCCCGGGCTCATTTCCCCCAAGAATACGGAAACCAAAGCCTGTATCCTTTCGCCAAAGGAAAATGTCCTGCTCCTGGCAATCTGGCACTAAAATACAAAGAAAAGGAATTGTGAAAATGTGCCCAAAAGACGTCTGCGACATCCTCCACTGACGGATAGGCCCTTACAGTAATCACGGAACGCATTTAGCTGCAATTGATAGTGTCCGACACCCATTTTGTTTAATTAACGCACATCCACGGTCGTTTGTGCAATTATTGATCAACAAAGCCTGTCTGCTTTGGATTGAGGGGCGGGGCAGGATCAACAACTGCTCCTCGCCTCATTGAGCAAGAGCCCACAAATGAGGATGCAAACTCACTGGCCGTGACCTTGTCACATTCGCAGTCGCAGATGTGCGCTCTGACAGATCGCTAATCACAATTTCCATACAAGGGCATGTTGTAAGGCTCCACTGACCACGCAGCAGAGTGAGGGAAGGAGGGCACATTTGGGATTCGGCGTCAGTCTGCTTAGTCCATAGGAGGACGATTTCCTGTTGTCTGCGTTGCTGCCGCATCATGTTAGTGTGGGTGAAGTGACTGGCTCTGTTCTGTTGCTCAGAATTAATCGGAATACTGCAGCTCGCAATGGACCTTTCGATGACCTTGGACTCAAGGTTCAGTAAGTTGAACGAACAGAGGCTGCTGTTCAAAGAGTTCATAACTCATAGACAACCATCGTCGGGTCTTGAAGCTGGACGGATCAGACCATAATGTCAAACAACAACAAATAAGTGGTTTGGGAGTGCCTTTTGTCTTGCTCCATCAAAAATCCCCAACTTTTTTTTCTGTAAGAACACGTTTGTCATTCTCACCGTTTTCTCACATCTACACGAAATTCCACTCTTTTTTTTGTGAGGGGAAATTCTAAATTCTCTTCAAACTAAAGTCATACTCCAGTTTGAATGCTATGAACACAAGACAGAATAGGGCCTCTTTGACAATCTTCTGGCGTGTTTCTCATCCTCACCATATGACTCTGGATCTCCTCCCGGGGTTATCAAACACATACTGTATCCTAATCAGCCGCAGCTTAAAGCAGGCCTTTCTGGGCCCGGTTAATATTTAATCAGCAGCAGTCCTAGATTCCACAAGCAGCCATGATTATTCACTACCCCTGCACTACACGATGGAGAGCTCACATCCACTGGCAACAAGCAACGAGATAACGCGGCAAGGCTGTGATGGATGGGGTGCTGAGTGAATAATACGATCGTATCAAATGGAGGTGGATGGGAGATTACTAATCACAGAACCAATGAGGCTAAAAACGGTGAAGGCGAGGGAGGACCTTTGTCTCTGGCTCTGCAATCCCAAAATGGACTTCAGGCTCATAAATGACCATGCGGAGCTACATATTGATCATGCAGAATACCGTAGTATTCGTCTCACCGCACATTAACAGTCAGTGCCACGACACAGTCGAAAACATTTATTTTGGTTTCCCGCAGTTGCAAATGTGTGTGTTCCTTTCTCCGAGGCTCATCTTCGTTGTCGTGAAACATTTGTTTACATCACCGATGGCACCTCGCTAGTGGTTGCCCGTGATCTCAATAGCAGTGCAAAGGACACACATTCACAACCCCCCCCCAAGAGTGTTCACACAAGTGCCTGTGTGATTCACGCACTCTGCAATGGATCACACATCCATCTTTAATATTGCGTTTAAGTCGCATAAATATTTACAATTTACACTCTGCGCTACTCACGTCTGCTCTCGTACATGCTCCTTGACTGAGCCCAGATCTTAAAGGGATCCGGCTTCTTCTGGAGGGTGAGGGTGCCATCTGGGGGGTCCTGAGGGGGCAAGCCCGGCAGTGGCTGGTTGGGGGCAGCGGGAGTGGGCATCACAGCCTCACCGGGCATTGCAGAGGGCGGGTGGTTGGGAGAGTCCGCGTGTGTGCTGCGATGGCTGCACACGCTGTGCTGGGAGCTGCTCTGGCTATCCTTCCTTTCTAACTGGTGCTGAATGCATGAGAAAGAGAGAGAGAGAGAGGCTAGTGGGCAGAGGGCAAAGTGTTTAGTGCATCACTTTCAGATTGGGGATACAGCGGTGGGGAAATGTGGCAACATTCGAGGTCGTCTCTTTTGTGGCATCAGCCTTTTGCAGCTCTCCCTCGGAATGTTTGCAGTGAAAAAAAAGACTTGGTTGCCATGGTTGCAAGACAAAAACAGATGAAACGTTGATGCGGACAATCTATTTCCAATAATCCCGTCCGTCTATTGCAAGACCAAGGTCGACTTCATTGTAACAGCTTAATTGTAAGGAATGATGTGAAAAGAAAAGTTCCATCTCTCAAGATTCCTGTGAGTTGATACCATGGTTACTGAAATTCTCAAATCTTTTTGATTCCCTTGAAATGGGTTTCATTGAAATAAAAAAGTCTTGATGCCAGAAAAGAATGAACATAGTCTGTTTTTTTTCAAAGTTACGTAAACGTAAATCATTATATTAATCGTATAATTTAACCGTATGACAGACTTTTCTTTTATTGTCCTCAAGTGTAACTTCTTTTGAGTAATCTCATCACTTCTGTTTGGCTGAGAAATGACTTGTCCTGTGAAAGTGCGTCCTCTGGCATCCATTTTGAAATGTTGAATAGTCTGACATGAACAACTCTCGTTGATTTAATCCTGTGCTGACAGTCATTGTTCACTTTTATGAATACATTTCTTTGGATTCCGATTGAGCGTTCATTCAAGTCGGGATGACTTGTTACTTGTCTGTGTTTTATCAGTGAAAGTTTAGTTTGAATTAAATGACTTATTCTAATGGATATTCCTTCTAGAATCAAAAGATATTGGCACATTCTCCCATGCGCATGTTACCAAGGCTTGAAAACAAGGCAGGGAAGTGTCTTTCGTTTGAAGCCTGACGACATGCCTGACGAGTTGAGACAGCGGAGCCGCTCTTTGGCACATGGGAGTTTATTCGGAGCATCTATTTAGATTCCTAACTAGAATGGCTGTTGTGATGGCGCAGGCAGCGTGACATTTCCCTGGCATAGCGCAGAGGCGAGGAGTGAGTCTGTGGCGCTGCCTCGATGGGAAACGAATACAAAATGACAGTCGGGCAACGCTAGCGGCGCCCTGTCGTCATCTGTGCCGCGTGACCACTGTAGCTAACACCCATTGAAAAATAATCCTAATCCAAATCTCCAGAAGAGGGGCGCGACAGGGGCCTTTTTAATCCCAATCAAGAGTGACGAGGTGACTTTAAACTGTCCATTAAACTGTGGGAACTGACCCCACCGCTCACCTCGCACGTCTCGAGGTGACACCTTCGTTGTTTGACTTTCTCAGGAGGTGACGGTAATCTCAAATTTGAGGTCAAATGAAAAAATTGGGACGCATTGATGGTCAAACTGTTTGTCTTTCTGTTCCTTGTCCACTTCCTCTTTCTCATTCCATCGTCATGGGTTGGGGGGTGGGGCAGGGCGTGGGGGGGGTAATTTAATTAGCAACCTCGCCCCCTCCGTCTTTTCATGCCAATTTTTTTTTAAATCTAGGTGTAAATCTATTCGAGTCACTAAGGCTGCAGCAAAGATAAGAGAAGAATTTTAAAAAGGAAGGGCAAGAACAGTGACTATCTGAACAAAGTGTTGAAAATACCTTGGGAGCAACTGTGTTTCTTCCTTTAGTAAAAGGGGTATTGATCCTCAAAAAATGCAGATATCTATTCTTTAATGCCACGCAGTTACTGAATAGTGCCTTTTTGTATATCATTTTGTGACGTGATGGTGACGGATTAGGTCACTTAAATCTCCACGGAAGGCCCAGGTCAGAAATTCACTGCCCGTCACTGACTATTACACAAGCTCTTTTTTTTTTTTTTTTTTTTGCCTTCCACTCATACCTTTGAAGTTTTGGAAGATGACATAACCACTGTTATTATCTTGTAAGTATTAAAGCCTTTTATCTTGTCTGGGACACGGCCAACAAGCAGAGACTTCGATGGGCACGACTGTCAGAGGTGACGTATCCATAACGAAATCAATGCCAACATCAAATAGTAGCTATTTTCTTGTAACCGTATTTTAAATGAGCACCTGAACATGATTCTTGAAAGCATTACAAGGAATAATACCAACGTAAACGTTTGGTAACTCAAGCAAGGTGAAGGGTTTTTTTTTGTCGTATTTCCCGAACAGCAGTGGTTTTGGAGATGCAAAGACCTCCCCCTGACAGTGGCGTTGTGAACATGTCACATTCTGTCAAAGTAGCACAGGCACAACCATCTGCTAGTGATGCCAAGTGAGCTGAGTGCTTTCAAACTTGGCCGAATATTTGCCCCCCACGTGTAAGAATTCATTGTCTGCTCCGAAAAACTGTTTTCAGACCAAAGGCGCACAATGCGCCCTAAAATAAAAGGCCCTCTTGGTTGAGCTGGCGCTTGAGAGAGACTTAACTTGGACACCATCGCTTATAGAAAAGTGCCTACACTCGCCGCCTCCAACTCTTCTAAAGCACGGCCGTGTGTGTGTGTGTTTGTGTTTGTTCGAGGCAATGCGAGTATTGGTGCCGCTCTTCCCCCAACAGTACAAAAGATGGACGATTGTATTTGGTGTTGACAGAAAAAAAAATAAAAGTAAACATTTATTTAGTGGCATAATCTTGCACCTAGGCCGACATTGACTTTTGGGTGTTCCCAGCAACCCTTTCTCTTTGCATCCCTTAGTGGGGGGGGCTGAGGAGCTGGCCACTGCTGAACTATTCAAACAACACTTTGCTTAAATAGTGATCGGACAGCAGCGGACAGGAAAGGGAGGCATTATAGCCGAAGGAAATGGATCAAAGAAAGAAGCACAGTGTCTGACTGAGGAAGAACAAGTGAAGAGGAGTGGTGATGACAGGACAAAGAAGAAATGGGAAGCTATTGATGCGGAGCAGGCGGGAAATAGTTTGATGTCATCCCATATCTTTGTGTCTTTTGTTCTTTAAATAGAACATCTCACTCAGGCGCATGCACACGCGCACACACACTCAAGCATGCTGTTTTTTTTTTTGGTCATACTCACCACCAGCTTCGGACTCCTCTTGGCAGGCACCACTCCTGCAAAGCAGCGGCAGAGAGATAGAGAAATCATTAATGACCTCTCCACTTAGCCGCTGTTGATGAGAAACTCCAAGGGCCAAACAGATGGACCCGATCCCGGTACTTCCCGCAGCCTAGCAGGGCAGAGGCAGTTCTCTCACTCCTCTCTGCCCGAGCAACAGTGAGCCGCTCGGCTTCTCGCTGATCTAAGTGATCTCCTCCCCCTGTGCTCATTCCCGCTCCGCGCAGCGCTTTCGGGCTCGCTATTCGCAGAGGAGCTTCCTGCATCTGACAGGCTGACTGATGCCGAAGTAGCAGCAGCAGCTGAGGATGGCCATTCTCAGCCACAGGTCTCCACGTGAGCTCAAAGCAGAGACCGCCCACCCCAAACACCCCCAAGACTGCCGTCAACGATACAGGGAGCTCTCTCAGCAGCTTGACTTTTGTATCAAAAAGGAAGGCTGAGCCGCAGCCTGACTCAACCACGTTGCTGAATGCTGATTCCTCTTCATGCCTCAGTTTTGTTCGTCGGGACGCTGGTCTCTTTTCGTTTCCTCCCCCACCTCATTTGCTGTGCCACCACTCCCCCTTTCTCATACAACAGTTAATATTGAAGATCAATCTCATTTGTGCTCATGAAATACAAATACGATAGGCAGTTATCAGGGGAGAGCGTTCGCGGCAGTGTGGTGAATAAGCCCCATTGCCGCTTCACTGCTTCTTGTTCACACCCAACCCACCTCAGCAACACACGCAGTTTGAATCATCTCCATGCTATGAACGCTGACTGACTGTCTATCATCCTATCATCCCTCAAGTGAGTATATGCATTTTTTCAAGAATAGTTCTTCTCCCTGCTGCTGCTGCCTCTGACAGCAGGATGCGCACGTGAGTGTGTGTGTGTGTGTGTGATACAGAGAGAGAGAGAGAGAGAGAGAGAGAGAGAGAGAGAGAGAGAGAGAGAGAGAGAGAGACAAAAATAGACAAATGAATGCATGAACAGCACCATGGGAATATAAAAAGCTCATACAACAGAGCGGCACTTTTTTCACCCCAGCATACCACTTTGAAATGTTACAGCGTTGTTTCACTATTCCTCATCTCTGTTTCTCTTCCGTGACCAATTTATGCAATTATTATACGCGAAGAGCGAAATCGAACATCAAGTTACAGCAACATTTGAACATGCAACAACATGCACGCGTTCATCCATCTTCAAGCTCTTACTGCTGCACTGCACAAAAAAAAAAATCCATTAAATGTTAAAACTCTCTGTTGCTGCAAAGCCCATCTCTCGACATGATTCATAATTCATCCTTGCTATTTCCCCTCTCTGACTCTCGCTACTTCTCTTTCTCTCTCGCTCTCATCGGATTATGGCATGGTCGGGACTGGAGCAGCTGGAAGCACATAGCTGCTGTGCAAGTAGTATGTCTGTCCCTCAAGGGATACATATTACAACGTCAGGATTCAATGATAAGCGTTTCCTTATTCAACAGCAGGTTAGGCAAACAGGTGACGCAAAATTATACCCGCCCATGTCAAGGGAAACATTTGACATCGAAACTACCAACCTCGGCATGCGCTGAGACTAATGACAAGATCACCAAAATTAGCAACGGGAAATGAATGTTTAACTCCGGCCTTATGATGTACTTCAAGACGGAACAAGGAACAGAACAAGACGAAAGACTCAAAAGGCTTCACACGCGTTACCCTCTCCAGCATTCTGCAACTGCGGCATCTCGAAATGCAAATCTTTGAATCCGCCTGACGCACAGTAAATGTGTAATTCAGAGTCAATGAACCATTTATGAGCCTAGCATGCTCGTGCACACACGCAGGTCTGATGGCGCATACATAAATGCATGTGAGCAACACACACTCTGTTGTAATATCAGCATGTGGATCGAAATGTTGCACAAAGCTGAGGGCAATATGCCGCCATATGCGTAAAGCGGTTCGGGGCAGGCGCGGTTGTGCGCTTTTCTGGCTGCCCGGATTCTGCCGTAAACTTAAAACCGCCATTTATGCACCTTCACGCCAGATACTCGCCTAAAATGTTGGCATTCCCCTGCTGAATCCGACCTTGTGCATATTCTCCCGTCGACTGAAGCACTTTTTCTATTACGCGCTTCCTTGGCTGTCGTAAGTCAAGCGCACGAGGAAGATGAAACGCGGTTCAAGTTTGCATGCAGTTATAAAATACGCCACAGGTACTGATAACATTGTAAAACAGATGTAAATACATTTGATCGCTTTCTGAAAGTTGCCCTTGTCGTGGAGTTTTTTTTTTTTTTGGTATTTTCTGAGCGCAGTCTTAATGCAGTACGTCAATGATTGCACTAATTTACTGTCGGGCAGGCTCTCAAACCGCTGCGCATGGCTACACAGAGGGACAGAACGAAAAATATTTGATTGAGTTGATCAAAGAGGCGCTGTGAGTCGAGATTGCAACTTTTTAGTTGTGATGTTTATGGCAGAGAACGCAGTACATGTCGACATTTTACTCTAAAAAATATTCAGAGTAAATTTTATTCAAAGAAAGTGATTCATAGTCTTCCAAATGGTTAAAATCAACTTTCATTTGATGGAAACATAAGTTAACCCACGTTTTACACCGGCAAGAGCCTCGTGTAATCTGAGTGGAGAGATTTTGATCCATTCAAAAGATTTGCTCCCATTTTAGTGCACTGAAAAAAAAATGAAGTGATAATTTACAACAAAAAAAATCACTGCAAAATTTTTACAAGGACAGTTTTTGAGGAACATTTACGAGTAAGCGTAGTGTTAGTTTATTATTTTTTTTTTTATTTTTAGAACACTCGAGTTGAGGAATAAACCTGCAACCTTCAGTCAGTATATTGCTGCTCCCCTTCATGTTAAGGATATCATTAACTGATATCAGGCAGAGAACTCGTACCCCCAAAGAAAACCCAAACATTTGGGCTCTCCTTTTTGGGGACACCAGTGATTTACAAACTCACAGAACGAGTGGCAAGGCTCATGAAGGTTGTGGTTTAGACTTTGCTAGTAAAATGTGCTCAAAAACTCTCCTTGTGAAATGTACTTTTTTTTTTCCAAGTAAATCTTGCTCCCAATTTATAATATTTTACTCTCTCCCAAGTTTAAATTTGACTCTGTTTAGACTGGCTCCAATTCTAGTCTTTTTACAGTAAAATGTACTCTACGACATCAACTGTGTACATGCAAAACACAAGCTGTGAATATAATGTGTTGTTGATAACACAGTGGTTCAGTAAATGGATATGGATTTTTTTCAATGCACGTATATAAAAGTTCCACTGTCCTAACTCCTAACCCAACATTAAAGGGTTTGAAACAAAAGTGCAAGCAAAATGTCATCCCGTATGACTTCTTGTACTCCCTCAAGTGCTGCAGTAAGTGCATAGCATTTGTTAGGCGTGCTGTAGTCGTCATTTTGATGAACTGTGTTCGTTAAGTTTGTCTGCTTCGGGTATCCGTAGCAGAAAGTTGGGGGCGAAACACGGCAGCCTCCCATAGGGCACCCTATGATATAATTAGCCATTACTTCACCTACAATTACATTTAAAAATTATATTGATGTGATGCAACATTTTTTTTTAATATTATAGAAATTAAGAGTGGGTTTTTGAAATAATGAACAGTGAAAAAAAACCCAACAAATTTTTACACACTTTCTCTTTAAGTGTAAGAACTCATTTTGTACATTTTTTTGCCTCACAAAAACCAGCTCTCTTAATTAAAAAAAAAATTATTAAGGTACTAAGTTGAGCGTGCATATCCTTCCAAATCGACCAAAAATTATGAGGCCTACTCAGGTCGCAATATATTGATCCAACCATTCTCCAAGTCGCTTATCGTAGAGCAGTATAAAACCCAGTGCAAGTGCAATTTCAAGATGTCTGCCATCTCGTGCTGATCGGTTCAAACTATAATTGACCCCCGCATATTCGCAGTTCAACACAAACGTCTTCACGCATTTATTTCCTTTTTTTTTTCTTTTTCAAGTTTCGGATTATTACAAATTTTTTTTCCGGATTTTAACGCCCATTTCTCTTCCACGGGCTACCGGCATTTTCTTTATGCACTTTCCGAATAATGGTAAGTTTTTATTAGTGCTTAGAGCCAAGGCAACCTTCCAGCACAGAGGTTTAAAAGTGTGCTCATCGTTATTCAAATGACAAGGAGAATACAGTGAATAAATTGAAGGTGGTTGTCAAGGAGGACTCCAGCGGTTAATAGTGAAGCAGCAAAATCACAAAATCAGTGCAGGAATGGAGTCAGAAGCAAATATGCCGCATATGCAACCACACACCTTCTCATTGCCGTTTGTGTTTCATCTCACTGTACAACAAAGGCGAAAAAAAAGCATGTCGAATAAAATATGCAAAGTGCTATTTGTGTAAGCGTTGGGTCGAGTGAGTTAAGGTGGCCGCCATTCCTCATTCTGTAGTAGCTCACTTCTTTCAAGGTGAAGCAGCGAGCTGCTCAGAAGAAGTGGCATTACTGTCTCTCTGCACGGCCTATGTACGTATACACCGGTCCTGCTTGCAGCTTTTCTTTATGAGTCGTGTTCTCTTTTCTTGAGACAAATCTGCTAACATTTGTCCTTGTTCCGTTGAAGTTGCCCAAAAGTGCAGCCGCCCTCTCGCTTTCGCTCGACATTTGATCATCTTGTCCCTCTACACCTGCCACCGTATTTCACTCCTCCCTCACGTCGTTTTCCCGCTTCTCCAAGTCGTCTAATTTTCTCTCGTCTTTTTTTTTTTTTTTGCGTGTCTCCCAGGGGACAGGTGCACTGTGCACCATTGTCATGGCAACTGGAGCGGGAAGACAAGATGGAGGACTCATTGCTGCCTGGCCTCCTTTTTAAGGGGAGGAACTGGTGTGTGAAAACAACAGATGTTGTTGTTGTTGTTGTTTATGATTGTCATTTATATGGGTTGAACCCCAGAGCAGAGCTTCCAAGTTTGTTATTGTGTGTAAGTAGGTAATGTGTTGGTTCTTTTTTCTCCATGTTCTTAAAAATGATAACATCCATACACTGCGTACCTGATTAAGACAGTCAAGGTTGAGTTCACACATGGTCTTCATGACATCATTCAGCAAATGCTCAGGTGTAAGACAGCAGCCATTTTCAAATGCGCTCGTTTTGTTTCTGCGACCTTTCATCATGAGTAAGCACCTGAAAATTGTGTGGACCTCACGCTTAGTCAACCTTTTATTTAGACATCAGCTTCACAGCTCTGTCATTCCATCCATGCACCTGCTCCTGAACATTTTCATTCACAATGTATGGGTGAATAATTATTGATGTAGCGGGTAATATTTTAAATAAGTTGTAAATGACCCATTCCTCTTACCATTCCTCTTATTGTATTGTTGTATTTATGAAGCCACTTGTCATATGTTAACCAGTTCTTCAAAATAAATGTTTTTTTTTCTTTTTTTAAATCATTTTCAATTATGTCTTGACATGATGCTTTGTAATAGCCACATATGCAATAGCATCTGTATAAGACCATGAGCCACTGGTATAATAAAATGCCAAATTTGTATTTTTCTGTTTTTTATTTCTGTTGTTGATTGTATTTCCTCGGTGGGCAGTTGGCTATGTGCTTGGAAAGCTTTTAGATTTGTTCAAGCCACTCTCACACCCTCCTCACCGCCTCTCTCCTGAAACTTGATGCTCGCCCTTCGTATTTATTTCACCTCTTATCGGCCTAACCTCGCCCTTCTTAGCACCTTTTCCTGTTGCCATGCGCTATCTACTAATCATATTTCTCGCATCTACAACCGAGAATAGCATTAATGTTTTTTGGGTTTTTTGGACAATTGTCCATTACAATTTAATAACTAAAAATGTACTTTGTGTGCATTTTTTTATTGCACATTTTGGCTTTGCCGATCTACCAAAAACAAAACAAAAACAAAACAAAACAAAAAAACACCTTACAATGCCAATGGGGGATCAGTGTAATACATGTGATGCATACACTAATGAAGAGTTTCTCAACCACTGTAAGTGACTCAGTAAGCTGCAGTGATACTGGATGTTTTTTTTTGCGTGGAGAGGATAAATAACAGATGCCTGTGATTGTGAATATTGTTATATTGTCTGTCCACACGCATTGTTGCAAAACTTTAGTTCAAACATCTTTGCACAAACTGTTATAACTAGAAAAGATATAAGTTTGGGTCCCTTAACATTTACAATCAAGATATGAATAACATGCAGAACGTTTGACAGTTTTACTTTGCCACTTTAATATGTCCATTCGTATTTGTTTCACTTTATCACATATTGGCAAAAATCAGCCGTATTTTTTTTCAGGGGGCGGTTGGGGTGGGGGGTGAATGAATGTCATCACCTTTGTAAAGTTTGTGTTGTAATGTGTTAATCTTGATTAATTCAATTGCCTGACCAATTAATTGGTTGGTCCTGAGCTATAATGCTCCTTTATAGATGCTATTCATCAGCCTGTCTCCAGTGCTTGCCATTATGGTTTGGCATTAAGCGAGTGCATTTTCGGTAAAAGGTTATGAGGTGGTTTAAAACATATAATGTTTCGGTCTCTTTGTTTTATGCTTAGTTTGCCAGATTGCTTTTGGAAGAATTGTTCACAGTTTGCCAAACTGTTGCTTGTTGTGAAATGAGTTGCAATGAGAGCAACGTACCTCATATCTCAAATTCTTGCTCACAAGTCAAAGTAAAAAAACAAAATCCTAACAGCTTGAGCCAAAAATCTCCTGAGTCTGCTCATTTGGATCTGAAGACACAACTGCGTACAAATCCATTTTTCATTTGACCATGAACAGCTTCATTTATCAATATTTGGAACACACTAGGCCCTTTTGCGTGCTCCTGTCTCTCATCAGTCCGCCACTCATCTGGAAATGCAGTAATGACACTGCAGTGTCAAACTGAAGAAAGACGACTTGTAGCCTGGATCGGTGACAGAGTCACCCTCCCTCCTTTCTGTGCACCTCCATTTGTTTTTTTGGTCATATCAGGCAGCGTCCTCTTTCTTTCTCTCTCTCTCTCTCACACACACACACACACACACACACACACACACACACACACACACACACACACACACACACACACACACACACACACACATAGGACATGCTGGCCCGTAATGATGTTGACATTTAACACAATGTAGATCTGTTATTGCAGCAGCAGTACACAAGTTCAACTCATTAGAGGGCATAATTAATGTGCCAAACCTACCAGTAATTGGGATCCAGGTTATGATGTTTAACGATGGGGACTGAACATAAAGGATGGACTCTGTGTGTCCAGTGACTACGTTACCACTGGGAAACTTATTCTGCATTTAATATTTCATTGAGATAGAGAAAGAAAAAAAACAATGCCATTTTCTGTGTGTGACTTCAGGGAGCAAGTCCTGAATGCTTTAGAATGCTCTTAAAGTATCCATCCATCCATCCATCCATCCATCCATTCATCCATCCATCCATTTTCAAATCCGCATTTTCCTTACGAGATTCACGGGCGTGCTGGAGCCGATCCCAGCAGACTTTGGGCAGTAGGCGGGGACACACTGAACTGCGTGCCAGCCAATTTCTTACAGTATACACTAATAAAAATTACACAAATAAATGCCCAACCGTGAAATAATTAAGCACTTTTTGACAGAGATTAATGAAACATTTTACACTGAACGTACCGATAATGTTGCTTTCGGTGAATACAGCATTACATTTATAAAGTGATCACGTCTAGAATTAGAGGGAATTGAAAGATCAGAGCATGGGCAAACAAGCATCCTCCTGTCCACTCCCAACCTTGCAACAAAATATTGTGTGTGTGCGTGAGAGAGAGAATGAGAGAGAGAGAGACACACACACACACACACACACACACCACACAATGAAGCACGCATCGCTGACAGTCTTTGGGGTTCAGTTCAAGAGCATCTGCGTTCACAACTACTTTCTACTTCTGTAGAAGGCCCCACCTTCATGTGCTTTTTCCGTTGTGTGCCCAGAGCCAATCTCCCACTTCATCCCACGTTCATTGATTCATCGAATCCAATCGCGTCGTCACCACTTCTGCTTCCACGCCACGCACTTTTTCTTTTTCTGCTTTCTCACTCAGCTTTTTATTCGAGCCACCCTGTCCGCTCCTCACCAGAAAACACTTAAAATGTGCTTAGTCACACATCATTTCGTTTCAGAATACAGTGAGCCCCACCACTACTACATCACCAATGTCGCACATTTTGAAGTGATGGCTTTGAATGGGTTTTTAGAGTCTACATGCGAGTCAGAATTTAGAGTTGGGTGCCTCCAGCGTTGTACCACTTTGTGCTGCAACAGGCCGGGCAGCACTGTGATCTACCGAATGACATGCATTGTAATGAAGAGCAAGAAGACGAGACAGAAAAGGTCCCCCAACTAAACCCATGTGCTCATTATTTTACCCACAGAACAGAGAGCATAAACCGTGTGCCTGTGAGTTGTTGCTGCATTATGTGTGTTACAAAAGCATGTGTTTGAATTTTTAAATTACCGTAGCAACTAGGCTAATTTCCATTCTGCATGTTTAAAAATGTGCTTTGATAAGTTCAACTGTGTTTTATAAAGCGTTTGGGTGATTTTATGATGATGATTATTATTATTTTGTTGTGCTCTCTCTCTCTCTCTATTGCAGATGTTCACCACATGGGTGGGTCAGGGACATCTTCACTGGGATAAACAAGGGTTCACTGTATAGCAATAATGTGATACGATGAGGCTTTACATACCTCTTTGCACCAGCATTGTGACTTCACTCCCTCGTGGGCATTTGCTCAGCAGGTCCACCACCTGGTTGTGGCTCATGTTCTGGACATTTCTTTTGTTAACCTCCATCAGGATGTCCCCCTCCTTGAGGCCCCGGCAGCGTGGGTAGTCCACGATCTGCTTGACCCGCTGCCCGCCTCCAGTCAGGCTGTCTGCGATGGTGAACCCAAATCCTTTGTCTCCCTTCTCCATGTGGATGGTGATGAGCTCGGGCTGGGTGACGATCGATGAGGCCAGGGTGACCACGTCGCTGGTGTAGCCGAGCAGGTTGTTGGACAAAGCCTCAGCGGACGGGCTGTGCGCCCGCGGCTCTCTCTGACCGTTGAGCGGTCCACTTGGGTTGGAAGGCGAGTCAAAGGTTTCCTGTCCATTGACGATGATGGGCTCCTTGTCCAAGATGGCCACCGAGGTGACCAGACTGGTGTTGGGGTCATCTGGGTCAAAGGGCAACGGGTAGCCACGGCACAAGGCCAAGTCCACCATGGAGCCAATAGGGATGGATTGGAAGATCTTCACCACCTGAGCGTGGGTGTAACCCAGCACGATTGTGTCGTTCACACTGACGATGACATCACCTGCGTCACAACGATTAAATGTTGCAGGAGGCAAATTATATGACTATGTGCCACCTTGGTTATTACAACTCTGTTTAGAGAAACTGCTTATGGGGGCGACTGTCACTCAAATTCCCCCCAAAAATGTTTCGCTCTTCAATTTGAAACAAAAGTGGTTCAGTGCACTGTAGTCCGATCTACACACAAAAAAGTCACTTTTCTATACTCGTCTATTAACTTTAAGCACTGTTACATATTACCTTTCAAGTGCCCTTATCAAGTAATTCATGTGATATTTAGCCGTTCTTGAGATGGGGACATTTTGATGGGACATGAGAGGCTCAAGTACTGTACTTGAGAGAGCAGTTGATCTTGGAAAAGAAGACAGTGTCTCCTACTGATGCCAAACGTGTACTGCACCTGTCTCCATCTTGCCATCCACGGCTGCAGGTCCGTCCAACACCAGACTTTTGATCTGTAAGAACTCATCTGGCTCATCACCTCCGACCACAGTGAAGCCGAAGCCGCGACGGCTCTTCTTCAGCTTTGTGTTAATGAACGTTCCTTTTAGCTCTGCGGGGTTTCTGGTGAAGAACGGCTTCCCTCCTGCACAGTGGTGCAGAAAAAAACATGTCAAATCTGCATTTCAGATTTTTCGCTCGAGTGGTACTAGTCATTGATCAAACACTGACGAAACTGTACACCACAAAAAACAAAACAAAACTGCAATGCAGATGTAGATCATGTGAAAGCTAAATACAAAACACCATGCCACATGATAAGATAGGGAAACTGGACATTTACTTTTGGCTCCTGTGGGGACCGGAGGTAGTGTTGGTGGGACTTGAGGGTCCCTGTAGGTCTCGAGGTGGTTTGGAACGTAGTTTACCAGTGGCGTTGCAGCTGAAGAGTGCTCTTCTATCCACTCTATCGAGACAAACCTTTCAGGTCAGTCCCCACATATGCATCTCAAAGTTGTATTTCCATGGCACATCTCTCTCTCTCAAGATTTTATTTTTTATATATATATATATATATATATATATATATATATATATATATATATATATATATATATATATATATATATATATATATATATAT
Organism: Hippocampus mohnikei; assembly: GCA_026261675.1. NCBI lineage: Eukaryota > Metazoa > Chordata > Actinopteri > Syngnathiformes > Syngnathidae > Hippocampus > Hippocampus mohnikei. The sequence continues at coordinate 21,687,609 of JAKGUB010000284.1, forward strand.
ATATATATATATATACATACACACACACACACACACACACACACACACACACACACACACACACACACACACACACACACACACACACACAGACGCTCCCCAGGTTACGAACGAGTTACGTTCCGGACGATTGTTCATAAGGTGAATTCGTTCGTAAGTTGCTTCAGTGCTATATTTTGTCTGGAATGTATGTTTAAGACTTATATTGACATCCATATAACGGGGAGAGAGCTTTTCGTCACGTTCTTCAGGGCTCGAGGGTTAGCTGCCCGATAAACTAGCAGCGGCTTCAGCGGGGGAGAGTAGACGACCGGTCGTCGACCGGCTAGCCAGACGCCTCCCCGCCCGTTCCACCGTCACACGCCCGCCCCCCACGCCTCTCCCCGCGGCCGCCTTCGAACGTCGCCTCCGCCGTCCTCCTCCGCCCCATTTGGCACTCGGAAAAAGGCGCGCAATACAAAATCTAACTTTTTTTTTTTTTTCGACAGACCCGTGAAAATGTTCGTATGTACCGTTTGTTTGTAACTCGGATGTTCGTAACTCGGGGAGTGTCTGTATATATATATATATACAGTATTTAAGATATCTATGAAAGCAGGATAAAGTACACCCACAAGACCATTTATCTGTCGCTCCAACACAACGACTGATAATGATCACTTTTGATTGACACAATCAATCATTTCAACAAAATGCAGCCATGAACATGCATTGTTTATTATGTGCACTATTATATGATTACACTGGTGAACAAAACATTTTTTTGAATCAGAGATGCAAATACATTTTTGAGAGGATTTCTTTCTGCGCTGATTCTTTGTCTGGCCACATCAGGTTTTCATAATACTAAGTACATAATATGTAACATATTTTGAAATATTTATGAATTAAGGGTTAGGTTCAGCAACAGAAACGTCGGAAGTATTAATTACAACGCAAAAAAAAAATCTGTATTGCGCAAGTTTTTAATTGATCAACCTTAAAAACAAAGCATGAAAATATCTGAAGAACCTGACGTGCAAGAAAAAAAAATGTCATCAAAAATACGTTTACGGACACACAAAGCCATCTCTGATTTTGCTGTTGATATCATTTGGATATAATTTCCACCCTATGGCCCAGCTCACGTGGCTCAATAGGGAAGTAAAATATATGTAATCTCTCGATATGGTGAATTGCAACACTACAATGACAATAAGCATTGTTAAATGTCTACAGTTGATCTTTCCCACTTTTAATCTAAAGTGAGCATTATTTTCTTGACAGAGGACTCTCTTTCGATTTCCATTTGCACCAAATCCTGTGGTTTGTGAGGGTAAATATTGAGCATATCATCTGTTAGTTTTTATGTTCTCTTGAAACAAACATTCAGCATGGAACAAAGTTATATTATGATAATGGCGCAAATCAATGTTTAAATTGTCAAGATGGTCGAAAGCAAGAACCAACTTTTTCATGGTAAAGCAAATGGAAAACAACGTACAACCGATGCGTATTTCCATCACTAAAATAAAAACTGCATCGAGCAGCACCAAGGTTTGGGATGGCTGGAATTGAATTAATAAACATGTCCAATACATTTGACTGATTTGGCAAGCAACATACAACAAATCGAGAGTTTAGCACCCAAACTCCGGTGAGCAGTGAACGTTGAAGAAACATCAAGAAGGAAAGAAAGAAAGAAAGGAAGAAAGAAAGAAAGAAAAAATGGGCAGGAAACCAACCTTGAATGTACCGCTCACCTTCTGGAGGCTGCGGCTGCTGCTGCTGTTCCTGCAGGATTTTGCGACGCCGCGCCTCCACCACTGGGTTCTCGTACTGGGTCTTCCTGTTTATATGACTGACACCGAGGGGAGGAAATGCTCATTGGATTTGACAGGGCTCCAGTTTAAATGCGTTGTAAACTGTATTTGTGAGAGGGGACAGCTTGATTTCCTTTGGCGCCGCAAGGTGATGTGCCAACAAGGTGATTTACTTACTCGACATAGTAAATTCCATACACTGGGTCATCTATCCTCTCCCATCCTGGCGGCAGCTCTGAAATAAAGGAGAGCGTAAAACATTGAACAACAATCAGCGAGCGGTGAACTAGCGTGGCATCAAATCAGCACATTGACAGCCACACGACAAATTGATTTGTGGGACTAATTCCTGTTGGAATAATATTTAGCGACAACCATTTGTGCAGCGATGCCACAAGGCATCATAAATAAACAATCAGACTACTTATCAGCGCCATCATAAACACTGGGTACTGTACTGTAACATTTGTGTCGCGGATTGTCTGCTGACGGGGTAGTATGTCAGTCAACAATACACTACGTATTTTGCCTGTTTGAGTACAAAGGATGTATTTGTGAATTTGTTGTTGACAGAAACATTTGTTGAACGGGCAGCACGTGCCCCCTTTACTGATGCTGGGTCGTGCAGATGAGCTACAGTATTTTCCAGTCTGCCAGAGGTACACACATGCGTCCATGTGTCATCCTTAGGAAGCCATGACAGAGCAGGAGGAACATGAGTGACCCCATCTGAATGTGTCAAAAGTTAAGCGCATTCATTCAGGCTTAGAGAATTTCATTTTGCATTTGGTTATTTTAGATGTTTTTTTTGTTTTTGTTTTTATGACTGCTACCCCTCTCTCCATGCACCATTCTCTTGAGCCAAAACTCGTGTTTGTGTTTATGTCAAATCTTGGCAATAAACCCGCTTCTGGTGACCAGGATGGTAAAACAGAGACATCCTACCGAGATCACTCTCCAGGTCCTCCGTATGTATCCCCTCTTCTCCAAGGTGAAAGCAGAATGAAACAAAGAAAAAAAAACATGAAGAAACAGAAAAAGGGATGGGGAGTAGAGGAGAATCGGGTGGGGGAAGGAAGGAATAAAGAATGATAAGAATGACATGAAAAATGGGGAAGAAGAGACCCCTTAGAAAGTCACAGCAAAACAGGAGCTGGCATTACCTAAAAATGTCACCTACAGTAGAAGTACGCTACTTTACCACTCGGTGGTGCAATTTCCCGATGTGTGTTATTTTGTAAACATGACTCATCAGCGGCCTCTTGGACCCTGTGTTCTCGCCAACTTCCAATTTTCTTCCCAGATAGCCGGACAATATTTCACACTGCTCAAGTGGTACGGACGCTAAATTCTGTGGCAGCTTACCATCATCATCGCACTCCTCCAGAGGCCTGGAGGCTTTGTCTCGACACCGGGGATCCAACCATGATGTGGTCTTTGTGTTGTGGCTGAAAGAACACAAAGAACAACGAAAACATGTTCAAAGGATCCTCTTTGCAAAAACACATGTCAAAATCAACTTAAATGTGAAAGACATTTGCATATTTATCAAGGAATGCAGGCCTCTGCTGCACAGACAAATACGAATAACAGAGCGACACGGGCAAGATAGAGATTCAGTAATCAAACCCTGGATTTTTTTCCCCTTCCCTTCAATGTAAAAAGAAACAATAGTGATTTGAAAAATGAACATACAAGCTCTTTAAATGCACAGCCATGTCCTGGTGGTGTGCCTTTGTTGTGCTGCAGAGAGGACAAAGAGGTGGAGGTAATCAGGTGATCGGGGTTTGATCTCCTTTCGAGATTGGCGCATGCAGGGATTAACGGGATGGCCGGGCGGGCGTTAAAGCCACATCATTGGGGTGCAAGACATGCGACGGGGGTCAAATGCAGTGACAACTTTGTGAGCTGTGTTGACTATATCAGTTCGAGCAAAGAGTGATTTCATGCTGTTGAAATGGGAGCTCTTTCAGGCTTGAACACATACTCTATAAAGTAAAGTTCTCCATTCTCAGTGTAGGCCATCTCCCAGTTTTCGGGCAGCGGTCCCAACGTGTCTTCCGGGGAGACCTGCGGCTCTGCCAGGGTCTGCTGCCCGCTGTCCGCTGTGGAGATGGCCGCATTGTTCAGACCACAGGAAGGAGCGTTGTCACGCGCGGGGTACGGCCGGAGGATACCGCCGCGGCTCTCATCCTGGTCGCTAGGGTTACCTGCGCACAACAAAGGAGAGGGGAAGAGACTACGCACTAAGGATCCTGGGTAACAAAACAGGCAAGACAAGGAACAACATGGAAGAACAAAAGACAGTTTATATCTCACACAAGCCAGAGAAGAACAGTGGAAATAAGCAAGCCATTGTCATGCAACCTCACACCTTTACCCTCGTTGATGCACGTTGACAAAAAAAAACCCCAAAAAAAACCCGGTGTGTTGAAGTTACTCAATTTTAGTTGCATTTTTGGTGGCGTCAAATAAAAGCATCTGGATCCAGATACATTAGATACAGTTTTTATAACAGCGACTTAAAATGTATCTCAATCCAGATGGTTCTATTGTTTTCAGCCTGTTGACAAAATAAAATGGAGTAAATTCAACATCTTTTTTTCACTGTACTGAAAAGAGGCTGGACAGGAATATGTTCAATTTCCCACCGAGGGTCTTTTCTCTACTCTGTTTTGGATCACCACCTTCTCATTTTCTCATTATCCATAAATTAGCTTTCTCGGCCATTGCCCCCCTCATTTCCCAGCTCTGGCCCAGCTAGTCCTAGACCACTTCTGTGCTCCTTTCCGGCCTGATCAAAATGCTAATTCAACATTCTGGCAGCCTGGGAAGTGGACACAAGAAGGGCACACATCCACACTGTTAAGAGGGGTGGGAAAAGAGTCACAAAGCAGCAAAGAGCTTCACAGAAACTGGAACTGATGGGTGCAATTTATTTGAAATGTCTTCTTTTTAAATCCCTGTAAAGTGAATACGATCATATTTTCAGAATTTGACACATCACAGAGAGGAGGGTTGTTAACAACCTTGCCAAATTGTAATGATGAAAAAAATCATAATAATAATTAGCAAGTATATATCTCGGCGGCAGTGGTTAGCACATTGACTTCACAGTGCTGAGGTACCGGGTTCAATTCCAGCTCCGGCCTCCCTGTGTGGAGTTTGCATGTTCTCCCCTGGCCTGCGTGGGTTTTCTCCGGGCACTCCGGTTTCCTCCCACATTCCAAAAAACATGCATGGCAGGCTGATTGAACACTCCAAATTGTCCCTAGGTGTGAATGTGAGCGTGGATGGTTGTTCGTCTCTGTGTGCCCTGCGATTGGCTGGCAACCAATTCAGGGTGTCCCCCGCCTACTGCCCGAAGACAGCTGGGATAGGCTCCAGCACCCCCCCGCGACCCTTGTGAGGATAAGAGGATCGGAAAATGAATGAATGAATGTATAGATTTTTTTAAATCAAGCCATTGTTCTCACTCTCAAATGCTTTGGGTACGTCTGCTGAATGCACGCTAATAAACAGCTTCTTAATGCCCATGTATACTGTCCATACATATTTGTATTTCTGCTAAAAGCCTCCGTCCGGTGGCTGGAGTACATCCCACCGTCCCGTCATTGGGCATTCCACGCCACAGCAAAATTTGAAAGCCACCACCTACGAGCTTCAGGGGCTTCTTTCAGAGTCACCAGACCACTTTAATATTAAATAACAAAATTCAGCTGTAAATTTGGTCATCCAAAAACAAACAAACAAACAAACCAAAAAAAAAAAAAAAAAAAAATACATACATACATACATACATACATACATACATACATACATATATATATATATATATATATATATATATATATATATATATATATATATATATATATATATATATATATATATATATATCAGCAGCCATTCCAATTTCAAAATTGCATTCTATCACATTCAAACGTATGATTCAAAACCTGACAAATCTCGCTCCCCTCCTTACAGGCAGATGGCAGTGTTTGGAGGGTTGTGAGTAGAGAACTCAGCCGGACAAAGACATGATGTAACCACTCGACATGGGAGCTCAAAGTACCACATCATCTCCCTCCCATTATGTCGCTGATCTCGGACACACACTTCTCATACGCACATACTCTTCTTGCGGGCGGAGAAGACAGACAGACAGAGAGAGAACGAGACATTGAGGAAGGAAATGCACTGTGCTGCTCTCACCTGTGAAAGTGTTGTTCATTTCCGAGGCCTGGTCGTCATCATCGTCGTCAGCAGGCACTACTCGGACGCTTTGCATGTCATTGTAGGACTTGGTGCGCTTGGGGGTGGACTGCTGGGAACCTACATCGCCGAGAATCACTGTCCCAATGACGGGCTGCCTTGGCGGCTTGGGGGTCCCATAATAGTTACCTAGGCAACAAGGAGGACATTAGTATGCTTGAGAGGCAGAAGGAGAAAGACTCAAGAACAGACACTAGGTGCATGTTAAAAAAACAAAACTTTCAGAACATCTATGAGTCGATTACTACCGCAGCTGGCATGTGGCTCAGTTGTAGTTTTAGCATTAGCCTGGCTTGCTTTATTTAAAACAGACTTTTGCGAGATTGATATCGTTTGTATAAAAGTGAGCTCCAATACAGCGGACTCAATATGTTCTCTATTGTCATCCTGGTAACCAGTGAAAAGGGTAGCTGATTTATTGCAACAACACCATTTTTGAGTCATCTTGTCAGGCATAAAGTTTGGATAATTGAATCTAATGAAAACCCACAGGGATAATACTGGACCTTCACAGGAAAATCATTGCATAATGTTTTAAAGCCGTCACTGAAATGAAAGGGTAAATGTCAATCAGACCTCGGCACCTGTCGTCGGGTGTTTCTCTAACTGTCTCCAGGTTTGAAGGGTGCCTTCTCCGGTGGCATGATGCAATGCCTTCCACAGATGGATTTATTTAGATCAAGGCTCAACAAGGCCCCTTCAGAAAAGTTAAGTGTGTTGCTATTAGCCATTCTTCGGTCTTTTGTGCCAGTATCCTGAGCGATGACCTGTGATTGAGACCTAGATAAGATTTCATAGTACCCTGCACCGATTCCAACACCCCGTGCCAGATGAAGCAAAGACTCCCAAGAACATAACTGAGCCTCCGCCATGTTTCGCAATTGGGACAGTTTTCTCTTATCTTCACTCGGAGCATTTGGAATTTTACAAATGTTCATTGTGACAAATTTCTGTCTCGCTTTTTTTATGACTTGATTGACCGTCTCTTAGGGTGTGCATCTCTCCACAAAAGATGATTCGATACGGTTTTTGACACGTAGGGTGCGAAATGATTCAAAAACGGTTTGATTTGATCAATAGATGGATAGCTGGATCGATCTCCATCAGTTTGCCGGTCACAGACTCCTGCGGACAGGTTTGAGACATTGTCTGTGTGAAAGAGAGAAATGTGCCAAAATGCCAACAGAGTCGCAGACTGCTGCCAAGCAGATTAGTGTTGTAACATTCTCTCCCAGGCCTACAAACACCCAATCACAAAGCCTTCCCCAAAGACACACACTTACTTCCTTACACACACACACACACACACACACACACACACACACAGACACACACACCTCTCCACGTGTCACGTTTATACAGGTTTGTGTAAGTCTGAGATTTAGAGCATGGGAAAACACAGTCCTCATATGATGACGGGCAGATGTAGCGTGAGCCTGGTCCGGCAATCATGTCCAATCAAAATCAACTGTACAATCTGATGGCCCACCTGCATGTCGGGAACATTCAGTTGGATTATTGTTATGCTCTTTTTTTTTTTTTAACCACGATGAATCAGAACACAATGTTGCACACAGAATATCCGTCTTCATCGTTATCACAGTCATCCTCACCCTCATATGTCCCAATTTCAAGCAGTGTACCAGTCTCTTCAAGTTCTAGGAAGTCATCCACTGACAGGAAGTTGTAATCCACCCCTGGCACCTCTCCGTCTCGGGGGGCGCGTGTGGTACCTGAAGAGGAGTAAACAAAATTATGTTTGGCAGGTGAGAATAAATTACTGTACAACAATTTAAGTCGGGGGGGAAAGAGATGGGGGTTGAAGGTAAAAGGGGATTTGCAGCGAATGTTCAATAACCGTATATTGCTACTAAAAGCTAGTGCATCAGAGACAGCACACAGGAAATGAATGAGTGTTGGGGAAAAATGCTTGGCTCACAGCATCACTGGAAATGGCAGCCTGCTCAATCAGACAATAAAATAACGATGGCATCCTAATTTTGTTTTACGCGGGCCATTTCTAATTGGTGAGCCGAGAATTTGCGATTACACCAGCAGGTTTTAGATTCTTTTCATGATATGACTTTCATACTGTATGAAGGTTTTCAGCGTGACCTACGAAAGCCCAAGACACGTTCATTATAAAAGTTGAAATTAAGTTAGTACAGTGGTGCCTTGATATTTTGTTATTCTTTGACCACACTTGCGACTCAAAACCCTCATCTCGAGTCATCTACCCCCAATGAAATGGATGTAAATGGCATTAATTTGTTTCAGCCTACCCCCCCAAAACAAGAATGAATGTGTTTGAAAAGAAAATTGTACTCTTTAATCCAGCAGTTAATAAATACATGCAGTAATTATATAATTAAATAGGATAGTAAGAATTAAACCATTTCTGCCATTTTTTACTTCATTTCAATGGACATTGTGCTGCATCCTTCTTGTGTGTGAGCCTTCGCCACTTGAGTGCACTATTATACAGACATACGGAAATGCAAAAGCTGCAATCATTTTAGTAGTTCTTCACAGAAAATGAAGAATATATATAAGCCTGTGAGTATTGTTATGTTATCCGTGTATATGTGATGCTCCTCCATTTATGTTGATTCAAATATCCACTGCTGAAATAGTTCTGACACTGTGATACTAGTGCGGTTAGCATCGTTTGTTAGCATTAAGCTAAATGCTACGCTGTCGTTTTAACGACACAACATAATTTGGAATTCAACTGGGAGTGGATTTAAAGGGCGTGAAGCATCTTTTCTGAAGAGCTGTTTCCTATCTGCCAAACCGCGCCTTTGGCGAAGTGGGTTCAGTCCACTGCCACCATACAGCGCTCAGATTTTTTTGCTCTTAAGTCTATGACAAAAATCATCCGAATGAAATTGGATGGCAGGCCAGGTGACCGATTGAATCTTGCATTCATGTTTCATGTTTGGACGTGCATGTAAATATTATGTATGCCAATGACATCTCATTCTCACAAGTGGTAGGAAGGTTTGACTTGATTCTGTCTCCTCTGCATTGAACCAAATTCAAAAAGTCTCCCGACCACTTAGACAGCATCAATGCATTCTATGTGGGATTAGCAAAAAAATCACGTTTGACACACGACCCAAGTTTTAACCTCACCAATGTACACAAGGAGATGCTTCTACACCTAGCAGGTTTTTCCCTGATTGGCTTTTTTACCTGAAAATCCAACGTTAAATTGAAGCCATTTAGCTGACAAGACAGAGAACCACAAAACAAATCCCTCACGTGAAACATGAAGGCTCATCTATCCGCTTTGCATTCACCTCAGTGGCGGGAGATGAAAGTGAAGTTGTCTGGGAGTTTGACTGGTAGGACTGGGTGGTCCCATAGTGGGAGATGCTTCACAGGCTCGGCAAGCTCTAATGAAGCCGTCTGCCGAGGCGGGGGTGGAGCTGTTATTTCAGGCTATTCCCCAAAGTGGAGGGCTCGAATGAGATGAAGAATTCTGGTGTGCTCATGTTGTTGAATATTGACAACCACAAACCTCCAGGCTTTCTCACTCTATTACATCAGCATATAATTAGCAAGCAACTGTTGTCTAACTTGTACTTGTGATGTGATGTCTTTCCACTTTTTTGTTTTAAGGAGCCATATTCCGTGGTGCACTGCTATTCGTGGCATTGACGTCCATTATAAATGCATTGAGGAAAAACAAAAAGCTTAGCACGCTAAGCTGCAAGTTAATTACCCCGTAATTGTATGATACTTTTTTCCACTTAAATCACCGTTTAGGCCCCTTTTCCAGCTGCAGAATACAGATCTAAAGCATATTGTTGTCACTACAATGCTTCACTGGAGGTATGGTGTTCTCTTAGTGATGAACAGTGTTGTGTTTGCACCCAACATATCTTTTGGAATTATGGCAAAAGGTTCAACGTTGTGTGGTTGGGCGTTGCGCATAGACAGCTGTAGCTTTTGCAGCATCTGACATAGAGAGACTGTGACATGACTGAAGTGAAGTAAAGTGCCTTAGCTTCTTGGGCCTTCTGTGAATTAACGCTAATTCCAATCAAATCCAAATAATCCATCATTTCTTAGCAGCCATAAAAAAAAAAAAAATACAAACCATAGCCTGTTTTTTTTTCCCAAGTTCAGCTGTTCTTGTCTAATTCCTTGGATCGCTTACTGAGCTCAGTTGATGCATAGCTGCAACACTTGACAGCTCTTTGTGTACTGTATTATGCCCAAGCAACACTGTTCACCCTAATAGAATCACCAGAAAGGCAGTTGAACCGTACGGTCACAAAACAACTGTAAATTATAATTCAATTACGCAACCAATTGAGGTGAAACCAAAATTTTAAACCTTTGCATGATACATCGTGAAACATCATGGTGTATTCAAGTGCTTGACCACATCTGAAAAAAGCTGCAGTGACTGAGAAGATTTTAGTATGTTTGCAGGAGAGAAAATTCTGACAAGGAAAAAAAGAAATTGATTTAATAGTTGTCATAAACATTGACTGTGTGTTCCAGGGAACAAGAACACTTTCAGAACGAAATCATAAATGAGTCTTCAGTCACGTTGATGCATTTGAGTGATATAGTAATTCCTGGTTTTATTTGCACACAACAAGGTTGCTTGTGCTCTCAATGTCAGGGGCTGAGCGACATGGGGGCCAGGGGCAGCCAATACCATTTTCACATGGACATAGCATTCTTGGACTTATACCTTCTTGGACGTTATTGATATTATATACATATTTGAAGAAAAAAAAGATCAAAATGCAAATGTTAAAAGACTATATTAAGTAAAGAACAATCAATTTTTACATCCATCCATCCATCCATTTTCCAATCCACTTACCCTCATGAGGCTCACAGGGGTGCTGGAGCGTATCCCAGCCGTCTTTGGGCAGTAGGTGGGGGACACTCAGAACTGGTTGCCAGCCAATTGCAATTGATTTCTTTTTCTTTTTTTTTTTTTTTTTTTTACAGTCAGCATCACTCAAAATCATATCTTTCACACCACAGCAAGCGAACAACATGGCTGAGAATTCATTGTTTATCATATTTTCTAGGGTCAGGGTGTCATGAGATCACATGTACACACAGACCAATCTTGCCCAATACACTCGAAACACATGCAGAAAAAAAAGTAAAAAGCACAATTTAAAATTGTGAAGAATTAAGAGAAGCTTGTGCCAACTTTTTAACTAGAGTTTTAGATATGATTTGAATGAATGAGCCATTGATTGAAGTATGCAAAATTGGGTCACTGTCGATGACAATCAGTCACTCTGATTGGCTGTGAGCTAACAAATCAGCGCATGAGGTAGAAATAACCTCCGACTGTTTTCCTTTCACATCGAAGATATCGGATTATTTAACAGCGACCTGCCAGGCTTCTCATTCGCTCTCCCCCATGTGGGTTATTTCTGTCTTGTCTATGTTCTTCTGAACGGGTACTTTTTATGTCATGAAACCCTGACTGTGCATGGTATGATAAAGATTGACGGACGCACGCATGCACGGCCACTCCTCACTGAGGTGTTGCAGCACAATGGCCACCCCTGTAAAAAATTGCTAGCAACTCCCGCTCAATATGTTACACACTGCTTGCATTTTGAAACGCCACCAAACCCAGCTGAGAGTCATCATCAAAAATAGGTTTAGTTTTATAACTTGGCAATTTTCTGTAATGTTGTTATTTTTATTGGCTTGTTCCATGGGATGAACATCATGAAAATAAGGCAAGACATGACAACACAGACTGTTACTTCAGTGTGGCTTTAGAACTGGAGCACTGCCTCCTTAACACTAAGGCGTAGAAAAAAAAGTAGTGTGTTTCCAGTAACCCGACTGACCGAGAATTTCTACCTCGAAAAAAAACTTAACGGTCGGCATTTTTTTTCAAACCTTCTACATTTTTGTGTAATAATAATCGTACATTTCATTTATACGCGCCTTTCAAAACACTCAAGGACGCTTTACAATCAAAACAAGAACAATAAAACCACAGACAAAATTATAAATAATAAAAGGAAGATGAATTTAGAGCGTTTACATTGGTGCAAACTCTCGCGATATTCACGTTGAGCATGCGCCGTCGTTTGCCCTGTCGTCTGTCAACAACATTGAATCATGGCGGCGGCCACGATCTACGACAACAGTTTAAACCGCGTTTCGTGTGTTGCAGTCGCATGCTCGCACCATAATATGAAGAAAATAGCATCCACTGCTGTATCTTGAAAGGCGCTTATAAATAAAATGTATTATTATTATTATTATTATCGAAAAGATTCAACGAGGCGACGGCGGTGGCGCCGTTCGAAGTCGGCCGCGGGGAGAGGCGGGGGGCGGGCGTGACGGTGGGACGGGCGGGGTGGTGGTACGGCGCGCCGTCGTTGGTCGGTCGCTGGTCGGTCGTCTAGTCTACCCCACCACGAACACCCAGCGCCGCCCCGCGGCCCGACCTCGCGAGGCCGGGCGGCGGCGGCGCACCCCGCCTCCCGAGCCCGGAGCGAGCGAAACCCAAATTGGTAGCGGCGGCGCCGCCGCGAGCGGCGGACGACGGCGGCGGAGGCGTCGCGGGGAGGTGGACGGTGTCAGGCGCTGGTCGGTCGGTGCGCTCGCGCCACCTCCGCCCCGCCCGTCCCCGTCACTACCCTCGGTCAGGCGCCCGTCGGCGTTCCTGGTCGCCCACCCCGCCGACCAGCGCGTCCGCGCACTCGTCGACGTCGACCCCCCGTCCGCCTTAGTCTTACGGCACCCTAGTCCAGGCCGGGCCACGACCACCACGGGCCGTCTAGGACGCGGGACACAGAGGTAACGAGATGGCTCTAACACCCAGCCGCTGGGTACCTAACTCTCGCCGAGCGGGGTTTCAATCAGTGGCGATTGCTCTCGGACTGCAAGGAAAGCTCGGCTTCCCCTAAAATGTCAAAGAATAAGTGATCAAATATATGAATGTAAATTTCATTGTGTGTACATGTCATTGACTAAATATGTGCTACAGCGTGCTCAACTTTTGCTCCGAATCAGCTTCTTCTTACTGGTTATGACGCGACTCCCTTCTCATTCAACCCGCAGCTTCGCTGTGCTTTAAACGGTAGTGAGTTCAGGGTAGGTTGTCCCAATGCGTTGAACGGAGACGAGTCATTGGATACAAGCTGGTTTTTGTCCCGCCCTCGTCGTGGGACTGGATGGCAGTGGGAGGGTACCGGACAGATCATTTTCTTGAAAAGGAACGGAGCTAGAGTAGAATTCACGTATAAATAAACGGACACATTTTATGATGTCAACTAAAATTGAGCTTCCCCTCTTTGACAGACGAGCATCCGGCACTGGTTTCAATGTCTCCTTGTTTTATGTTTTATGGTTATTTTGTTTACGTTTTTGATGGGGGAGGGAGGGGAAAAAAAAAAGATTACAAAAAAAAACTTTGTCCGACCTACCGACCCTATGCTGAAATTTCATGTTACCGGAAATACACTCCTTATTTCTCTACGCCTAATATCAAATGAAAAATGCAAGCCCAACATGCCGGAGAACACATGCAAGCTTTATGAAGCAACCACCATGCGGTGTCTTTCCACGTCTTTCAGCATGGGCTAAAAAACAAAACAAACCCCCCGCCCCCTGCTCCCTCCCCCCAAAAAATCCCAAGCCATCTAATGTAGAAAGTAATTTATAACAATTAAGGGAGGAAAGTCAAAAATAAATTAATGACATAAAAGGTTAGTCACACACAATTATCAGAGCTGCACATGATGCCTGTTGTTGAGGATTCATAAGGCCCTGATTTGAGCTCTTATTCCACTGAGGGGGTGAACATCTGCGACTGTTGGCGAAGGTAGAAAAATGCATGTCAGAGTTCATCAGGGTTCCTTCAAGGTCGCAAAACAGACGAGTTGGGCCAACTCCCATGCATCCTCGAGGACCCTGCCAAGGGTGCAGAGCATCTCTACAGTTCCACAGCCGGGTCGAAAACTACATTGCTTCTCCTGAATACAAGATTCAACCTCCTGATGAACCCTTTTCTCCAGCACTCCTGAAAAGACCTTATCAGGGAGGCTGAAGAATGTGATCCATCTGGAGTTGGAACACACACTCCGGTCCCTTAAAATGGGGCACCACCACCCCTGTCTGCCAATGCCCGTTGTCAATGGGGGCCGTGTCAACCAGGACTGTCTGACAATGTCCAGAGCCCCTAGGAACTCTGGAGGGCATCTCATCCACCCCTCTGGGGCTTTGCCATTGAGGCACTTTCTAAACCACCTCAGTGACTTCCAACCCCAGAGATAGGAGAGTCCACCTACATTTCTCCAGAATTGAGGAAGTCTTCGAATTATTCCCCTCAGCAACTCACAACATTCTGAGTCAAGGTCAGCAGCACCCCATCTCCACGATACACAGGGTTAATGGTGCACTGATTCCCCCTCCTGAGACACCGGACGGTGGACCAGAGAGTTCTCAAAGCTGACCAGAAGTCGTTCTTCCATGGCCTCGACAAACTCCTTCCATGCCCGAAGCGACCGCTGCAGCTGCATTCCACTTGGCAAGCAGAGATCTGTCAGCTGGCTCCAGAATCCCACAGGCCAAAAGGGCCTGATAAGACTCTTTTTTTCAGCTTGACAGCATCCCTTATCGCTGGTGTCCACCAGCGGGTTCAGGAATTGCGACCACGACAGGCACCTTGGGGACACCGCTCTGATTAACAACAATGTAGGCATTGAACATGACTCAATGACCCCTGCCTCACTCTGGGATGTGGGCAAAGTTCTGCCAGAGGTGGGAGTTGAAACTCTTTCTGACAGGAGATTCTGCTAGACATTCCCATTAGACCCTCACAATTTTTGGGACTGGCAGGCCAGACTGGTATCTTTCCCCACAATCGGAGTCAAAACACCACCAGGAGGTGAGCAGTTGACAGCCCCATCCCCTCAAGCCTGCCAGCAATGTCTTCAGCAGAGGTGCAAGCAATTCCGTACTTATTTGTCATGTCCTTGTTTATCGTAGTTGCTTGTTATTGATGATACTAGGACAGCCTGTACTACCAGAGACAACTTCCTTGTCTGTTCTACATACTTGGTCAATAAATATGATTCTGATTCTGATAATGTCATCTTAAATGAGTGGCTGAGATGAGAGATGCCTGGAGAAGCAAAAATAAAAAGCCTTATAATGAAGGCAACACATGCTGTATGTATCTATATGTAGCCGGGTCTTTGGAAAGACTGAACACAAAATCATTTTTATGTGGGCTTTATTCCCGACTGAAAAATAAAAATTTGTACAGCATTAAGATGAAAGATGTTAACTGAATTTTAAAAGATTTCGAAAAAGTATCGAAGAGATCAAAAAAATATCTAACAGATTAAAGACAATTACACCATAATAAACAACAGTGGCTTGCTTGATAGGAAAACATAAATACAAATACATTATTTCCAAGCCACAATACTTCATTAGACTTAAAAGTGCAGAACAAATAATCATTACAAACCAATGTTTTGAGATCCAGACACACTTACTCGATAAGTTCTGGTGTGTTGGGTGCACACGAGACACATGAAAAAAAACAAATAATCTCCCCTCTAAGGAACACATACCACAGTTCATGTAATTCCACAGTCAAAAAAACATATTTACCTCTTGTCACGATGAGAACACTTATGCTGGACAGCTGTTCACACGTCCCACCAGGGGAAGCATTCAATTTCCCAAACCACGATCTCTTCCTCTACAAATATTCAAATAATCAACCATCCATGCGAATACAACCCACAACACGTTTTAAGGTAAAATAGTTAACAATTACTCTGTACCTGAATATCGCCTGGGGCACAATGACGACTTTTGGTTTTTCAAGATGGAACGAGCGGCATACGCAGTTCGCGACTATCCTCCTTTACGTGCATGTCATATCCTCTCTTCACTTCCTGGTCTGATATATATGTTATATATATTCATTCATTCATCTTCCGAACCGCTTGATCCTCACTAGGGTCGCGGGGGGTGCTGGAGCCTATCCCAGCTGTCTCCGGGCAGTAGGCGGGGGACACCCTGAATCGGTTGCCAGCCAATTGCAGGGCACACAGAGACAAACAACCATCCACGCCCACACTCATACCTAGGGACAATTTAGCGTTCTCAATCAAACTGCCATGCATGTCTTTGGAATGTGTATGTTCCTGCATATTTTGATCTAGCGTGGCTCTTAAAGTGACAGTGCTACATTTGTTAAACAAGGCAGCCTTCACCACAAAAGTCAAAGTAGGGTTCACCTGGTTACATTGATGAGCTATATTAGCCTGCTATCAGCATGCCTAAGTTGGCTACAAATACACAACGGGCATTCATGATTAAATGTCCATCCTGTAGAGGAGGGGTGCCCAAACTTTTGACGAAAGATCTACTTTTCGAACAACCAACCTCCGCGATCCCCCATTTTTCAACATCAGAAAACGTCAATACTGTAATGTTTGTGTCATGTTTGTCCTCTGACAGGAACCATATTAAAACAAAAACATTTATTTCCCTCCCATCTTTTTCCATTTTTAAACATTTTTGAAAAAGGTCTAGGGAGCCACTGTGGGGTGCTAAAGAGACGCATGCGGCTCAAGAGCCGCGTGTTGCCAACCTCCGGCCTAGTGTAAGATGAGGTGTGACCTAATTACTAATTACTAAACATACTACAACTATATAAAACAATGTACGTTGATGTGATAGAACACACACAGACACACGTTTTTTTAATTCATATTTTTAAAATTAGTAGTGGATTTTGAAAAATGTTTTTATATTTAAATTTTTTTAAAGAGTCCTATATATTTACATAGTCTCTTTAATGACTATCTACATATATTTTCTAAATATGTTTGTGTTTTGGACCAAATTCAAAAGAATCAATTTTTGTTTTGTATTTGGTAGCTAGCCACTCACCACTTTTATGTGTTTTTGAGGGTTGGAAACAAACACGACTGTATGTTATGATTTTGTCCCCAAACAACACAGTTGTATTCATAGCTCCTGTCTGTTACAACTGGGGAAAGAGGAACAAGTGCTGTGAAAAGAGGGCATCTGCCAAAAGATGGAACAACAGAGAGAGGGGAAAGATAATGTCGACTACGGTGGAGGCACATGACACACAAACGACAACAGCCACTAAACAAGAATAAATTTTACCTTACGGGCATGTGAAATCTCAACACTAACAGTTTGCACTTTCTCATCGTCACCTGTCGCTGTCTGGCAAATAACCACAACACGGACAACAGAGCATACACAAAGAGCACCTCATGCTTGCTGCACAGCACACTGGCATCTCTGTCATCTCCTTAGCTAGCCTGGACATTGTGGTACTGATTGAGCAACACGTGCTGGACGTAGGTAAGAAGGTCTGCATGCACGCGGGAGGGAGAAGCATATTGATGTGAAAGCTACTCAAGGGATCAGGAAGCCCAGGCAAGCCTGCCCTCCCAACGGTCATGTCATCAACTTTGTCACCACGTGGCCTTCAGGTGCTGCACAGGCTACAATATGAACCACTTTGCTGATCCGGTAAATGACAAGTTAGATTGTGAAACAACAAAGAATTCTAATAATTTGCAACAATGGCGAATATGAGGATTGGACAATTCATGGTCTGACCAAACTCTGCAAGGCAATTGGATTAATACACCACGTTCGAAATTATTGCATAAATGATATTTTCTTAGCTTTCTATAAATAGGTTATGCAAATTGCGCTCAGCTTAGTTTTGCAGTCATAAACCATGAGAGAATAATTTGCATGGTTTTAAACAAACCTCTCCTTGATTGTATCTTCTTTTTTTTTCCCAAAATAAAAACCGCAACTTTGTTCACAACCTTTGGAGCATACTCAAGCAAAGATCTATGAGTTTAGGAGACAGTTGACACCAAAACAGCAGCCTCAGGAGGCTCTTCAGACATCCTGCAAATAAATTTAAGATGGGAATCTGCAAAAACTAAAATGTTCACTGGATGATGGATTGCAAAGCTGCTATCAAATAAATCGTCCTACTTTCAAATGTAACCTGACCTGTTCAGATGTTTGTAGCTTTTGATTTCCGCAAATACAACCTCCTAATGCCGCAAATTCAACGAATGACTATTTTCAGTTCTTTACAACCTATAAAACCTATTTCAAATTATTCTCTAAGAGTTGATGACTTGAAATTTATAATGATCACTGTTTCCACAGACTATAGGAGTCAGAATCATTTGCAGGATAATTTGGAACGAGGTGTAAGGATGCAAGTCGGTAGGATCTTCATACCAAACATTAAACTGAGAACGATTGACCGACAGTCGGCTGCAAGCACGACCGAGGCTGAAGGATGAGCGTGGATGTTTGAAATAACAATGGGAACCAGAGCTGAAGCTCGAGACTTCAGCATAGTGGTGTACAGGTGCCTGTACTTTACGAGAATATTTATTTTTCTCAAGACTTTTGACTTTTACTCCCTACATTTGAAAACAACTTACAATTTATCTTCTGCGTATGACAACACGATGTAGACAGCGCGTTGAAGTCAACTGCAGTCACGATTTTTGACTGATTTATTGATTGAGCTCATGGAGCCTTATAAGCAGGACAAACAGACAGCGGAAACATGGAGTAATGTGAACCAGGGCAACAACAACAGATGGTAACAGGTTCAGACGAACAAAGATATTCCCCACTTATGGCCATATTTAACAGAATTGCATGATGTTGTCCGTTCAGTCAATTTGAGTGTACCAAAATTTAATGGGCTCCTCCACGACTTGCCTCACCATCAAATTTTGTGCAAGTCATGTACGTAGCGGTAAGAAGGAAAAAGAGAAGACTTCTCTCATAGTTTT
This sequence comes from Hippocampus mohnikei, assembly GCA_026261675.1. Classification (NCBI taxonomy): domain Eukaryota; kingdom Metazoa; phylum Chordata; class Actinopteri; order Syngnathiformes; family Syngnathidae; genus Hippocampus; species Hippocampus mohnikei. The sequence continues at coordinate 21,706,537 of JAKGUB010000284.1, forward strand.
GTTGACAAACAGCAGATTTACTAGAATGTCTAACACACCTCTCGACAGGAGGGTTCTTTTCACAGCAATTACTCAAATGACTCGTATAAAAGCACTGGCTTTGAGTAGTCCGGGCGGTGTACATAAAATTCACATGGAAGAAATTTCGAGCATCCCAAGTGACCAAGTTCGTAGCATCAAGAAAAGCAGCGTGCAACCACATTTATAGTTTATTCAGTGCACAGACTATAAATACACGTCAGTTGCTGTCCTCACTGCAAGTTCATAAAAAAGTTGTGGCCCATGGGACGTGTGTACCCTGGAGTGACCTGCTTAAGAGCATGCATCATAAACTCCAGGGCCAAGTCTTTGATAGCAGCCTTGAAACAAAATGTGAGGGTGGAGATGAAAACGCAAGTATTTCAAATCATTGTTCTCTACTGAAAAGAATTGAACTGCCATTAATCCATTGGAGCCTCCCATCCAAAAAGCATGTGTTTTTTTGTTTTTTTAATAAGAAAAATAGCACTCTGTAATATTGCATTTTATAAAAAGTCTACTTTTTTTTGCTTCAGTTCAATGGACATTGTGCTGCTCCTTTTGGCGTGCACCCATTGCCTACCTGGAGACTGTATAAGGCAAACATAACGATATACCGTATTGGCCCGAATATAAGATGGCCGTGATTATAAGACGACCCCCTCTTTTTCAAGACTCAAGTTTGAAAAAATATATTTTGAACACCAATTTAATTTTTGTACAGAAAATAATTACAGTACATCTGAAACAAATTATTATGACAATATATTTGAGAGAAAAAGCATGTTATTTTGCCTCATTGAAATCTTAATATCTGAACATTTAAATACGTAAACTAAAGCGCAATCACATTCGGAAATGAATGGCTTCTGGTTTTTGAAATGTAAATTACATCATAACTTCTCCTCAGCTGCCGGTTAACCTGGCTGATCTTCTACCCACTTTTCTCCAGATTGTCGCTACGTTTCTCCATTTTCTGTTATCTCTTCAATTATTTTCTTCTCTTTTTCCTTCTTGCCGCTATTTTTTAGTTGTATTTTTCGTGCTACGGCTATTTTTATTTTTATTCTTTGTGACAGGACTTTGCTTTGCTAAGCAGTCAATCAATAAAGCCCAACTAGGCAGTGTATCAATACACAATACACAATCCATTGTTTTTGTTACTTCACTGCTGGCCTCTTGCGCCAAAACAACAGCAAACAAAGGCCATTTGGACATCGGTCAGATGGGAGACAAAAGGCTTGGTTAGCGCTACATAGCTGGTACGACACAGTACAGATGGATTTCTCGGACCAAAGCAAGAACATCATCTTGGTTTCTGCCATTGACCAGGATTCTATGAGGGATCCTGCAATATGAAGGAAGCTATTTTAAACTAAAAAGGAAGACTTTTCGGTTGATTAACACTGCCATGTCAACACTCACTGTACATTCTGATTCAACACATGCAGTGTAAATACTGTACCTGGATGTATTTTTTGTTGGACAAAATGGAAATGGGTGGTGAAAGTGGATCACAAGAGATCATGACAAATACATGTCAATATTTAAATATTCATCTTATGTTGGACTTTAGAATGAAAATTGTTTGATTTTCAAAGGCGAGCACCACAAACGGGCATCATAGTCAACGCTGCTGCTCAGTGAAATTGTGACGTGTAAATATGAGTAAAGGAATATTTTTCTTATACAAGGCACTCAGGTGTTCATCCGAAATTCCTCTTTTATTTGTACACAATGCAAATATATACACAGCATGTGATATTTGATTTTATGGTTGTATTTTATTTTATTTTGTTGTGTGTGTGTGTGTGTGTGTGTGTGTGGGTGTGTGTGTCTTGTCTCGATATTTATGTTAAGATGATGTTAAGATATGCTGGCCATCATCAGCGTTTTTCCATCTTCCCATTGGTTTGGTCAGAGCAAGCGAAACACATCTGTAACAATCTGCACACATGAATCTATTATGAAGCTGCATCTCTGGTGAGCATGATGTAAGGATGTGATTTATTGTTTTTTTCATATTATTAAACATTGATTCTGAACTGCACATAGATGATGTACATGGCACAGATGCGGAGATGCGGTATATTGATTTATTATATAGTATTGATGGTTTCTAAAACTGCGACATGATTGTGGTGGTATTAAAATTCCTGGATTGGATTAAGATGGCTACTGAAGGCCCCGTTAGCAAATGCCCACCACTGATTATTTTGCACTTTACCGTCATTGACTTCACACCCAAAACAGCAAAGCTTATCAATGTATTTCACACAGCACAAGTGACACATTTAGAGGCAAATGTATCTGGCATGAGAGTAAATACCATCTGGCTATTTAATCATTTAGAACGCACCACTCGATTGGAGTGCTTTGGCAGCTATGAATCATCTTCCTTACGACTCTTCGCATCAAATGACATCATAACAATCAAAACAAACACTGCTGACATGAATGAACATTTTTGTCAAAGGCAAAATGGGAAACATTTGGTTTTATGGTGTCAAAATACAAAAATAAATAATGTTTATTTTGGGTTTACACTTCATATAGGGCTGACTAAATATTTCAGATTTTGCTAGCCCACCAGTGACATCATTTATGTGCTTCTGAGAGCGGTCGGCTAAAATGTCCAAATCTAATCTACTAATATTCTATATGAAAGTGAAAGTAAATATGCAAGTGCTATGGTATATTTATGCATCTGAAAAAAGTCTACGACTTACTTCATGCAGTATTCATCATGCTTATAATGCCCACACTATAGTGGGGCCCAATGGATGTCACTTGCATTGAGTACAATTTCATGAATTTATCTGTTCTCTGTTTGTTCCAAAATAAATGTGTGTTGTGTGTGCAACATTGAGAAATATCGTAGAGAGACATGTTTTAAAACTGTCACACTCCTTTCAGACTCAAGCAGAACTAACAAGAAAATATAAGGAATTTAAAGTTATTTTGTCAGCCCTTATTAGGTACTTTAGGTTTTTGCTGTGATCGTTACAGTGCCACATAGTATGAAGTCAGAATTTTGGCACCGCGACCACTGAGCTCTATACCCACCGTATACGACTGTTGAACAACAAGAATACTTAAATACGTCCACGATGTGACCCAAATAGCTTCTTTACTCTTCAGATGTGAGTCTAAGACATTCTCTGACTGTTTCTTCAGAAACAACCCAATGACAAGCACACACCCTCCCGCCACACTCCCACACATACACAGATTCAGATGGAAAAATGGCCTCTCGAGAAAGAACAATCGTGCTGGATGCAAACAGCACTCTTGTTGACATATGACACCTTCAATCGTCTTCCCGCTCTTTATGGTGTGGGGAGCTTCCAGTCATTGTCTAACACGGGTATACACACCACACACCCACGTGCAGCCAAACATCTGCTGTCTTTAACCCCTGCTGTCTGTACTTGTGAGCGGAAGAAGGACAATAGACAAGAACTTCCTAGCTGACCTGAGACTGAGATAAGCTCGACGGAGGGAACGTAAAGTACAAGGACACGATTAGTTTGACAAGTAGAATATCCAAAGAATATATTCTCAGAAAAAGCAAGTATGGATGACGGGCTGTGTTAGCTGAACAAAATCCTCTCGCCGCGTATGCTGAAATCAAACGGTGTCGCATTTGTGCGTTGTTTCCAGGAGAAACACGTGCACACTTGGTGTGGTGGTGAAATGTGTGTTTTCAAAACAGCGGCTCAGGGGCGATGAAGAGAAAGGACGTAAACGGCTCAGAGCGGCCTCGGCAGACGAGAGGCCAAAAAGGCAAACAGTCACAAAGGGAGTCTGCGGGGAACTCTCCTGGGCCTCAAAGCCTGTTAGTGGAGCCGTGTTTATTGAGGCAGCATTTTAAAGGCTTCATCTACATGAGAAAGAATGACTACTTTACACCACACCTGGCGTGATTGCGTTTAAACCGCACCTCAAATCAAAAGAATTGCTGGCCCCCAGTAAATGCAGTAACAACGAATGGAAACAGACACACTTTATCTTCAATGAGCTTCAGCTAAGGATCAGGTGAGATTCTATCACGGATTTCATAGAACGATAAAAGTGAAAAAGTTACATAAAGGTTGTCACCTTCAAGATCACTCAAAAGTCGCATTCAGGCTGATTTGGATATATGTCAGGAAAGTTCCTCGACAAAAGATGGCACAAAAGATGAATTTCAAATCCAAAGTACAAGTTTTTCCCCGTTAAAAGAATCCTCCTCAAGTCTAACGCACGTTTCCAATGTTCTCTGTCACACCTTCAATGCACTTCAGGAATCCTCCGTAGCTCCATCGCCACGGCCATGTTGTCTGTCATGCCTTTCACGTCTTCAAAATAGGTGCCCTTGATGACACCCCTTGGAGCCTTTGGCAAGACAAAGTGCATCACAAGGAACCGGGTCGGGTGAGCAAAGAGGTGACGCCAGCACGGCCAAGTTCTTTTCGACCAGGAAGTGTCGGATGCTCAGGGCATTGTGAGCACATTGTCATGGTGATGCAGCCGCTAGTAGTCCCGCCAGAAAGTACTGAATTCAGCAAACGTGGCAAGATCATGCTGGTTGATCATCGGGCCCACACTGAAGGTGAAAGCTTGTAGGATGGGTGTGAAAGGTATCTTTTGTGACATCAGTCCTAGAACTTTTCTGGCACACCTCGTGCACACAACTCAATGAAATCTTTGGTCCAGTACAGTGTGAACCGCCAGTAAAAAAGAATTGTTCATAAAATCGTACACAAATGACTTTTATGGCATTTTTCTTTTCTTACGCTTCTTGTGGTGCATCAAAATGAACACTTCAGATGTTTTGATCTAAGCATCACTCAGGTACCTCAAACTACTTTTCCATTATGTGCATTTTGATTTGGTCTCCAATTGTGTCCATTCTCAAAATTCCGACATTGGATGGGGAAAAAATGAATTGAATCCCAAAGAAAAAGAAAAACAGCTCGAATGAAACCTTTGCTTTGCTTTTAAGAAGAGCAATGGATTATTGAAATAAAGGGATGATGGAGGTGCCTATTATAGTTGAAAAGGAGGGCGCGGAGAGAGAAAGGCCAGACACACAATACTGTTGCTGCCCAAACACAACAGGCCATTCTTTCACCTCGCGCCACAACACTCCTCACAGCTGAGTCCTGGGCGCTATTCTCCTGCTGTTCCCCCCCAATCCCTCTTTCCACTTTCAAAATGGGGGAGAGGAATGAGTGAGGGGGGCTGAAATTGAAGAGTGGGTTAGCACCAACAGTCTGAAGCGTCCGTCATTAACTGGAAATCTCATGAAATTGTACAAAAGATCCCAGGGATTTGTTTCATTTCAATAAATGAATGAAAGTTCAGTTTCATGGGCAGGAGATCTAAAGAAGAAATGAGCAGGGAGGAGTGAGTTCAAATGAAGGGAGTGAGAAAAACAGAGCTATGGAAGGGGCGAGAACTCATTTCCTTCAAGCAGCAACTGGGTGTCAACAACTCAGCGTTTTTTTTTTTTTTTTTTCAGTTTAGACTCTAAACAAGCACCATGTCAGAGACCTACACATGCCCATGCGTAGACAGATATCCCCTGTTTAGAATTTACAATTTATGTACCTCAATTTTATAACACCTGCAGAGAAGCAGCCCGCAGGCAAAAATTGCAGCTGACTCTCTCTCTCGCTCTCTCTGTGTGAGCCCCCTTCCAATCACCATCCTGGAGGCCGAGACATCACCCCGAAGCCAAGGAAATGTCACAGAATTACCTCAACACCGCCGCTTCCGCCGAGTCCCGTCCGGCGCGATATTCCACAGATATAATCAAGAGGATAAATCCGCGTTGAATTGTGCTCGCCGTGCTCCATCCATCAGTCATGCGCTGGCTTGACTGTGAGCAAGTGCGATGGATCCCGGCTCATTCAGGCAGCTGCCGTTTTCCTTCAGAGCTCCACAAGCAGAGCAAATTAGAGGTCCGGCCCAGCTTAGAGGCTTAGCCAATGTGAGCTATTCACACTCCAGTTCCTGTGTGCGGCCAATGGCTGCAGCCCCACGCTCCCTCTCCCGCATGCTCCCGCCCACAGCCGCCCTTTGCTGCTCCTCTTCTCTGTCTCACTCTTCTTCCCTGCTATCTTAGTCATAAATATAGACTCTTGACATTACCTAACACATGGGCTGTCCTGATAAACAGCCTGCTTCGTGTGAGAAAACCTCTCGAGGGGTGAGAGGCGAGTTAAAAAAGAGTGTGGAGGCCAGCAGGAAAAGGATTACGTTTAGAATTCGCGATTCTACATGGGAGGGGCGGGCACCGTGACATACTGCAGATTGAAATTAGCAGATTATCAACATGCCAGGAGGGAGAAAAGACAAAACGTTCGAATCACGACGATGGCCGCTCTTCTCGGTCTTGGATTCAATTCCGTGTTGGATTTGCATACGGTGCTTCGACCAGAATCGAGCACAATCTTGAAGAGGATCGTGGCAGATTAAAATCTTAGTGGTAGACCCAAAGAAGACTTGGACCAGAGCATATCTGTCTGCACATGCATGAAGGTGGATTGCTGGCCAGGCAACATAACCACGAAACCCAAGGGATACACTAAGGGAAGAAAATGGCAGCTTTCTGATTTGCTCGGGCCCACCTCAATCGACCTATGACCTCAAATAAAGAAAATACCAGCAAGCATAACAGCTGCTGGATGTTGTTGTTATGTTGTGTCTTTCATACGGAATTACAATAATTGGGTTGCCTGCAGTCCCCAGCTTCATAAGCCTTAACCAAGTAAACACAAGTATGAGACATTCTCTTGAAATGATGACTCTTCAGATTCAATACGATGGACTCGAGTCTTAATATACCCAACATAACAGTATGGTCATTTGCAACATCCGAGTGATATTCAATTAAAAGACAACAGAACATGATGTCAATTTGGAAAATAATTGCCGCTGGTAGCCACGTCTTATATTGTCCAAATGAGGTCAAAAGCAAAATGCTGAAAAATCGGAAGCTACAGGAAGTAAGCTAGTGAAGCGCATGGATGGTCACACGTCGGTCAATCAAAGTCAAGACAGCTCGTAACCCGCAGCCTTACTCAAAAGACCTTTTCAAAGTTGTTGACATGAAAATTGGGGCGGTAGAGCGGTCGTCTTTCGAAGGTTGCGGTTTCGTTCCTCAACCTTGTGACCATGTTGAAGTGTCCTTGAGCAAGGTCCTGACTCCTTAGTTGCTTCTGATGCTGCGTTATTCAATACTCCTTTTCTTCTTTTTCTGTGCTCTTCGGTCAGTTATCTTCCTGAAGGAAGAATTTGGGCTACAACACTTTAAGTGAAAGACATAACGATGTGCAACAGGTCCTAGTTTTGTGGGCTGTTGGCGTATTTTCACTCAAGGTCATGCTTTTGGTTGCACTTTTGCTTCCTTCCAACCTAGCTAGGTCAAGTGCGATTTAAAGTGGGTCAGGACGGGAGCGACAGAGCCACCTTGCATGAATACCTGAGCTAATTTGAGCAACTTCAATGTGAACTGTTTCTTCATAGTTGGTCAACTAGTTTGACACGAATATATGTCACTGTCATGACATGACTGACTGGTGACCCGTCAAAGGTGTACCCTGCCTCTCGCCCGAAGACAACTGGGATAGGCTCCAGCACGTCCGTGACGCTGGTGGGGAAATGTAATTTGGAGAATGAATGCATTTAAGTGTCACTGGTGTTTTCAATAACTAGCTTAAGATAGCACAAGGTTGCCGAAAATCTTGTGCTGTAAATTTGCATTTATTTACCATCCTGATGAATGTTGCTTGTTGGCTGATTCAAGCTCAGCTGCTTTCTGGAAAGTGACAGGCTGGGTAGTAAAATGCTAAACTGTATCAACGCAGCATAAAGAAATAGCCCCCCACTGTACTGCGCAATTATGACAACCGTGTTTCGATTTTTAAAAAAGTTATTACTCATCACGTTATCACGTTATTACTCTAATAATAACAAAACAAATACAGCATAGGCCTTTGATGAAAAGATATGCTCATTCATTCACAGTTCACCACAAGGTTTGGGGGAGGAGGGGGCAGGGGGCAAACAATCACAAAAATCAAGACTGACTATCATCTCCATATTGAAGAAAATGGAAGACTTTCACACACACGTTCTCTTGACAGACGGCAAAAGGTCATCAAAGAGGATCTTTGTCCATTGTGCAATCCCTGGTCACAGAAAGTTTCATCATACTGTCTGTACACAAATTAATAATGTGGCCACACAGTCTAAATGCCAAAGAAATGCGAGTAGTGTATCCTGAAGAAATTTGCACAAGATGGTCTTTCTCAAATCCTTTTAGAACAAACATCTAATTCATTCAGTCAGTCCAAGTGTTCTTTTTCTTCCCTTGTGCAAAACTCCTACTTTTGTCAATGTGTTCTACTGTGAATGACTAAATTGTGGCAAAAGATAGCGGCTCATCCATCAGAGACGGATCACTCCAAACTCACTTGACCGACCTACGAGTGCGTAGTGATAAAAATCACGTTTTTTGGTTTGTTTTTTTTAAACATCACAAACTCGGCAAGGAAATGTCCACACAATGTGCCTTTCAATTTGAAGAGCAACAATGATTACTGCGATCTACGTTGTACAGCCATAAAGCCATAAACCCAGAAAGTTCCCCATGATTGTCAAGTGAAATACAAAGTAATTATGCTTTTTCAAGAACAACAATGAAAAAGATTGATTGAATATCAGGTATGATTCCAATTTATATTACTATGGTCGACATTTACAATAGGTCAAAAATGCACAAATACACTGCAATCTGAGCTGCTTATGGTTTTGTAGTCACCTCATTAGATACAGTGGATAGTTTTAAATATTTGCAAAACATGTATAATGCATACTTCTCTGGAGGAGTTTTGTTACTCCTCTCGTATTGATTGGCATTTGATTGTGCAGGTGTACCTAATGAGGGGTCCAGTGAATGTATGAGTGCATGTTAAGAGAAGCTCAGAAAACACATTGATGTGAAATTTTGAGGAATGCGCCACAGGACGCCTTAAAAATCCACATCGGGTGATCCGGGACCACATCATCTAGTGCTACCTTTAACATAAACTGTATGCAATTCCCACATTGCAACTAGGAAATATCTACGCAGCACTCTTTGGCATGTACTTGTCCGTGTTTGCTTGCCATTGAGTGAGTAAAACGCTGTGAATATGGCATTCAAAACGCTCACCCACATTCCATGTAAACACACAGACGACACCTGTCCCTACATGTCGTCACTATGCAAAAACTGTTTTTTCTCAGCTTCCTCATGGTGCTTTGAAATGGCTGTTTTAGATACTTTGATTGATTTATTTATTTTTTTGTGACGTATGCATTTTTGGATGGATGACGAAAATATAAAGGTTGTGTATGTGGAAGGCAGGCAAACAGAAGCTGGGGCCACTCATCCGTTGTAAGAATGAATGGCCATCATTAGCATGAGGCTCCCCGGCAGCACCCTGCAATGCAGCGACACACACAATGGCGAGTGCCACGCTTCCCCCTGCCGTTCCCCCAGAGAAGCCCTTTTGTTTGGGCAGCATCTGGACCTGACCTCCATGCATTTGAATTTGCTCACACACACACACACACACACACACACACACACACACACACACACACACACACACACACACACACACACGATCCCTTCTCAGTTAGCTCCTCTTCTCTTTACGCTGCCTCTCCAATGCCGAACCTCTGAAAAACCTGCCTCAACGGCAAATCCCCCATCGCCCCCTGCCTCAACTCTCCTACACCATGTCCGTTCTTCACACACAGATACCCCCTCCTCTTTGAGTGGAGGAACCATGTCTTGCTTCCTGAAAAGACGCTCTGTGTACTTGTGGGCCTCATACAAAGCCTGCAGGGTGAATTTGAAAACCGATAAGGAAAATGCACCAGGGCTACTAGCCATCTGTCCCCCTGGGTTGGATGTGCCTGCTCCGAGTGTGCCTGCCCCCCTTCTTTCCCTCACATGATTCCCCCCCCCCCCTTCCCTGATTCCCTTAGCCTATATACACAGCATCCACCACAAACACACACGGCTTCTGCCATGCATACATCAGGGCATATGGATGGTGAGCGAAGAGAAGGAGATAAATGAGGAGCTGCCACTTGCCTGCGTACACAGAGGATGCAACTCAAGATGTAATCCGTTTCTTTGTGGGGATGGCAAAGAGAAAAAAATTGGCTCCGACAATCATTTCCCTGAGATCAGCGGTGGAGTGGAAAACAAGGAAGCGAGGGATTGAAGGACAGTGAGTTGGGGAGGGAGGCAGAGAGACAGAAAGAAAGCGAGGGAGACAGAGAAGGTGGAGGGAGACGACGGTAGCAGCCAGAGTGTGACAGAAGAAGGCAGCAGCTACCACCATGCCACGGGGACGCTGCCACTCAGGAGGAGGATATAAAGTCGAAAGGAGCACTGACAGAGGAGAGAAAATGAGAGAGGGGAGAAAGAGGGGGAGAGAGAGCCAGGCACTGAGAGGGAGGGAGATCAGATGGGGGAGGGAGGATTGGTTTCCTCCGTATAGGCTCAAACGGCAGGATAACGCCGAGATAACCCTCCTCCCCGAGCAGCAGCTGTAGACGTGAGCGAGAAATGAATCTCACGAGGGAGCGACTTCTCTATCAATTGTGACATTTGCAGCACATGATAACAATGGCCATCTGCTGTAGTAGCAGGGATAGGAGAGAGGAGGTAGAGGATGAAGCCTGGATGTAGCGGCACCTCATGTGCCCTCGCATAGAAACACACATTCACACGCAGGCAGGGTAGTGGGGGGGGGAGACGAGACAAAAAGACCCCACTTCGGACAGTGGTGGAGGGAAAGGCACCTGTTCGAGTCAACCAAGGGGGAGGTGGTCAGGCAGGGGGGAGGAGGGGCGGCACATGTGCTCAGAAGAAGGGAAGCAGACCAGGGAAATGCAAAGATAAAAGAAAGCGAGGGCTGGAGAAGTGTGGCCTTTATTTGACTCTGCATTCGGCCTCATCATACCCTGAAAACATTTGCACGTGTTACAAAGTCGGAGAGACAATCAACAGGCGGTTGCAGAGATAGCGGCTCATCAGGAGAATGGGAGGACGGACAGGATGAAAGAATCGATGGGGGTTTATTAAAAACAGCGTAAGAAATAGAGGGCGACCGCCAAATTCAAACACCCCAATAGGTCACACATTCCAGGAAAGGGCCCCAATTTTGCGGAAATAAAACTCACGCCTTTGAAGTTGATTTAGCAGTCAACAAACTTTTTGAGGCTGTGCAGTCGTTTGTGCCACATTGCCAGGGATTAATTTGAAACTCGAACTGCAAACCTAAGTGCCTTCCCAACACAATTTTGAAACCCATAATTGAAAATGGTGACTCTGTCTTGAACATTCATTTCAAACCGTGAGCCGGACTTGAAACCCTAATTTGGAACACTTGCAAACATAATTCGAGCATTTGTTACGTCTCACCTCCCATGACTAGTATTAGAAGTCTGCAGTTAGTACAAAATGCTGCAGCTGGACGACTGACAAGGACAAGAAAGTTTGTGCCTACTTCCCGATGCAACTCACTTGCATTGTCTCCCGGTCTACTTGAGATGCGATTTCAATGTTTTTTTTTGCCAAATATAAGAAGAAGACTTCAGTGCTTGAGCAATGTGATGGAATCAAAAATAGCGCGAAATTGCGGTCTTAAAATTACAGCATCAAAACATATTGCTTTACCTACAAAAATGAGTAGTTACGTCTCTGCTCTTCTCCGCTTTGTGGAAATTACATCAGGGTGGAACCGAACTAACGTTAGTGATGCTAGTTAGCCATCTTATCTGTCATGGTAGCAAGTTGATGAGAGTTATTTCTGAAATGGTATTTTGACATGCTGGTTTATCATCTGGCCCACATTGACAGGGAGAACTCAGTTTATGACACCAGTCCTGGAACTTTTCGAACACAACCCATATAAAGTTAGATTGCATTTGTTTGTTTGCAGTTTGTTGTGTATCAAAAGGGTGCGGCTGGATATGCCACTATGTCCTCCAAAGCATACCACAGACGGCAGTATAAAAAACCTTTATTAGGCTCCTATTGTACGAGCATTTGCCTTTTGAGTTGAATTAGAATTTCACTGTCTATCCTTTGTGTGCCACAAGGCCTTTTCATCATCCTCTATCTTTGTCAGAGCCCAGCGTGTTCACCACATAATCAGGGAGCAATCTATTTTCAATAAATCAGAACATCATAATCCCGAGCAGGGCAAAAGAGGCGGATTTGCCGGTCACATGGCAGAGCAAGAGAAACACAGAGAGAGAGAGAGAGAGAGAGAGAGAGAGAGAGAGAGAGAGAGAGAGAGAGAGAGAGAGAGAGAGAGAGAGAGAAAATCAGAAGGCCAGAGAAAGTGAAGTACAGACTTACAAAATATAAACTCCAGTCAGAATTAACGAGGAAAATACAAATATATATATATATTTTAAATTTATATATATATCTTTACACACACGTCTAAACCCGAATCCAAAAACAGAGGAAGTTGTGTTGAGAACATACTTCACTGATTAAATGGTGCCATTGAACAAAACAATTACCAAAGACAGTCACACCATATTACTGATTTCTCCACTGTGGGCATCTCAAATGAAGGAATTGGTTTTGCAACACAAACAACACATGATGAGTGTGATTGTTACGCCTGGCCACAGATCTAGCTGAATTTGGTGTAAATATGACCAGCTGCGGAGCCTGGACGAGTGCTGGGTGTTTGGTAGATGGACATTGTGTCGTGACTTGAACGGTGATCCGTGTTACCTCGTACTCATGTTTCCCTTTCATTCATTAGTAGCAGAGATGGTTAATAATATTATACCGTCCATGAAAGGAAAAAAAAAACAAACAAGAATAGTAGATGAGGCAAACAAGATGGGAGCCAAAGAAAGTGGGTCGACCAAGTAAAGATCAGGAAATGATGATCGAGACTCCTTTACTGACACAAATCAACAATCCGGTATTAGACCGTCATGTTACTCACAAGGCACTGCATGGCGATACAGATTGGCCCGGATGGTCTTCTGCAGTTCGTGGTCAGGGGAAGCCTTTTGGAACCGCAGACTCAGGTAGTGCTTCAGGTCTTTGTTCAGCTTGTTCCCTTGAAATAGCAGACACGGGCCAAGTCAGTATAGCTCACATGGACAACCAACATTGTCATCAAAAAATAGGCTTTACAATATTGTGTATCCGGGGCCGGGTTGCGGCCCCGGATAAGCAGTAGAAGATGGATGGATGGATGGAATATTGTGTTTGTTGTAAAAAATGAAGAAAAAAAACAAGCCCAAAAAAACCACAAAGAATTCCCAATACCTTTCATTTGACGTCAATTATATTCTTGCTATTGGAGGGGCCTATCAATTGTAAAATGTAATGTAACTCAGCCCCCAAAAATAAAGGGTTAGGAGAAAATAACTTCAGGAATCAATACATTTGAAGACTTTAAGTAAGTGTGCACATGAGAGAGGACAGGGAGAGGGAAGGGCAACATGAGCTGTGCAAGAGGTCAGAAGTAGGGATGGGTGCCGAGCCCCAGTGCAAAACTGGCTCCGGGACTGAATTTTTAAAAACTGCAGATAAGCTCCACCCTTAATGGTTCTGTCAACGGTCTTGGAGAAATTACTATACTGTATAAGTAATACTATAGAAGTAACTTTCCAGTGATATCTTGATGCAGATGAATCTTTCAGTAGCACTCAGCGATATACTGTACACGATAAAAAAACATTTATAATGTCATTCAACAAATGAAAAGTGTATTTGGAGCTTCTCCCAGACTTAAGTCGTACAACACACATTGTGGCATTTTCAAGAGAGAATGGTTAAGTAAAGTAAGACGAGATCAGGAGTGTGATGAACGTATGGTTGAGGGGTTTTTAAAAATTATTATTGGACTACTGAAGGCTGCAATTGGCTGGCAACCGTTACAGGGTGTCCCCCGCTTACTGCCCGAAGACAGCTGGGGTAGGCTCCAGCACTCCCCGCGACCCTTATGAGGATAAAGCGGATCGGAAAGTGGATGGATGGATGGACTACTAAAGGTGCTTAAATGTACACAAAATAACTGAGGACAGAGAAACTAAGCTATGCTGTGAATGGATAAAGGGAGGATAACCACTTTGTGACATTCCTCCATTGAGGGGGGAAAATCCTGAATCAGCAATTCGCTGCAATGTACTGGCAGATTTTTGAGAATGTCTTTGCAGCCTATTCGCAACCAAAAAGAAAATACATTCAGACTATGATATCCCGTACATTGTCCCCTCTCTGCCTTACCATTTCCATAAGGCGTATCTGTGCTCACTGCGTCTGTCAACAACATTGAATCGTGGCTGTGGTTATAACATGCCACAAATTTATAAGCGCCACGATCTCCGACAACAGTTTAAACCGCGTTTTGTGTGTTGCAGTCGCATGCTCGCACCATAATATTAAGAAAATAGCATCCATTGATGTATCGAAAAGATTCAGAGAACTATTTGACGAACACCACGGGCCGTCTAGGACGCGGGACGCAGAGGTAACGAGATGGCTGTAACACCCAGCCGGGGGGTATCCAACTCTCTCGCCGCCGTGGCGAGATGGGGTTTCAATAATAATAAGAATGTCTCCTTGTTTTATGTTTTATGGGTATTTCGTTTACATTTTTGATGGAGGCAAAAAAAAAAAAGAAAACCAAAAAAAAACGTTGTCCGACCTACCCACCCTATGCTGAAATTTCATGTTACCGGAAACACACTACTTATTTTTCTACGCCTAAAAAGAGTCCTCAATTTGCTTACCCGCACCTTTGGAAGGGAGCTATAAATTTGTGTTGAATTGCCACAAATGAGCATGTTGTGCACACATTACATTGATATTGTTTCTACAATAGTAAGACGATTTTTTTTTTAAAGTTCCATGTGCCCCCTTATCAACTTTAAATTCCTACCCCTCCAAAGATATCTGTACGTTCCCGGTGGACATATACAGTGCACACAGATAAATGTCTATCGTCATTGAGGGGGTACCCTAACAAAAGAGCCTCTTATTGGCTAGATTTACCAGGCCTTCACTGCATCTTTCCAATGACAGGTGGGGACATACTGGCTAAGTCTGAACATGACACGGCCACTCACAATGGAGCCAGATGGTCAGGCCTCGCTCTCACGCCAGGGTCTCATTTAGGACCATTTAATGATCTCCAAATTTATCATCCAAGTCTGGGGGAGCTGGCAAGCCTTTCTTGGGGGAGGTGCCTTGTCCTCATGTTGGCCTTCCACTGAAGAAGGAGATTTTCCCCTTGCTCTGTGCTTCTGGACAGCAGCTAATATGACGGGGAAGTCATATATTGCAGCCATGAGCCAGGGAACTACCGTAAATTCCGGACTATAAGCCGCTACTTTTTTCCCAAACTTTCAACCCTGCGGCTTATTCAGCGATGCGGCCAATTTGTGTAATTTTTCTAACGGCCACCAGGGGCACTCGAGTAGAAACGGTAGGATTAAGACCGGTGGAATATATGCGTCGAGGAAGACTGAAACTTCTTGTCTTGTGCATAAATTAAATTAGCGTGAACATAACCTCATCATGGAAAATGCAAAAAGAAAGGCATATGACGCAGCTTTCAAACTAAAAGCAATCGAGCTGTCCGATAAAGAAGGAAACAGAGCTGCTGCTGGGAAGAAAGTTACATTATTATTATTGTTAAGTTATATTATTAAAACTTTGAAAACTCTCTCTGTGTACAGTCTTTCTTTGTAAATATGTTTAAATGTTTTAATGTGGGCACATGCGGCTTATATACAGGTGCAGCTTGTGAATGTACAAAATTGGTTTTCGTCTAAGAATGTAGTGGGTGCGGCTTATAATCAGGTGCGCTCTATAGTGCGGAAATTACGGTAATCCAAAATGTCCTCATGACAAATAGATATGATTCAAAGTGTCTTGTACGCCATTCAAGATGTATGTAAGTGCATACATCCCATATTGGATAAAGAAAATTGATTATGGGATTAGTCCAAAACAGTGGTTCTTAACCTGGGTTCGATCAAACCCCAAGGGTTCGGTGAATCGGCCTCAGGGGTTCGACGGAGCCTCTGCAATGGAGGTTAAGGCATACCCGACTCAACATGTCAATTAGTTATGACACACCAGCATGGCCATCACTGGCTGGTTCATTTTGTGCACAATTAAAAAAACGTATACTTATGTCTTGACATTTTTTTTTCTGATTTTAATAAATCAATTTTTTTTAATGTCTTGAATTTGTAAAAAAAAATCTTATTTTTCACTAATGAAGGGTTCGGTGAATGTGCATATTAACTGGTTGGGTTCGGTACGTCTAACAAGGTTAAGGACCACTGGTCTAAAAACACGGACATCTACAGTATTATGACAAAGTGACAATGGAAAATCGCCCTAGATGGATGTGTCAGGATTTAAAAATAGTCATCCTTTATAAATTAGACACCGCCATTCTAAAAATAAAAGTCAGGGAGTAAATCAAATTGAAAAGGGTGAGCTAATATGGTGGAAAAAAAAATCACACAAAGCTTATTCCAGTGGGAAAACAAGACAGCCATTGGTCGACGACTTTGCTGTATTTTTCCATTCTCGCTACACAAACACGCTCTTGCGCATACACGTGCTCACAAATGCACATGCACGTGCATGCACACGCACACACACACACACACACACACACACACACACACACACACACACACACACACACACACACACAGACACGCACACAAAACACTGTGTCGCTCACAGAGGCAAAGCACAGTCAGGTAATTGTTACCTAGCAACCAGCCAGTGCTGACGAGCATCATTATGGTCCCTGCTAGGCAAGCAACAATCAGATTGTAAAGAAACACAATATATACAACCTTTCTTCAGTACATGGTGGTTTCCTTTCTTATAAAAAACAAAAAGTCATACTCAAAATACAACATCGGTTATTTGACGTGTTTGCGCCATGCATGATGTCAGTTTCGCTCGGCCCCATGTTTTCCCCGAGACAAGGACCTTTGTCAGGAACAACCATCTCCTATAGGGATGCACAGTGAGTGTCATGCCTGATCAGTAAGAGAGTCATCAAATATTTAATATTTATGAGGATTAATGCCACGTGGATCACAGATTACACACATGCGCGCACACACACACATGCAAAGACGAGTGGGCATGTGTGCAGCTTGTACCCCACTGGAGGTCTCTGTGGATGTGGAAGAAGAAATTCTGTAAAGGCATCACAGTGGAGTGTGTTTCAGACTCAAGTTTTACCCCGATGTAGTATTGTAGATTACAAACAATGGGGCGGTGAATGTAAATAGAAGCTACAGTATCGTACAGTGGCTCTAAAAAGTCTGCACACCCCTGTTCAAATGACTTATTATTTTTATGGTATTATTTTTATGGTACAGGTCGCATGTTTCTGGGAGATGGTGAACATCAAATATTGCTTTGACTTCATTAACACAACAATGTTAAATCCAAGGTCAAATGACTGAAACCGCAAAAACTTTGTTCAGAATACATATGTACAGTAACTAATCAAAACATCTTCAGTTGCAAGAGCAACCAATTAGAATCACTATGTTTTTCCAGTAGGACACTCATGATAACCCGAACCACTTATAAGCTTGGATAAACCATGAAAAGAATGGAAGAAGGCCCATCATGACAGAGTGGAAACTGACAAGGTTACAACGAGATGCAGAACTCCTTCTCTGGGAGCGGCGACGTTCACGGAGCTGGCGGCTAAAAGACTGTGTGACAGACATTTTTTTGCTCCTCAGCTGGAGAGACGCGAGGCCGCTGTCCCCTCACAGAGAGTGAACGAGAGAGAGATGGGTTTAACCCAAATAAGAGTGGATTATACCATCCTCCATGCCTCCAGTCAGCATTACATAACCTTAAATCTAGTTAGACATCCCTTCTCATTTTAGGACAGGAGGATGGTTTGTGCCCGTTCAAATATCTCATGAGGCCGTGATTTACACTTCGCTGTCAAGGTGGAGACGCCGCACAAGCCCCTCAGAGAGAGGTGACTGAGATGATTAGCGCATCTGAAGCATACAATGCAAGATAGCAGCTGCTCTACACACATAGCTTATAGTACCACATCACTATAAATTAGCGCTCCGCACCAATGAATCATGCCGCTGGATCTTATTAATAGGCTGGTAATCGTTTACTTGGCATGCAATGGGGGATGCGGTTTGATCGTCCAGCAAATTCAAGGAACAACATGTAATGGATGAGTGACGCACTGGTCCGTGTCGGTGTGCTTGTTTGTGTGTGAGGCTAAGTTCAGCTGCTCATTGGCATTCAGCAGCCATCTTTCGACTCAACACTGCCCTCTGTGTCTCCCAGCCTCGCCACTCAAAGTCAGCTTCGTGCAGAGCCGTTACCACGGCAACCCAGAGCCAACCCGGCAAAGGAGAGGCGCAGTGCAGTCTTTATGGGCTGCTGCCCCCAAGTGGCCGGTCTCAATTGACAAAACAGGCTTCAAGGGTGTACCTGTACTGCATTGAATGATGCAGTTCAACATCCCAGTGATTTGATCTTTGCCCCCACACCAATAGAGAACCTGTGAATAGATGATATTATATTATATATAATATATTGTGTAAGTGAACACTCACCTATTAGAATGTGGAAATGTATTGTTTTAACTGTCGTTGTTTTTATGCCTGATTATTATTTCATGTCCAGCGTTTTGTATGCAGCTGTGGAAAATGAGTAAAATAACGATAAATCCAATTGAGTTAAAAAAAACAAATCTCTGGGTGCTTCGGTTTCCTCCCACATTGCAAAAACATGCATGGCAGGCTGATTGAACACTTAATTGTCCCCTGGTGTGTGTGTGAGCATGAGTGGTTGTTCATCTGTGTGTCCTGCGATTGGCAGGCAACCAGTTCAGGGTGTACAACACCTACTGCCCGAATTCACCTTTCATTAAACATTAGGCTATTTCAAACGTGTGCCTCTGTATATTTGACCCGCGACCCTTGTGGGGATAAGCGTATTAGAAAATGGATGGATGATATACGGTATATGTGGAGAGAATTTCAATAAGGTGGTTGCATACCAGTAGAAGGTTTGGACACACTTTATCATGCTCTAAAATGAGAACATTGTGTCCAAACGTTTGACTTGTACAGTGGTTATGTGCAAAATGGAAAAAAAATAAAAAAAATTAAATTTCTCTAGTGTGGAATTCTATGCAGTGGGTGTTTATCTTGGAAAATTGCAGCTTATATAGACTAATTTGTGAATATAAATAGGCATTTGTGTACATGAAAATGTCATTGTTCTGCTCATGAAAAAGGAGCAAAAAAAGTGTTGATGTTTTTATACAATATACATGCATACGCCAGGCTGGTCGAATAGAAGTAACGCTGATGATATTTAGCCATCTGTCAATTTCACATCTTGTTGGTCATCATCACATTTTCATGTCCCCCTGCACCTTTCTGCACAGTGTAGTTACGTTCCAAAATGCGTTGTTTGTTTAATAACACACCAGGTTTAGCGCAATAACAATAGAACTCAAATTCCAAATAAACACCAAATTGTGTAAGTTCCTCTTTTGGACAAATAATGTAGTATTTCCCTTCGGCTGACTGAGACCAGGAAGTGGAAATGCAGGCTGCTTAAACAGTAAATTCAATTGTTTCAGTAGCTTCCTGTAGGTCTCAGGACATCCTGCCAGTCTCCAGTTACTTAGGCAAGTGTTTAACTGAATATTACCCAACAGGACAGGGAGGGGCTATCTGCAAGGGGTCAATATCCACGGGGATGCAATAGACGAATAATCCATTCCTCACATTCTATGGTGGACTTGCGCTACAGTGGCTGTCACCAGATCTTACTCACAGACATTTGCCGGACTCTGAGAAATATAATTAAAAAGAGAAATAATGTCATCACACATTGAGTGCTTGTAAATACATTCCTTCTTGTCTCACCTCCACTGTGGCAGCCAAAAATATTTTTTAACTGTGTTCCACTTTAAGTCTGGATGATGCTTTTCATGGGATGGAAGACAGACGAGGGAGTGGAGAGGAAAAAATAACAATCACAGAGTGAATTTAAAGCCACCCCCTCTCCTCCTCTAATTATAACCAACCACACCCAGGGCTGCTTTCATCTGGTTCTCATCCAAAGCTGGCGATCATGTACATTAAGTCCCAAATGAGACCAGGACGTTCATGTTTTCTCTGCTCGATTTTTATGCCGACTCTTATATTGACATACGTGCAGTCAACAGAAGAGCTAAATATTTTTTAGGCAGAACTTTGCGTAAAATGTTTAGAGAACCACTGATATAGACAAAAATGATGGTGTGAATGTATTTGTATTGTAAGGTGGACTGCTACTGGCCATTTCTGACCCATTTCGTCACTGCTGGGCTGCTGAGTCAGAATCAGCGGTGCATAATTGGAAAACTGGTATGACGACAGAGTCAGAGACAAAGATGCACACACACACGCATGCAAGCATGCAAGAAGAGCAGAGGCGGCATGTTCCGCTCCAGTGCACTGCATCTGTTCATTTCTAAATATAACCAGAAGAACCCATGCTCAACGCTCCCTCCGCTCTGTGTTATTATTTGAGCAGGCCAAAAGATGGAGAGAGAGAAAAAAAAGCCACATCAGAGACAAAGAGGTCGACATGTTTCGTCACTTTAAGAAGGAAAAAGCTAAAGATGGCTGAGTGGAGGATCACTGAATGATTCCCGTGTGGGAATTTATTGCTGTACAATAAAATATATATTTACAGAACAAATACTACTGTGTCATTATATTGTATAATTTATTATTCCGACATTTTTACTTGTTCAAAAATACCCCACAGTAAAGCACACAATTTGAATGTGTTCATTACATTTTCATTGGGCCAAGATGGGATGGATAGAAAGCAGAAGTGGTCGTGTGAGGATGCCATCAGTTCTATCTGGCTGCCTCACCTAAATGTCATTGGCTGCCAGGGCATCACATCAAATCTCGCCCCAAGTCATATGTTTGAGCACAGACAATACGATGGACCTCATCTCTTCACAGTAAAATGCAGACCGTGAGATTACGGTTGTGCACAAATGCACGCAGGGCGAGTGGAACTGCAGAAAACTTTGACGACAATGCAATGCTGATTCGAGTTAAGGTAGGTCATTTTAAACTAAAAAGAAAAACATTACCGCAGTTAATAAGCGGTCATGTCATCCCCATCGTCTTCGTGGGCTGCCGGAGGCAGAGCGAGCTTCGCTCACATTAATTTCTAAACGCAGCCTATAATTTGGGGCACTCTGAATAACCCCAACTGCACATTTGAAAAATGTTCTTTCAGTGAAGCAATGCGCTTGGAGCGTATTTTCAAATGGACCCACGATGAAGGAAGGGGGATTTTGGGGGTGACTAGCTCGAATGATCTTGGCCTTGGTTTTTTTGTTAAACAAACGTCCCCTAAAAATAAATCAACACTTCCTGACTGGAGGGAAGAAAAATAGCACGAAAACCTGTGAAATAGCAAGGTATACGGTATATGTGGAGAGAATTTCAATAAGGTGGTTGCATACCAGTAGAAGGTTTGGACACACTTTATCATGCTCTAAAATGAGAACATTGTGTCCAAACGTTTGACTTGTACAGTGGTTATGTGCAAAATGGAAAAATAAATAAATTTAAAAATTTCTCTAGTGTGGAATTCTATGCAGTGGGTGTTTATCTTGGAAAATTGCAGCTTATATAGACTAATTTGTGAATATAAATAGGCATTTGTGTACATGAAAATGTCATTGTTCTGCTCATGAAAAAGGAGCAAAAAAAGTGTTGATGTTTTTATACAATATACATGCATACGCCAGGCTGGTCGAATAGAAGTAACGCTGATGATATTTAGCCATCTGTCAATTTCACATCTTGTTGGTCATTATCACATTTTCATGTCCCCCTGCACCTTTCTGCACAGTGTAGTTACGTTCCAAAATGCGTTGTTTGTTTAATAACACACCAGGTTTAGGCAATAACAATAGAACTCAAATTCCAAATAAACACCAAATTGTGTAAGTTCCTCTTTTGGACAAATAATGTAGTATTTCCCTTCGGCTGACTGAGACCAGGAAGTGGAAATGCAGGCTGCTTAAACAGTAAATTCAATTGTTTCAGTAGCTTCCTGTAGGTCTCAGGACATCCTGCCAGTCTCCAGTTACTTAGGCAAGTGTTTAACTGAATATTACCCAACAGGACAGGGAGGGGCTATCTGCAAGGGGTCAATATCCACAGGGATGCAATCGACACGAATAATCCATTCCTCACATTCTATGGTGGACTTGCGCTACAGTGGCTGTCACCAGGTCTTACTCACAGACATTTGCCGGACTCTGAGAATTAAAAAAAGAAATAATGTCATCACACATTGAGTGCTTGTAAATACATTCCTTCTTGTCTCACCTCCACTGTGGCAGCCAAAAATATTTTTTAACTGTGTTCCACTTTAAGTCTGGATGGTGCTTTTCATGGGATGGAAGACAGACGAGGGAGTGGAGAGGAAAAAATAACAATCACAGAGTGAATTTAAAGCCACCCCCTCTCCTCCTCTAATTATAACCAACCACACCCAGGGCTGCTTTCATCTGGTTCTCATCCAAAGCTGGCGATCATGTACATTAAGTCCCAAATGAGACCAGGACGTTCATGTTTTCTCTGCTCGATTTTTATGCCGACTCTTATATTGACATACGTGCAGTCAACAGAAGAGCTAAATATTTTTTAGGCAGAATTTTGCGTAAAATGTTTAGAGAACCACTGATATAGACAAAAATGATGGCGTGAATGTATTTGTATTGTAAGGTGGACTGCTACTGGCCATTTCTGACCCATTTCGTCACTGCTGGGCTGCTGAGTCAGAATCAGCGGTGCATAATTGGAAAACTGGTATGACGACAGAGTCAGAGACAAAGATGCACACACACACGCATGCAAGCATGCAAGAAGAGCAGAGGCGGCATGTTCCGCTCCAGTGCACTGCATCTGTTCATTTCTAAATATAACCAGAAGAACCCATGCTCAACGCTCCCTCCGCTCTGTGTTATTATTTGAGCAGGCCAAAAGATGGAGAGAGAGAAAAAAAGCCACATCAGAGACAAAGAGGTCGACATGTTTCGTCACTTTAAGAAGGAAAAAGCTAAAGATGGCTGAGTGGAGGATCACTGAATGATTCCCGTGTGGGAATTTACTGCTGTACAATAAAATATATATTTACAGAACAAATACTACTGTGTCATTATATTGTATAATTTATTATTCCGACATTTTTACTTGTTCAAAAATACCCCACAGTAAAGCACACAATTTGAATGTGTTCTTTACATTTTCATTGGGCCAAGATGGGATGGATAGAAAGCAGAAGTGGTCGTGTGAGGATGCCATCAGTTCTATCTGGCTGCCTCACCTAAATGTCATTGGCTGCCAGGGCATCACATCAAATCTCGCCCCAAGTCATATGTTTGAGCACAGACAATACGATGGACCTCATCTCTTCACAGTAAAATGCAGACCGTGAGATTACGGTTGTGCACAAATGCACGCAGGGCGAGTGGAACTGCAGAAAACTTTGACGACAATGCAATGCTGATTCGAGTTAAGGTAGGTCATTTTAAACTAAAAGAAAAACATTACCGCAGTTAATAGCGGTCATGTCATCCCCATCGTCTTCGTGGGCTGCCGGAGGCAGAGCGAGCTTCGCTCACATTAATTTCTAAACGCAGCCTATAATTTGGGGCACTCTGAATAACCCCAACTGCACATTTGAAAAATGTTCTTTCAGTGAAGCAATGCGCTTGGAGCATATTTTCAAATGGACCCACGATGAAGGAAGGGGGATTTTGGGCGTGACTAGCTCGAATGATCTTGGCCTTGTTTTTTTTGTTAAACAAACGTCCCCTAAAAATAAATCAACACTTCCTGACTGTAGGGAAGAAAAATAGCACGAAAACCTGTGAAATAGCAAGGTAAATCCGTAATAGATTACGTAAAGATCACAAATGGAAATCCAAAGATAGAGTGAAGCCACAATATCCAAACTGCGGAGTAGTGAGGACACACTACAGGAAATAGGCCTACTCTTGCTTACTTTAACTGTGGCCCTTGGAAACAAGAGAAGAGAGAAGACTGGATTCAGCTGGTCCCGTTATGAAACCATGATGATGTTCCAGTGCGATGGCAGAGAGGCACTACAAAACACTACAGAAGAACAATGGGCATTCCCTCCTTTTTACATTGAGATGAGAAAGGTCACAACAGGACGGGAACTTTTTCAAAGCCCATTCAAGGTCCAAAAGCAGGAAGGATATGAACGTATTGCGAGGTAAATATACTAAAGACCTTGTGGATTAAAAAAAAGCCTTTCCTGAAAAATGTTGGACAATGAAGCATAACATTGGTTCTCAGATTTCCTGATGGACACTTAGGATACGGTCATGCAAACTACATCTGCCTGGAGGGACTTTTGCCATTCCGGCTGACAAGTAACAATGATATCTTGTGGATTTGTAGTGATTTGTAGTGATGTGGGTGTTGCCTAGAAGAAGAAATCGTACAAATACAGTGAGAGATGGCATCCTGCTACTGTGATTTTGGGGTGGGGGGGGGGTGTACATACTCAAATAAAATGCTTTTATCATTTGACAGTTTTAAAAATACACCCCCCTTCCCTTTTCATATTCTGCTCTGTGATGTTTACTATGCTGTATGCAGTGGTGGTTCATTGCTGGAACACTTACAACAACCAAATTAATCAGTGCTCGATAATGAGACCAGATAACTATAAAATAGTAAAACACTCTTTTCTCTTCTGAGAGTTGAGTAAGATTTGTATCCCTGACAAAGGCGGTATTAAATAAATTAGGGTAGATATAAAAAGAGAATCTCCAGGACAAATCAAGTTTTGATGATCATAGGAAAAATTTTGTCAAATTAGTCTGTCTATATTGACTCCACGATCGACTCGCCAATAGTCAAAATTTACAGTCATTTAGAGCTGCAGTAAAGCTCCAAGACACAGAGCCACTGATTTTATAGGCAGAGGCGTATGTCACATTGTGGTAGATTACATGCGTGCGCACGATTGTGTCCTTGCGCGTGTGTGTGTGTGTGTGTGTGTGTGTGTGTGTGTGTGTGTGTGTGTGTGTGTGCGTGTGTATGCCAGGGGCAAGACTTTGGCTTGGCAGATGCACTCCCTTATGACAAGAGATTCTCCAAGCATCAACGGAAACAGAAATCTCAATCAAAGAGTTAAGTGTGGCAACATTTAGGGACTGGACACCTTGATGTGACAAAACAAAAATGTCTTATGAGTATTATGCAAATGTTTTCCAGCTGTTACACGCAGCTGTTTACATGCAACACATCAATCCCACTTGAATGTGCAAATGGGCTCTCCGGGCTCGTTCTGCTAATTGTTCTAAAAAAAAACTTTCCACCTTCACTGTGACCAACACAAACCACCACTACCGTGTATTGTGTGAAGTGTTCTTGACAGTAATGAGAATGCCTGATGGAGGACAAAAAAACAAAAAAAACAACAACACCACTGACAAAGACAAGACACATGGCACATGGGTCACATGAGATAAATTGTACTAGCAGTTTGAATATTATAAGTGACATAAGTGTACCAGTACTTATCTTATGAATTGCCAAGTTCGACTAAAGTCGTCCATCATAAACAAAACGTTCAGTGCCAAGGTCGTGTTATGTCGTTAGATACGTTTTTTTAATGGCAGGGGTTGATATGCGTCTGATGTGCGTCTGATTTAAATTTTCCACACTTGAGGAGAGGTAAAGAGGCAAACCGCGAGAAGAGGGTTGCAGTGCAGCCGTTTTCGATTGGAAACTATTTGTCAACTGTTTACAGTGGCGGCAGGGCAACTGCCATGGTGCCGTAGCAGAGTCGGACAATCTGAAGCATACATTCAAACAGGAAACGTGCGTGTCTGCTGTGTACCACAAAGTATGTTTCATCTGCAGGACTACCAGTTTGATACCCTCTTCTGAAATAACTTTTTGTTTTCAAATGACTTTTAATAATGTTATCTATTATTATGAATAAATAGTGATATTCATTAGTGTAAAGACAATGATCATGTTTATGGTTTCGCACAATAATTAGGAAACGGATAAATATCTGTGTGCAACATTTTATTTCTATAAATTTCTGCCAATATTCACATTGTCAAATGATGAAATCTACAACATGACTAGAAAATCAAAATCCCATCAGTGATAACCAATTTTTAGAATAGGCGCACGGGCTACTCATGTGGTCTTCGGCGACTACACATTGGTGGCAGCCAACGCGACTTTGTAAGTAAAAGGAAAAATAACCCCTGACATCTCTGCACTGTCCAGTTAACAAAGACAGACAGATTTGGGGAGGAGATTTGGAAATCAGGATGTTTGTGGTCAGCAGCGTGAAGTCATTTTCACCAAAGCTGTCCATCCTCTGGTGTGATGTTAGCCACTCTCGCCTTTGAGAGGGCTGAGAATTCTGAGCTTAAGCTGAAAACCTGTGCTGCTTCCTAACTTTTGGTTCCACCATGTGGTTGCTTTAAGGTGAGACAGTGTTGTGGATTGGTCAATTTAAGCCCATTTTATTACTTTATTGATATTACTTTATCAATAATACTAATAGTAATAATAATAATAATAAGAAGAAGAAGACCAAGACATGAAATATGTGTTTTTATGGCTATACTATTAATTATATGACAGCGCTCTCTTACTTATTTGAAAATTCCTTATCTCTAAAAACTAGAGCTGTCAAACGATTAAAATATTTAATCTAATTAAAAACTCAAATGTCATAATTAACTCAAATTAACTAAAAATTAATCGTGATTACTCGCGCATTTTCTATCGCTTCTGAATTTCCTTTTATATATTTTGTCCTATTTTCTCCCATTTTAATGCTCTCATCAACATGGAATCATGAATCAGTTTTCTATGTCCAAAATGCAAATATTTACTGAAATAACAATTTCGATTTTCAATTTTACATGAACATTTTTCACTTGGAGCAGTTATTCACACATTATCTCTCACACAATATTACTGTCCATCAACAACAGTGAAAAAAATATTTTGTCACACAACAGCTGCTTGAACAGCTCTTTTTATGGAATCAAAACAGCGCAATATAACATTAGAAAGTGCACATCTAAGGTAAACTAGTACTCCTAATGGAGGCTCTCGCTGGCAATCCGTAGTGGAGTTGTTCAGTTAATTCCGTTTTTGACGGCCCCCTGAATAAGGATTGTCGGTCAGCATGGAATGATCTCTCGTTCTGTACTTTTTTGATCATTTATTGGAGCACTTTGCAGCAGAAGTAGTAGTAGTTGTAACAGAAGTATCAGAAGCAGGTAATAACCTAAATTACGCATAAATGCAGTAAAAAATTAATATATCTATCTTTCTGCATCACAATGTAAATATTGACATTAATTAATACCTTTATTTAACAATACGTTTAATAAATAATTTAATCAACCCTGATTTCACTATGTATCAATATCATCATCATTATTCATTGTTTTAAACTTAAGAAAGCATACAACACAAACATATCAAGTCGAATCGAACAAAAGAACTACAAGTCCCAATACTCAATCCCGGAAGTGGAGCGCCGGCATGATTAACCCAAGCTGAAACGCAATTTACTTCGTTTAAACGTCAGATTGCAGACGGACAAACGTGACAACTATGCAAAAATGAGCTAAATAAAGACACCCCTGTTCTAGCAACATTTTAGCCCACGCTGTTTAAATTGCCGATTGCGAACGGTAACTGACTGTGATTGCATAGCGATGCGGCAAACAAAGCAAGCGATCATGACCGAATCTAAAAGCTAACTTTACACATCTGACTTGATAAGAAGCACTCGCGTAGCTAAACATTGAGCCATGCCGACGACAAAGCGAGTGTATTCGCTCACGAAACAAAACGCTATTTATACATCGCGCGAACGGTCACCTGTCAGTGGCAGCCCTGCCCCTCTTAAAGCGCCAGGTCAATCCAACAGGAGTCGTTCGATGCAATGCGAATGATTTCAGCTTGAGTGGAACTGTGGACAATGTTGACAGGCTTGCATGCAGTAGCCATATATTTAGCTATGGCTTGTTCGTCGTGTCATCCATTTTCTTCGCTTTGAAATGATCCATAGCTGTCTGTCTGAGACAAGGGGGTGGAGTACGAACGTCAGCTGTGCGCTTGGCCATTAAGTGGTATTTCAGACTCGACGTGCTATGATGATAGCTCGGTTTACGACTGCAAAACATACAGGTAACTTTGGTCTTGTCAGTGGAACAATCTGGCAACTTTTTAAAAGTAAACTTTCCATTCATGAGCTATTTAAGTATCCGTTTTCGGTGTCTCGCGCTGGCAAAACAAACGTGCGTGGATCTGTACAGCGCGCTTGATGTTTTGTGTCTGGTTTATTCATAGAGCAACGTAACATCCGCTGTGACGTCTGCCGCGTTAATCTCGCGAGAAAAATTTTGATCCCGATAAAATTCATTTAAATTAATGCCGATATAAACGCGCTAAACTGACAGCTCTACTAAAAACACTTGTCATGCCCCAAAAAAGGAATTTGAAATCAACAGGCAATTTCATATTTGCTTAATATTCATGCTTAATAGCATAAGTAGACCTGAACAATTTGGGAAAATGCAATTGTGTTTTCACTCCGCTATAATGCAGTTTTGAAATGATACTTCACAGCTAATTTTCATTCATTCATCTTCCGAACCGCTTTATCCTCACTAGGGTCGCGGGGGGTGCTGGAGCCTATCCCAGCTGTCTTCGGGCAGTAGGCGGGGGACACCCCGAATTGGTTGCTAGCCAATCGCAGGGCACACAGAGACGAACAACCATGCACGCCCACACTCACACCTAGGGACAATTTAGAGTGATCAACCAGCCTGCCAAGCATGTTTTTGGAATGTGGGAGGAAACCGGAGTACCCGGAGAAAACCCACGCAGGCCCGGGGAGAACATGCAAACTCCACACAGGGAGGCCGGAGCTGGAATCGAACTCGGTACCTCTGCACTGTGAAGCCGACGTGCTAACCACTGGACTACCGGGCCGCCCACAGCTAATTTTGATCAACACAATATTAGATACTGTACATTAAGGGCTGGGTGATGAGGCCCAAAAGTCACATCATGGTATAAATTGAATACCTTCATGGTACATTGTATGTTCAGTGCATCGATATACAGCTTTATCTTCATCATATGTTTACAAAGCCATATTCACTAATCACATGCTAATATACCGGAGTGTAGCCTACACTGGCGCATTGATGCAGCTTATCAAGCCATGGAAAGGTTCTCCTTTTTAATTCACTATATCTTACCGTATTTTGCGCACTATAAGGCGCACCTAAAACCTTTGAATTTTCTCAAAACCGACAGTGCAGCTCTGAGCAGTCATGATGAAACGAAGATAATACCAAAAGCATAGTTAACTACTGACTAAACGAAGGAAGAAGGAGACAAGCAAGACCTCTAAGGCTATAGCACTTTTGTCTTTCATTTATTGTTTTGTTCTGCGATTTGTATTTATATGTTTTATGTCTATGTTTGTGACTAGTTGTCATAGTTTTGTTACAGCTGCAGCGGTTTTGAAGGCTCTATATAAATAATACTGTATTGTATTATATTCCTTTCGTGTAGCGCCATCTAGTGGATACATAACGCAAACGCAGCCAGTATTATAGCTTCGATTCTATGCACCTTATAATGCAGTCCTATATATGAAAATAGGCCTTTCATTGCATGTGTGCCTTATATATAATCCAAAGCTTTTTATACAACATCTGGTACTTTAAACTCCAGGATTCCATACTGCACCCTGGCCAACAGCAGAACTTGGGGTGTATTTTTTCTCTATGGTCCTATTTTAAATCCATCCCTGTTATGATGTGTGCACTAGCCAATTCATAGTAGCGCTAAGCTAGTATGTATTGCAATTTAATTCAAATGTTGCAAAATAATTGCAAATTTCCCCAGTGTGGGACAAATAAAGGTTATCTTATCTTATTGTATCTT
Organism: Hippocampus mohnikei; assembly: GCA_026261675.1. Classification (NCBI taxonomy): domain Eukaryota; kingdom Metazoa; phylum Chordata; class Actinopteri; order Syngnathiformes; family Syngnathidae; genus Hippocampus; species Hippocampus mohnikei. The sequence continues at coordinate 21,736,699 of JAKGUB010000284.1, forward strand.
AAGTTCGGCATCCAAGTTTACAGACTTCATTTGTGTCTAGGAATGCGTGAGAGGCCAACAGCAAAGTAACGACAAAGGGGTTGATACACTGCCAAGCTGGGTTTTATTGACTGACTGCTTAACAGTTGAACTTTATACTCATTAGCCAGCCAAATGTTCCCATCCACATGCTAACACTTCCGGGCGTCCGCTCGGTCGTGCTTATGTAGCTTCCATGCGTGTGCTCTCTCCATGTAGATCCGTCACACATACGGAGACGCGAGTGTCATTCAAACATTGGTCTCTGACGACAATATGCTATAAATATGTGGCAACATACTGATTCATTTCCGGATCACAAACGTGTGGGTTTGCTGTGTACCCATTGTATTATTTTCTCTCTTGACACTTACAAAGTTACCCACAATTTTTTTTCTGTTAAGTGTACTGTAATACCTAAGCACTTATTCTCTTTTTGGCGTTTTGTTACGATACATGTTTCATCTTATTTTATCAGTTGGCATGGGTTCTCAGTGTTCTCATGTTCATGCTTTGTGTGTCACTTGATAAGGCGACTCCTTGTCTTCCTTTAGTGATAATGATACTTGGCAGAAGTATTCGTTGCCATGGAGGTGAGGATTAGTGATGATGTTTCGGCATGCTAGCTACCCTGGCGCAGCTCATAGACTGTGCGGAGCGTGTTAGTTTAGGCCTAGCATTCTCCCGGTGGTTCCCCATCAGGCAGGAAAGCAGGGAGGATGGGTGACTGTTTACTGTAGATGCACGTAGGGCTAGCAGCTCCTGCAGCTCTTTGGTTTGACATGCTTGAAGCTATTTTCACACAGAGGCAAATATGACAGAAATCAACAATTTGCATAGTGAACCACACATACTGTATATCTACATAAATGTGTAAGAATTAACCAATTCAAAAACGACAACAACAAAAAAATACTTCATTTTACACATGCAAAATCAGAGCTGTACCATAAGCCATTATACTTCATGAGTGTAGTGTTTTTCTGGCATTGAATCAATGTTACACTAAAATGCTTCGTTGTAACATCTGTAACATTACTTGATGCTTCCTCACACAAAAAGCATTCTTTCAGATTAGCGTAGCGAGGTCATTAGCATCAGGATGTCAGATGATAGTACATAAAGCGTTTTATACACCAGTAAAGCGGGACTGGATCAGGTCAGCCTCTCAAGGGCTTATGAGCAACCTGAATCTCTGGAGATTGACACAGTATATGAGGAGTGGATGGGAGAGAGATCAGCAGAGAAATCCTCTAAGGATCATCTGCTAACCTTTCTCCTCAACTATTTTTGTTGGGAAATCGTCTAATGTGCGGCTGCACTTTATTTTATAAACAATAGTGTATCCGTAAATACTTCCCATCAATAAGAAATTTCTTTGTGCACCAGCCTCTAAAATCCATCGTGACAGACGAACATTGAAAAATTTGAGCATGAAGAAGGTGTAATTAGTGTCCATATAAATAACAGAACCAAAGAAAGTGACTTTAAATAGAAGTCATGTGAAAAAAAATGCGTGCAATGATTCGTAATCCTTTCCAGATGTGTGAAACTAGAAGTAGCACAGATTAAATGTCAATTTATCCCCACTATACAGAGCACACTTACACTGTTGATGCTTGATTGCGGGTGTGACTTAGTAGAAGCGCGTGTACGTGTGCGGCCGTGTGTGTCATTGCACATTCAGAAAGAGATGAAGTGATGGTGCTTAACTGGATCCTTCTTCCCATTTGTTGAGTTCTATTAAATCGGATGAAGTCGCAAAACATCAAACTGTCAAATTATCCGTTTTTAATTTGAGATTTATTAAGACACATCTTACTGTATAATTCATTTAACATCATGGAACCAATGGGCTATCTGGACTCCATACAGAAAAATAGCATGTGCAAAGTCCATTTAAAAAAGAAATTCAAGATTTCCAGTTGTGGATGATGTAAATTAGGCGCGTACTTTTAATAATATACGAGATGATCATAATAATTAGTTCAATGAAACAACTTATACAGTGATTCTGTGGGTTCCATGCACACTGATGTCATATTTCTCGAGCAAATCCATCATAATCGCGTTGCACCACCTGCGCCGCAACTTCGACCTGCTTCGAGCTGCTTCTGAAATTTAGTCTATGTTCAGCCACCAAATTGTCAGACACACTGAGGGCGTGGAACAGTAAACGACCTCGGTTCACCAGAACGCCCAGAAAGGTTTAGGGCAGTGCGCCAAATTTCGGACAGATGGATGAAAGATAACTGTTCATGTGTAAATACCATTTTTGTAGCAAAGAGGATATTGCAGATATTCCTTAATGGCCACAAAAAAAGAGAAGGCAAAAAAGTGTCTTGGTTGATGATAAGGGGAAAAAATGGCTTTCCAATCGGGAGGAAGGGCTGCAGCTTCAGATTCCATTGAATGTGAAGCATTCAACATCATTTTTAAGTCCATACTAAGACTGTCAGTTGAACATGATCAAGTCAGACAAATTATTCCTATTTAAAAAGTGAGTTGCTTCCATTCTGGAAGACGAGCATCACAGAACATCTGTGTCTGTAATGCTCTCCCATCCTAACTGTGTGTCTGAGCTTCCCACAAGGCACCTATTTAGTCTAAATATACAATTCCCTTGTGGCCAAGCATAAAGCATAATGTGCATTGGTGAATGCTTGTCATCGAGTAATACCTTCCAACCATGCTGTAATCTGCACAAGCCGTTCACCCAACTCAGAAGTTGAGCACTAGACACGTCCAAACAGGTTATCATTCAAATGTGTTTCTGTTGCCTGCATCAGGTGAGGAACTACTGCATTTAGGTTTTTCATAAAGGCATCAATCCTTTCCAGCGTTGGTGAATATAACCAGACCGAATGCCAATATCTGAGGGACAAGCAGACGTTTTATTTTATCAATGATTAAGCCAAGGGGGTCCATGATAACATTTGCAACAAGGAGGCCGGCGATGGAAGACAGTGAGAAGTGGCTTGATAGCAAGTTGACAAAAGAAAGACTGTACCTGGACCTGAACTCTTGGGCTCACCTCACAGGAATTGCCTGGCATCACCCTGCATCCCCCACTCAAAATCACCAGTGATTAAACTACCCCTGACTGTTAATTTGCTGCGACGGTATCGTCAAAGAGCAGGCAACGATCTGGTCACTTTACTCGAAGGCAGTGGTTCTTAACCTTTTAGAGGTACCGAACCCAACCAGTTAACATGCACATTCACCGAACCCTTCATGAGTGAAAAATAAATGTTTTTTGGGGTTTTTTTTTTACAAATTCAAGATATTTTTAAAAACGCATTCATTAAAAACATAATAAAAGAAAATACAATTTCAAGAGATAAGTATACTTTTTTTTTTTTTTTTGTACAACGTACTATCATGACAGTCACACATTGACTACTAAGCGAACTAAATTTCCCACAGCACTGACTGGACAAGCAATGTCATGTGATCATCTGCAGCCAGCCATGGACAGGAGGGCGTGTCATAACTAATTGACATGTTGAGTCGCGTGTGTCTTACCCTCCATGGCAGAGGCTCCGTCGAACCCCTGAGACCGACTCACCGAACCCTTGGGGTTCGATCGAACCCAGGTTAAGAACCAGTGCTAGAAGGAAAAACATCCAAACTTAAAGACACTAACTCGACTCCTTTTCTGAAAAATAGAAGAAAAGACGGCGCTGCAGTATGTTTAAGAGGTAGAGGCAATTTCAAGCTTGTAAACAGTGGCAGCCCTGAAGAGGTTCGCGTTGTGACTCTGCCACAGAGAAATTAGAAGTAGACAGTTTTGCAATGAAACAGCAAAGAACTGCACTCAAAGCTTTCCTTGATTGAAAGGGCATTAGCCACCAGCCAAGTTTTTCTCAAAGCTGCTTTCCTAAAAGTTTTCATCATCTCTACTTTAAATGACAATCGCTTTTATTCGTCGTGCATCCTCATCAGCCCTCTGGTCCGCCTGGCTGATTTACCGCACAGTGGCAGGCAGTGATCATCTGTTTCGCCAGTTAAGGACAAATGCTTATTTGTAACTGTCAAAACATCTTAAATGTAATTGATTATTTATACAACACACTTGAACTATATACTCGAGTGCATGTCAGATAACATTTATTGAGCCAAAAGGAGATTTGAATCTGGATTGTAAAACATCAAATTGCATCATCTCAATCTATTAGACCGACATCATGCTGTCAAAAGCATTTGGCCACATTTGGTGAAAAGTCTGGTAGCAGCAGATAATTAGCTCATGTCGCTGTAGTAAGCTTGTGCATGCCGCTGTGACAGAATTTCTTGTACTGATCACTTATCATGTAGCCTGTGTGTCATGGCTACACGACAGCAACAAAAGGTCAATTAATGAATCCCAGAAGTCAAAGCAAACATGGTGAAGCAGCATATAGCTGTTACGCCGCACACGAATGGAATAAGATGCCAGCGTAGGTGAAGCCAGCCCGAAGTTTTTTTGAAGCATTTATTAAATGCTTTTTTCCAAAATCTTGGGCTTATACGGTTTGTTCTCGTACTCAGTTTGGTAAGCTACTTTTTATTTATTTACCTCTGCTTTTCAATGCCTTTGACTCTTTTGTTCGTCAATGTTGTCAAATGTTGAACTTTTCATACTGCGAAGCACATTGAGTTACACCATGTATGAAATGTGCTATATAAAATAAAGCTGCCTCGCCTTGCCCATATTGTCTTCCCTTTCCACTTCATTTTCCTGTAGTTGGCAGGTATTCTTAACATGTTTGGGCCAAGCATGTTAAGAATAAAACAAATGTTTGACCAATACATTTTTAAGCCATTGACACCAACTCCAATTTCTTAACATTAATTTGAAACTACAATCTTCAGCACACCACACCAATATCATCTGATAACAAGCAGAGTGTGTCAGATGAACCTTTGAACTCTTCCCTGGATTCCGCCGATGATAAAAGATCACACTAGTAGGTTAAAGTCCAAAATCTCTGAAGGTACCAGAAAACCATAAACCTATTCATCACTCGCATGAGTATGTGTAAACAACACACGTTCTGTTGACGGTGGGATTAAAAAGAAAACTCAAACAAAGTTGAACAAAAGTAGTGTTGTCACTCCCGTGTGACAATAAACATTTGGCATCCCATTGATTCCTTTTCAATGTCAAGTACTGTTTGCAGAGAGATAAGTTAAGTCCAGAGTAGCGAGTGCAATATTTCCAGCCTGTCCTGCCCCAGCACTCAATTCAGGTGCTTTTCTTCCTGCATTCCTCTGCAGGAGCACACCTGCAGGGCTCGCTCCTTCCAATCATTTTGTCTCCTGTTGGCAAGGATGATGAAGCCCATGTAATATGACCCACAACCCTGTGAAGTGAAAAAGGGACAGATAGCCCCGCAGCCCCTCATCAGGCCTGGGATATCACGGATCATGGAACACAATGGGTTCCAGTGCACAATTAGGCACAATGGAAGAGTTGTACAGATGCAAACAAGACAAGAGTTGAAGAACATTTCAGTCCTCTAATTAGAGACCAGAACAATCTGCTGATTCATGTACGACACTAATGACGAAAACAACAAGGAGGGATCAGGAAATGCTATAACTCTGCAGTTTCAGGGATCTTTTAAAATGAAAGCAAACTACAGCCCATCTTTGATCGTCAAAAGTATGACCTTCGCTGTTTCAAAATCAGCTCTTTGGCAAAAGCAAAGCAGATGTGTTGCTGAGCCCTCTTTCCAGGGGCCAGGACTTTTAGTGTCGCTCAAGCGTTCACTAATGGGCGTACAGTACAGTCGAAACTAACCTGAAACTCTTATGTAACCTTGTTAATGATTTCCTCTGAGGGACTGCAAGCTTTATCAGATGGGCGAGCGTGTCGAGCGAGGGTATTGGGTGGGAACCAGGATGACAGGCTGGCAATGCATGCACAAATGCGTCCAAATTTCAGTAACCATTGAGGCATCACGGAATGTCCGCATTTGGTTGAGTTGTAACAAAAAAAGACACAACTGACAAGAGACCGAGGAAACAAAAGCTGGAGTTAGCATCTGCATTGCTGTCTCTGAGACAGATGCGGCTTCAGCAGACCGTGGGCAATGGATCATCCGGCACATGAAGAGCCACGCAAATAAGGACAGCTGCCCAGAAGAGGGGCCTGGCCAAAGCAAACAATACAGTGCCATTCACTTCCCATCAACACTAATTGACAGAACAAAGAACAGCAACATCCCGCATTGCCGACTGGAGACAAAAATAACATTCTATTGTTCCAAGTTTGGTTGACTCACACATCTCATGTGTTTTGGGAGTTGAGCTAAGGCTCTCAAGATATCCTTTTGGCTTTCTGTGTGACCCTGTGTGTTTGACAAACAAGCACAGAGGGGGCTGTCTGTGTCACTTCATGTCAAGCTCGCGGGACTCCTGAGGTGCTGTGGAATGACGATCAGACCCAGAAATCCTTACTGGATGGATGGATGGATGGATGGATGGATGGATGGATGGATGGATGGATGGATGGATGGATGGATGGATGGATGGATGGATGGATGGATGGATGGATGGATGGATGGATGGATGGACGGACGGACGGACGGACGGACGGACGGACGGACGGACGGACGGACGGACGGACGGACGGACGGACGGACGGACGGACGGACGGACGGACGGACGGACGGACGGACGGACGGACGGACAGACAGACAGACAGATAGATAGATAGATAGATAGATAGATAGATAGATAGATAGATAGATAGATAGATAGATAGATAGATAGATAGATAGATAGATAGATAGATAGATAGATAGATAGATAGATAGATAGATAGATAGATAGATAGATAGATAGATAGATAGATAGATAGATAGATAGATCCTGTTCAACTGCTATGATTTTGTGATATGAAATAATGAAACAAAGAGAAATATTTTTTTCTTTAGTTCCACCATTATGTGACATATAACCTATACAACTCATGTGAAATGTTTTGTTTTAATCATTTAGAACTGCAATAACATGGTTGCACACCCTCTCTTGGGTGTGGCTGTGATCAGAATTGACCGGTCACTTTCAAAAACTTGTTAAATGGGACTCGGCAGTTTAGCTGCTCAGAAGTATTTTTCTGATACTTGTTTTTTTTTTTTTTTGCTCACAGCAACTGCTATATGCTGTTTTACTTTGCATGATTCCATCCACCACGCCTTTGGCTCTGGTTCCAAGTAAAGAAAAAAACAGCTCCAACATATAATCTTACCGCCACTTGATTCTCTGATGGTGTTCTTTTGATGATGAGCAATTTCTGTGTTTGCGCCAAATCTGTTGGCGTTGCGGCACAGACGCTCAACCATAGTTTCATTGGACCATAAAAGTTCTTCCCACATTGTTTGTGGGATAGATAGATAGATAGATAGACTACCCAAGGAAATACAAAATGCAGTTTCTAAATGATGATTTCATTTACCAAGAGGCTAGAGGTGAAAAAGTAACTCCCCCCTGTTAAAACAAAAATTGTGACAATGACAGTGTTGGAAAAGCTGAGTTCAATTTCAGAGGCAACACCCTAGTACCACATTTGTGCAATCAAGAAATCACACAAATAGAATCTGTCTTACAAAGTGAAGTAGGCTATAAGATCTCAAGAGACAAACGCATGCCACGATCCAAAGAAATTCAAGAAGGAAAAGAAAAGTTATTGAAATATATCAGTCCGACCAGCCATTTCCAAAACTCTGGGGCTCCAGTGAACCACTGTCAAAGCCATTATCCACAAATGGAGAAAACTGGGAACTGTGGCAAACATTCCCAGGAGTGATCAACCAGCTAAAATTCCTCCATGAGTGCAACGACGACTCATCCAAGAGGTTGCAAAAGAACCTAAAACAACAACCAAAGAACTCCAGATTTCACTGACCTCAGTTCAGTGTTCACGACTCTACCCTAAGAAAGACACTGGCCAAAAACGGCATCCATGGGAGAGTTACCGGGTGAAGCCCACTGCTGTTCAAAAAGAACACAAAGGGTCATAACACATTTGCCAAAAGACATCTTCATCCTCAAGACTTTTGCAAGAACATTCTGTGGACTGATGAGTCAAAATTTGGACTTTTTGGAAGATCTGCAGGCTCTTAAATCTGGTGTAGAAATGGCACAGCATTTGATTAAAAAAACATGATGCCTACAGAGAAGCGTGGTCGTGGCAGTGTGATGGTCTCGTGCTGCTTTTCCATCTCAGGACCAAGACAACTTGCTGTGATTGATGGGATAATGAATTCTGCTGACTAACAGTAAATCTTGAAGCACAACATTCAACCATCAGTTTGTACCCTCAAATGCAAGCCCCCTGAAATTATTCAGTAGGACAACAATCAGAAACACACCAGCAAGTCCACCTTTGAATGCCCCCCACCCGCCCAAAAAAATGAAGGTTTTTGAGTGGCAAAGTCTGGACTTGAATCCAATTGAGATACTGTGGCGTGACCTTAAATGTGCAGTTCATGCTAGAAAACCCTCCAATATGGTGGAATAGGAGCAATTCTGCGAAGAAGAGCGGTCCTAAATTCCTCCACAACGATGTGAACGACTTATCAACAATTATCGCAAACGCTTGATTTTAGTTATTGCTGCTAAGGGTGGCAGAACCCATTAGGTTCATGGGGCAATTACTTTTCACATAGGGACCGGTAGGTTGGGATTTTTTTTGTGCCTTAATAAATTAAATTGCCATTTATAAGCTGCATTTTGTATTTCCTTGGGTTGTCTCCATGTGATATTAAAATTGGTTTGATGAACTGAAACCTTTAAATCAGATAGATAGATAGATAGATAGATAGATAGATAGATAGATAGATAGATAGATAGATAGATAGATAGATAGATAGATAGATAGATAGATAGATAGATAGATAGATAGATAGATAGATAGATCGATAGATACTTTATTCATACACAAGTGAAATTCGCTTGAACTGGTGCCGCTGTCTTACCTTGACGCACAGTCTTCAAAATGATGGGACCTTTTGTGCAGGTGATGACGGTTAAAATGTCATACAGGGGTAATCCTGACACAGGCAGCCCCTCCACTTCCAGTATGAGTTCCCCCTCGTTGAGTTTCCCGCCCTGGTAAAGGACCGCATCCTCTCGGACATGTCCAATGTAGGCAAACTGTCCATGTTCAGCCCCACCTCGCAGCTCCACGTTCAGCTCGCCGCACGCGTCCCGCACAATTACGCACTCGCTGACTTTGGTGATCCAGTGGTTCTTCTTTTGGATGACTTTTGACATGGTGACTCGGATCCAAGTTAAATCCCGTGGTGCCGCCGAGAGAGCTACAAGCTTGTTGATGCATAGCCCAGAGGTAAATCCGTCCCTTAAAAAAGTTCAGAATGTTGGTGAGTCAATCCAAGTTGGACCATTTTCACGCGCGTCCCGAGCCAAGACACGCTGCTCGCACTGCATGATGCCTTCCTGACAATTTACGCCTATTTGCTGGTTCCTCTGTTGTTGTTGTTGTTGTTGTTTCCGCTTCTTGAACAACAAACGCGCTCTGATTCCCCGCAGTGGCATCTAATCCTCTCCCTGATTGTCTTTGCTCTTCTTGCATCCTCCACCTTGACTCTTTCTCCATCCACTGCCTACTCGTTGATTGGCTTTTTCAAAACTTACATAAAAAGAGTGTCTCTCAGCCGGACAGCCGGTAAAAAAAATTGGCCCGGCGGCGCCTTTAAGCAGGTAGCACGAGTTCATCTCATCTGCTCGTGCGCTAAACGTGCAGGATGAGTGGACAGAGCGGCGCATGTTTCCGCCTACCGTGGCTGTCAACGCTCCTCCCACCAACTTCCAAACGGATTACACGAATGACAATGAACGCCCCTAAGAGCTTTTACCGGTACTTTTTATTCATAAATAATGGAGCTGTAGGATAGTATGTAGGCTGATTGAGAGTGTGGAGGTTTTTGATGGGTGTCGCATGAGGTGAAGTGTTGTCTACAGATGGAAAAGTAACCAAGCGCTCAGAACAGAATCCACGAACAACGTATGAGCCTTTTAAATTATATGTGTCAAACTCAAGGCCCGGGGACCAGATCTGGCCCGCCACATATTTTATGTGGCCTGCGAAAGCAAATCAAACATGTCAACTTCGACTTGCTAAAATCTCTACCAAAATGTAAAAGTCTCATATGTAATGTAATAAATAAGAGAAATAACATTTTCTTGTTGGCAAAACCTCTTTACAGTAACTAAAACAATAGTTGAAGAAACCGTGATTATTGACATATGGTTTCAGTGATAACGGCCCTCAGGGAAACTGGCCCACGAAATAAATGAGTTTGACACCCCTGCTTAAATATTTTAACCCCTCAAATGGAACTGAATTTTTATCTAAGTACTTTTGTTTGTTTTCCTATAGCACAACATTAATGTTCAAACTGCATAATGTAACAGTGACTAACAATAATATCAAATACGCTTTTTTTGTTATCAAACTTATCACATTTGAAGAACATTTAAATTTACTATACTACTGTAGTTTAATGTTGTCATGATTTTGGTACTTGGCGGGCTAGGGATTTTTTTTAGGTGGTACTTTTTGTTGAAAAAAAAGTTTGACAACCACTGGTATAGATTCTACAGTCAGATACTCAGACTACTAAATGTAAATGGACATCTTACATTGCTAATGTTCAACCTAGATGAGTAAACATTTGTGCTCATCATCAATGCATATTATACACATTAATATCACATTTGAGTCACTCAATACGCGTTGTGTGTGTGTGTGTGTGTGTGTGTGTGTGTGTGTGTGTGTGTGTGTGTGTGTGTGTGTGTGTGTGTGTGTGTGTGTGTGTGTGTGTGTGTGAGTGTGGGTGTGTGTGGATGAGAAATTACTAAGCAGATGTGCTTAGTAATAAGTCTGAAAAAAGTAAAGGCAATTTAAAAAGAAAATATTGTCTTGTGTGACTGATGGTGATCCCAAGGTACATTTGGAGAAGCACGCTAGCAGTGGTGTCAGATGAGAAACACAATGCCCCTGCAGGAAGTTCCTGGGTGTTTCAGTCGAAGTCGAGAAACGGGGCCTCTAACACTGTTATGAGGGCAGTGGCCTGAATAGGTATGCACAGTATGAAAGGCAGCTTTCCATTCCATTTCATCTCAATGTTAAGTGCTCAGAGAGTTCATGGCTCATGGGTCATGAGCTGTGCCACTTGTACCTTTATTGTATGTCATGCGAATGATTGCCATACTCTTCCATGGCTATCGTGACCGCACCATATGTGATGATGTGCTATTTTATTTCATGTTGGCTCCTCTTCACCACTCGTGTCCCTGAACATTCTCAGTGGGGTCACGGCCTAGCTACGTTTTCCTCACTGTGTTGTTCATCCCGCCCATTGATCCAACTGTCAACTGAAAAACAACAATTTACATGCACAAGTGCTTGATTACTTGTCCTTATTCTGAGTTTGATATGCAGTATATGCCATGCTTGAAGATTCAGGTAGCGGTAACTACAAAGTAAATATAGATATGCGAAAGCCTTAGCGTAAAAAAATATATATAACAATTTGGATAAAGTGAAGCTGGGATGTGAGAATCATAAATCTTTGCCAAATCCGAAACCAATAAATGCAAGGACAAAAATAATGTAATATTCATTTCTTCAATCCTATGAAATAAAAAGTAGTTAGTGGCTGCCATTTAAGTCAATTCCATCCAATTAGTTATTTCTATGCCAAGGTTTTGGTCTTATTTGTGCTTACAAACCCAACTCGATAGAAAAGATGACAACATTCATTTGGTTCAATGGGCCATTTGATCAAGCCGATAACAACCAGCAGATGCAGTTTCACTTTTTGACATGGGAGAGCTTGCATCATATACGGCGTATGGGCCAGTTATAATACTGGGGGTTATGACACATCCGTTGAAGAGAGCTGTCTAAAAAGACAGACAAGAAAGAAGATTTAAAAATAGGAGTACGTTTACAATGTTGAGGTTACATTACCCAAAGTAAGAATCTGCCTTCGGCACTGTGTAACCAAGACTGTTTGTTTTGTAAAAGGCAATAATCTGGCGACCGAACCAAGAGTCAACAATCAATCAAGAAGAGTCAAATATTAACCAGCAAGTTAAATGTCGTATCAATTCGTCATGGTGACCAGAGAATAAAAAGAAAAGATGCAGCTTTAAACAATCAAATGAGACTCTACTGTTGTGCCTCGTTTGAAGTGTTTTCTATTCCGTATATAATCCATTTTCGTTTGCCAGGTTATCTGAGTGTTTAGATTCAAATGCACATTCTTCAATTACAATTCCTCACATAGCCTTAGGTTATTGTAAGTCACGAAACACAATGAATTAGACGACAGTGACAATGTAACACTAGACCAGGTTTTATTTGGGGGAGTTTTGGACTCTATCCGAAAGGTATTGATTGATTCATGATTGTGGTGATTTAATACGGTACTTTACTGCATCATAATAAGCTTTGTTTTTTAAAACTCTGTCATTATGATACACCACTGAAAAGGACAAGCACAACAACTGACATAATGAAACAATTAATACGTCAATCAAAAAGAAACATTGCAATGGCAACATTTTTCATACAGTCTTTATATTGGCCCTGGGACTGCACCAGTGGGCATAATGTTGTGGCTGATCGCTGTACATACAGTATTTATGACAGCTACTAAGGTACAAGTTGAACAGTTTGGTTATGTTTACTCAAGAGTTAATAACAGCTCCTCAAAGGGTTAGGCCAGTGACGTCAAAGCAAACATTACAATTAATATTTTATCCTGTTGCGCTCTCATGTGGTGAAATTGTAGAATGCAGCAGACTATATTACGTTAATTGGTATGTTGGATGGATGGATGCAAGGGGACCAGGTAGCCCCCAAGGACCACATGAGTAGCCTGGGGGACTGTTCTAAAAATAGGTTAGCAGTGATGGGACATTGAGATTTCCTAGTAATGTGGTATCCGTGAGTATTCGAAAATGGAAACCGTGGCAGAGATTAGAATTAAAATATTGCACATCGATATTTATCTGTTTCCTAATTTATTTGATAAAAGATTAGCCTGATCGGTGTCTTCACATAAATAAATATCATTGAGCATCTAAACTGAGCTATTCACGCCTTCACTAGTTGATTGAGTACAGCATCATTGATGAATACGTAGCAGAAAATCCGAAAAGTGAAGGTTTATTTTTCAAGAATTTTGAAGGTAAAATGATCTCCAATTCTGGAACGACCCAAAAGGTGCAAAGTTCATTCAGAAGTGTGTGTGTCAAATTTGGTACCCCCTCGTACTAGTCAGTCGTCAAATAGCTCTCAGTTTAAAATGACTAAAACACAGTGAAAACAAAAGCAGAAAAAAATAAACGCATTTCAAAGATCTTTCAATGAGCTTAATCGTAAGCATGAGACACGGCCACACAAAGTGTCCGTCCACGCACACGCACACGTCAATTTGCTGGATGGCGCTCTCTTTTTAACTTCAATGCTGCACCCTGTTGGCCAAACGCGATGCAGCATTAGGCTTCATAATCATTTCAAACATCTATTTCTGGTCTAAAATATGGAAGAATGTGAGGTCTGTGGACAACCACGAGATAAGAAATTTCATAGTTTCTTGGTCTTGCTAGCTGGGGTGGAACATTTTGACGGGGGACGTTTGTTTGTTTGGGAAAGATAATTCCTTTCAGACCCATTTCCTGAAAACAGCCCTGCTTCCCTTCACTCTTATCATGACGTCTACCAAAAAGAAAATATACCTCAGATGCAGTACTGTATTTTCTGTTTTTGACATGATTCTCTTTGGCAGCTACCTGTTTGAGCTTTGCACTGTGCCATGTATTTCAACACCATTTCCCTCCAATCTGAAACGCAAATCTGTTTTCTCTGAGGTAAAAAAAAGACCAGTGTCCTCCGTGAAAGACATGAAAACCTCTGGCCTCCTGAATTTCCACTTGAAGCAAACGGCTCCAAGATAACATACAGTATGTTGCGCTTCAAAAAATACATGAGAAAAACACTTTCTTTTCCTGCAGTTGTACTTTTTTCCCATGCATGGCCACCAATCAAATTGCTGCACAAGGGGTGTAAGGCCAGACAGGAATGACGTTAAGGTCTCCGTCGGCAATGTGGGAAATTTCAAGCCGGTATCTATTTAGCTTCTGGGTCAAAAGTCAGATGTCAAATGTGAGCTTGTGCGCAATTGCAGGATATAAATGGAAAGCTCACGTTCACGCTAAATAAGCCGTGGTTTCTGTCATGCTAGATAAAACTATTTTGAATAAACCCCTTGACAGCTTTAGTTCTCACCCACATTATTGAGTTCCAGGAAGTGCACATGAGTTCCAGGAAGTGCACAGAGCTCTTTTTCTTGCCGTTTATTTTTGATGGACCGTTAAGTGATCACGGATTAGCTTGTAGCAGGTCCTAAGCACATGCGCTAAAAGTTGGTGGAGTGAGAACCCGTAGTCCACCCAAAATAATATTTGGCATGCACTCAGTTGATGATTCTTGTCGATTCTGCTGGTGTGAGTTGACTGACACACACAAAATAATAATAGAAGGATAAAAAATCATCAAATTGTGATTGTGTCAAACTGTATGTTCACTAGTTTGTGTTGAAATAAAAAGTAGTGGTGTTATTTGATTTTTTCAAAAGAACTAAAAAAAAGTAGACGCTTTTTGATTTGTCATGCCCATTTTCAATCAAATGCAAATATTTGTTTCAATAAGCAATGTTTTTCACTTCAAATGTATTTTGACTGACAAGTTGGCCCACACATTGACCAGAACGTAGACAACCAATTCTATTGAAAAACAAACAATCACTTTCCATTAGAGTATTACGTACACAAACATAAGAATACAATTTTCCACAAAGTGCAATGATAGGGAGAGAATGAGAAGCAGATTTTTGAATGGACTCCAGCACATATGCTGTATGTTAAAATTGGACAAGTTCAAGCTTCTTAAGCTATTGCAATGTCTTGAAACACATCTATGCTGTTTTAAATCTTGCCACATTCCAGAAAAGTGTAAACCGTCAAATATGTACTACTTGGCCAAAACCAAATAAACCACAAGTTGAATAAAACATGTATCTTCTGTTGTATTGTGGGAGAGTAAACGTGATGTGAGTGCACGTTGCAAAACAATAACGTTAGTGCCTAGGCAAAAACGATGTGCCAGGAATTAGAGAACAGAGAAAAGTTTCATGTTCACCGGAGTGCACAAATAGATGTCTTTTTTTCAACATGTTTAATTTTTATTTATAAAGCTCCAGCCCTGATTAACACACACACACACACACACACACACACACACACACACACACACAAGCTGAAATAGAGGTTGTAATCGCATATTTATAATTGTTGCCGCCCATAAAACAAAATCCTAGATTTTGTGGGGGAAAAAAAAAGGTTTCTTGTCAATCTTACCGCCCCGTTCTTGTGCGTCATGTAGCCACGTTATCTTCTCCTGGAACGTTTGCCCGCAGTGACCTTATGTTCTTGGAGGCTAACCTCTGACCTCTACCGTGGCGAACACTCCCGTATCTGCTGACTTGACTGGGTGGTCAGTACAGTACCAGCACATGATCGCAGGCTGACAGGCCAGATACTGTGGGAATCCTCCCAGGGGTAAAAACCGCTGAGAGCGAGCCTGCAATAAAGAGGTGTTAGCCGTGTTGGGTGTGTATCTCGCAGCAAGACGCACACTCTCAACAAGTCCGACATGGCCAAAATCATCACAACACACTCACCATGCACCAAGTTCACTTGGCAAACATTTCAATCAGGACCTTGTAGTGAATACACAGATGTTCATTTTCGTCGTCTTCCGTTCTTGGGAAAATGTACACTTCAAAAAGAAAATGCATTAAATGGGGAGTAACTTGGAAGCGTAGTGAATCCATTAAAAGCTTGATGGCCATTCAAATGGTAGTAATCTTGCGCAGCTGCAAAAATCAGCCACATGTGAACCCGCTGCTTTCTGTCATAAATGGGATCCATGAGGTCAAAGTGCAGACATCTCACGGGGACCTGTTTATCACAGGAGGGGATGGATCACCGATGGGGAAGTGCCAGGAGTGGAGGGGTGGGGGGCGCAGTGGAAGGGCAGCTCTTTTTTCAAGAGGTCACCTCGAAGGAAGGCTCCCATGCAGAATCACTGTCGCCTGTCGGTGAAGAGGACAGCGGTGATGGTATAAAACTGTTGGGATGCCCACACCGCTCATCCAGAGCCTCAGTTTCCATGATTGTGGGACTCATCATTCAGAGAAAAAAGGGATCCAATCGTATTGATCCACCTTCCATCAGTGGCCTGAGACATTTTTTCTTCCTGTCTGCTAGAAGCCACCATGGCAGTGCTGACGGCCTATTGGGCATGCTTGGTTGCCGTGTCAATGACAATGAGTGCAGGCCATACTTTGAGAAGGTAAGAGGCTTCTGTTTTACACCTGCAAGGTTGGTCAGCTGACAGAATTGTTCATCAATGCTACTCGGGGGACCACATAGGACCACACATTTCCTCACCAGATGCATGACAGAAATGCTATTTGAAATACTGAATGGTCAAAATATGTGCGTATGTGTAAAATATGTGTTCTTAATACTGTATATTTCATTTTCCACATACATTTTACGATGAATGGATAAAGCCCAACAATGAAGGGTTTGACGTAAACACCGCAATAACCACATACTGCAATTTTTTTTCCAGTGCAAAGGGTGTCTCTAGTTTGAAAATTAAAATTCAAGGACAGTACAAAAGTGCTCAACAAGTGCGAGAACTCATTTTGCCCATTTTTGCCCACAAAAATCAATTCACTCAAAATTGTAATATAATTTAGGTACTATGCTTGTCCTGCATATCATACCAAATCAGCAAAAAAAATATTCGGCCTACTCACATTGTAATATAGGGCAGTATAAGACCCAGTGGAAGTGCAACTAAGACATGTCTGCCTACTAATGGTAACAATATAAAACTCCAGTTGACCCTGCATATTCACAGTTTAGCACCCACAGATTTGTATATTTGCCAATTTGTGCCCCCCAATATGATTTCATATTTTGAATTTAGCCAGTTTTTTTCCCAGGATTTTATCCCCCATATCTCAGACAGAATGTTTATCAGCATTTTGGGGAGAATTTTGGGGCGGTTGTAAAAACAAAATGTCAAAATATTTTTATTTGTAATTAAGGGGCCATTCAGAGCATGTTCACATGCGGCCTGTGGTCCATCATTGACTATCCCTGAGCTGGTGGAATAGATTAAATGGTTTTAACAGTGCCCTGTAATTAATTGATGATCAGTCCAGCATATATTCTGCAAGGTTCCACAATTGCATTGGTGCGATATTGCCATACCTGTGTGTGCTTTCACATAGTGAGTTGGCAATGTGTCATTCGCCCCAAAAGATAAAGGGGATTCAGGAGTCTATTCGGCACTCTTGGTTCTATATAGCACATTTGCACACACTGTATACCACGTATGATTCTACTGGATAGCACGATGGAATTCCTTAGATCATATATTGGGATTTATATCCAAAAACCATTTGGTACTCATTTGGTGCTATGGAGTACCACTCAGAATGGGGTCCCCTCCAAGGCTATGCATAGAAGTCACCAAATCACATACTACATATTACATAGAGCCTTTATTTATTTATGTATTTATTGGAATGTCTGCACAGATGTGACTTGTAAAATACTGAGTGACAGCAATATATTATACTGTATAGCTGACCTGGAGAGGAAAAAAGCCAGATGTGAAACGCTGACAGCCAGCCATTCAGCACCGACAAAAGTTGTCTGACACTACATCCAAAGGAACAATATTGGCTGTGCCATTTATCGGTCTTCCCCTTCAATTCCATTGCCATTTATAGTAAACAGAATTCTGTTTAAAAAAAAGGCATCTTTTTAAAAAGGGCTACAGATTGCAATCATATCCAGCACCTCGGAGAAATCACAACAAAGAAAACTGTGGGGACAGACCGCACCAGACAGCTCAAAAGACGAGGAAAAAGAGCATTTTTCTTTGCAACTTTTGCTTTCAGTTTTGGCTTTTTAACTTTTCTTTTTGTTTCTGGCTAGGAACCAAACGGTTCAGAAGTCTACATTTTAATCGCGGCTAGAATCTGGAATAACGTCCATCAATATGGCATGTCAAATCTAGCATGTACGTGACCTCAAAAATATTCTTTTTGCGTTCTTTCAGCAAGCATGTCCACCAGCGATTGGTGTCTGTTTTTCTTCTGGCTCACGAGGAGTGGTTTTCCCGCTTGTCAACTCTGCTTCCAGAATAAGCTTGAAGAAGATGCCGTCTATCAGGGAAACACTGCAGGATATGGGCGTCTCAGTGGATCAGGTGTTGACTGAGCTAGCACAGATGAGCGTGAAAGACTTCAGCAACGGAACTGCTCCCACTCCCCTCACCAACTATTTGGATGTGAGACAATTTGGTCCACACGGTGTTAAGGAATTCAGATCTTTCTTTGTCGAACATTAAACTGTCAAGATTAAGCAAGTAACTCGGCAATTTATAAATCTTCCCGTTGTCAGCATGAATATCACATTTTCTTTCGCTCCAACAGACACAGTACTATGGAGAAATCAGCATCGGCTCTCCAGCTCAGATGTTCAACGTCGTATTTGACACAGGCTCAGCCAACCTGTGGGTCCCCTCGCAAAGCTGCTCCCCTTTCTCCACAGCCTGCTGTAAGGATCTCACACATGCAGCAGGAGAACTGTTTATTTTGCATGTGCGTGCGCAGGCTTCCCGCAACTTCATTTGACTCAAATGAACTGTGAACTTGTAGTTACTCACAACAGGTATGACGCCTCCATGTCTCGTACCTACATGGAAAATGGAACAGGATTTTCCATCCAGTACGCCTCAGGGAACGTCAGGGGATTCCTCAGTGAGGATGTGGTCGTGGTGAGTACAATCCATAACACGCGCTTGTGCGTCTACATGCTATGAAGAAAAAAAAAGCATACATATTTATGAGGTTTGGGGGAAAAACTATTTCATGAAGACTTCTTGAAAGAAAGTATAAATCTCAGGAAATTCCTGTAAGTTGCAAGTAATTAACATACACCATTAGGAGACTTTTTTTTTGTTGACATTTGCTCTTAAACAAGCTCCCCTCCCACCCTACCCCCACTCCACACAGAAAGGTCAGAGAAGGGATCGAACCCTGCACCTCTGCACTCTGAGGCGGACATGTTAACCAGTTGTCCACTGTGCCACCATATTTACAAACATTGAAAAAATAAACAGCAAATGTGCAAATTTGTGGTCGCCAAACCACAAATACGCAACGGGCCGCCATCCAACAAACTACCATGCCCGAGGAAAGACAACCAAGCAAACAATAAACTTACACAGTGTCTATCATTTGTCATGCACTAGAGTGGCGAATTTATCATGATGCAGAATCTGTTTGTGCCTATGTATTATTTTTGATTATGTTATTACTGTATGTTTTTTTGTTTTGTTTTTTACAAAGAACAATATTGTAGAGTGCCATTTCAAGGCATCTTCATTCATGGCAGGGAGTAAAAAATAATTTGAGATCACAAAGCGGGGGTGAAAGTGACAGGAACCGTTTGTGAATTGCCATGTTATTCATGAGAGGTGTTGACTTTCACCTCATTCTATTCCTTCAAGGTGGGTGGAATCCCGGTGGTTCAGGTTTTTGCAGAGGCAACCTCCCTGTCTGCCATGCCCTTCATCTTTGCAAAGTTCGACGGCGTCCTGGGGATGGGCTACCCGAATGCAGCCATTGACGGTATCACTCCAGTGTTTGATCGCATCATGTCGCAGCATGTCCTCAAGGAGGAGGTGTTCTCTGTTTACTACAGCAGGTATGCTGAGGTCATTGGACCCACGCTCATTTCCATTGTATTTCGGGGGAGAAAAAAACCCAAAGAATTCGCCCAACCAGTCTACATGTGTTTTGTGGACTTGGAGAAGGCGTTTGACCGTGTCCCTCGGGGAGTTCTGTGGGGGGTGCTTTGGGAGTATGGGGTACCGAGCCCCCTGATACGGGCTGTCCGGTCCCTATACTGCCGATGTCAGAGTTTGGTTCGCATTGCCGGCAATAAGTCGGAATCGTTTCCGGTGAAGGTGGGACTACGCCAAGGCTGCCCTTTGTCGCCGATTCTGTTCATCACCTTTATGGACAGAATTTCTAGGCGCAGCCGAAGCGTTGAGGGGGTCCGTTTTAGTGGCCTCAGTATTGCATCTCTGCTTTTTGCAGATGATGTGGTACTGTTGGCTCCTTCAAGCAGGGCTCTCCAACTCTCACTGGAGCGTTTCGCAGCCGAGTGTGAAGCGGTTGGGATGAGGATCAGCACCTTCAAATCTGAAACCATGGTCCTCAGTCGGAAAAGGGTGGAGTGCCCTCTCCGGGTCGGGGAGGAGATCTTGCCCCAAGTGGAGGAGTTTAAGTATCTTCGGGTCTTGTTCACGAGTGAGGGCAGAAGGGAGCGAGAGATTGACAGGCGGATCGGTGCAGCGTCTGCTGTGATGCGGACGCTGTATCGGTCTGTCGTGGTAAAGAAGGAGCTGAGCCAAAGGGCGAAGCTCTCAATTTACCGGTCGATCTACGTCCCAAACCTCATCTATGGTCACGAGCTATGGGTCGTGACCGAAAGAACGAGAAAGAACGAGATACAAGCGGCCGAAATGAGTTTTCTCCGCAGGGTGTCCGGGCTCTCCCTTAGAGATAAGGTGAGAAGCTCGGTCATCCGGGAGGGGCTCAGAGTAGAGCCGCTTCTCCTCCACATCGAGAGGAGCCAGATGAGGTGGCTTGGGCATCTGATCCGGATGCCTCCTGGACGCCTCCCTGGTGAGGTATTCCGGGCATGTCCCACTGGCAGGAGACCCCGGGGACGACCCAGGACACGCTGGAGAGACTATGTCACCCAGCTGGCCTGGGAACGCCTCGGGATCCGCCAGGAAGAGCTCGAAGAAGTGGCTGGGGAGAGGGAAGTCTGGGCTTCCCTCCTAAAGCTGCTGCCCCCGCGACCCGACCCCGGATAAGCGGTAGAAAATGGATGGATGGATGGAAAAAAACCCAAAGATGCATTCTTAATGAATTAGGCAAGGCAAGACGGCTTTGTTTATATATCGCATTGCATACACAAAGTTAACTCAACGTGCTTCACACAATTAAAGCATTCAACAAACAAGAGTTAAAGGCTTTTGAAAGCAAAGTAAAGAAATAAAAGTAGCTTTATAAAAATGAGAATATACATTATGGCGTAGCAATGAACTTAAAATATCACCAGCATGCATCTTGAACTATTTCATTCAGTCCTGGTAACAGAAGTCATCAAATGCTGTCCTCATCAGAATGAAAGGTCAAAAGATTGTGTCTGTGAAAAGGAGGGGAGATTCTCACAATGGGGGCATTGATATTTAACACACTACTTAATTACACTGGTCAATATCACATTTTAATCAGAAGCTTTTTGTGTTCCAAAATGTATTTTTGATACCGAATCAAAAAATGTCTCATGACACTTTCTGTCAAGCACATCAGCTTTTTGAGATATTTCCATTTTTTTGTTTTGAAGTTTGACTTGTAAAAGCTCGTGCAAAATGGGTTTCACCATGCATTGTAATTTATAGCTATGACCTTTCAGACAAAAAAATAATTCCACCTGTTACACAACATAACCCTTAATTCCTAAAGATCACTAAATACTACAGATTTGATACATTTTTTTTAATCATGTTGATGAAAACCTGATATGCTAGAGTAAAAACAAATGTGTATTTGTGATCACCCCCCCTCCCCAAAAAAAGAATATCAATCAACTACGAAAGTTTACTTGCATCTCACCCTTTCATACACCCTGTAAACTGATAACATGATAAGCTGTCCACTGTAGTTACCGCTGTCTCTGAAAGGGTTAAAAAAAAGTGCAGTGCAAATTTGTTGCCCGGTGCTATTTGAAAAAATCCTGAAAGAGAGTGTATTGATTTCAGGGACCCCCAACATTACCCCGGTGGAGAGCTGGTTCTTGGCGGCACAGACCCAAACTACTACACTGGAACATTTAATTATATGGAGACCAAAGAGATGGGCAAGTGGGAGGTTGTGATGAAAGGGTATGTTTTCATAACCTTCACATATACCATATATAGTTCACACGAAACATCCGTTTGACTGTCCGTTGGTTCATTCACTCTTTCAGTGTTTCTTTGGGAACCGAAAGGATATTTTGTGCAGAAGGCTGCACAGCTGTGATCGACACCGGCTCCTCCTACATCACCGGCCCGGCCTCCTCCGTTTCTGCGCTGATGAAAAGCATTGGAGCGCAGCTGGATGAGAGTGGTGTAAGTTTTTTTTTGTACACGTCCAGAGTGGTTTCACGCTGAAAATATTTGCCCTCTAGAATACCCTGCCCATCATTGCACCATAACTGATGTTTTCAATCAGTACAAAGTCAACTGTGACACTGTGAAGACATTGCCAAGTGTTGCTTTTCATCTTGGTGGCCTCGAGTATTCCCTCACGTATGAAGATTATATTCTGTGGGTAAGTTGGATTACAAATGCTGAATCAATTCAACTGATCGTACACCGTCAGTCATGGACCTTTTACTGTGGCTCCAGCAATCCCAGATCGAGGGCGATGTCTGCATTGTTACCTTCAGGGGCTTGGATGTGCCACCCCCAACGGGTCCCATCTGGATCCTGGGAGCCAACTTCATCGCCCGCTACTACACAGAATTTGATCGCCGCAGTAATCGGATAGGCTTTGCTGTAGCAGTCTGACAACATTCAAAAGCAACTTCCTACTACCGTCATACATATCACTTCGGTCGTTCATATGTTGTACTTTATGCAACCTATTAAAGAGGACGTCAAACAAAAAAATTGCTTTATAGCACTATGTTCTATTACTACTGTAATCGTGGCGTTCTGATTAATATTGCATTTGTGGAATATGAGTTTAGCAACAAAATGCACCGTTTTTTGTTTTTTGTTTGCCATCTCAGCGGTTGGCCATTTTGTCACTTTTTATCAACAGAAAATGACATCATAGTTGCTCAAGGTTCAGCTAACAACCCATCATGGCCCACATGTTTTCTAAAACATGAGCCATGATTGGGCGTTCCTTGAGCCCTGAGCAACTCAAATGTCCTTTTCAGTTGACAGCAAGTGGCAAAATGCCCGTGCCCTGAAATGCTCAAAAACGGGTGGATTTTAGTGATTAACCCATTTACCGCGAATGCAATATTAATCGGAATGCTGTGTTTAGACAAATAGGGCTGCGTGGAACTTATTATTCCAAGGAACATTTTTGGGTTGACTTCCCCACTGCCATGCTTTGCTTATTTGCATTTCTTCAATCCTGTCCGGCCAAGTTTTGTTGCACTAGTAAACACCTTGTTTTCTCTATTTATGAAACATGTAGAAGCCATTGTAAAATGTGTCCGTGTGTCTCGCCTGTTGATGTCAACCTGAAATAAAATTTTGGAACGTCTACTGAATGGATACCTTTGTTGATTTCATTCTGTGATTAAGCAGTTTGATGTTAAATTGAAAATATGCAAATTTTTAATCATGTTTCCGTCGGTTTTGTTTTGGTAGTAGGCGGTAACATAGGGAGTGTGTGTTCTTTGCTCTGCACCTGTTCGTCAAGCTCATCAGCCACCTTTAAAGACTGCCAAGCTCACAACTTGTTTGTCAGATTATTGTTGCCTTGCTCACATCTGTTGAACCAACTACTTGAATTCTCTCAACGGTCCATGCTCTCGTTCCGTAGTCTGTTTTGTCTCGTTTTTAGTTCTTCCTTGATCATAGAAAGTATTTATTGTACAGTGCTCATCTCGGTTTTGTCGTTCTGGTATTGGCTTGGTCATAAACAGCAATCAAGGTCAATAATCCGACAAAAGAGAAGCAGAAGTCAACTCCTTAAATATGCAGCAGCTTGATTGCTTGACTCAACACAGGTGCACTGCCGAAGGGTCACGCCCAACAAGCCAGCCGGTGCTGAAAGGAAAAAAAAAGAAAAGCAGAGCATAAAATGACAACCCTAACGATCGTGCTAACCAAGCATTCACCGTGCTGCCTAGCCAAATTCTCCAGTCGCAAAAATGTAAAACCTTCTCAACATGTAAAATGTAATAAAAATGTATGTTAAAAAAAGAGGAAGAAGCAAGGCGGAACGTACTGGGCTTTTCAAGGTGGGGAGACATCCAAAAATATTCAGGCTTAGGGGCGGCCCGGTAGTCCAGTGGTTAGCACGTCGGTTTCACAGTGCAGAGGTACCGGGTTCAATTCCAGCTCCGGCCTCCCTGTGTGGAGTTTGCATGTTCTCCCCGGGCTTGCGTGGGTTTTCTCCGGGTGCTCCGGTTTCCTCCCACATTCCAAAGACATGCATGGCAGGCTGATTGAGCACTCTAAATTGTCCCTAGGTATGAATGTGGTCATGGGTGGTTGTTCGTCTCTGTGTGCCCTGCGATTGGCTGGCAACCAATTCAGGATGTCCCCCGCCTACTGCCCGAAGACAGCTGGGATAGGCTCCAGCACCCCCCGCGACCCTAGTGAGGATCAAGCGGTTCGGAAAATGGATGGATGGATAATAATACAGCGGGGCGGCCCGGTAGTCCAGTGGTTAGCACGTTGACTTCACAGTGCTGAGGTACCGGGTTCAATTCCAGCTCCGGCCTCCCTGTGTGGAGTTTGCATGTTCTCCCCGGGCCTGCGTGGGTTTTCTCCGGGCACTCCGGTTTCCTCCCACATTCCAAAAACATGCATGGCAGGCTGATTGAACACTCCAAATTGTCCCTAGGTGTGCGTGTGAGCGTGGTTGGTTGTTCGTCTCTGTGTGCCCTGCGATTGGCTGGCAACCGATTCAGGGTGTTCCCCGCCTTCTGCCCTGAGACAGCTGGGATAGGCTCCAGCTCCCCCCGCGACCCTAGTGAGGATCAAGCGGTTCGGAAGATGAATGAATGAATGAATTCAGGCTTAGCCCAAAAAGAACATACTGTATAAATTGATTGTGATTGCTCCCAAGACATGGTCTATGTTATTTCTGGACAACTGTGCATATAATCCCCGGCCTGAGTTTTGAAATGGATATAGGGTGTATTTGCCTTTCCTCTTGTACAGCTACCCACAATGGATTTGCAACACCACATAATTTCCTGAAGTGGTTTGAGGGTTTTTTCTTTCTTGATTTTTTTTCTTCCTGTTTAAATGTGGGGGTTTTTTCCTCACCACTGGCACCATATACTCACTTCTGACAATCTCTCAAAATAACAGCAAAGTGTGAAACTGTATCCTGTTTAAAAACCTGACTTCTCTACTCAATCTAACTGAGAGACATTGCCTTACTTTAGTGTACAAATATGTCAAATTCTATCATGTACATTTTTCAAAGTTGCAGCTGGCTCGGCTGCTATCACGTCGCTAAAGCTTTCATTCTTTATTTTTCACTCTCTCCTGGACAATACATCTCTGAAAGTATTTTCCCCACTGTGGCAATGTTTAAAGTTCATGTACTGTGTCGCGAGTCACCTCTGGAGTCTCCTCCTTGACTCGAGAAAGTGCAAATGCTCATATAACCAACCATGAAATGTAAAGATTAGCCAACGGCAAGCTGTAAAAACAAGAAGATTAACGGCACCTCATAATACATAAGAAATCCCAACTAAAGGCATCTTGCCTCATCATGCCGAGCATTCAACAATCATATATTGATTTACCCAAAACATTCCACTTGTCAATGTTATCAGATGGATAGCGGAAGAAGAAATGAAGTAGTTTCTCTCGGTCAAACAAAACATCAACAATAAGTACTTTTGTTCTTTTGTGTACATGGCTCAAATTCAAGTATGTTGCAGTAAGACAATACAGTATCGTTAGACTTTGCTTTTTTTAACATATTAAAAACGTTTTTTCTTACATTTTATGCATGTTAGTCATGCATTAAGAGAAATGGCACGACTGCCCATGTAATCATCAAACATTTTGTAAATCACTGCAATAACCTTTTTCAGGTTTGGCAATATACATATTTGTATATTGCCAAAGAATATGAATCACTTGAACATAAGTCAAACACGTGAACCCCTACTAGGGTGAAAATAACGTGAGGCTAAACGATATTTGTTTTTTCATGTATTCATCACTCCTAATGTAATGTGAGAAGCACAGTACTGTATATGTGTTATTAGTATAGTTTGTGTAATAGAAAGTTTTACAAAGTAACGGCAGCTATGGAATCTGGTCCAATGTTTAAAGAAGCATGCAAAATACCACAATAATTATCCTTCAGGGAGAGGTAACTGACAGCCCGCAAGCCGCATGTGGAGTTTTTCCCATTGCTGAGCCGCCAAAAGATGTAATACCAGAATTAACCACAGCATGGCAGACATCACTCACCAGCAGCTCCAACCCCGAGCCTGTGCATTAAATTAAAGCAGAAGATCGTGTAATTGCTGCCACAACACCAGTCTCAAAAGTACATGAACGACAGTGGCTTTTTTCACTTTGTAGAAGGGCATATAAGGAGGTTAGGTCCTCCGAAAACATATCGAATGTTTAACGGTGTTACAAATGCGTATGCTTGCTTTATCGACAAGCGGCCATTGTGGGCTCTGGTCATAAAGTATTAAAAATAGATTTTTGTGAAAACATGCACAAAATGTGTTCTTACATGTAATGCTGGTTTGATGTTCAGTAGTTTTGTGCCATCTTTGAATGGGAAATTTCACGCGAGAACCTTTTGCACAGGGTCCGGAGGCTCACTGTGTGTTGAGATTTTGTGAAGTTCAGCAGTGGATCTTTTATATATGCATTTGAAATTATAAATCTATTAAGATACTCTTCTGTACATTGGTTCAATAAAAACAGACATGCACATATGCCATTTTTGTCATACATTTAAACAGTAGTGTGTGTCGTCAAGACCCTTTGACCTATTCACGGTTTCCCGGCCATTGCGTCAGGAAGAAAAACTGGCGTAGAAACTGTGGCAAACGTTGTGCGAGTTACTCACTGTGGCAACCCCTGATTTTAGAAAAGATAAGGACTAAGCCGAGAGTCAATACAAACAAGATAGGTAGAAAGTGTGGCTCCCCCAATAGCTCTGACGAATAATTGCTCCCAAATATCATCACATACGACCCTTCCCCCCAACCCCACCCTCATTGTTTGCCCATCCCTGCCGAAGCACAATATGATGTGGATAATAAACAAAAAGTTCAGGAATCCTTGGGCAGGATCGAACACCGCCTGGCTCCTGCAGCTTTTGCAGACGCCCACTGAGTCTTCAGTCTGTTCTATTTTTCTTTCTCACTTACATTTCATCGTGCCCGAACATGTGATAACAAAACTATTTGGGGAACAGAATGGCGCCTGGCACTCCATCAAAACTCTTCAAAAGTATTTTAAAGGCAGGTTGTTCTCAAGAGATATCTGTCGAGAATAGATGTTTCTTTTTTATGCCCCGGCCCCATCAAATCAGTTCCAACGCTGAACCAGTCCAGGTGCAATACGGGTGCTCAAGCCAGCATTGTGAAGTTTGTGTCAAGCTATGGCAAGGTTGAGGACCCAAATACAAGGAGGGAGAAGCAAGGCAGGAGTGCAGGGTGTACTAAAACCATTTCTTACTCCAAACAAAAATGCCAACAATGGTTACCGGAAAACAAAACAAATGTCGCTCTGCCGTTCAGAAAACGACACATCATATTCATCTTTTTTATCAATTTTGGAGATTGGTGACATGATCTTTAAACATGCCTCTGTCTTCACAGTAAAACTACTGGACTACATTGTTCACTGTGCATATAGATTAATTGCTGGCAGCAGTTGAAAGTGAGATAGGCACCGTTATAACTGTGACAAGAAATGCAGCTCTTCATCAAACTGGTCCCATAAAAACCGCTCTATACGTTCATTTAGTGACTTTTATTTGCAGCTACCACCTGGATGATGAGGCTGACCTTGGTAAATACGTTTTCACTTTTCCTACAGCCTACTCGGAATACTCAACATCAGCGGTGCCCATTAGGTAGCTCGTGAGCTACCAGTAGCTTGCGATGGGAGTGTCGGTGGCTCTCATGGCATTAACTCAGTCATTGCCAGCCCTTTGAGTTTTATGCTATTGATATCGGTGCCTGTCAATGGCAGTGAAATTAAAAAAAAACAGAAAGAAAAAAGTAGACTCTCACTTATCCCCTGGGAAATTTTGACTTGGTGATTTTATAATTAGCTCGCATGCTGAAAAAGTGCGGGCACCCCTGCTCCATGTCCAGTCACTCAAATTCAACACACTGTTGCCATGCACCATTTCTGAAAAAAAGAACTAAATAGCATTTGAATATAATTGTTTTTAATAATGCTCGCTCTGTATTTTTTCTGCTTCGGTTCTGTACTTTTGACATCTTTGACAATGAGGACATGTTCTCATTGATCCTTTGTGGTTTGAATGAGTGTTTGGAATTAAATAAAATGATCATGTCAAGAAAGAAAACAACACGTCACATGGTGTGACTATTCCAGATGCACACATGGCAGCAACACAAACAGCCCAAGATTAGCACAATGCATTTTGCACAAAATAATGTGACAGTAAGCTTCCATTGTTGCGCCCTGTTGGTCTGGTTGCAGTAACTTTAATCTGGCCCTGCAAGGTTTTGGCTCAAAGCAGGCATCACTTTTTCTTGGCTCTGAATTAGTTCTGGAACTGAGATGTTAATATGGGTATGAGAACTTTGATAGGGATCTGCGTATAAGCCCAATGCAACATTTTATACATGGGATAATATGAATTTTAAAAGTCCATGTACAGCACACACAAAACAACAACAACCAAAAGTAATCCTTAAGCGTGCAAAGGCTCAGATGGATCTTGTCTGTGAGACAAGAGGTGGGAGGTCTGTATAAGGGCTGTCTGTCTGCTGACACAGTTAGTCTCAGTTTGGACTCTGCAAGAGGAGCACGTCAGCCAACGCGTTACAAGTACGCCACATGACAACGTGCAAAACCTTCCCAGCACAAGAGTCCTACCTGTGGAGTGAAACTGAATGTAAGAGAAGAATCGCTTTGCTTCAATGTGTGTGACAGAGGATTTGTTTCCCATTGTCAAACACATACCAGATGACCATCCTTGTGCCAACCCTGATTCAGAGCAAGGCTAAGGTAGGTGAGAACTTTTCACTTCTCTGTTGGAATTCATTTGCCACCCTTTGCGTGTGGTTTGATTACTTGCGCCTTTGTTACAGACGCATGTCATCCGCTCCGCTCCTGCACTTGCGACATCCAAGTTCATTTATGAATTGTATTTGATCGCGTTAATGTCATTCCTAAATGTTGTTTGTCCTTAATTCATTCATTCATTCATCTTCCGAACCGCTTGATCCTCACTAGGGTCGCGGGGGGTGCTGGAGCCTATCCCAGCTGTCTCAGGGCAGTAGGCGGGGGACACCCTGAATAATACACATAAAACGAAAAGAAAATATAACCTGTCACTGGCCCCAGGTGGCATGAGAAGCAATGTCTTTTATCTTCGAATGCATCTCAGATGTTGGCCAGGCTTCAAATAATTTCTGTCTTGAAATCAATTCAGTTCTGTGCTTGTCTGCCACCCATTTGTATCTTATTGTCGAGAAGGCAGAATCAAATGTGCTGGTCATGTGACAGAAAACGTTTGAGCCTCGACTCTGTGTGAGGCACATCTGCTTATCACCGTATTTTACTCATAAACTTGAGTGAAATAAAGTCCATCTGGTACCCATTTCACAGTTACACTTGCCAAAATGCTATGGTAGCAGCCATAATCCAGTATGAGGAAACCATTTTTTTCCACTTTACATTTTCTGAACCAATGACATTGATTTACGACAACAAAGTCATCCACCGGTCCCTTTTATGTAGAGGTCATGCACAATTAAACATCACTCAATGGCAAATTTACAGTGAGGGGCATGTCAAATCAACTCTTCGCTCGCAATATTTCATTGTAATTTAAGGTGACCCTTCCATGTCAAAATAGACATTTCAAATGAGAACCGTGAGGAACATGAGAAAAATGAGAAGATCTCAACAATTAAGCATGGAGGTGTACTCTTACTGCAATACTTTGCAAGTTGCAAGAATGTACACAATGATTTGCCTTTAAGTGTATTTAACCCCGTTTAACCACATTCTACATTGAAAGAAACTTTTTGTTTTATTTACACAATTTTATTTCATCAAGTGTCTGTTTCCAGATACATTGTAAAATGATCCTTTTGACTTATCATTTATTTTCTGTCTCTAGTATGTTTTTGATTTCACTCAATTTAAATAGGCTGCTTGTTTTTTATAATAAATTACATTGAAAGAACGTTTCTAGACATCATTTCACATTTTTACAATAAGGTATAAAATCAAGCCAGTCTTTCTTGACTTGACATTAAATGCTGTTCTCAACATTCATCAAGTGCATTTTTTATAATGATTACAGTACATTTGGTACCTGCTGTCACACAATCTTGTGGGACTTTCTCTTTAAGCTTAAATGCGTACTATGCATGGCTCTATATTTTGTTTGTTTGTATTTTATTTTCTTGAAGCTAGGTAACACTCTGTGGACAGCACAGAGTGTGCAACAAACCTTAATGTTTTTGTGCAATTCTCTCTTCTTCTTCCATTGCTGTTAATATAGTTTGGTATACAACATGAGACGTGAACACAAAGAAAACGGGACACTATACATAAGTAATGTCACTCCCGCAGTCGGGAATGTGAAGTTGAGGACTCGCACAAAGCCTCAATATGTTCAAGCTGTGAATACCAGTGTCTCCCTTTCGTACGTGTTGCATTTTGTACAGTGATTTTTTTTAGTGCTTTTAGTGAGTACCATGGTTGGCTGAGAATTATGTGCAGTTTATTGAAGTCTTGTCAATTCTTGCTCACTGTCAATCAGGAGGCAGTTTATTGCAACTGCCTTTGGAGGGAGGGGGGTGGGGTCCTGCCCTTTGAAATTTTGACATCGTCAAGTTGAAGTCAAGGCAATCTATTAACATTGTGTGACATTTGAAGGATATCTTTAATCTGACTACATGACTGGATAAAGTAAGGTGTGAAATTTGTCATGATTAAAATATGTGCAAAATATGAACCGACATCACTGATGACAAATAAGGCTCAATAGACTGGCGCTGCTCAGGGTCAACAGAGTGGCTGCAGGTTGTCAAACCTGCAACCACTCTGGTGCAACCACTTGCAAATTACTAGTGGTTGTTTTGCTTCCTCGGTATGTATTTAACTTTGTGTTCTTGCCTTGACACTGCAGTGGTTGTATGCCATTTTGATTCTGTCTTGCAGAAAGTGGCCACACAATCGTGTGATGTGATAAGCAAACAGAACCCAAGCAATTCTGTTTCGTTAAATTAATGAAAAGTGACTTAGGTTTTATAATGAATCACATGGATTTATTGTTGCCTGTAGCGGGTTTAGTACTTTGTGTCACGTTTCGGACGAGCCGAATTAAGTTTGGATCCCAAAAGTGCAGATGACAACAAGGTCTCCGTAGCAAAAACGTTTTAATACAAAAAATCGCACGGACAAAGTAGTAACATAAAGCGCTGGTCAAAACAAGGACCAGGAAGCACAAAAATGAATAACAAAAAGCGCTTGCACAAAAAGCAAGAGAGGAAAACAAGGACCGAGAATACAAACGAAAAAACAATGAATCAACTACACGTAAGAAAAAGCCAAATCACAAAACAAAGCCATACTTTGTACCGAGAGTTCAAAAAGCGAAAGCGACGAGATCGATAGCAAAACGGGTCTATGAGCATGGAAGCAGCAAGGCATAAACAATACTCCGACAACAGGTGAACCGCAGAAGCGTCCTGAAATATAGAGACCCCTAATGAATGGATTGGCAGAAGGTGTGCACCCAGAAGTCCGCAAGCGCCACCTGCTGGCCAAATCCAAAACAGAACCGTGACAGTAGCCCCCCCCCCTCAACGGACGCCTCCTGGCGGACCACCCGGCCTCGATGGGTGCGCAGCGTGGAAAGCACGGAGAAGAGATGGGTCCAAGATCCAGGAGCCTTTTGGACAACTTTGGGACGTCTGGGATCCGTCCCTTGAGGGAGGGGTACTGTCATGTTTCCATTTGTGACCACTGTGGGGCTTTCCCCTGCAGCTGCACACCTGTTGGTCGTTAGGTGATTAGTGGCTTTAAAAGGACTCCCACACCGAGCATTCATTGTCGGGTCATTGTTGCTTTTTGCCAATGTCATGTTTGTTGCCGTTTGTCTGCTGCTGTCAGTGTCAGGTTTGTTTTGGTCATGTTTTGGTCAAGGTTCTGTTTTAGCTTCACTTGTGATTTTTGTTTGCTACTTTGGACTATGTTTGTTTTGGATTTAGTTTTCTGTGTTTTATTAAATACAATTCGTCAAGTTCACCCTGCTCCTCCCTCGTGCCTGCTTCTTGGGGTCCACCACCACCATGCAACGTGAAACTTTGCAGTTTAGGGCACAAAAAAGTGCATATTTTGTGAAAGGAATATTTTCTTGGTACGTGACTTTTGTTGACAGTATATACGATAGCATGGAGGTCGCCGACCTTTTTGAAACTAAGCACTACTTCTTGTTGAGTAATGTGAAGGACGATCAATATTACCCACGTTTCTGAAAGAACAAACTTGCTCAGATGACCTTAAATACTATGTGATAGTTCCTCTTGAATGCTATTCATTTGTGTGAAGACACTGATTGTGTTGCTGATTTCATACAATCATGATGAACAATGAATTAACAAAGTTGGAAACGGATATACTTGCCTGCGGGTATCACCTTGGTGATCTCTGTGTGAAGCCTCTGCTGTCCTAGATGGAATTCTGTCAACAAGAGCAGGGGTGGTCCTGGAGAAATGTTCATCTTTGAACATTTAGACTTATCCAAGTCAACTTTAAAGAATGCTTGGCTTGAGATATCCTGGAAAAAAAAACTTGGAGCATGCTGAACATGGCTATAATAATGTGAGGTACTAGTTGTAAATGTGGATGGCACGCAAGATGGTTGACTGGTTAGCACGCCTGCCTCACAGTACAGTGGTCCAGGGCTCAAGTCCGGTCTTTGGCCTTACTGTGTGTTTGCATGTTCTCCCCATGCCTACATGGGTATTCTCCAGGTACTCTGGTTTCCTCCCACATTCCAAAAACATGCATGGTAGATTAATGAAACACCTTAAATTGTCCCGAGGTGTGTCCTGCGATTGCCTGGACACCAGTTCAGGGTGGGATAGACTGCAGCATGCCCCCGCCCCGAGTGAGGATAAGCTTCTCAGATACTGGATGGATGGTGAGCGCTAAAGCATCACTGGGTCCTTTGAAAGATACTACTGGATAACTCTCACCTTTTGTTTTACTGCAAAGGTACACAGGCCTCTTTTTCACAGCATCATGCTTTGTAAGCAGTCCTGTGCAGAAGAATATATGGTCGAGCTTGATGACAAAAAAAAAAAGTCACCGGCCACAACATTACACTGTATAACCTGCACAATATGAGAAAATCCTGTAGTGCTGAAACAAAATATATGGCATGAATTATGTGAAAGTTGATAATCAAGCATTCAATGAAACCATGATGCATGTTTTTAAAAAATGCCTGTTCATTTTCACCAAGTCTGATGACAGGGTAGCGCACCTCATTGCTCACGCAGGCAAAACACTTAGTGCTTATCAACTACTGCACAACGCAAAATCACGGATGACATCTCTATGCTGCATGCGGCCCATCGGTGTCACGTTGCGCACAAAGCAGGAAAAAGGACTGCTTCGTACGCAACGGAGCAAACGTGAATAAGTGATCTCCGAAGTAGCAGACACTGATCAGGCTTTTGTCACAAAATAATATTTATTCTAAACAAAAAACTCCGCCTAATAAAAAACAGAAAACGCTGGTAAAAACGAGAACCAGGAAATAATGTAACGTGAAAAACAAAGCGCTTGCAAAGCGGTTTGGATGGGTGAGAAGCGTGGAAGTCCTGTAGAAGGGACGGATCCAAGATCCAGGAGCAGGGGACCCATTGCCGATCCTCCGGCCTGTAGCCCTCCCAGTCGACCAGATACTAGAACCCCTTACCCCTGTGCCAAGAGTCCAGGATGGCCCGCACAGTGTACATAGGGTCACCATCGACGACCCGGGGAGGAGGAGGCGGGGTGGGCGAAGGAGCCAAGGGACTGGTTGCCACCGGCTTGATGAGGGAGACGTGGAACACGGGGTGAACCTTCATGGAGGCCGGCAACCAGAGCTTGACTGCAACTGGGCTGATGATGGATTCCACCACGAACGGTCCGGTGAAACGTGGTCCCAACTTGGCAGACGAGCCGGCCAAGCGCAGGTCCCTCGTAGCCAGCCACACCTCCTGACCCACCTCATAGGTCGGTGCAGGGCGCCGACGACTGTCCGCGATCTGCCGATTCCTGGATGCCGTGTGGGATAAAGCGGCCCTGGTCTCCCTCCATACGTGATGGGCCAGCTTGAGATGGTACTGCACCGAAGGAACCTCGACCTGCCCCTCCTGGGACGGGAACAATGGCGGTTGATACCCGTAGGCCATCATGAAAGGAGACCGCCCAGTGGCCGAAGAGACGAGGGTGTTGTGTGCATATTCCACCCACGGTAAGTGGTCGGCCCAGGACGAGGGACGGTGGAGACACACACAATGAAGGGCCACCCCCAGATCCTGGTAAAGCGCGCTCCGCCTGCCCATTGGACTGTGGATGGTATCCCGACGACAGACTCGCCGTGGCCCCCAGCGACCGGCAGAACCGCTTCCACACTCTGGACACGAACTGGGGCCCCCGGTCGGAAACAATGTCCAGAGGAATGCCATGGAGACGGAAAACATGCTTGATGAGGAGGTTGGCGCTCTCCAATGCCGACGGCAACTTAGTCAGCGGGATGAAGTGGGCTGATTTAGAAAAACGGTCCACAATGGTGAGAATGACGGACCGCCCACGGGACGGAGGAAGACCCGTGACAAAGTCTAGTAAGATGTGGGACCAGGGACGAGGAGGAATGGGTAGCGGTTGGAGCAACCCTGCCGGAGGCCGATGCGAGGCCTTACCGCCTGCGCAGGCGGAGCAGGCGTTGACGAAGTCCACGACATCCTTTCGTTGTTCTGGCCACCAGAACCGCTGGGAGATGAGATGCAGAGTCCGGGTCACCCCGGGATGGCAAGCCACCATGGACGCGTGCCCCCACTGCAACACCTCCGAACGCAGTGGTCGAGGTACAAACAGCTTCCCTGTGGGACACTCAGCCGGGACTTGGACCCCATCGTGAGCCTCCAGAATCCTCCGCTCCCACCTCAATGCCCCCAGGATGCAATGGTCCGGAAGAATGGTTCCTGGCGTGCAGTCCCTTTCCACGGGATCGTGGAGACGGGAGAATGCGTCAGGCTTGGTGTTCTTGGATCCGGGGCAATATGTGAGGGTGAAATTGAACCGAGTCAATAGAAGTGCCCAGCGGAGCGAATGTACTCCAGGTTCTTATGGTCTGTGAAAACAGTGAATGGCTCCTTCGTCCCCTCGAGCCAGTGTCTCCATTCTTGTAGGGCTGCAACTACAGCCAGAAGTTCTCGGTTCCCCACGTCGTAGTTCGATTCGGCGGTACTGAGTCGACGGGAGAAAAAGGCGCAGGGGTGCAGCTTCTGGTCAACTGGAGAACGTTGAGACAAAACTGCCCCCACTCCTGAATCCGAGGCGTCCACCTCTACAATAAAAGGGTGGTCAGGATTAGGATGTTGCAGTACGGGTGGGTTAGTGAAAGCTCTTTTCAAGTTCGCGAATGCTGAATCAGCATCTGAGTCCCATTTGAACGGGATCTTAATAGAAGTTAACCGAGTTAACGGAAGAGCCTTTTGGCTATAGTTACGAATGAATCTTCTATAAAAATTTGCAAACCCCAAGAACCGTTGTAGTTCCTTACGGTTCGTAGGTGTTGGCCATTCCACCACTGCCATAGTCTTAATGGGGTCGGCTTTCAGCTGACCCTGCTCGATGATAAATCCCAGGAAAGAAATGGTTTGTACATGGAACTCACACTTCTCTGCCTTGACGAAGAGCCTGTTCTCTAATAACCGTTGTAAAATGAGCCTGACATGCTGCTTGTGTTCCTGTAATGACCGGGAAAAAATCAAAATATCATCGAGATAAACAAAACAAAAGAGGTTCAATAGGTCTCTCAACACGTCGTTGACCAGACTTTGGAACACCGCAGGAGCAGTAGTCAAACCGAAAGGTATGACTAAATACTCAAAATGGCCTAAGGGAGTTTTAAAAGCCGTCTTCCATTCATCCCCTTCCCGCACGCGAACCAGATGGTATGCATTACGCAAGTCTAATTTTGAGAAAATAGTGGCCGATTGTAAGGGAGCGAAAGCGGAGTCTAACAACGGAAGTGGGTATTTATTCTTAATGGTGATGTCATTGAGCCCACGATAGTCCACACACGGCCGCAACGACTTGTCCTTCTTCTCAACGAAGAAGAACCCCGCACCTAACGGTGATCGTGATGGTCTGATAAGACCTGCAGCGAGTGAGCTATTAATATACTCCCTTAATGCCTCTTGTTCTGGATGAGACACCTGATAAAGCCGAGAGCTCGGCAGCGGGGCGCCCACATGCAAGTCGATTGCGCAGTCATATGGACGGTGCGGAGGCAAAGATCGGGGGCGATCCATGCTGAAAACATGTTGCAAATCGTGATAGCAAATAGGCACTCCGTCAAGGCAGATGACTTCGGGGACATCATTGCCAACACGCGCGCGCCCCCCTATGGCGGATCGCAAACAATGCTCGTAACAAAACGGGCTCCAGATCTCTATTGCCGGGCGCTCCCATGAAATAACTGGATTGTGTGTCTTGAGCCAGGGCAAACCGAGAATAACTGGAACGGCTCGGGAATGCATCAGATAAAACCGTCTGTGTTCGACGTGATTCCCAGACAACCTGAGCTTTAGAGGTTCTGTGATCTGCGTCACCATCGCCAGAAGGCGCCCATCGAGATCGTGAACACGCTTCTTTTCGGCTAGCGCCTCGATTAAACAGCCTAGCTCTGAGGCAATGTCCGTATCGAGAAAGCAATCATCGGACCCCGAGTCTATCAGAGCCCTGATCCGCCGCGCCCGAGACGCCCCGTAGATCTCTCCCTCTAGTTCAAGTCTCCTGGGGTGTCCCGGCCGAGAGTCGACCCTCCGAGGCTCTCGCGACTCGGCGCGG
Source organism: Hippocampus mohnikei (assembly GCA_026261675.1). NCBI lineage: Eukaryota > Metazoa > Chordata > Actinopteri > Syngnathiformes > Syngnathidae > Hippocampus > Hippocampus mohnikei. Next base: position 21,773,981 of record JAKGUB010000284.1, read on the forward strand.
GGTCGCGACTCACAGTACTCGACGGGCGTAGGTGGTTGAGGTTCCGATGGGCATCAAGCTGCCCGATGTCCCTGGAGGCCACAATTGGAACAAGCCTGGTCATCGAACCGGCGCCGTCTCTCCCCCGGTCTGGAACTTCCGCCACCCAGCTGCATCGGCTCCTCCCCGGTGGCAGCACTCCAGGCTCTGCGGTGGTCTCCGGACCCAGCTGTACGAGTTGTCTCGCTGGATGCCCCTCGGTACGCCGTATGCCGGAACGGAAACCATCCACCTCCACGCTCCCGGCTCCTCTATTTCTTTGAGCCGTGCTTTGTCTGGTCCCTCACCTAGAACCTGTTTGCCATGGGTGACCCTGACAGGGGCATAAAGCCCCAGACAACTTAGCTCCTAGGATCATTGGGACACACAAACCCCTCCACCACGGTAAGGTGACGGCTCCTCACAAAATAATATTTATTATAAACAAAAAACTCCGCCTAATAAAAAACAGAAAACGCTGGTAAAAACGAGAACCAGGAAATAATGTAACGTGAAAAACAAAGCGCTTGCAAAAAACGGCAAGGAAAGGATAAGACACTTTCTACTTAAAGTACACGTTCTCAATAACCCCACAGGGATGACGACAAAGTCGCAAAACAACGATCGTATTTGAATAATATTACCGAGCATGGGCAATAGCAGTGGCACGGCATGCAATACTCCGGCAATGAGTAGACAGCCGGAGCGCCTAGATAAAGCAGGTGTAATCACTGACAAATAGGCAGCAGGTGTGTAGGCAGAAGAAATGAACGCCTGCCACCTGCTGCCCATTACGGAACATGACAATCGGGAGCATATCCCTCCATCCTTTTTCTGTAAACTGCTTACCCTGCTCATGAACCCTCCAAGGTTATTTTCACTTCATGTGATGTATTGATGGTTACATAGATAGGATACTAGAATTCATTCCCATGGCACATACCTCGTTGAACAATATGTTTCTTATTGTGGTTGAAGTATCAAAGTTACATTCTTCGAGGCATTTCTCATTTTTGGGGGTTTTATGAAACCATCTCTCTGTTGGCGCCTCCTCTGGAATTCTATGCCATTGCAGTTACACTTCCTCTCAACGGTCCTACTCAAGTTTATTCTTTATGATCTTTGTAAAGGCAGACACAGTACCGTACATATAAATTAAGAACACAGAAAAAGCAGAAATCCGATCCAATAGTTTGAGAATAAATACAATTTCACAAAGGTCTGTTGAATAACCAGATGGGTGAAAAATAACGCAATTTGGACCAAAAAGTGACCGATCCACCACTTGGGTAAATTTGACCAAATTATCTGGGCTGCTTTGGACAAAACATTTCCTCAAGTTGTTTTTTACAAAACGATCCAATTCTTTTTCGAGTCATTCAGCAAAAGTGCTGATAGACTTCCAATAAAAAGTCCTCCAGGAAATACAGTATTTTGGGGTATAAATTTGGCAAAGGCCTCCTCATATGCTCAGAATTGTGACTTGTTATCTCACGACATGGTTCACTGGCAATTATATGAACACAACTTTCTTTCCATGAACTCCCCCATAATTCAGTTAACCAAATTCTCTTCAAACTCATGAGCACAATGGCGCTATTGATAGCATGCAGACAGAAAAAGACTGTCTGCATGCTTTTCTGTCCAATTCTCAAAATAGAGTTACCACATATCCACTCATAGATAGACAATTAATTTGTCAGCATCTGGAAATAAAGGTCATTTGATGTGCAAAATATTTTACGTGAAGTAAGCTGACATTTGTACAAGAGTGTGCACTTGATGTGTTGTTGTTGTTGTTGTTGTTGTTGTTGTTGCTGTGACTTTGGGCTTTCTTCACAGTGAGTCACTCGCATGACTTGTTTGGCTCACACATGATTTTTTTCCCCTTCCTGACACATTATATTTATTACATTTATTTCTCTCATTCCACTTATAATTGTTGTTTGATAGGTTTATTAAAGGTAATGTAACAGCTTGTACGTTGTCCTTCAGTGCCAAGACAGGCGTATGAATAAAATGCATGAATTGAATTCTTATTATTATTATTCCGTCCATCCATCCATCCATCCATTTTCTGATCCACTTTATCCTCACAAGGGTCATGGGGCGTGCCGGAGCCTATCACAGCTGTCTTTGGGCAGTAGGCGAGGGACATCCTGAACCGGTTGCCAGCCAATCGCAGGGCACACAGAGATGAACAACAATCCGCGCTCACACTCACAGCTTGGGACCATTTTGAGTGTCCATTCAGCCTGTCATGCATGTTTTTGGAATGTGGGAGGAAACCGGAGTACCCAGAGAAAACCCATGCAGGCCCGGGGAGAACATGCAACCTCCACACAGGAATCGAACCCAGTACCTTTGCACTGTGAGGTTGACTCGCTAACCACTCGCCCACCGGGCCGATTATTATTAGTCGTAGTAGTAGTAGTACTAGCATTATTAGCATTTTTATTATTATGCATTTCACATCTGCGCATGCTTTGTGAATTACTTGTTTGCTCCATTTGTACTGGTTAGTGCCGTGCAGAAGCAAAGAAATCCTTGAGTGAATTCGGCGCTTGGTTTGTATATGCTGATATTTTTGTAACACACCACACAGACCACACACAAAGTGATAGCACAATAATTGGCCATGCAGCGGGCCTCTGAGCTGAGGGTTCACTTGAATGATACAACTGCTGGCCCATTTCAATGGTAGTGTTTGAACACCTAAAGATGTTTTTCGGAATCATCTATCTTGTCTTTAAGGGATGAAGGTCAAGCCAGAGTTGGTGAAGTGCTAATTTTTTGTCAGCAGAGTACAGTACCGGTAGTCCCAAACCTTTTTTTTTTAGCAACAGACTGGTTTCATGTAAACAATTGTTCAAACAGACTGTCAGAAAGAAACAAATAGAAATAATTACAAATACATTTTATATCATACGTACTGACTCAAGCCAGTTGTTGCGGCTTAGAAGAGACAACATTTCAAGCCCACTTTCGGCTAATATAGTTAGGTTCGAAGGAAGACAACAACAAAAAGAGATGTCAGTGACAACGTAGTCACATGTTTAACAACTTTTAGAACAATTTCGATTCAGACGTGAGGCAATGAGCAATCTCAAAAGCTCTGAGGGGAATCGGGGGCTACACAGTAATAAAGTTGGTTGCGTTTTGAGAGGTTGGACACCGTCTTATTCAGCTAGAAGCAGACGTAGGATCCAGCCAAACCTACTCAGCACACTTAATGTGCACTATTTTCATGCCGCTTGATGTAATAAAATTGCGATCAATCTTCAAAGTTGATGTGAACATCTCTACTTATGTCAACTTCCACCACCCACTGCAAATTATTAGAATAAACGGCCCCAATATTTTGAATGTTATAATAATAACGTGCACACTACAGCTTTCTGACAAAAATGCTTACTGTCTCAAAAATCAAAACTATTGTGGTGATCCTTCTAATAATTTTGGAGGTTCACTGATTCTAACACACAGAAAAACATACTTGATGTTCAAGTGACACTTGGCATGGGGCGAATCTTCGCCGGTAGTTTGTTGCAATGCAAGCACATAAGCACAAAGTGCAATGTGTGTGTTGCGCTGTGCTTTTTGTCCACAAAAGAAGCACAGGTACAACATTGAAAAGCTCACCTTTGCAAACAAGGTCTCTCAGACTAATTCTTCTGTGATCCTTATCCCGTGTTAGTGCTGGGAAACCACTGTCACAGCAATGCTCTCTACTCACCCGGGCTGCCAGATCATAGACAGAAACAGATTCAACTTCTCAAGTCGTAAAAGATGCAACCTACAGGACGTTTTTTTACAGTGATTCACGCGCATAATCGTTTCTCTATGAGTGCTCAACAGGAATAGCAATGAATCAAACAGAGAAAGGAGGGGGAGAAGGTAGGCAGTGACACCCCCGCCAAATCATGTCCAGATGAGCAAACAAACCATACACGATTACTAGGCTAATATGTAAACAAACAAACAACATGCACACAACTCAGTGGCCTTGAGATTATCAACCATAAAAGGTATATCTGATGCAAGCATATCCCCTGAAAACAACAATTGGCTGGTTCCCAAGATAAGTAAATTAATTTTTGCTCTGGCCATTCAACAATTGAAATTTCAGAGGAACAATTCTTTCCCATTGATTTCCGCTTGCTCACTTATACCATGACCCGTTAAACTAGACCATCAGTGCCTTCCACAGTTTCAGCCAACAATGGTGGCGGGACGTGCTGGAGCCTATCCCAGCAGTCTTCGAGCAGTAGGCTGGGGTCACCCTGAATCGGTTACCAGCCAATCGCTGGGCACACATACACAGACAACCAGTTGCACTCGTACTCACACCTAGGGACAATTTGGAGTCTTCCATCAACCTGCCACGCAAGTTTTTGGAATGTGGGAGGAAACTGAAGTACCCGGAGAAAACCCACGCAGGCATGGGGAGAACGTGCCGGAATCGAACCCTGCACCTCCGCACTGTGAGGCCGACGTGCTAACCAGTCAACCACCAGGCCGCCCATGAGAACATTTAATTTTAAATTGCAGTGACATACATGCCACTAACAACTGTCAGAGTCATGTCAACTGAGGCATTATGTGTGTTTCTTTCTCAGAAAAAGCCCCGCCCAAAAAAAAAAAAAAAAGAAAAAATGGACCCACACCTAAGATGGTGGGGAACGGGCAGTTAGGACTGTCTGTTCTCCAAAAGGAAATCGATGTTGTGAATTTGTTGAATGACACCACGGATGCGAATCAGCTAGCAGCTTTGCAGTTAGTATACTTTCCAGTATTTCCACTTTTGTTTGAGTCACTTTTTAAAGACTGAAAAGTACACCACATTATGTGCGCCACGTCCAGTTTCTCATCCTTTTGGCCAGTGCCGAAAATCCAGTCTGACTTAGGTCCTGCCACATTAATGCGGCAAGACAAACTAAAATTCTGACAAGCCAGAATTTCGGCATCGCAGCCGTGAAGCATCCCAGATGCCTCACGACCAATTGTTGAGTATGTCTCACTACACGGTCCATGACAGGTCAAGACAACTCCAAATCGGCTACGGGACACTACGTTTGTCTGCCACACATCTGCTGGCTCACAATCCGGATACATTCGTGTTGTGTGGCGTCGGCATAACTAATAGTTGGAAGTCGGATTCTTGGACCTTCAACACATCAGCAGCAAGTGATGTGTTGAAGATTTCAAAAATGTCTCAGATGTGACCAGTGAAGTGCCGTACACTTCATGGGCATGTTAGATTTGTTAACGAGGGTAAAATCTTTTGTGTAGGCATGTTTTATCTGGAGTTTATTGTCAGATTTGAATCCAGGTACCGGTACATGTATTTGTAAGCTGCTGATTGATTTGCTCATTCGCAAAGTTTTGACAGCAGTAATTCTGCTAAAATTAAAATGAACTCCATCCAATACAGCAGCTCACTTTTGCCAAAATACAAATAGAATCACTCTGTGTATTCAGTAAGGCATAACTCAACGCATACATCAAAACGGAGCGCATGCATGTTCATTAATAAATCAAAGTCTCCCCAGTCAACAACGTCTGGCAGAAGCAAACAAATTATGTACAATAGAAATGCTTTTGACAAAGAAGTGAAGAAGTCACACTGTTTTTATTTCACTTGTGCATCATTGTATTTCATTCGGTGTTAGATTTCCAATTTTTACATGTGACTTTGCTGGCAGTCTGATTCGTGGAAGAATATTTCTACTCGCTTGTAGCAAAGAAGGGCCACATACCGCATGGTCACGAGCTGCGGGTCTTGACCGAAACAACACAATCCCGGATACAAGCGGATGAAATTAGTTTCGTCTGCAGTGTGTCCGAGCTATCCCTCAGAGATAGGGCGAGAAGTTTGGTTATTCCAGAGGGACTCAGTCTACTCACGGGCTTCACAGTGTATCACATTGCCGATTTGTTCTCTCCAGTTTGTGACCACTTGCCTGATAGCCCTGAGCAATAATATCAGACTATCACTATCTCACAGCAAATAATTCACAGGTGCCTTTTCTCTTTTCCCTTTCTGACTTTGAGTGAGACTAATATTTTTTGCACACCTTCCATCTACTTGCATTGTCTAATTATAATTACATCTGCTTGCTGCTCATTGCTGGCAGGCTTGTTTTTGTTGGCATTCCAGATATCTTTCGAAATCCACACAAATTATCTTTGAAAATTTTTGATTTTTTTCATTAAGAGTGATGAATCGTTAAACATAGTTTCAGCTGCTCTAAATGTTCCTGCAAGCTGGACTTCTTGAATCGTTGGAACCACAAAATCACACATAAAATGTCACATTTCCTATTTTATGTGGCTATTTTACATTTTTGTCATACTTCCTGTTGAAGTGCTTTCATACATTCTCACGCAAGTGCATAGCCGTTTGCAATGTTTGAAAATGTACTGGCAGATGGTGACTTTAAAATGGGCTTTTCTCAGTTGCAGGTAAAGTGTTTGTGTGTGCTTATGTTCCTGAGCTTCCCGCTGTCCATGGCTGAGGTCCCTGGACCATGCAGACACTCCATTACTAGGGACCACCTGCTTACACTCAAACATCTGGTACGTGTTTTCAGAGGTTTCAAAGTCAAGGGAAAATTTGCAAAAGGGCACCAGGGCCCAAAGCACAGGGGGTCCTTGGGCTTGTGCAAAATTTTGAAGATTAGAGCAGCACATTACGTGTGTGTGTGTGTGTGTGTGTGTATATATATATATATATATATATATATATATATATATATATATATATATATATATATATATATATATATATATATATATATATATATATATATATATATATATATATATATATATATATATGTTCTTAACCCTTTCATGCACAACATAACCTGATAAGATGATAAGGTGTCCACTGTAGTTACTACAGTAACCGCTGTCCCTGATATATTAATTTGTAAGTACATTTTGCTGTGAAAGTGCAATAATGATCAAACTAAGGCCATTTAAGGATACTTACACTCACCTTGCATAAATGATAAATGGTTCATTCGACCTGACCTCATAGCATATCTTGTGGTCGTGGCACACGCAGCCAAACCCACAAATGCCACAAACCTCAGCAGCAACACTCTGATCGTTGTATTAAGAATAGTGTTTTACACAGAGAGTGAATCAGGTGACAGCTACATTTGTTACAGTAGTAATTTCAGTAATTAAAAATAAAAGGGGAGAATCAAATAATTAAATCACTAGAAAGAAGATAAATAATATAGTAAAATGAAGAAACGAAAATAATCTGAAGAAGCTTTTTCTCTTAGTTTGTTGTTGATTAGTAAATAGATCCCCACCAACCCAGAAATTCATGTGACTCAGCGTCAGAGTGTGGGACTTGAGGGATCTGGTTTTAATAGAATGCTTTTGAGACCATTAACACATCCAAGCTGGTTGCAGTTAATAATTTTCTGGGTCAACTGTCAACTGCTTAGGTCAGTATTAAACAACTTCTTTTGAAATATGGTCATTTGTTATTATTGACAATAGTGTCGCTTATAGTCATTTAAAAATCGAATGAATCATACAACAGTTATGGTACTTCCTGCAAACAATTTTTTTTTCAAGCCGCATCTTGAATACTTTAAATTGTAAAAATAAAAATAAAAACATGCTTCTTTCTCTACTTTCTTTGTACAGATGGATAACCAATTGAGAAGCGGGTGTTCGATAACCTACACATTCATAGAACAAAAATCTTTGGTAAGCTACCTTTAAATTTTATGTGGCTTTTTGTTAATGGTTTGAAGTATTCCTTAAGGGATTTGAAGGCACTTGACCGACTCAACATAACATTACATGATTGGTCAATTAATATTTTTTTGGAACTATTAATTTGAGATGAAACAGTGTATTATTGACAATGAAGCACCAAATTCTGATGAACAAAAGAAAGGCAGTTTTGCTCAACGGAAGGCTTCATTCATTTTACTTCCGGCAACATTTTCAACACATGGTTACGTGCATGCTGGGTTCAACGAGGCACAACTGTTAGGGATGGGCCATCCAGGCGGCCTTCTCAGCCAGGGTGGTCTGCATCTCACACCTGAGGCTCACATGCAGCTCATTAGCTTGGTAGGGCTGGGATAAGTTGGCTCCCTAGCCATCCTCAGTGTATGTTTGTGCCGTAACCACCTGCAGTGAGCTCTGGTTTGCCTCTCATGGACTGTTCTCAGCCTGTGGATTCTTTGTGTTCCCCATTGGACTTTAGGTGAGATTAAATTTGGATTTTTCCTGGAGTACATTTCTTTTGTTTGAAGTTTGGAGCCTGAAAGGAACAGTTTTCCTGTTGACCAACTTGGGCAGAAAGTGTGGTTGTCCTCCAAGGATCTTCTGTTTCTGTCCAGTGCCAAGAAACGGAATCCGTGGTTTGTTGGACTCTTTGAAATCCAGAAGATGCTCAGCCCTGCAGGGGTGCACCTGAAGCTCCCTGGCCCCATGAAGATCCATTCTATTTTTCATGTGACCTGGGTTAAGCCAATCTCCTACAGCCCCCCTGATCATCTATCCCCACCTCAGCCTCCCCTTGAGATTGTGGACGGTCACCCCCAGTGGAAGGTCCATCGACTAATGAACATGCGGCGCCGGGGACGAGGGTTCCACTATTTGTTTGACTGGGAGGGCTACCGTATGGAGGATCGGAGCTGGGTCTTCCGCCGGCTCATGATGGAGCCGGGACTGATCGCTGAGTTTCATCGCTCCCATCCTGACAAACCTGGCAGGTCGCCAGGTGGCTCCCAGCCAGGCAGCTTTCTCAGTCAGGGTGCTCTGCATCTCACAAATGAGGCTCGTCTGCTAATCACTCACCTGCAGCTTGTTAGGGCTGGGACAAGTTGGCTCCCGAGCCAGTCCTCAGTTCACGTTTGCGCCGTCACCATCTGCAGTGAGCTCTGGTTTGCCTCTCGTGGAGTGTTCTCGGCTTGGGTGGATTCTTCCCTCTCCCTATGGTTTCTCAATGTTTCCCCTTGGACTATAAGTGAGTTTCAGTTTGGATTTTTCCTGCAGTGGATTTCTTCTGTTTGAAGTTCGGCGTCTAAAAGGAGCAGTTAGCTGTTTCCAAGGTTAAAGGATTATTTTAGTTTCTGGGCATTCTACTTCCTGTGTTTATTTCTGGCTTCCCTGAGTTGACTTTGTAAAGGACATGGGGGGGTCTGTGCGCTTTTCTCAAACCTTCTTCATCCTCGGTGTAGGCGGCGGCTTGTTATGTTCATAATGCAAGCGGAGTCCCATGTTCATCATGTGTGCCAGGTAGGAGGTAGTTTTGTCGTTCAGTCACATCTCGAAATCAAAGGCATTTTTACTCGGTCTCGTACAGGGCAAACTCAGGATCAAGACCAGTTGACCTGAGGTCTGACATATATCATGGCTTGTCAGGACTATTCAGTTTTGAAGAGCATGGTTGCAAATTTTGACAAAGTGAAACCTATAGCTTAGATTTGAGATTTGTTATATTTTAGTCTTTCAAAAACAACGTAGCAGTTTGTTATTGTTCCAAATGTAATGACAAGAGATACTGGTCGTTTTGTTCTGGGGGGGTTGTGATTGTTTTGTTTTTCTTTGCAATATAAAGGTCTAGTCTTGGTCTTTTCTAGGTTTGGATACTCCCTAGTCTCGATAATTTCTTAGTCTTGATGGGTGTGTTCTGTACTTCAGCACTAGTCAGATGACAAAGTGTATTAAATCCAGCATTGTCTATGCGTGTGTAGCTCGCAAACGAACACCGTTGTCTGCTGCACTTTCTGATCCACACGTCCTCCAAAGTTTATTTTGTGTCGTGAAAAGAACATCCGTCACTGCAAAAGTGGAATCTCACTCACCAGACTTAATACGAGTATTAAGTCATGGTGTTGGCAACCCTACAGATGCATTACATTTAGTGTAGCTGTGAGTGTGTGTATATCATTGTGCATTCACGCCCAACGTCCCACGTGACAGTTGCCTAGTGATGTGTTCAATGAACATCGTGGCCAGCTTTTTTATTTTTCAAATTGTTATTAAAGTTATTGAATGGACATGAAAAATAAGCTTGTCAAATAAGTTATAGACAAAATATTAACTTGTTATGGCTGAAAATGGCACACATATGTGAAGTATCACTGCAAGTTCAACTGAACCTCTTTAACTTAAATGCTATAAATCAAAAATGAATCGACAGCATTGTGTATCTCGCTACAAAATTTGACCATGTCATTCCTGCAAAGAAACACAAGTTGAAATAAAGCAGAGAAACTAACTACTTAGCCAGGGTAAAGTTACTCTATTCAGTAAGCAACGAATGACTTTACTCTAAAATTGATATCAGTGTTAAATTAGGAAAAAAAAAACATGTTTTACTTAAAATAAATGAAGTCATAGTAGAGCTCAACTTCCTATTGAGGATACCACGGTGTTCTTTTCTTATTCTATTCTATGATGCTAATTGAGGTATAATCAACAGCGCTTCTATTAGGTGCAGCCAACTAGCACACTCCATTTGGTCTTGATGGCTTCAAGAAGAAATAATAATGCTAATTTTAATCCACTGGACAGAGCTTTTTTTGCGATCACTTCAATGATTATGGCCATCCTTCATTGTAATAGTCCACCTTCCTGACCACACTTTCTGATTTCCCACACGCAGAGCAAGTGTTGCTTCGTGAAAGCTGCCTTACCCTGGATATTGGAGCTCCTCACTACCCACTTCAAATATAACAGGGGTTCAGTCAACTATAGCTATGTTCAGTCTTTGAGAGCACTCATCCTCAACATCTACTCGCAGAAATGTGTTCCTCAGATCAACGAGGAAGTTGAGGTGGGTGGGTTGTACATCACTGAACACATACATTGCAAAACAGCTATGTTGAAACTGACAGAACCTATGTTTCTCGAAACCCATTGCAGGACAAGCCCGAAAGCTTTGAAGTGCTTTACAGAGGGCCCCCTGCAGAAGCACTGCAGAGAGCTTCGAGGGTGCTGTCTGTTTATTTGGAGCTGGTAACGATGAGTGATGCGCCAGTGGACTGGAGTTGCCAGTATGAATACTCAAAGTTCTTTGACTCGAGCACGACGCAACCACAAGCGTCCCCAACACAAGGCTGCACAGGTGGGATCATCAATCTTTTGAGGGGGTTCTCTGATGTTACTTGGAGCCTCAGAGGTCACAGATTGTGTGTAATCTTCTACAGACAGTTATGTTACCAGGTCAGTGAAGGCCTCTCAGAGAAGACCACTGAGAGACCTGTACAAGCTCGGCTTCATCATCACCTCCATCTTCGGAGCACTACTGCTCATATTTACTCTCTTCTGTCTAATCACACAAAAGGTACCGGTGCATCCATTTTGTTAATTCCCAAATAAGTTGTACCGCTAAAATCCCGAACGTGATCGCGTGTGCCTTGGCATCTTGGTTGCGCCCTCTGACAAAGGCTCATTCAGGAATGCAGCAGAATAATTATATATTTTATATAATTTTGATAAAAGAGTTGGCCTTAACTATAAAGCAAGCAAAACAAAAATCTGATCGCCTATTAATCACGACTTGCACTCACCCTTTACTTGAGCTTTTTTACCTTTCTCTCTTTCAAGCAGTGTCCAAAAAGATATATAAAAAATATATCAGTAAATAGAAAATTCACTGCGGGAAATCTAGACATTGAAATGTGAACGTAATAGGGTTGGAAAGGTTGTAAACAGGGTACGTTGAAACAACGTTCTGTATGTGTTTGAAGACAATTGTTGAAAACGTGTTGAGAGAATTATGTCGTACTGAATTGTGGAGACACAGCGTGAAACAGTTTGTGTTTTAGATTTTTTGAGGGAGGGGTGTGGGGGTGGGCGTCATGGCTTCCCTATGATCTCCCACTGTGCTGTACAAGATAGATGAATCAATATACATTATAGCTTGAGAAAAAAAATCTGGATAAAGTGACAAAACATGTCTACTGTGTTTATTGTTGGCCTATCTTTAAATTGCTAACGTTAGCATATGCTACACTAAAACAAATTGCAAAATTTGAAATGTGAGGAATTTACAATTCTACTGCAGACTGAGAGGTATGAGGTTGATTCTCAGGTAGGTTGGTGTGTTCTTGATCAGAAATGGATTCTGGCTCTGTTGGCTCCAAAATACCGGGATGTGAAGGCATCACAAAGTTGCAAGATGAAGTAGTATCTGGTTTTCAGGTCAACAGTGGTTGACAGTTGAAAAGCGGAGAACTGCATTCAGCAGTCATGCCCGCAGCGCTCGAGAGCAGAGACAATCGATGGATTTTGAAGCCTCATTTTTTTTTTTTTTTTTACCATTCAAATGTTGCAGGTTTGTTAACAGCACGCTTGTCTGTGGTGTGTCAACTTTATTTGTATTTTTGTAACATGATGTTAAACATGTATATTTCAACACAGTGATTCCTGACCAGTGTGCCAGGGCACATTAGGGTCCCATGAGAGCTCTTAAATTGTGCCTTGGGAAATTTCACTTACCGGTAATTGGTCAAAAAATTTTAAGAAATCATGTATATTGATTCATCTATCTATGCCAGCAATTTATAGTGAAAGCCAGAACAAAAAAATGATTTATTAGACAGCAGAAAAAATATAAGAAACATGTGTATCCACTTTTCGTGACATTTTTGTTTGGTGGTGTGCTGCGAGATTTTTCGGATTTAAAATGTGTCTTGACTTTAGTGAAGGTTGGGAATCACTGTTCTAAAACATTATATCATTGTTCTGTCAAATGTACCATATTTCTACCATATTTTACCAATGAACTCACATGGATTTCAGTTCAAGCCTTCCCTGTAGTCATAGTGGAATATAACTAATTACTTTCAAAAGGCTAGTAATATATGACACAGAAATGGGCAACTGGCGGCCGGCCCCCACACTCTGAGTAGCCATTTGATTATGCAGCCCCAGTGGGAAATAAATAAATACATGAATAATGGGGGGTAGAATGCCCGCTGGTCGACTGGTTAGCATGTCGACCTCACAGTGAATGTTCTCCCTCTGCTGAGTGGCTTTTCTCCGGGTACTCTGGTTTCCTCCCACATTCCAAAAACATGCGTGGCAGGTTAATGGAACACTCAAAATTGTCCCTAGGTGTGAGTGTGAGCGCAGCTGGTTGTTCATCTATGTGTGCCCTGCGATTGGTTGGCCACCAGTTGAGGGTGTCCCCCGCCTACTGCCCGAAGACGGCTGGGATTGGCTCCAGCATGCACTACGACCCTTGTGAGGATAAGCAGACCAGAAAATGGTTGGATGGATGTTTTACAGACGTAAATGAAATGGTTTTGCATGATAGCTTGGATTTACAGCTATATTCTGTATGGTAAGGGAAAAAGTGAACTCAACATGCTTCAGGCCTATATGATTATGGCCAAAAATCTTCAGGTTCGTACATGGATCTGATTAGGAATGTTGTGAAAGTGCGTTTACGTAATCCTATTATCTTTGGCTGTGTGACTGATGTTCCCATAGAGTGTTCATCGAGTCAGTCCTTCCAGTCTTGTGTGCAAACATGGTCAGATTTCACCAGGCTGAGCTATGGTATGCATTCCATCGCATGTTGCTGCCCAAGAATTAACTTAAGGCCAGTAGCGCTAAATCCTCAGTGAGATGTGAGCTCTGACCAACAGTACCCCGAAAACATTCTGGCTGTCTTGATATGAACACTTTGCTGAAAGCAAGCCCAGAACAGCATGAAAACCCCGACATATGGATCATTTTAGAACCTATATCGAGCCAAAGTCTTACTCTCTTTTCCCATCAATATTCTTCTGCACCGTATGTCTGTATCAAAACTATGAAGTTCAGAAAGTGGAAACTCTGTGAGAATTCTAACAGCAGATTTACTTTGGCCATGACCGTCCCAAACAACAACCGGGACCCACCAGGCGATACTTTGCTTTACCAAGAGGCGACAAGACAAGACAAAGTAGTTTGAACATGTCCAGCCCGTACTTTGGCCTGTTCACTGATCATCCTCAGTAAGCTTGTTTGGGGCAAACTGTGCTTGTCTGTTTATATTTTATGTTTATGGCTTGACTAATGAATTTACACTAGTAAATATTTTTGCTCCCAGCTGCAATGTACAGACACTCCCCAAGTTACGAACATCAGAGTTACGAACATCCGAGTTACGAACAAACGGTACATACGAACATTTTCACGGGTCCGTCGAAAAAAAAAAAAAGTTAGATTTTGTATTGCGCGCCTTTTTCCGAGTGCCGAACGGGGCGGAGGAGGACGGCGGAGGAGAGGCGTGGAGGGCGGGCGTGTGACGGTGGAACGGGCGGGGAGGCGTCCGGCGCGCCGGTCGACGACCGGTCGTCTACTCTCCCCCGCTGAAGCCGCTGCTAGTTTACCAGGCAGCTAACCCTCGAGCCCTGAAGAACGTGACGAAAAGCTCTCTCCCCGTTATATGGATGTCAATATAAGCCTTAAACATACATTCCAGACAAAATATAGCACTGAAGCAACTTACGAACGAATTCACCTTATGAACAATCGTCCGGAACGTAACTCGTTCGTAACCTGGGGAGCGTCTGTATGTACCGGTAATTGCCATTATTCCAACTCATAAAAGGGTGTGAACGCATGTATGGTCACATGTTGAATTTTACTTGCCCTCATAAAATGAGCTGTACATGTTGCAAGTAACATCGCTGATGAGAAAAGTTGTTCAATGGTTCATCTTGTGTGTTTTTTTTTATATCACAAAAACCTGGCATTTGAACAGGGCTTTGTAAACTTTACCATTGACTGTATATATGCATTTTGTGAGAGCTGGGCCTCTGCAGTGTATTTTTACTGGAGGTTGTTGCGATAAACTCATGATGTCCCTTTCTTTGAAAAACAGAGGACCCACATCTGTCACAGATTGGGATCTTATATGATTTCTAGGTAAGAGCACATTTCCTTTATTTAAAAAAAAAAAACTTTCTTGTGGTAATCCTTGTTGTCATTTCATTTGAAGCAGAAACCAAAGAGGCACAGAGATGGAGCTACAATAATGTGAGTATACCTGCAAATTACATTTCCGTGCAAAAGCTTTAGCTAAGGTAGTTGGGGGGATACCGGGCAGTTTTACAACTTCATGTCAAATTGATGAGATCACAGAAATTTCTGGGGCATTTTTGAAGTTGGTCAGTCTTGGAGAACTTGGCAAACTGGTTGATTCATGTAATGAAGTTGTTGGAATGATGGCTGGGACATCTTCCAGTGTGTCATACATGCATAGAGCATGTTCCCAGAGGTGTCAAATCCAGGTCCAGATAGTAAAAACCCTGCCACAGTTTGGCTTACCGGTAATTTCCCTTACTTTCCAGTTGAGGAGAAGGATGCGTGTCAAAAGCCAAAGTCATGTGACAGGAGGGTATTGACCTTCTGGATCTGACACCTCTGTATGTTCATATTTCTTCCTGTTTGTCTTTGGGCTTAAACCTGTCATGGTGGACGAATCATCTTTCATCTTTCCCTTTCCACTCAGTTGTGGGGTTTTCCCCACCACCTCCATAAGTCATCTCTTTGATCTTCTTTGCTTCCTACTTGGTGGCTCCATTTCCACTTCCTTCCACTGCTAGAGTGAACCTCCTCACAATGAAATCATGTTTGCAGCAAGAAATTTTTCACAACAGGGGACTTTTCACTGCAGCAAATGTTATCTCAGACGTAAACACGAACACACATAAAACGTATATGTGTACTTTTTATTTTTATTCCAATAGTGCATAAGTATGAGCAACACTTATTTGACACTTCATATAGCCAGCGTTGAAAGAAAAAAAGGGAAAGAAATTGTGAAATTTACGATCAGCATTTACTTTGGCTTATATCAATTTATTGCATAATGTATTTTATTTTGCTTCCTCCATCTTTCATTTGTCTTACCTTGATCCTGTCTTCAAGCATTAAAGCTTTTCTTTTCTTAACTCCTTGGTATGCAAAGGTTTGTTTTGTCGCCATTTTAGCAATGTAACGTTCGTGCTGCGTCTGAAACAAATACTTCCTGTACTACTGCGCATGTGTAAACCAGTGTGGTGGTTGCTGTTGCAGTTTCAGAACAAAGCAGTAGAGGTCGCTGTGGCATGCTGAGGTTGGATTAGACTTTTGTGAAAGGCTTGTTTTCATTGGAGCGAATCTCGTTGCGAGGCAAGAGCAGAGAACACAGATTTCGTATAACGGAACAGGGGGACTTTTGGTTGTAGGGGGAGCAAAACAGTGGGAATGGCCTTCATGCATGAAAAAAAATTCACACTAGGGGGTATTTTCGCCCATGTAGGTTTCATTGTAGAGGAGTTTCACTGTATAACTGATTCATTGCTCCTTTGTATTAGTCATTTTTCGACTGACTTTTATGATTGATTCACTTTGAACCTTGCTGATACTGAATGGGAATTTACCACTGGCCAACCCTGATCCAAAAGCAGCAGCCCATTCATTTTGACTTGCTTTGTTGCCATTTGAGTCAAATACTACCAAATGTTTCATGATGCCAAAGCATTTGTTGTTATGCACCGACTTTCATGCAACGGCGCAAAGCTTGGTTTTCACAATAAACTTTTGGAGATCAGTTTTGTTTGTGCCAATGTTGGCTGTTTTTGTAGCAGTAAACTGCAAACCATCTCAATTTCAACAGGCTTGTCAAATTTCAGTTTAAGGAGATCTGTTTTTCTATTTCCTTTGACTGGACCAGTTTGGGGTCAATGATTTATGGCTCTAAAATAATGACTGACATAATTTTCCTTTGG
This sequence comes from Hippocampus mohnikei, assembly GCA_026261675.1. NCBI lineage: Eukaryota > Metazoa > Chordata > Actinopteri > Syngnathiformes > Syngnathidae > Hippocampus > Hippocampus mohnikei. The sequence continues at coordinate 21,790,756 of JAKGUB010000284.1, forward strand.
CATGTTTATGTTACCTAGTTTAAAGGGAACCACCAGACAAACTACAAAAACAGTAACTGCGTGGAAATGATGGGAGAGTACATTTCAGTAAGTCTTGTCCTGCGGTCATTGTTGTTTTTACACATGGGAAGTCTTTCAAGTCAGTCTAAACCCCAGGCTGTTTTAGCTGTGTAAACATAGAAGACGGGGCTCACCAATCTTCTTGAAACCGGGGGCCTACTTCTTTGGCACTGATTAATGTGTGCAATTTTAAAGTAGATGCTGTTATTAAAGATATATGAAATTCATCCATGGAAGAAGACTGATCATGTTAATCATTTTTCACAGTGATGATCATTAACAAGATAGAAAATAGATAAATATTGTTTGGACCCCTTTTACATTTTCAAATGATCATGTCCACAAGGTCACGCAGTCCTGTTAGCCCGCCGGCTTATGTGGTCCCTGGATGAGAACTAATATAATCAATACAATCTGCACTCTTTTGGTTGTCAAAACACAAACATCATTTGACTCGGTCATATACTTGGGTTTAAAAAAAACAAACAAAACACACACACACACACACACACACACACACACACACGATGACAACTGTTTTAACTGAACAATTTTCTGCACATTTGGAGATTTTCTGGAGGGAAGACAAATGCATAAATCAACAATTGGCACCAGACAATTTTCTTAATTTACGGTCATTTAGTTTCACCTCTTTGCTCGTATTAAACATAAAATAGCAACACAAAAAGTGGAGGGAGGATGAACAACCAAAATGTTTGTCGAATTGAAGGTATTGGGAATGTTTTGGTTATGCACTTCGCCATCCCACATTAAAGCCGAATTATGCCTCTGGCATCTGTTGTTTTGCGACACCAGAAAAGCTTCAATTGTCACGCACCAGACGGCATGAGATGATTATTCAGTGTGATCGATGCCTGATGTGCATGTTTGTCTTTGTATGTGCAGTGTGGTGAGACTGCGGAGGCAGATCGAGCCATCACGAAGAATTGCATTTGATCTACAAAGTCCGGGATTTCATTTCAGTCATTGGCCATGCGGACGTGTTTAATTGATGAGGAACAATGCCGATGGACCTTGTGTTGAAGAAATATTCTGTGTATATTCTGTTTATGCATCCTATTACAAATACATTTCCAGTCCACTAAATGTATTTCTCCACGACACGTTGACTCTGTGTTTATCAATTGTTTGTACCGTTGTTCAAAAAGTTATTTATTAGTTTGATTATATACAATTGCTGTATCATAAATGCAAATGCATAATGTATATTTGAAATGACCACATTAGTAGTAACCTCACGATACACTTGAAGCATTTTACAGCGTCATTCTCGTTTGACTTCACATTTTACGAGGAGTCCAAAACACAACTACATAATTCTACTTCCTGTACATGATCCGGCCCATCGCACTATAAGATATTTTGTCCTAGCTGTTTAGCATGCCGCATTGTTTATCCATTTATGGGCGCGGCGTGTTGAGCAAGGGCAAACAATTCCTGTTGTATTGGAGAAAAACTATGCAGTATATGATCTACGACACCAGCTTATCACTGTTTCTCAAAGAACAACCTGTCCCATGACATTGCTCTGTTATCATCAACTTTTTTCCAAAAAGTCAAACGTTTGTGGAATTTTTTTTTTTACCCTCATTCATTTTTTTCCAATTATAAAAACAGCTCCGTGACTACTCAGGCCCTAAGTAAATATTTTCATATCACTGAGTCCTAAAATACGTTTCGACTATAAAAGATTTATCCTTCAATTTACGGTAGATTGAATTTAAAAACGGATATTTACCTGCAGTTCCAAAAATGTTATTTGAATTTACTTGATACAAACATGTATGTTGGTTGCACGTGATTAAAATGTTTTAAACTGACTTTTTGTTTGTTGTTTTTCTCCAAGGAGAAAATGGGAAAATTGCCTCCGTTAACTACAACTTAATCATGTGCAACCAATGCACATGAACAAATTATGGACTGTGACACAAATCAGCTGCATCTTGGTTAATGATGTACATAATGTCATAAAATAAAGCCAGCCAAAAAGAATCAACATTGGGATGCACTCAACTCCCTGGCAGCTGTACGCTTTTAAACAGCAGCCATGCAACTTCCTTCCCGAAAGGCAATTAAAAAAAAAAAAAAAAACAATCGGATTCATCACTTTATTAATTTATTGGCAGTGTTGCTTTACACAGGAAGATTCATTCGCTCGTTGGCCATAACATGAGTTACACTGTCTAATTGGGTGAAAAGCTGCATCAGAAATTCCACACTGACTTATTTACCAAGCAGCCATCCATCCATTTTCTAATTCGCTTCTCCTCACGAGGGTCACCGGGGTGCTGGAGCATATCTCAGCTGATTTCGGGCAAGGCGCACATAGACGAACAACCATTCGCGCTCGCACTCACACCTCATTTAGCGTGTTCCTGCCATGTACTGTGAGGCGGACGTGCTAACCAATTGCCCGCCGTGCTGCCTATTTACCAAACAGTATGAATGTAACAATACCACTTTGTAATAAGATCACATCTTCAATTGAACCTGTTTACCTGTTTGTTTTACATGGTGCCGCATGAAAGGAGAAATTCTCACATGCACACAAGACGCCACTCCGTTCTGGTTTAGTCTGACAATGGTATTCTAAATGACTTCTGTGACTGTCATAAAGGATCCCACTGGTGTAGCCTGCATGTGACACTACAGAATACACAGCTTTGGCATTTCCTGTTGCCGCAGAATGGAGGTTTCCAGCCCTTGGATCAATAACCCTGAAGGAATGTGCCTGGGAGAATCTGTGATGACGCCAATATGAATCCCTTGTCATGTTTACAAGACAAAGGGTTGTTAACCACTAAGTATTCAAAGAATGCCTTACCTGTGTTATAGCTATGTAAATGTAGGTCAATCTCAAAGCAACACTCAGAAAGTGAACTTTTTCTAATGTGCATATTTCTTGTGTCAATAAACACTACATTGTGGATTAAAATTTAACAATGTCGTGTCATTTTTACAACGTGGGTGAGCGGGTAACTTGTCGTCATTTAAGTGCCAATCAGTCAACTGATTAAGAATGATAAATGAAAGCCCTAAAAGCTACCCGCTGATGGTGTTTATGTTCCACATTAACGAATGCAACAAAACAAAGGCGTAGAAAAAAAAGTAGTGTGTTTCCGGTAACCCGACCTAAAATTGATTTTTTATGAACAATTTCTCCCTCAAAGAAAAACTTTACGGAATTTCTACCTCAGAGAAAAACTTTTTTATTCAAACCTTCTACATTTTTGCGTAATAATAATAATAGTACATTTCATTTATAAGCGCCTTTCAAAACACTCAAGGACGCTTTACAATCAAAACAAGAACAATAAAACCACAGACAAAATTATAAATAATAAAAGGAAAGATGAATGTTGAGCGTTTACATTGGTGCAAACTCTCGCGATATTCACGTTGCGTCGTTTGCCCTGTCGTCTGTCAAGAACATTGAATCATGGCGGCGGCCACGATCTCCAACAACAGTTTAAACCGCGTTTTGTGTGTTGCAGTTGCATGCTTGCACCATAATATGAAGAAAATAGCACCCACTGCTGTATCGAAAAGATTCAACGAACTATTTGACGAACACCACGGGCCGTCTAGGACGCGGGACGCAGAGGTAACGAGATGGCTCTAACACCCAGCCGCTGGGTAACCACCCAACTCTCCCGCCGCCGAGCGGGGGTTTCAATCAGTGGTGATTGCTCTCGGACTGCAAGGGAAGCTCGGCTTCCCCTAAAATGTCAAAGAATAAGTGATGAAATATATGAATGTAAATTTCATTGTGTGTACATGTCATTGACTAAATATGCGCTACAACGTGCTCAACTTTTGCTCGAATCAGCTTCTTCTTACTGGTTACGACGACTCCCTTCTCCTTCATGCCGCAGCTTCGCTGTGCTTTAAACGGTAGTGAGTTCAGGGTAGGTTGTCCCAATGCGTTGAACGGAGACGAGTCATTGGATACAAACTGGTTTTTGTCCCGCCCACGGAGTTCGGCGTCTCTGGGACTGGATGGTAGTGGGAGGGTACCGGACGCCAGGCTTTTCTGCATCAGATTGGATGATCTGTCTGTGCCTGTGTGCCAGTTCGATTGACATTGAAATGAGCCAATTACCGAGCTTTTAGTGATTGACATTGAAATGAGCCAATCACCGAGCTTTTAGTGTAGGCATCCGTGTGAGCATTTTTTTCAACTCGCATTCTATTCCGAGTTGAGCTGGAGACTTCTCCTAATCATTTTAGCGACACTCTTTGTTGTAAACAAACAACTAGCGACAAATTAATCTTTTATTTCTGGTGGGTTTTATTGTAGTTCCTATAGTTTTAGGACACTAATTAAGTACCGGGAAAAGACGCCTTGTTGGTATGACAGGGTCACAGATCATTTTCTTGAAAAGGAACGGAGCTAGAGTAGAATTCGCGTATAAATAAACGGACACATTTTATGATGTCGACCAAAATTGAGCTTCCCCTCTTTGACAGACGAGCATCCGGCACTGGTTTCAATGTCTCCTTGTTTTATGTTTTATGGTTATTTTGTTTACGTTTTTGATGGAGGAGGGAGGGAGAAAAAAAGATTAAAAAAAAAAAAACTTTGTCCGACCTACCGACCCTATGCTGAAATTTCATGTTACCGGAAACACACTACTTATTTTTCTACGCCTCATCTTTTTTCAAATGAATTCTAATATTCTGAAGCCTGAATACCCAGACTGCCCTGTCTTATACGGCAAAAAGTATAGACAAAAGTATAATTAAGGTTCAGTTTTCAACTTTATTTTTATCATCACATATCTTTAGTCAGTAGATACATTTTCAATGTAAATCTACTGTATGTTGTCCACATGAAAGAAATTGTGTGAAACAATCGTAACGTTAGGACCGTTTTCACTGTTAGTAAAACATCCAATATTTTTTCTTTGTTCATATCTTTCAATTATATGCTCTTCAAATGAACTCATGGTGAGTACCATCAGTCTCGTCTCACACTTCAGCTGATGCTATAGTCATCGTCTATCAAGCCTTAAGCACCAACAACATGTCCGTCCGTACCTTTCATTTTATTGCTTAAAGATTTTTCGGGTTCCTGTTGACGATTGGGATTCACTAAAGCTAATTGATGGAGTTGCACCCAACCAGGGTGCTGCTGTTGAAGACACTGGAAGGAAGACCTTTACCTATCAGTTTGTTGCCAGCCAAACAAATAAACCACAATTTGGCATACATGGGCAGAAAAACTGTCAGTGTTATTAACCTTCTGGCACGTTGTCAGGGATTTTGCTCAGCCTCATAAGCAGATAGGAGGCTTCAGTTCCTCAAGCACATCTCCATGCTCCTTTCGGGGCATTTGCCTGGACCTCAAACCTGGTGAACTAAATAATCGCCTCAGCAGTGTGGAGATTTTTTCTGATTTCTTGTCGTGACCATTACGCAGGTTCATGATACCCATCCATCCATTTTCCAAACCGCTTGATCCTCACTAGGGTCGCGGGGGGTGCTGGAGCCTATCCCAGCTGTCTTCGGGCAGTAGGTGGGGGACACCCTGAACCGGTTGCCAGCCAATCGCAGGGCACACATAGAGGAACAACGATCCACGCCCACACTCATACCTAGGGACAATTTAGAGTGTTCAATCAGCCTGCCATGCATGTTTTTGGAATGTGGGAGGAAACCGGAGTGCCCGGAGAAAACCCACGCAAGCCCGGGGAGAACATCTTAACTCCACACAGGGAGGCCGGAGCTGGAATTGAACCCGGCACCTCTGCACTGTGAAGTCGACGTGCTAACCACTGGACTACCGGGCCGCCCAGGTTCATGATACCTTGGCAGTGAATTCAGTGTGATCCGACAACAGACACTCCAGACGCTCCAGTTTGTTGAAAATGTTCTTGCCAATCTTGCAAGCACTCAGCTCATTTTCAATAGAGTGTGATGCAGGCAAGCTCGCGAGCTTTGTCAAAAAAAAACAAAAAACACAAAAAAAACCTCCTGGATGCCTGTGATGTTGTTATACTGCTAGTAAACAGGGCTTGATTCACAAAGACTACCTAAGAATGTTCATATTACAGAGCAGTTGCTCCCAAGGATGCAGTCCACATCTCAGGTCAATGTCAGAGTTGGGACAAGAACTAACTGTAGATCCACTCGCCTCATGATGACGAGAAATGCTGCCTCCCACATCCTGCACGATACCTGGCATTTTGATCACGCACAGCCTCCATGCTTGTCCAGTTGAATCACTGCCTCGTACTGAATGGAATATGTTGTTGCTATATACAGTATACTAATAATACATTTTATTTATAAGCGCCTTTCAAGACACCCAAGGACACTTTACAATAACAAAAACAATAAAACATGTTGTACCCCCGCCCCACCTCCTAATGCACCCACACAACAAAACACAGACCACCCACCCTAACCTCATAATAGCACATTCGTTTATGTATGTATTTACTTTTTTGCACCATAGCATATCACCTGGAGCCATGTTCAATCAGTCCCATCTGTGTGATGGTGCGGACATCTGCGTAGTTTTACCTTTAGGGTAATTGCCTTATCGTCACTCAAGGTACAGCTTGGAGTGAAGCAATCTGAAGGGATTCATTCCATAAGTAAAAGGTGTAAGGTCTAGTCAATTGTTCACAATCGACTTCGGCACATATTTTTCCTTGTTTTCATTTCCTGCTCCATGCGGGTGCTCACCTCGTTAATTACAGTTTTCAGGGTTGGTGAAAGGTTAACAGCAAATTTGTGCTAGTGCCTGGGCCACATAATTTGTTTTGATTCACTAATAGGGGTAAACAGAAGCAGATGTGTTCCACCCTCCCCGCATATTGAAGCAGCTTTCACGTATAAGTACACAGTCTGCCTTCGGAAATCAGGTTAAATTCTGAGACATGCATTTGCAAAAATGCATTTGAAAAAAGTGTTCATAATTATCTTGTTCTTATTTCCTTATCTTTAGCTTTTTCAATTTGGTCTTAGTTGGGGTGCTTTGAAGGCCACATTCGAATAACTAAGAAAAGAATTGACAAGTGATGATGCAGTGACATTCTGAATGTACACCCTAGATTTCCCTTTGCATCTGATATTGTTTTACATTACTGTATTTAAAAATAAACACCTTCATGCAGATGCATATACATCCATTGTCCATCCATCCATTTTCTAATCTGCTCATGCTCACATGGGTCGCGGGCATGCTAAAGCCTATCCCAGCTGTCTTTGGCCAGTAGGCGGGGTACACCCTGAATTGGTTGCTAGCCAATCGCAAGGCATGCATAGACAAACAACCATTCACGCCGACAGTCACAACAAGGGACAATTTGGGACAATGCTGGTCCCTCCCTTTGGAATGACCTCCCACTAAATATTCGGCAAGCCCCCTCGCTGCCCATCTTTAAAACCCAGCCTCAAAAGTCATTTGCATTCTTTGGCATTTGACCCACCATGACTCAGACTTGATCTTAGTTTTAGTGTTTGGTGCTTTCAACCGTCTTTGCTATTGATTTATTGTTTTATTGTTGTATATTTGATAGTTGCTCCATGTACAGCACTTTGTATACAGCGATGGCTGTTTGAAAGTGCTCTATAAATACAGTTGAGTTGAGTTGAGACAATTTAGAGTGTTCCATTTACCTGCAACGCATGTTTTTGGAATGTGGGAGGAAACCGGAGTACCCGGAGAAAGCCCACACAGGCACAGGGAGACCATGCAAACTCCACACAAGAAGGCCTGCTTGCTTTAAAACGTTAGTTAGCTCAGGGTACAGTAGTCTGTCACTTTTAAAAATACTGTAGGGCATGCAGCTGGTGAGAGGTGGGCCTCTCACCAGGAATAATCTTGCAACTGTCTCAGCAAGCATAGGGAGGCTATAGACACAGGTGTCACGAAAGGGATGTGTGTGTGTGTGTGTGTGTGTGTGTGTGTGTGTGTGTGTGTGTGTGTGTGTGTGTGTGTGTGTGTGTGTGTGTGTGTGTGTGTGCGCGTATGTCGGGGCGTGCATCGGGGGGGCTTCTTTTGAGGAACGCAGTACAAAAGTGTTCGAGAGAGACTTACCAGTAAGTTGAGGGTGATTGTCAAAATAGAATTTATCATAGGGACACATATGAGGTCCTTTTTTCATGCCCAGCACAAGTTTAGAGCAAAGTGCAATTTAACTGTGTGCATGAGGGGAGTTGTCTTTGTTTTGGTATTTTGCTTCAGTAATGCACACAGAAGAGGGTGTGTGCCCCGTTGTGGGAGGGAACAAAATCCCCATTTGCAGATGATGTAAAGTTTTCTGCTGTGGATGGGCACGTGGAGACCGTCTTTCACCAATGGTCGTCCGTCTGTGTGAGACCGCCCTTCCATAGTTGTGCCACACTATCGTGGAGAGCTATTAAAATATTTTAAGATGATAATGTCAATTCATTCAATTAATTGATTTCTATAATGATCCTGAGGCATTTTCCCACACTGTTGTCATATTTATGAATAAATACCTGTTTGTGTCTTCTGCAAAATTTTGGCACATGCGGTGGGGATGATAAATTCTCCAAAATATTTACAGCATATTCTTCAGAATAAAATGTACCTGCTGGGAATCCAATAAATTGACCGAAAGATGCAAGCTGTACATTCATTCCGATAAAGCTCACTCATGTCTCAAGTTTCTCTCTTCTCAACATTTTGACTTTTCTGGGGAACACACATTTGGACATAAACTGCACAGATTTGGTCCATTTCCCGGTTGCTGCCCGAAGCATCTCAGGCAATGCCCCTGTGACTCCCTACATTTGGACTTCCCACATTAAAGTCTTAACGCTGACCAAATCTGGCCCTGAAGCAGATATGGAGATGGAGGTTCCGTGGATGCTAAACATGGAAAACTGCTATTGATTTAAACCTGTCCAAAAAGGATCTGCAAAAAGCGTATAAACTGGAGGACACCCAATTGAAGTGCACAGGTATGTGCAAAGAAAAGCAACACTAAATCCCTCTTTTGGAATGGGAGAGGATTCAGTTTCGCACAACCAAGGATCTTTCTTTCTGACCCCTATGGAATAATTACCATATGTTAAGAGGTCACCACCAAAACGTCAGTGACTGCTTTGTTGTTTTTGCTAAAACACCTTCGACAGTTTAAGACTCTACTGATTAATTTGAACAGTCATCAAATTTCTCTGAGCCAACACACCATTTTTCCGCATCACTAAAATGTTTGGCCATTTTTTTTTGGGGTGTTGGGGGAGTGATTCGCTTTTTGCTAATGTATTTTACATCAGGTGAAAGCCTGCTCATTTCCTTTTAAAGGGGACCTGAAAATAACACCCAAATGTGCGATTCACAGCACAACTGAGAATTAGTGTTGGAAACATAAAACGTGCCACTTGGCATGCCGCACAGTTTATTTAGATGTCACTGGCGGCTCTTGTTTGTTGTTTCGGGTGGATTGGTAAGAATCCAGATTTAGATCAAACATTTCATCGATTACACCACGGCATGAGAAAAAAAGAAAGCATTCTTGTTTGTTTTTTTGTTTTTTCACAAATTGTCAGCCTGGCACCTCTTGCGCATGCTGGTGAGCAGCCTGGTCACACAATGCTACCATCATAAGTGAGCAATGAAGATTTGGCACAAAAATGGTTGCAAAAAATACCGCATACTGAGTTGTCCATGCAAACGCAGGGGCAATAAACAGGTTCATATAGTAAGCAATTCAAACTGGGCTTACGCATAGTAATTTTCACAAGTGTCAGTCTAAATTAAAAAAAAAAGGCAGAAGGAAATCTTGGACTTTTAACTGCCGTCTCTGTGCGCTCCGGTCATCTGGATCGTTAAGTGTTAGGCGGTAATCTCAGCTGTTTTCGATCAGTCCTTTCCTCGTCTTGGCCTTACGACAATATCAAACGTGTTTGATATTATCACAAATTTTTTGATCTTTGCTGTGACGTGTCACAACCAACAACCTATTAACACGCTCTAACAAAACCGTTATGAAACACTACCAAGAGCGCAATGGGGAAATCTAGTTGTGCAAGTGACACTGTAAAATTCAGTCTTTGTGAAATTTCAATCTCAAAACTTGGCTGTGACTAAAAACCCTAACTTTTTTTTAATGTGAGCACTTGTGAGATGATGGGGCCTTTTCCAAATCCTCTCAAAGTCTTCTGATCTACACGTGGCATTAGTAAGACGCATGACTAGATCACAGCAATAATAATTAATAATCTTATCAAACGCAGAATTGCGCAAATCTAAATTTCGTTTGGGGAGATCCGGGAAGCCTCTGGCTGGAGCTGAAGAATTTCGGGCAGGAGAACACAAGAAAAATAAAAATCTAACCTTTGGCAAAAGAACACAAACGATGATTATGAAATACAGAGGTAGACGCTGAATGACAAAAACTTGATTATGTTGCCTTGTGTGAAACAAATCACAAGTTTTGATGACAAACCACAGAAGTGTATTTCCTGAAGTAGTCTCGAAAAACAGAAGTCAACACAACCCTGCATGTGATTCCATGCTTTAAAAGTAGTTTGGAAACAACAGGATGCCTTTTTAAAGGTCATCAATTTACTGTTGGAAATCTTTGATGATCACCTTACACTCACCGTTGTGGGGCGATCAAGAGCATCGTTTAATCAATGTTATACAGAAAGGAATATTGCTGTAAATACAGTATCAGAATGTGTTTATTCTTTGTCCTGAAAATGTTATTTGAAACCGAGGGCCCTATTTTCCTGCCAAGCGCAAGTGTAGCGTAAAGTGAAGTCTCACTGCACTCATGGGTTGAGTTTTCTGTCTTTTGGTATTTTTGTAGAAGGTTGAAATTGGCACGAGCAAAATGCATTTGTAAGGAAATGCAATTGTATCTCCTGTTTGTCCTCTATGTTGTGATGTTGTGAAGTTAGCTAATACGAAGTGGGCACTTGGAGACTACTTTGCAGCCCAGATATCGTGTGTCTGTGTCTTAACACAATGCAAACACACACACACACACACACACGTTTGTTTTACTTCTTGCTCACTCCCAATTTGTGGTATCATTGGACCAGGGCACACATACAAAAAGAACCATTCACACCCAACCAGTGGTCCGTGAGAGCTATAAAGTAGCCGCGGGAAATGATCAAATGTCACTAAATTAGTCAGAAATGTTTTTATTTCGTATGACAAATAGTGTATCCTTGCCCATAAACCTAGGCCAGAAACTTATAGTAACAGACAGAACAAATAAATTATCTTGTATTAGTTGGCAGAAAATATATCATGATATCATATACAGACGCTCCCCAGGTTACGAACGAGTTACGTTCCGGACGATTGTTCATAAGGTGAATTCGTTCGTAAGTTGCTTCAGTGCTATATTTTGTCTGGAATGTATGTTTAAGACTTATATTGACATCCATATAACGGGGAGAGAGCTTTTCGTCACATTCTTCAGGGCTCGAGGGTTAGCTGCCCGATAAACTAGCAGCGGCTTCAGCGGGGGAGAGTAGACGACCGGTCGTCGATCGGCGAGCCGGACGCCTCCCGCCCGTTCCACCGTCACACGCCCGCCCCACGCCTCTCCCGCGGCCGCCTTGAACGTCGCCTCCGCCGTCCTCCTCCGCCCGTTTGGCACTCGGAAAAAGCGCGCCAATACAAAATCTAACTTTTTTTTTTCGACAGACCCGTGAAAATGTTCGTATGTACCATTTGTTTGTAACTCGGATGTTCGTAACTCGGGGAGTGTCTGTATCCTGGTGGCGGGTGGGGCTGGGGAGTGTGAGATTTTTCGAACTAAAAGTCTGTGCCTTGGCTCAATAAAGTTGGGAATCACTGCATTAGACATGTCAAGTCTTGCTCTGTGAGTGCCATTTAGAGCTGGGGTCCCCAACCTTTTTTGCCCCACGGACCGGTTTATGTCAGACAATATTTTCAGGGACCGGCATTTAAGGTGTGGCGGAAATAATACAACAAAATAATATGGTATGAGCTGCATGAAAACGGTGGTGTTTTCGAAATATAATAATAAACACAAGGAGCGTCTAATCTGGCCGCAACACTCACTGATCGCTATGGTAATGCCTTCAAAATACGATACAACGCAAACTCAAAGTGCATGAAAATGATGACACACCACAGCGCCGAGCTTGATTTTCTGCAACCAGACGGTCCCATCTCGGGGTAATAGGAGACAATGACACCTCAAGTGTGTGGTAAATGTCCAGTCTACTTCGTAATTTTGTTTTAGTCGCCGTTGCTGCAGAAAACCAACGCCTCACACAGGCAGGATGTCGGAAATAGCAACAGTGCTATTGTGGCGATCTCAGAGTATTCAGCCATAACTTGAATCCAGTTGTCTCAAACGTACTTTTCAGGCCGCTGTCATTTGCGATCTCCAGCAGTTTGTTTACTCATTTTGCGAGCTCCGGCGTTTTGTTTTTAACGTAATCGGTCACGTGACGGAGAAGCGTGGCTTGACGTGTGTCAAGCGTGACACAGACGGATGTACCGGAGAATACGGTAATTTTTCAAAATAAAACATTTCATATTCCAAAATAAATACAACGGAATTAAGGCAAGTTCTTTCTGTGCGACCCGGTCACCAAATGCCCTGCGGACCGGTCCGCAGACCGGCGGTTGGGGACCCCTGATTTAAAGCATTCCCTTCGATTGGTCAGATATCGAGTCTCGACATTGCCGCAATCTTTGTCTTTATTGCAGTTTTAGTCCATTCTTATGTCCTTGTGATCTCAAGAAGCATCATCAGTTGCGGCTCAAGTACTATTCCAATTGAAAAGTACACATGAATCAAGAGCACATAAAACACCCAGATGTTCTTGTCTGTTAGCATCAGGGATGCATCAGTTGGATACTTGTGAAGTCTTGGCTCGGAAAATATCCCAAGGTGCATTTTGTGCCGCTGTCATGGAACTATTCCAGTCAGGGGGAAATAAATAGTCACTCAGTCAGCAAAATGGGTAATACAACCTTTCCAATTGAAGTGACTTACATTCTTAGGAAGTACGTTCTTCGGAAGACAGTACTTGGCAAGCTCATGAAACTGTACTCTGCGCTCTTGATGTTGAGAAACCATCTCTAGTTCCTTAAACACATTGTGCTCATTTTGGGCACCTGACGAGAGTGCTTATGCGCAATGTATGTGCATATCCGCATCCATTGCACATATCCAAATCCACTGGCCATTTGCGCAAAGGCATTCCCTCACGCAATATTTGGCCACTCTATGGAGGATGAGGCTCAACGCATAGTGTGTGGTCTGCATTTAGGGAGGGGCAGTCCTGACCGTACCGTAAGTTAAACTGACTTGAAAGTAGATTCATTGCACCCTGTAAATTAGATTGTTCCCCTCCTGCAACTTCAGCCACCACAGATATGACAGTCTAAAGAAGAAAGAAAACCAATAAAAAGTGCAAAAGCACGGAGCAATGAGAGGCACTGAAATTATATTTTATATAAAGTGCATGCCGGTGACAGATGAGTGCAATAATCCTTAATAAAAACAGAATGGGGTTCCTAACTTAATCTTGTGGTGCTGTTGTTTTAAGTGAGTGTTTAAAGTTGTGATGGCTCTGTGGGGAACCAAAAACTAGTCTCTTGATCTGAGTTTGTGGGTTCTGGCAGACCTGTATCGCCTTCCTGAAGGAAGTACCGTATTTTCACGACCATAAGGCGCCATTAAAAGTCTTAAATTTTCTCCAAAATGGACAGGACGCCTTATAATGCGGAGCGTCTAGTGTATGAGCCGAGTTCTAAATCCTGACTGAGAGCCGACACGCTGTTTATATAGAGAAAAGGCGGAGGTGAGCATGAACAGGCATGTGGGAAAGCAGCCAGCCAATCAGTGAAGGGTGGGCGTGTAAGTGGCCGCGAGTGAGGACATAAGTGAGGCCATGCATGCGGGAAAGCAGCCCGCCAATCAGTGAAGGGTGGGTGTGTAAGTGGCTGCGAGTGAGACCAACAGTGCGGGAAAGCAGCCGGCCAATCAGTGAAGGGTGGGCGTGTAAGTCGCGCGCATCATTTCTGTGGAGCCACACGGCAACGAGAGTGACTCTGACAACGAGAGCAGCGTTTTTTATGGACTACCGGTACTTGCACGATTGTTCAATTCGGATACAGAAGATGAGGACTTTGATGGATTTCTGGGTGATGATTGATCGAAAAACGTGAGTACATTGTAAGATGGCTAAATAAAGTACAACCGATCTCAGTTTTGCTTCCGTTGCCTTGTTAAAAACGTGTTTTTAGCATTTCTTAGCATGTTACGCTATGCTTCAAGCTAACGTGTTTTTAGCGTGCGTGCATGCATGCCGTATGTTTAAACTGGCGTATGTTTTACCACGCCTGGCTGCGCCCAATAATACAGTGCGTTTTGTGTATGTGTAAAATACAGAAATAGCACCCGTTACTGAGACTGCGCCCTACAACACGGTGCGCCGAATGGTCGTTAAAATACGGTAACTGAAAGTGTCCATGACCTTGATGTGGAGAGATGATAAAAAGAGTGCGCTAGTTTAATGAGGCTATGTGCTAATGACAATCATTGGGAACCAGTCATGTAACATAATCTACAAGGTCACTTTTACACACATACAAGCATGTCCCGCACTTTGTTTTTTACGAGTGGTGGGTGGTGAGTTTTGGATCTGGGCCTTCAGTGGGCAGTTGTCTCATCCACCTCTTAATAAAGCGATAACATCGCAATGTTAAAAAAATAACAATAATAATACATATAACTATGGCTACGTTCACGTTGGAGAGCGTGTTACTAAACTGTTTCTGAAAACACCATTGCAGATTCACACACGATTGTCTGTATGGTCTCCCTCCCAACCACTCTCATAAGCATGCATTGATATGAAAGACGCCAATGTGTGGCATTAAAAAAAGAGCATTTCACGTATTTGAAGGTATTAGCAAAACCCAGTCCTTTGTGAACCCACAAAGGACTGGAAGCTGTGTGTCCCAGACATACGCAATGAAATTAAGACAAAAGATGGTTTGAAATAAATTATTTTGATTTAATTTAAGTTGTAAATGTAGGGTTGTGTTTCCCTAATGGAACGCCTCTATCTTTTACAGACAACATTGGGTCTCTCTCAAAAAGCAGGACCCAGAATCGAAATCTCATAGTTAGGCGGGGTACACACTGAACTAGTTTCCAGCCAATCGCAGGGCACACATACACAAACAACCATTCCCACTCATATGCGTAAAGGCATTATCGACATGTGCTTTTGTCAGAGCATTCCCTTTGCTCTCCTATCACAAGAAAATCTGTTATGTTCATCTGTTGCTCATTATTAGTGCACACGGTAAGGTATGACGATGACCTCCGGTCCCAAAATGTATGCTGGATGTATAACTTGTACCTGTAAGCTAATAATTGAGCCCAGATGACTTAAATCCCTATACATTACTCGTATTGCTTTTAAGAATAATTTGAGAATAATAGCCATAGATCATATTGAGAAGTTCAAGTATGACAAGTATGACAAAGTTCAAGTATGACAAAAATCTCAACAACGAAGCGGGTGATTTTAAGCTGCAGAGATCAGAACACGAGATCTATTTTCAAAGGGAGCCTGTGTAAAATGCTGGCCATCACCCACAAGGGAACAATCAAAGTGGATGCACATGAAAACAACATCCATTGCCAGATGATGGGTTTATTTTGTTTACATTAGGAAATATGCACGTCCTAAACTATCTTCCTGATTAGTTTCCTGCACTAAAAACCTGAACAATGTCCTACTCTGCCACTGTTCCCTGTGGACCTGTAAGGAAGGAAGTTGAGAATACGAGAAACGTTGGTCCCAGGACACAAGAAACATTTGCTCTTCAGTACTGGAGACCTACTTTCTCACGCACGAGATGAATCTGAATTGACATGCCTTCGCTTTCCAAACTTGTCTCACAACTCCAGCAAACAGACATGATGTCTTTGCAGGGAATAACTTATGATGTCAGATTGGGTTTTAGTATCCGACAGAGAGCAATCACTTGTCACAAAGGAGTAAATGAGAATCGAAACAGCTTTTAATTTTGATAAACCACAGCTGGTTCCAAATTTGCAGCTCAAGACCACTAACAGATTTCAATGAGATGAAATACCCTCACGCGAAAAACAACATTCGGTGCTCGTAGCGACTTCAAACGCACAAAACAGCCATGACTCATACCACGCACCGTAGTGTCTCAAATCGAGAATGCGAAGCGTTTGTTGGCTGGACCGGTGCTATTTTTGGCCTTAGCTCGCGTGTCTTTCCTAGCGGAACATAAAGACCCTCCACTTGTTTCACGGAGGAAGTCAATACGCGTGGGACGGTTGAATACAACGCACCAGTAGCTGATAAAAAGAGTTCTTATCATTGTATTTTCCATACTAGCATGTAATATATTCTATCGTGTTTTTCCCATAATTAATTTTAATTCATTTTTCTCATAAGATGTTTGCAAAACCGTTTCGTGTAAAATCCAACACCGTAATGAAGGGCTCCGACAGGTGAGTGACAGCGACAGACTGCAGAGCTTGCTAAATATCAGGAGCTAACCTGTCATTTATTCCACGAAAAAGTCAAAAGCCCGTTTGCCAGTCACCGTCACTAGTGAAAGTATGTTCAGCAGATGCTAGTCAAAAAGTATTGCTTTAGTTTGAGGTTTTCCCAATGAGTCTCAAATACTCCCAAAACTGCTACTGTCGGCTAATTAAATTTGTTCTTTTAATGGGAGGGGGACGCATTTTGGCTAATTTACTATAAACAAATTATTTGTACTTACTACTGAATGCTCTACTTTATGACCTCTTGCATGAAGTGAATTGTGGACGACTGCATTCTCTCACTCAAATAACACTGGATTTCATTTAGGAGAAAGCTTAAGGCTGACATAGCAGCAGCCTTCCCTTCTCTGACTTCTGATGAATTAACAGAGCTGGTCCCGAACAAAGAGGAATTCAATGTTGTGAAGCTGTATGTGCACAAGGGAGACTCCGTGATATTATATTGTGGTCATAAGAACCCCCTCTTCTTTGAACTGGAGAAACAACTTTATCCAACAGGTAATTAAAAGGCTGCGAAGCCACATGAAAATAATGGAATGCTAAAATTGAAGTAGCTCAATTAATATGTGCATTTTCATATTGAAATAGTTTATATGCTTTGGCGCTGCCCTGCTGCCCTGCCTACATTCAGGACATGGCCCCCTGTTCTTCACAAGTTGATCGGAGGAGCTGGTTAGATTCTTTTTGAAGAGCTAAACAGATTTTTCTATTTTATTTGAATGATCAGGACGTTACATCCATCTTCATGTCCACAGATCTCATGCTTCCAGGTGTAGTGGTGCCTTCCGGTGGACTCCCAGATGTAACACAGGGTGGCCCGTGTGCTGTTACACTTGTGAATAATAAGTATGTGAGGTTTTTTTTGTTTGTTTGTTTTTTGATAAGAGCTGCTTATTTGACCGAACTCTCTGTAATGATTCCAGAGCTCCTGTTGCAATTGGCACTGCTGCAATTTCCAGTGCAGAAATGCTGCGCCTGGGCATGAAAGGAAGAGGAGTATGTATTTTGCACACATACATGGATCATCTCTGGTAAGTGGCTTCCTTCCGCCGGCCACAGCTTCAATGATTGCTGTTGGAATACATTGTCCACAGCGGGAAGACATAATTGGCATGAAATACTTTTTCAACACATTATCAATCGCACTTTTCAGCTGATGTCCCTGCTTGTAGTGATCAGTGAAAGCACCGTTGATACTGTTGTATGTTTAGTTAAAAGGAATAACAGCAATTTCATAGCAAGCACAGATTTGTCGTAAGGCGTAGAAAAAAAAGTACTGTAGTGTGTTTCCGGTAACCCGACCGACCGAGAATTTCTACCTCGAAAAAAAACTTTACGGTCGGCATTTTTTTCAAACAACCTTCTACATTTTTGTGAAGAGGGTTTACATCGGTGCAAACTCTCGCGATATTCACGTTGAGCGTGCGCGTCGTTTGCCCTGTCGTCTGTCAACAACATTGGATCATGGCGGCGGCCACGATCTCCGACAACAGTTTAAACCGCGTTTTGTGTGTTGCAGTTGCATGCTCGCACCATAATATTAAGAAAATAGCATCCATTGATGTATCGAATTATTTGACGAACACCACGGGCCGTCTAGGACGCGGGACGCAGAGGTAACGAGATGGCTGTAACACCCAGCCGCCGGGTACCCAACTCTCTCGCTGCCTTTGGCGGCGAGCGGGGGTTTCAATGTCTCCTTGTTTTATGTTTTATGGTTATTTTGTTTACATTTTTGATGGGGGGGTTAAAAAAAAACTTTGTCCGACCTACCGACCCTATGCTGAAATTTCATGTTACCGGAAACACACTACTTTTTTTTCTACGCCTAATGTGATTATATTGAGAATATTTACACAGCATTTTCAGTGGCAGTGATTATCGCAATGTACCCTATAATGATAATCTATCCATCCATCTGTCCATTATATTGATTCAATCTTTTGATTCAACATAGGAGGTCACAGGTTTCTTTGTGACATATCTGTTTATTTCTTGCCGAGCTGAAATTACCCTGTTTTGAGGGGGGGAAGAGTAGCCCGAGCGCACCTTGCCCCATATACCTGCTACTGGCCTGTCATTGCCAAGACAACCGGCTGTGGAGCTATGGCTGTGCGATAAGACAGACATTTCTTGTGGAAGCAGAGCCTAAAAGACAAAAACATTTTCACTTGTGGATGTCATAATAATAATAATAATAATACCTCATATGTTACACTTCACACAGTTGTCATTGTGTGGCTCTGTATTTGTGGTGGACGCATCTCACTCGGGCTGCATGATGAAATGATAATAATGATTATTTTTTATCAATAGTTTAATCTTGATTATTAATTACAATTAGGGGAAACATCTGTATTTTTATTGCACTTTTTTCAACAAACGATATAAATTATTTTCAGCCCAAAATCCATGCATCCATCCATTTTCTAATCCGCTTAGCCTCACGAGGGTCGTGGGGCGTGCTGTAGGTTATCCCAGTTGTCTTTGGGCAGTAGGCGGGGTACACACTGCACTAGTTTCCAGCCAATCGCAGGACACACATACACAAACAACCATTCCCACTCACAGTGACATCTAGGGACAATTTGGAGTGTTCCATGAGCCTGTTTTTTGGAATGCGGGAGGAAACCCACTCGGGCACGGAGAGAATATCCAAACTCCACACAGGAAGGCTGGAGTTGGAATCGAACCCTACACCTCTGCACTGTGAGACGGATGTGTGAACCAATCGTTCAGCGTGCCACCTCAGTACAAAATTTAAAAAAAATAATATACTTTAATTTTAAAATGTAAAAAAAAATCAAACGTACCCAAGGATTTCAAACTTTATCAAGGGCTGACTGAATAAATATGCACTTTGTTCTCTCGACATGACCCACTCTCATAAGACTCCCGCTGCAAGGCTCTCCTTGCTTGTTATTTATGCATCTTAATAAAGCCTTAAAAATGTGTTTGGCCCCTCGTGGTTGTCTGACTACTGGTTAGGAAAGTGCTTGTTTAGATGTGCAGCAAAGCTGAGCCATGAACAAAAATATCACCAACAATCAGGTTGATTTAATTGTGTCCGCCAAAATCGTGATCACAATCATTTGAAATCGGATTAATTGTACAGCCCAAGATCTCGCGCATTGCCATATATACACAAATACCCTCACCACATTGAAAACGTCATTGTGCAGTACAGTGAACTGATTATTTTGGTCGTGGCAGTTTTTCAGGCTGTTGAGTTCTTGAAATTTACAGATCTTCAAACAGCCTCACTGTCAAATCATAGGCGGAGAAACTCGATATGGCGGTGGTTAACAGTCAGTCCCACTGACATTTGTTTTCAACTATATAAAGTATTTAGAAAAGATTAATGGCTATTGCATTCATGCATTCATTCGACAATTATGTCCCTTTTAATTTGTTATTCAGGGCTTTTGGAGATAAGTCTGCTCCTCCCACTTTACCAGAGGCAGAGGGGGAACCACTTGATGCGACTGATAGTAAATATGTGGCTGATGAGCAAGAAGAAGGTGAGGAGAAAGAGGAGGTAGAGGAGGAAGGTGAGCAGAGTGCAGTGCAGGACCAGCAAGCAAGCGAGCCGGTCAAAGATCGAGTTGAAAAGGGCAACGAGGAAGGGGATGAGGCCCAGGAAGATCAGAGGTCACCGCAAGGTACCGGATATTGCCCATCTTCTCACAAACATGTTCACATTTTGTGCACACTCTCATTCACTAGCATCAGAAAATATGTCTAAACTTTGGACTGGTATGCAAAATATAAGTCCTTGTTTCCCGTTCACCTACAAACAGAACGAGTGAGGATAAGCTTTCACCCCCAAACTTTGGAATGCCCAGTGAATATAAAACATCTTCAAATTCATGTTAAATGGAAGTCAGCTCACACCTACCTGATTTACCCCAAATAAAGTTCAGATGAGAATCTACATTGTCCGTAGGTGTGATTGTGAGCGCGAATGGTTGTTTGTGTCCCCTATGATTGGCTGACAACCAGTCCAGGGTGTAGCCTGAAGTCAGCTGGGATAGGTTCCAGCACGCCCGCGACCCTC
This sequence comes from Hippocampus mohnikei, assembly GCA_026261675.1. Classification (NCBI taxonomy): domain Eukaryota; kingdom Metazoa; phylum Chordata; class Actinopteri; order Syngnathiformes; family Syngnathidae; genus Hippocampus; species Hippocampus mohnikei. The sequence continues at coordinate 21,811,438 of JAKGUB010000284.1, forward strand.
GTGAGGATAAGCGGCTAGGATAATGGATGGATTGATAAAAGTCAGGTATTCTAGTAGGCTTTTCCTGATATTTTTGTTGTTGTTCAGGTTTTGCACTGAGTGCTATTTAGAACTTTTCAGAATTCCCTCCACTAAGTCTGCACATGGAGAAAATTTCACATCTCAACATTTTTGCCAGTTATCTCTCACGATACAATAACTATATTACTATGGGTTACCTGAAAATTAGGCATTGTTCTTGAAAAAAACAAACCATTAATCCAAAATGATGTGGAAAGTGCAGGGGTTTTTTTTGTTTTCAATTACAACTACAGTCAAACCTCGGTTTTCCAACGTCTCGGTTCTCGACCAATTCGGTCTTCGACCAAAAATTTTGATTTTTTTATGCCTCGGATGACGAACAAATTTCGGTTCTCGAACAAACTGAGTGCACTTGAATGCACCATTTGACTCCTCTCGCCTTCCTTACACAAGGAAGTGACGCTTCCTCGTGTTGCTTTCCATTGTGAGCAGACGTGTTCAGTAAACATTTTTATTAAAAAGAGTGTGGTTTCGGTTTTCAAACAATTTCAGTTTTCGAACAGCCTTCTGGAACAGATTATGGACGAAAACCAAGGTTCAGCTGTATCTAACAGCCATCGTCATTAACAAAGTCGACAGTAAATAAAACAGAATGAAATTCACATTTTACGGCAACTGTACTTTAAATATAAATAACGATTTAGTGGTACAACAGACATGTGTGTTGTGTTTGTGTGCGTGTGTTCGCCACATCAACGCATATTGTTCCGTACCAATTTGTCCATGTGTGTGTCGTGTGGCTTGACATATAAGCCACTTTCCCATGTGCAGCCCTGCTGTAAAGTTCCTGGTGGAATGTAAAAAATGATGAAATTTGGCTAAATTGTTCTGCAAATGAATTTTTATAGGTTGCCAGCTCTGTAATATGCTTTAGGTGTGCCACCGTGTGAATTTGTCTTTGCTAACCTCTCTTCTTTTAATGCTCCTCAGCTTCACACGAGACAGTGAGCGAGATTCCTTTCAAATGTAGAAAATTAAGCCGTTGTTTGCCAGGCATGCTGTGACGCATGCGGAGCTGTTTCCTGACCACATGATAGTGTTCTTTTGATGAAACTCGATCATGGTATTTTCCGAAGTGGTGAAAGGCGAAAATAACGTGAACCCGGGTCACCATGTTTTTTTTGTTTGTTTGTTTGTTTGTTTTTCCACAGAGGTCATGGATGCTTTACTTTGGCAGTGTTTCCTCCTTGCTCTCAAAAGCAAGGTGAAGAAATCAGAGCTCCCTCTGCTGACAAGCACTTTTCTCCGCAACCATATGTTCTCCTGCTGGTAAAGACTCGGCGATTACTCACAAAGCGCTCAAGAGGAATTCAATTACTTATCCAACACATTCTGCGTTTTTTTTTTTTAATCCCCAGCCCGAGCGGAAAACAGCTAGATATAAAAAAGTCCAGCTATAAAAAGGTATATGTGTCAACTTGCACATTGGTGATGTTATGAGTCGGTTGGAATCCCACACACTTTTCTTTGAACTTCAATCTTCATACAGCTCTCCAAGTTCCTGCATGTCATGCAGCAGCAGCACAGTATTGTACGTGTGAAAGAATTGACGAAGGGCGTGGAGAGCATTGTTGAGGTGGACTGGAAAAGCCCAGAGTGAGCTTGCCATTTACAAACGGCTACATTCGAACTGAAAACCCTTTTTAATTTGTTTCCTCTATGTGTGTCATTCATAGACTACGCTTCTCCATTCCTGAGGAGACAGAAATTGAAGAAGAGGTTCCACTCGTAGAAACACTGTATCATCCTCCTGAGATCACCCCTTTCTACTCGGTGTCAGCTCGACTGCAGCCTCTTTTTCAGGATGCAGACAAAAAGTGTGTGCAGATGTGTATTTTCACTCCCCAATGCGACACTTAATAGAACACGTCCCTATGGCTTCAGAAAGCTTATGAGTCAGCAATTGTCCACATGTTTCGTATTTCCTTACATTTGGAAGAATTTGCAATATAAGCCCACATACCTCCCGTTCCTGCGAGTCTCTAACCAAAGCCAAGCCCCTCGCTAACGGGAACGAGATGTGCCCCGTACATAACATGAAGTGCTACTATAATATTTAGGGACCTTTTTGTGGTAGACTGCCGCGTATGCACTTGGCATAAAAACAGCCGTACCTTCATTTTCGTGCCAGCTCAAGTTTAGTGTGCCGTTTTTCAGGCTGTGTTGCTCCTCTCTGTGCGTTCGAACACACAGAGTTGCCTCACCCCTGAGTCATCTGACAATTTGGAAACTGAAAGTAGTCTGCGCTTGGCATCAAAATGGGCGGATCATCATTTTTGTGCCACTGGTCTAGTTCAGTGTGTCTGTGAATTTGGTTGCAAAAAGTAGACTAATTTTAAACTTGTATTAACCAGATCTAATTTGAGGTGCAGGTGGTGTCAGGCTCTGGCAGACAAATTGGACATTCCGCGGACGTGCGTGGTGAAAGTCATCAAAGTTAATTCATAAATATGCCACCAGCATGGGACAATCCATCTGAATCATTGTGGAAATCAATTAATTGAACAAATAGTAATCATTATCATCTTTAAAATATTTTAATAACACACTGGGACACACGATCGGGGTGCAAGGCGGTCTCAAATTGCCATGTTGACTACATCATCCGCAAGGGGAGATCTTGCAGTTTACCTGCCAATGTCATGCACGGACCCCAGCGAGTCTATTTCTGTTTGTGCAATGTCAAGCATGGTGTACTGCGCTGAGAACGCCCTGAATGTGATGCGCTCGACACGAAAATAGTTCTTATTTCGAAGGATAATTTATTGGAATGTCATGTCAGTTGAAATTCAAAATGAGTTGATGAGCTCTCTTCTTGAGAGCAGAAATGTTGCTCTCGCGTCTCTTCTGAATCCTTTCCGGTTATTCTGCCCTAGTTAGAGCCAAGCTCTTGAAACCCTTGGTAGCAGGTCAGCATGGGGTCACGGGAGTGCATGTCAAAATGATTGATACGTCGACGGTCACGCCTTGTGTCTCTGATCTATTCAGAAATGATGTTCTCTGGTGCTCCCACAGGAAAGGCGTGGCACTCCAGCCTGCTGAGGTGAGAAACATTGTCACTGACTATGTGAAGAAGAATGACTTGGTAGATGAAACGAATAAGAAGTAAGTACATTTTAGATTTCTGTAAATAGATATAATGCCTTGTTGCTGGGTAATACATGCATAAAAAATGTTTCACTTCCACAATAGCGTTTCAATTTTTGAAGGTGATTGATTGAAAATGACATACAATATTTACATTCCATAAAATTGTTCATTTAGTCAACAGGCAAGAGGGAAAGAAAACTCTGTTCCTGGCAGTCAGTAATAAACGCTGGAAGAATAGAACCTTAGTAAGGGGGCATAGGCTTGCTTCAGGGTTCAATGTAGTTAAGTGGTGAAAGGGCACTGACATTCACATCCCTGGGGCATGTGATGCTGCAGTAATCAGATAAAATGTTGAAATGTGACTCAGAATCTGAAGGGGCATTTCTGTCCTTTTTTTTTTTTTTTTTTTTTTTTTCAAAATGGTGTCTTTTGTCATTTCATGTACCACATAAATTGATGATTAGTGGTAAGGGAGATGCAACAGATTAGACCATAGACCTAACTAGGCAGCATGTACCCTGCCATCCAGTTGCGCGTCGTGAATGGAAACGAGGCACTTATTTTGTGTTTGTTTTTGTTCCCCCACAACCCTCCAACCAGTTACGTGAGAATCAACCCAACACTATGCGACTGTTTGCTTGAGAAATCGGAGTACCAGGACATAGAGATTCTCAAGTGGGATGAGCTTTTCAGCAGGTAAACCACTGGATTTTGCATTGGCACGACATGACGCCACACTAATTAAAAAAAAAAAACAATCTCTGCATCCTTTGTTCAACACAATACATTTTTGCTACTTGTAATGACCATGCACAATAGTCTAGAAGCTTTGAGGCAATGACAGTTTTAATAGTTTTTACTTCAGACATCCCCACAATGGATTTAGAATGAAACATCCAGCATAATCCAACCAGTCAGGGCTCATGATTTTGGAATTTTCATGCCCATTTCAAGACTGGATTTATTCACATGCGGTTGGAACAACCATCGGAGAACATCAAACAACCATACTCCAATACAAATTTGGATGGAGGGCATGCTAGCCAACAGTCAGCAGGAATGACCATCTCCCAACAATGTTTTTGAAGATGACCCTTACGGTCAAGAGAATCTGGAACCTGTCTTGGCAAGACACGTCATACAGCTCAACCAGTGACAAACAAACAATGAAGGTCCTGAACGAGCAGGGACTGTATCACGGCCACTGAACAACTGGAGCCCCAAGCGACAGCAAGATGTTCAAAATTAAACAAATGGAACAGCAGACATGAGGGAAAAGTACCTGGTGTGTGCTAGAGAGATTCAAAACATATTGACAGATGATAAAGCACTGGTACACCTTTTCCAAATCCCAAGGAATCTCCTATTGCCTGGGAAAGCATCTGGTGCAGGTCGTTCTCCTGTCTTACAGCTCTTGGTGGGTACAAGCACGTCATGCAGGTAGATGCCTAGAGCAAACTGTGCATGCCTTTTCATAAAAGTCCATATAGAGTTTCCGAGAGAACCCAGGACAGAAACTTCATCTGCTCCAGTGATGAAAACCAGCAGGTCTTCAAATCTCATTTTGATCATTCTGTCCGCCGCGAAAAAGAAGTAAATCAAAGTAACATCTAACATTTGTTTCGACAGGCAAATGTAACATCTGGACTGCATATACTGTATTTCACCCTGGCCTTGTGTAACAAATGTAGGGTATGTGAATATAAATGTAAGAAAAAAGTACAATTTTGAACTGCCCCTTGTTCTGGTGTTGACATTGTCCTCAAATGGTGGTTGGTTCCTTTGCTACTGTAATTGTAAGTGAGGATGGATTTGAAGGCCGCCCGTGACAGAGGTTCCTGCATGTTTGGTGAACAAGGGCAAGAAGACAATCCAGTTTTGCTAGACAAGATCCCACAACTTTCCGAGTGCATTCATTCCCTCTTTGAAGTGGTGTATCATCTCGGCTGTTCTATAATGCAACAGACAGAAAACACGCAGAGTACATTAGTCTGCAAAAGGTTTGAATCACTGACAATCAATTTTAATGAAGAACAAATAACTGGGCCCAAATTCATAGGACTGTAGGCTGTATAGTCACTCGAACGTCATGATTAGGTTTTTAGAATGGCTTTCCATTTTAAGTACTGTAGTCAGTCACCTTTTCATCTGCCTCTTGTTTCAACAATGAGAAACAATTTGAAGCATTCTCTGTCTGTCTCTCATTTGTAAGATCAACATTATTATTTTTGTCCCCATAATTTGCAACACTAGTATTATTTGTGAGACTTGCAAACCATAAATGTTGGAAAAAGAAGCTTCATGAAGTACTTGTGATCTTTTTTTTTTTTAATTTACTCCTTGAGATGATACGCTTGGTTTGAAGATAAACACTAGAGCAGTGACATTTCTACTGCATCTTTAAACCAAGAGGGCCATATACAGTCAATAAAAAACACAGGTACTTCATGAAGCTTCATTTGTCCATCACATTCAAAACATTAAAAAAAGTTATATCTACTACATATTTACATCACTTGTAAGTCATAGTCGTAGTGAAAGTTATATCTACTACAGTAGTGAAAGTATGCTGTAAATTATTGTTTTAAAGTAACACTTTCGTAGCAGTTAAAAGGATAAATCTTATTTCCTTTGGATGCACATGCATGTCACATGAAAGCAGACAGCTAAATGTATGCGAAATGGAAGGCCAATATTGCATTTACAGCACACTCAACCATGTTTTGTTTTGTTCTTGATCTTTCACCTGCAAAGCCACAATAAAGCAGGAATGTTCACAGACCCAACCCAAGCACAACCAATCCCAAATGAAACATGATTTGCGACCCTGCTGATTTGAACTAGAGACCTTTTTGTGTCTGGACAGGACCCCCAATTGGTTGATCTATATGTCCCAACACATTGAAATTGCAGACCAAAAGATAAGAGCAAAGAGCACTTCACTGGACGTTTTAGCCACAATAAGATCAAAGGCAAAGACAAACCAAAATTATCTGTACTGTACATGCTCACGTCGAGAAGTTATCAGTATCAGCATTTCACAGTGGAGTCGAGCCGTTCCACCAACATGGTAAACTGAAAATTGTTCATTTTTTTCCAAAAAGTAAAAAAAATGGGCCTGATTTCTACAAACTGTACGTTTGCATTTGGTATGATCTTATTCTTCACCGCAGTCCTGACCTTTTGGCACGTACCAGAATTTTCACACATGACAACAAAAGGGATTCTAGATTTGTTCCAGTTAAATCAAGTCCATGTGTAACACCGTCTTAGGTTTTCCACACATGAAAGAACAGGGGGATCTCCATGTGTATTGATCATGGATGGAAGGGCCGATCTTATTGCCATACAGTGAAAAGAGCAAAAATGATTTCATCACAGTGTGACTTGATTTCAAAAACTGTCAGGCATGTACATAGCCAACTTACCCCGACACAGATTGTCCGTGGCGCCATGCCAGCACTACAGTGGGAATCGCAACGGCAGAGTCAGGAAAACAAGTCACAAATACGAAGATAACGGCTGAGTCTGTATCACAGGAGTACGACACACATTACGGCTTACTTCATGAAAATACTGACAAAGATGACGGCAAACTTTCATGCCCACAGCAGTTACATGTTTGAGAATAGCCCACCCCGGCCAAACTAAAACACATGAAATCACAAAATGGCTGTTTGCATGCGCCAGAGTTACTTGAGAGCACTGAATCGAAGCCAAAGCTTAAGTCCGGTATCCAATTGTCTTCCTCACTTGTGATTGACGCTGTCGGAGAAGTATTAGCGTAACAATGGGTTTATTGTTGTGCTTGTCTGGAAGAGATGAAACATTGACGTTGAACTCGTTCTTACAGAACATTGGGGAGAATGCACGAGTGCTATCAAATAGCGTTTCCTGGACAAAGGCCGCTAATAAAGAAAGGACGTATCGAGCCTATTGATGTCTCCGTGGCGTCCCGAGGCTCCAATAAGAAGGTGACCAACATCCCTTTGATTCTAATCCATCAACTGTGCAGGACTTGTAAATTCTGTTCCCATTTGATGTCCTGAACTGCACGCAGAAATTCACTCTTCTCTTGCAATTGGTGGTTTGCTGAGGCTGAAAATTGACTTTGAGTGGTGAAGAAAATGGATGGGTGGATGGATGCATATACCGTATTGGCCCGAATATAAGACGACCCCCTTTTTCAAGACTCAAGTTTGAAAAAAGACTTTTTGAACACCAAATTAATTTTTATACAGAAAATAATTACAGTACATCTGAAACAAATGATTATAACAATATATTTGAGAGAAAAAGCATGTTATTTTGCCTCATTCAAATCTTAATATCTGAACATTTAAATATGTAAACTAAAGTGTAATCATATTCACTTTTGGTACACCGTGCACACTGTACAATGAAAAACATTCCAATCACTTTTTTTTTGTTTGTTTTGATCAAAAATTGCAAATGCATTTCTTTGGACGATGACCATGTGTGAACTATTTTAAGCATTGTGCTTTCCATTTTGCGTTGCATTGGCTTCGCCTTCAAAGCAGGGTCTGTGACATCTGATGTTAATTTAAAATAGTCTAGTTTTGTTCTGAAAATTTTATTTTCCAGTATGTTCCCTTGGAAATTGAGTTTGACAACCATGCGTTACATTATGGAGACACTTTTTTGCAGTGTCCATTTTAACAATTCACAGCCGTCATTGTTTCCTTTAGAAACCAAACCTGATTGATTTATTATTCTAGCCGTGATGGTTTTCATGTGCTACGTGTAGGTGACTGTAATAAAAAACCTGGAGGTATACGCTTTGGATCCTTCCGCTGTCGCCACCGCATTACAGCAGAGAGTTCAAGCCAGTTCAGTCCTGCAAGCCATTCCCGGGGCCAAAGAAAAAGTCCTGGTCCAGATTCAAGGCAACCAGATTCAACAAGTTGGACATTTGCTGCTAGGTTCGGAGCTTTGGCTCTTGTTCAGCTAAAGCCGGTTGATTGGTGGATGTCAACATTCTTTGTCATATGTCATTTCAGATCATTATGGAATTCCTCGTAAGTACATCCAAGGGTTAGACAAAGCTCCAAAAGGCGGAAAGAAGTAGCATTTCAAGGTCGGACCTGATAGATGGCCTCCGTCGCTTCTAAAACTGCTCTACTATATATATCAACATTCCTGTAAGCCTTTTGTTTGATTTACAGTCATCCTGTGACAACTGGCTTTTGACATTTCTGTGTTGAGAGTACTGTACATTGACTGATGGTGTCTATCATACGCTCAAATGTTTCGGCGATTAGAGCTGTCATCTTAAATCAGGCCTTAAGGTAACCAATAATAGCACATGACTTTCCGGACGTCACCACCCATTTTCATATCATGTGGACTTGTTTCTGTCGTGATATGAGTGTTTTCGTCATTGAAATGTCACTGTATAAAATAAATATTTTGTCAAAGTACAATGTGTTCTGCATTGATCATGTCTGTCGGTGTGATGGTGGCAAATAGAGGATGTGAGGGCAAAGCGGAGTGACATGCTGCAGTACATCATGGCCCCGGGCCAGATGTTCGGCCATTTATGACTATGTGCACAGTGCGTTGAACACTTTTTGTTCATAGAAGACTCATTTGGATTCCTCTGGGTGTCACTGAATTTCATTTCTTCTTCTTGCAAACTGATTATTTCTAAGGCCTTGTTTTTAACGGCCAAATTCACTGAAAGCACACTAAGAATTCGAGTACAGTATAGCAAGGTGCAGCGACTTTGGCCGCTTATTTCAGCGAAGAGTTGTTTGGATCTCTGTTTTTGTTTTGTCACTGTGTATTTTGAAGGGAAATATATGTATGCATGCATAGACAGATGGATATGACAAACAAAAACGACTGGTCAATCATCAGCAGGTGGAAAAGGCGAAGTCAGGGAGAGCCACATTACCATCTCCATAAAGAAAATTCCTGTTCCCCGTTCTTTCCGCTAAGAAATGTTCTTCAGATCAGATATAAATCATATATCTAGCTAAAAAGAAAACCAACACATTTGAATAAGACAAAGACATAGCCGTATTTGCAAGCAATAAATATCGTACTGATCAAATAAAGAAGAGAAAGACTGACTTAATTGAAATCTTTAATTTGAACATGTGCCAGTGAGCTCAAACGAGACCAATGTTGGTTGATACTAGAACATATGTAATGCCCCAAACATCTCTGTGTTAATTTAAGGACGATAAAACCAGCAAAGAAAACTAAGTGTACAACGATTTGTTGTCTAAAATTGGATTTATTTTCCTGCTACTGACTACAATAAATTATACTGCATTGACCCGAATATAAGATGGCCCCCTCTTTTTCAAGACTCAAGTTTGAAAAAAATACTTTTTTAACACCACATCACATTTTTTACAGAAAATAATTACAGTACATCTGAAACAAAAGATTATAACAATATATTTGATAGGAAAAGCATCTTGAGGTGTACACCATAACTTCTCCTCAGCTGCCGGTTAACCTGGCCGATCTTCGACCCACTTTTCTCCAGATTGTCGCTACGTTTCTCCATTTTCTGTTATCTCTTCTATTATTTTCGTTCTTAGTGCTATTTTTTATTTTTCTTCTTCGTGCTACCGCTATTTTTATTTTTATTCTTCTTGACAGGGGTTCACTTTGGCCTGGGGAGTCAAGTTCAGCATTTGCGTCAATGATATCTGGCGCCATCTAGTGTCATGAATGGGTATAATGTCTAGACCCCGAATATAAGACAACCAGCACTTTGTCTTATTTCAATGCAAAAAACACCGTCTTCTATTCGGTCCAATACGGTAGCTTGCTCAAATTTAGAGAAGGCTTCTTTCTGTCAAACTTTTTTTTAAATTTTGATCATTTCAGAAGTGGTAAAGGTTTTCTCACTGAAACCAGATATGGTTTTATTGTCAACAAATAAGATGAATGTGATTGTGACATCTTGCATGCAGTGAATCTGGGAAGTAGTCAAAGCGTTTCACTTTTTCCACATTTTATGTTACAGCCTCATCCAAAAAAGCCATACATTTTTAATTTCCCTCAAAATTCGACAGGCAGCGCTCCATAATGACATCATTCTTTTTTTTTTTATCATGAGACATCACATGTACAAATCCAATTCCAATGAAGGTGGGGTGTTGTGTTAAACATACATGAAAATAGAATACAATGATTTACCGGTACAAATCATGTTGAAACTATATTTAATTGAATACACTCCAAAGACAAGATATTTAATGTCGAATCTGATCAACTTTGTTGTTTTGAGCAAATATTCATTAACTTGGAATTTTATGGCTGCAACACCTTCCAGAACAGCCGGGACAAGTGTCAAAATCAATGAGAAAGTTGAGGGATGCTCATCAAACACCTGTTTCGAAACTCCCACTGGTGACCAGGCTGTGACATGATTGGGTATACTGTAAAAGGACCTTCGCTAATTTGCTCAGTCATTCACAAGCAAAGGCGGCGCAAAGTTCCCCGCTTTGTCATCAACTGCGTGAGAAAATAGTCAAACACTTTAATTAAGGGCAATGTTCCTCAATGAGCAATCGCAAGGAATTTACGGATTTCATCATCGATGGTCCATAATTTAATTTTATATATTTGCGTGCGTGCGTGCGTGCGTGCGTGTGTGTGTGTGTTTGTCGGCGGCACGGTAGTCGACTGGTTACATGTTCTCCCCATGCCTGTGTGGGTTTTCTCCGCGTACTCCAGTTTCCTCCCACATTCGAAAAACCTGCATTGCAGGTTGATTGAACGCTCTAAATTCTAAATTGTCCATAGATGTGATTGTGAACGTGAATGGCTGTTGTTCGTCTCTGTGTGCCCTTCGATTTGCTGGCAACCAATTCAGGGTGTCCCCGCCTACTGCCCGAAGACAACTGGGATAGGCTCCAACAAGCCTGCAACCCTCATGAAGATAAGTGGATCAGATAATGGATGGATATATATGTATACACACACACACACACACACACACACACACACAATTTACTTGCAAATGTCATATGACCAAATCCCCCGCAACCCTCATGAAGATAAGTCGATCAGATAATGGCCGGATATATATGTATATATATACACACACACACACACACACACACACACACACACACACACACACACACACACACACACACACACACACACAGTTTACTTGCAAATGTCATATGACCAAACCCAAAAAACATGTGAGCCGTGACAGTTGTTGGCTGAGCCAGAGGTGATGTGATGTCAATTTCAGGTGACAGCAAGTGGAAGACTTTCCCCCTGAGATGCATAAAAATGGGTGGATGAACGAAATAGAAACCAGACTACTGTGTTTGACCAACGGGGGCACATAGAACATCTTATTGTAAAGAATATTTTTGACATGACTTCCCAATAAAAACTAATTTTCCAGTTAAGTGTTGCCATTTGGCATTTTACTAGCTCGCTGCTTTACTTGCTCATTAAAGTTGAAATGCTCCCAAACAAATTGCTGCCCCCACTTCTGGAATGACGGCTGTGACCCATGAGTCTCATGAGTGTGAAAGTGTAGTCTCATGATGAGACTGCAAGGGACACTTTCATAGCGACTTGAAAAAAAGGAAACCGTCCGTAGAGTGGTCGACGCAAAACAATACAAGGACTCCTTGAAGTGCTGCAGTATCAATCACGAGTCCTGGGAGGACACAGCACAAGACTGCGCCGCCTGAAGGGCCTGGGAGGCCCATGGGGTCTCTTGTTATGAAGCAAAGCATGTGGAGGAGAAACAGCGCAAACGCCAGCAAAGGAGAAGAGCAAATGTTGTCTCTCAGCCTGGTTTGTTGAGCCTGCAGCCATCCAGCGTCCTCATTTCGACAGTTTTATCATGGCACTCACATTCATATTCGTGAGACAACAAGTCTTGGGTGTCTTTGCCAGGGACTAACGAACCAGAATGAAGTGCAGTTGAAGGCATTGTCTGCCAATCAAGGTGCATTGCAGGACAGACATTTTTTATTTTTCAGGCACAAAAAGATCAAAAGAGAGATGTGACAATTGTTAAATTTATCAGCGACAACAGGGGGTCCAGAGTCTGGTCCTCAAGACCCCCGATTCAAATGATCAGGATCGTTACCGATCTTCTACAAAGCTTGTTCATTATTTGAATCTGGTGTGTTGTAGCCATCGAAAACAGGTTGGATAGGGGCTCTCGAGGACCAGACTTCTCCACCGCTGAGCTGCAAGTGCAGTACCGTCATTCCTCCTCTACTTCAAACAAGGCGACGTGTCATCTTTGTTGCCATCTACTGGTCACACTGTAACATTACAACTACAGTATTGCGCCAGTTGAAAAAAGGAAACAGATGTACTGTATATAACATGTTGACAAAGCGAACCTGAGAGCTAACGTATGCTCACCATCAAGTCATTTCATTTCAAAAGGGAAATAATTTACATTATTTCCTAGTTTTTTTTGTTCTTGAGTGAGTTAACCTATTTGTGAGTCAATGACAGTGTGAATTTCCCTTGAGCATGAGGACAGCATTGATTTCTATCGAACTAGGCTTCCCTTTCCTGATTCTCTTGCTTTTGCTTTGTTGTTGTTTTTGGAATGTGGAAGGAAGTCAGAGTACACAGAGAATCTCAGAAGAAGAATATATAATTGAATAATTATTCGCTGGACAACGAGGAGTCTTTTCCAGACTTGAAATATTAATCCTTGATGAGGCTATTAAAAAACTAAAGAAAAATGTTTTGCAATGACAGTCTGAGTCTGCTATCGGGGAAAAATAAAACAATAACAAGAGTCTTTTCTGTCTTTTATCTACTCTTACTCTGTATCCAAGTTAACATCAAAGCACATGTAACCCTAATCATTCAACACATTTTACTCAAGACCAAAACAAATAACAACAGTGGAATGTGTTCAGGCAAGGATTTCCGGACTACAGCCTGGAGATCATTACAGTACATCTGAAACAAATGATTAATTTTGGCTGCCACCTGTCGTATCGTCACAATATGGCACTTCAAGTAAACTCGGTTGTCACCAACCAGGCGACGTCATCATGTTTAGAGGATTTGACTGCTAAAACAGGATTGCACCATTTGACGTTTTTTCTGATTAGAACTGTTTAAGGGCTTTGACTAAAAACAAAAAAGCATAAACTATTATGAATATTTTTAGGCTATAGTTATATCTCAGGGGCGACCCGGTAGTCCAGTGGTTAGCACGTCGACTTCACAGTGCAGAGGTGCCGGGTTCAATTCCAGCTCCGGCCTCCCTGTGTGGAGTTTGCATGTTCTCCCCGGGCCTGCGTGGCAGGCTGATTGAACACTCTAAATTGTCCCTAGGTGTGAATGTGAGCGTGGTTGGTTGTTCGTCTCTGTGTGCCCTGCGATTGGCTGGCAACCGATTCAGGGTGTCCCCCGCCTACTGTCCGAAGACAGCTGGGATAGGCTCCAGCACCCCCCCGCGACCCTAATGAGGATCAAGCGGTTCAGCAAAAGTGACATCGTGGAGTCATTGATTGTAGGATATTGGTTGAGGGCATAGGCAGCAACGCGGGTTCATCTGCACTCTGATAGGAGCCAATATGAGCGATTTCTTAAAATAAAAATAAAAGATAAATAAAATAAAAAAATACAAACATATTATTGCGCTATTTTGATTTACTGTTCAACACAGTTTAACAATGTTTTTATTTTTTTAGATGGACTCGTGTACCGTATGATCCAGACAGCCGGGAAGTGGTGTTTGGTCAGTAGGGAGTGCAGGGGCACTGCCCTACCCCACGCTATGGTCACCGCATTACTTTTCTTGAAGACGAAAAATGAAATACAAATTTTGAGAATAAAATACATATATTCCAAAATATCTGATTATTTATGTTAAAACAATCAGAATTTGAAAAATACTATACAAGTATTGTGTAAATTCTTTCATTTTCATCTGTTTGTAAAAATCACGCACTTCCACTGTGGGGTGCACATATCTTGACACATTGACTCTATTTGCGGTAGCTCCTCTTTTATGGAACAGATAGGGCCAAGGTGGGGCGCAACAGCTGGGATAGGCTCCAGCACCCCCCGCAACCCTAGTGAGGATCAAGCGGTTCGGAAGATGAATGAATGAATGAATGAATGGGGCGCAACAAGTTGGCTCACCCATGTCACTTCCTGCACATAGCACTTTGACGTTAGCGCAATCCCTGTTCAATGGCATGTCAACATCCGATTAATGACACAATCCACTGCTGGAATAACTACAGTATTTATCAATGGTAATTCAAGTTTTACATTTGAAGGTAGGTTTTCGAAGCGTGTTTGCCTTACTCTGATTCTGATTTTATGGGGTTGTGCTTACTTAATCATACTGAAGTTTAGCCATGCTTAATCATCACTGGTGTTTAGCCCAGTGTTTAAACATGCTCCAAAGCTTGTCTACTTCACTCCAGGAGAAAAGTCCACCCTCCTGCAGACAGCATACCATCATGTGTGCCTAATCTATAGGGCAGTGATAATATGATACAGATGCTTCTTTTTACCCCCCTTTTGTGAGTTGCGTCAAAGAATATTACAAGACGTCAACATTGTACCGCATTGACTTTTTTTTCAGACGAATCCGGCTAAAGAACATACTGTACTAGTGCATTCATGGAGCATTTTTAAAATGGTCCATTTTAAAATTACCATGAGCATGATAATTTGAGGAGAAGAAAATCCATCAACCATGCGCAAATCATTCCCCTCAAGTGCACTCTTTCTGGTTGTATAGATGAAGTCCAGATGTTGGAAATTACTCTCATCAGATGTTTGTAGGATGACTGATGACCGACATGTACGCATAGCAATGATTTTTCTCAATTTGCAGCTTACTTGCCCTCGCTGGGCAAGTGGCTGTGGAAGGTGGATCATCAGGTTTCTCAGGAGCTCCTGTACGTTTTGTTCTGCATGCCTTCCTTGTTGGTTGTATGCTGCTGAGGACCATGTTATTTTGCCATTTTTTGAAAGGAAAGTCTATCTTTCAGCTTCATGGATTTCTTCTTGTTCTGAAGATGATTCATCATGCTCTGGGTTATATTCCTCCCCATCTTCTTCTGATACATTCTCCACTTCCTCTTCTGAATCAGTTGTCTTGCTGGACAGCAGAAAAAAAATCAGCTCTAGAGCCTCTTCAATGTCATAACGCAGACTCATAGCGTCAGCACAGAGAGAATTTGGGGTCCTGTCATCTGTAGCACCTTTATAACCCCTTGAAATCCACAAAAAAGAGTTCTGCCATCTGCGAGAACGCCACCTATCTTGTCTTGTTTATGTCTGCTACTGTCTTGTTCACGTGTTCTAGTAATTGATCTGAGACACAACTATAACACTGAAACATTCTGTGGTGTGTAAATAACTTTGTGACCTTGATTTCAACTCTATTTGCCTCATGGGTCATTTTGACCCGAAAACCACTTTTTTTTTGTCCAGCTTCCATGGAAATGTGAATACAAACAATGTTTCAATTTTTCTGCAGTTGGGGCCAATCTAGGAAAAGTCATAAAATTTCAAGTTAAAAAAAATATCATTTAGGGGATTTTGGGGGCGTTTTTAACACAGTGACGGGTCATTTTGACCCGAGGACAACAGGAGGGATAATGACAAATAATATTCATCAAATCGAGTCAGAATGACAATAGAGTCAAAAGTAACGGTTCGGTATTAGCCCAATAAATTCTGGCTTGGTGACATTGCAAGGTGCAAATGAACAAGGCATCTTCACAAATTGCTTGCCTTTGTTATATCCAATACGGCCGTGGCGTTGATGTCCTCAAGATAACCTCGACTGCATTAGCTCGTCATTGTACACTCCCACGTGTTTACAAAAAAGTCTCCAATCTCTTGTCCAATACGTAGTTAAACTTGAATGACTCTTGACATTTCCATATTTATTACTAATGGGACTTATTGCTTTTTAATGACTATTTTCATTATGGTGGGACTGATTACTCTTTAATGAGTATTTTTCAGTTATTTTCTTTTATTCTGAGAAATGCATTCTTGTAAAACCAGCATCCAAGAAGAACAAATCTTCCATTCTCAAACAAGATTACCAATAAATTATTCATCACAGTCACACTCTTTCAAAAAATGTAGCCAAAAAATGAAGACTGTAATGGTAAATGTGTCCAATGTGGGAATAACGTGTATTCTGAGTAAATTATGGCCAGACATCGAGAGGCTTGTCTTTGGAATTGAAATGAACACAGTTCTCATTTTCATAACATAACCTGCAATGAGCCATCGATCTTCCCTCTTATTAGAATACTTGCTGCCAATACTGTAATGATAAACATGAGAAAGCAGTTTTACATGTTCTCAAGCAGTCAGTTCTGGTTTATAGTTACCTTGACCTAACGCAACGCATAAACAGTGACAGTGGCAGACGTTTTCAGCCTTTGGTTAGAACACACATGGCAAACACATGTGCCTGACGCTCCCGAGGTTCTTCTTCTTCTCCTTTTGGCTTGTCCCTTTTCAGGGGTTGCCACAGCGAGTCATTAATTTCCATCTTTCCCTGTTGTCTGCATCCTCTACTCTGACTCCAACTACCTGCATGTCTTCCCTCACGGCATCCATGAATCTCCTCTTTGGCCTTCCTCTCTGTCTCCTACCTGGTAGCTCCATCTCTAACATTCTCCTACCAATGTATCCACTGTCCCTCCTCTGTACACGTCCAAACCATCTCAGTCTGGCCTCTCGAACTTTTTCTCCAAACTTTCCTATCTGAGTTGTCCCTCTGATGACCTCATTTCTGATCCTGTCCGTCCTGGTCACTCCTAAGGAGAATCTCAGCATCTTTAACTCAGCCACCTCTAACTCTGCTTCCTGTCTTTTGCCTATTGCTAGTGTCTCTAGGGCCTAGGCCATACATCATGGCTGGTCTCACAACTGTTCTGTAAATTTTTCCCTTCACCTTAGCTGATGCTCTTCTATCACAAATCACTCCTGACACTTTTCTCCAGCTGTTCCATCCTGCCTGCACTCTATTCTTCACTTCTCTTCCACAGTCTCCACTGCTCTGCACTGTTGATCCTAGGTACTTAAATTCCTGTACCTTCGCCACCTCTGTTCCCTGTATCCTCACTGTTCCACTGGTCTCCCTTTCATTTCATTCATGACGCTCCTGAGGTTCTCCGTTTAAATCTCAATCTCAGGCCTTCCAGGTGTATGATTTGCATGTTCTCCATGTGCTTGTGTGAGTTCATCAGATTCCCCAAATTTGCATGCTTGAACGTCATTGTGAATGGTTGTCTGCCGATGGGAAACTTAAACAGGGGGCCATCATTTTTTTTATCCGCGGTACTGGGGGGCCAGAAAGAATCACACGTTTCCTAATCTGGTGTATGACAAAAAGGCCATTTTTTTCTTTGTTTGTTTTGCAAGAGAGCCCTTTGCACCAGAAAAACACAATTACAGTTTGTGGTTATTTTGTTGTTTGTTTCAAACTATCTGTTTTGGGGTTAAGTTAGTGGATCTTTTTTATTCATGCATTGCAATATATTAAGCGCATGTATTATGCGCATATGCACGTATTGAGTCCATATTTAACACCTGGTTAGGAAGTGCCTGGTCCTATGTGTGCCGCCCAGTGGCACTGATGAAAAATGATGGCCCACTCCGGCATTCAAGCTGAATTAAATTGCTATTTTCATTCATGAATTCAGGGATGTGCAACTGAAATGCTGGAGGCGGCCACATTAAGTGTAAATATTTGCTCTACGAGTGTCCATATTTTGAACCCCCTTGAAATAAATCAAAATGCTGGTGGTTAATGGAACTGTAAACAAGCTTCCTAAAGCGTCAGTTACCCCAAATGTTTAATATGACAATGAAAAGAGAATATACGTGAGCCAAAAGCACACCAAAAGCAGAGTTTTATTATTCTGCTGCAATTTCACGATGACTGAGTGATTCCGGAGAGAGCAAAAGGCACTTTCAAGTGACATAAATGTTGCTGGTCATTCAATGTTTTTCAGGTGTGACAATTATGGTTAAATGTCTGCAAGCTGCCAGAGGAGCTGCATCATCATCACATACTGCTCTCGTATGTGTGTTTGATCAGGAAAAAGAAAAAGTGGATTTTAGCCCAATGCTCCATGGCCTTAATCTGCCGGATTAGTGCATCA
The DNA here is from genome assembly GCA_026261675.1 of Hippocampus mohnikei. Lineage (NCBI taxonomy): Eukaryota > Metazoa > Chordata > Actinopteri > Syngnathiformes > Syngnathidae > Hippocampus > Hippocampus mohnikei. The sequence goes on from JAKGUB010000284.1 coordinate 21,829,755, forward strand.
GAAACTTCACTGTGGCGTTTTTATTGTCTTCATGCCATGGCATCTGTGTGAGTCAAAGAGCTTTTGCAGCTTCCTTAATGTAATTGTATGTGTGCACGTTGCACGTGTTGCAAATGATTTTAAACCAGCACAGGTGGGATTGATCATATGAACAGCAACATCCTCGGCCACATGTGCACCAGACAAGATGAAGGGAGGTGCGCGCTGGTTAAGAGCTAAAGCGGCTTGGCCTAGATGAACAGGGGATCTCGGGCTCTCTGCCAATCAAAGCCAGAGCCAATAACTCACTCTTGCTGAAATACTGAGGAGACCATGAGCTTGGCCGCACGCATAGTCGATGTACACTGCCTATCCAAATTTTTTTCCACCTATCAAAGAGCTTTGGAACGCAATACAACAAAAAAATATAAATGTTTTTTTCACGCAGCACATAGGACGGCCTCACAGTCCGGAGGTCCGTGTTTCGATTCCAGGCACTGGCCTTTCGGTGCTCTCCCGTGTATTTTCCCCGTGCCTGTGTGGGTTTCTTTCCACATTCCAATGGGACATGGGAGAAGCTGTTCGGACAATGGCTGGATGTTTTTTCACTCCACGTTCTTATGGGTGAATGCAAAAATAATTAAATCAAATCAAATAAAAGTCGCCGGCTTTAGCGCGTCAACTTCACAGTGCAGAGGTCGTGGGCTCGATCCCGGCTCCGGCCTTCCTGTGTGGAATTTGCATGTTCTGCCCGGGCCTGCGTGGATTTTCTCTGGGTACTGCGGTTTCCTCCCACATTCCAAAAACATGCACGGCAGGCTGATTGAACACTCTAAATTGTCCCTAGGTGTGAGTGTGAGTGTGAGCGCGGATGGTTGTTCGTCTGTGTGTGCCCTGTGATTGGCTGGCAACCGGTTCAGGGTTTTCCTACTGCCCGAAGACGGCTAGGATAGGCTCCAGCATCCCCGGCGACCCTCGTAAGGAAAAAGCGGATCGGCTAATGGATGGATGGATGGATGGATGGATGGAAAATAAAAGACACACCTCAAAATCTTCCCATGGATGAATTGTTGGATTCAAGTGTCAAAAACATTTAATTTGTTCATCATCGTTGAAGTCTTTCCAGGAAATTAATCTTTCCCTGGCCAGTTGTTAGGATAAACAGGAGTGAAAAGAGAATGAAAGATTTAGACTGGATTGTTTGTACAATTGCAAAGGAATGCTGCAAGATTAAAGATGATTCCTCCCAGGATGATAATGAAGCCTCCCTGCTAACTGGAAGGCTTCTATAAATCAGTGCATGGGCGGAACAAAGTGGAAAACAACCAAGTATGTGAAAGAGGAGATGAAAAGTTACAAATACGGTGCATTTTTCAATCGTGGCAAGTTGACGTTTGTTGTTTCACTCCGGTCCTGTAAGTGACTGCGGTGCTAATGCTCATTCGAGGGTGACACCTCCCGAAGAAAATCATGGCAAAGACTCTGTCTGCCATGAATTTTCCCAATGATACAGATCACAGGTGCAATGACTTATTGATTAATGGATGACTCATCAGTTATCAAATAAATAATAACTATTTTTGATCACTTATGAATCCTTTAGATACCTTTATTTTTATTTAAACTTGTTCAATGGTCAGAGTGTCAGCTTCTCAATAGTACTTTGTAAATATTAGTGAATTTCTCCATGAAAGTGGACTTTGTGTTTAATCAAAAGTTCTACTCTAAAACAATCATCAACTTTTTGCCTACTTTCTCACTTGATATGGGCCAAAGCAGCAACTGAACCATAATTTATTCATGTTTGCACTTTGTAAATTTGAAAAAAATGCCATGTTTTGGAATAAAAGTGTGGTAAATAACGCATTAAAGTTAAACTGTTTTAAAAAAAATAAATGTATGTTTCTTACCCTGTCCAATGACCAATTTTAGCCCGTTCCCACTGCAGTTCTTCCCGTGAATCAGCTTTGTGTTAGTACGTTCTGGTGTGTTCATGTTGTCACAGAGGAGCAGGAGGACTTAATAATGTCGAGAACATCAGGCAGGACCAAGGTGGAAGGTCATTGAGGATAATGTCAACATGGACAACTGCCAAAACTAAGAGATCATCTCACCCCCGCAGAAATGGCTGCATAGTTCACTGTGATGTCACACACAAATGCTAATGGGAAAAGGCTTAGGGTTTTCATCTTTCATCCATTTAATGTGCACTGTGTTTTGGCTGTGCTATGTTGATCACGAGGCCTGTGGCTTAAAGGGCCACTTTTGATGATCGAGGCCTGTGGCTTAAAGGGCCACTTTTGATGATCAACGAACCACTATTACAAAAAATGTGAAGTAAAAAAAAACCAACCAAACAAAAAACATCTGCACTTCACCATCGAGCTTCTCTAATAGGTCTAGCGTATTTTGACATTAATGGTGAGAAGACAAATTTGTAGACAAGGTTTAAGTCAACCCCGACCCCCACCCCACCCACCCAGTTTTTTTTATTTCAAAGGGCATTTTTGTCCTCCATCTGGTTAGGAAGGGCGTGGTTCTTTGTGGCCCTGCAGTGGCACTGGTAAAAAGTTGTGCCCCCACGACTCCAGCATTTAAATTGTACATTCCTGAATTTGATGATATGTTTATATTTTGTTGTTTGGGAGACAATACTGAAGAAATGACATTTTATTACAATGTTAAGTGTACAGCTTGTATACTGTAAGGGTTAATGTACTGTACCGTAAAAATATCTAAACAGTACATCCCCTAGGTAAAACATCCAAATTGGGACCAGAGTGGCAATACACTATTTTGGAAACCATTTTTTCCCCCACAATGGCTTTAACCGTCTTGGGCATGGAGTTCACCGCACTGTCACAGGATTCCACTAGAATCCTCTTCCACACCATGTGCTCCTCCAGCTTCTATATGAATTTTCCCCACTGATGCTTTGTCGGGTTTAGGTCTGGAGACATGCTTGGCCAGTCCAACACCATTACTCCCAGCTTCTTTGGTGTGCTACTCATACACACAAAAGGCACTGCCTGCAGCCCTTCTGGCAGACAATTGGTCAAGGTCGTGCATAGAAATATGAAAAGGGAGACATGAGGTGGGGTAAAAATAACAAATGAAAAGGATGCATAAGTAACGGCAAAAATGAATGGAATCTTTTCTGCCCTCGGAAAAGAACATCAAACGAGAAGCCTAATCCCCGTCTGATACCGCTCTCTCAGCGTCCCGTCCCCATGATGATGACATGGATGATGGTGCGTGAGGGAGCCAAAAGAGAGGACGGGAGGGAGAGGGATAATACCAGTTGTGAATGCATGAATGTAGTGCTTGGGCTTAAACTGACTCGAGGGCAAGTGGCGCACAGGAACAGAGAGAGAGCGTATGTGTCATCAAGCTGGCCAACTCGCCCCACGTTGATCCCACTGCCCCTCAACCATCCTGCTGAACAGCAACTAAAAGGGGATACATACCTGATCGTCACTATAAGCGCGGGATAAATTGTCGTGCCCGCAGCCGAGTTCACAGTTTGAATAGGAGAGAGGATGCTTAACAACGTGACAACGGACTGCGAGGAAGGAGAGGGAAGCCCGAACAACCAGGGTGAGTGAGGGGGGTAAGAGTGTGAGGCTGATGAGAGTGCGCACATGTTCTAAGTTAGAAGGAGAAAGGATGCTGTGGTAGCCTTTGTGGCTGGAGACTGACAGACAGCGGTGTAGAGTGGCAAACTTTCAGAGGGGGATGTGTTTTCTTTGCAACCGCACATTTTCCTTGTTGGTTATTTTCGGAGTCAGTTCAGTCCAGCGGAGATTAAGCTTTTCAATGAATCCATGTCAAAGGGAAAAAAAAACATCATGGTGTCATTCGTTTCAGCAGTAAAAATATCTTGCCAGATGCAAAAGACGTGCCTTTAATAACAAAGCGTTTGTATACGGACATGCGTACCCCAAAGGAATTTATTAAATCCGAGCACTGAATGTCTTAGCAAACATCATGCTCAGTTTTAAATCACTGAATCAAACAATATGTGACGGAGTAGTTAGCACAGACGTCTCATAGCTTTGAGGTTGTGATTTTAAATCTAGGCTCTGGCCTCCCTGTGTGATGTTGACATGACCACCCCAAACCCTTTAACAGACAGCTGTGACGCAGTTGTCTGTGTGTTGTTTTTTTTTTAATAGCTTTTTTTGTAATAGTTTATAAGCATAATGAAATGTCTTGGTAAAGTGGTTTATCCCATATTTAGTAAATACAAATTCCAACAAAGTCCCTACATGCATGTATGCTTCTGTATGTGGCCCACAGGAAAACATTTGGACTCACCTCATGTCAACTGAAGCTTATAGAGTAAAATCTGAGGAGGTGAGACAGTAAATTGCTTGTAGCAGTATAAATGTCCACATTTGTTTTTGTCAAGTGGCAAATGACCTGGTCATGAGTGGAAGCACATCACGCAAGGTGCATTGACATGGAGTGGGTTGTGATCGCTACGTAGGAGTCACGCATGATGAATCCCGGAAAGGAGATCACACTTGATTCTTGCATCCATTCCTGAGTAAAAGAAGTAGGCAAGATAACAAGTCTCGATAGGTCCCACGAGAGGCCTTGTGTTCACTGGTGAATAATTGCGATCAATAAGATAGAGTGGTGTGACTGCAAGGTTAAGTGAGCACTTTGGCATCGCCGAATCAACGGTGGTTCAACAATGTACTGTCCAACATTCATGTTCTTGTGATTGTGACTTTCCCTTTAATTGCATTGCTATGCCATACCACATTGACCAAAGCATACACCCACCCGTTATACAAAATAACATTCCAATTTATCGATTTGAATGCTCGTCACAAGATACTTGTGGTACATTGAATACCCAAAGTCTGAAAACCCTTGTTCAAATACCTGTTTTGTGTGATTTTGAAAAAATACAATAAAAAAAAAGACACGATGAATCGTTTCAAAATGTTTTACACCATAAAGGGTAAATCGGAACAACTGCTGTCTTGATCAAGCCTGAACGTTTTAGTGCTAACACTGACAGCTATTTGGAACTGTTCATCGTTCCCTCCACTCCCACTTCCAACTGAGGAAAAATACCTCCAATGCGTGCGTTGTCACCACAAGATCTCGTTTCCCATAGCAGTCATTGTGAGCAGGAACATTCAGGCTTCATACTACAAGGTAAAAAAAGGTCAGGAAAAGCCCACTAGAACGACTGTAATTCATTTGGGGTTAATCAAACGCACTTGAAATGATGCCAGGTGTGCGCTAACGCCCATTTAGCATGTGATTGGTTAAATCTGGACACAGCAGGTGTGCACAGTGATAAAACCACATTCTCACAAATATTTTAACGTCCCTTCTCTGAATTTTAATTCAACTGAGTTGGAAGGTCAAGGTGTATGTTAATGGTGGAACCGGTTTTTAAATGATTTATTTTGACCTCATTTTTTTATATCACATAAACCTCCCATTTGGGGATTGTTGTGTATTCTTCTGATTGGTACAAGTAGTGGTCAATTTTCCTGCCTTAGGTTCTTTTCCTTTCTTTCTTTCTTTCTTTCTTTCTTTCTTTCTTTCTTTCTTTCTTTCTTTCTTTCTTTCTTTCTTTCTTTCTTTCTTTCTTTTTTTTATAAATGTCATTCAATGATTGTGTATTGGCCACTGGAGATGATTCACGACATAATGCATTAATGCATCGAGGTCAAACTAAGTTGAAATTGTTTTGTATTGATAATAGCCATTGTCATGGATGAGTCATCGATCTGGATGCACTTGAATCAAGCGTTCAAGATTGTACGTGCTCATATTTTTCAAACATAAAGAACAACAATGAAAATGTTTTATGCTCAAGTATGACTTTTCAATGCAGCAAAGTACATCGTAATCACTTCAATGTTGACAAAGGGGCCGAATTCAATCTGGTGAAGTGGAGGCCAAGACAGGTGAACCAATAAAAAAATCCAGATGTTAACACAAAAGAAAACCAAGTTGCAGACTGAACATCATCACTGCAAAACCCACCCTTCAACAAAAGCACAGATCTGAACAAAACCAACCTCAGTGAAACATTTGTTGGAGCATGCTATTACACTAATAGTGCTGCAGTTGATTAACATATTTACATTAGTGGATTAGTGATATTTCAAGAGGTTCAAAGTACTCCAAATCATCTGGAGCAGCTTGTGGAAGGGAGCAAAGGTCATTTCAATGACAAATATTTGTCAGCGTTTATATAAGAGCATAAAATGGCACCACGTGTGCGTAATGTAGGGTCACTGGTGAGGCTTTGCGACTGCGTTATGCAAGTGAACCACATGGATGGACACTACTACAAATGAAAAATGTATTGAAAATCGAAAAAAAATACACAGACGTATCATGCGTTCAAAGTTTTGATAAATTGAAACTTACTTGCGTGACACATTACAAGTGTATATGATGAACACATTTTGATACACACAGAGAAAGCAAATGTTGGGTGGTTCCTCACCTGTGTGTAGTAGCAGCATGTGTCTATGAGTTGGATGATAAAAATGATGACACAGAAGTGCTTGAGTGACCTTGATGGTCTAGAACCGTTCCCCTGGATTCAACTGTGATTGGCCCGAGAAGGGAAACGTTGGTCCCTCTAAAAATGGAGGGGAAACTGTCAGTCTCTGTCCAACAATGCTGAGGGTTTTTTTCTTTGAAGGTGGTTTAAATATAAGCTGCTCCTGCCTGAACTTGAAACATACACAGGCAGATGCGATTATCTAATCCACTCGCCAGATGTCACAAGCATATCCGGAGGCATGTGAAAAGGAGACCATTTCCCTGATTGCCCATACGTTAAAGGCAAACTCAACCCAAAAAAATGTCCTTCCAGTAATATGTTCTATGCGCCTCCATGTGTCTAAACACGGCATTCTGACTAATATTGCGTTTGTGAAATATGAGTTAAATAGCTTCAGAAAACAGGTGAGCTGCGATTGCTCGCTACCTGAGCCCTGAGCAACTGTGATGTCATTTTCAGTCGACACAAAGCGGCATAACCCCCCCAAGATGGCTAAAAAAAGATGGATTTTACTGCTTTACTCATATCCCACTAACACAATATTAATCAGAATGCCATGTTTAGACTAGCAGGGCTACATGGAACATATCATTGCTAAGACAATGTTGACTTCTCCTTTTATGCAACCTGAAATAATTTTTATGAATGAAAAAAGTCATATGAAATGGTCACTGAATGTGGCTTGGTGATGGATGGCTCAAAGGTTTTTAGAATTTATAATCAAGAACACCTAATTTAATAAAACATTATGTAATGTATTTACAGTGTTGCCTTGAGATACAAATGAACGGACTTACACGAGATATGAGCCATTGCTTGGCCACTCATATCACTTCACAACAAGCACTTTGACGAATAATGTCTTCAAAAAAAGAGCCTTCAAGCTCTTCGTCACCACTCACAGTTCACATTTACTGTTAAACAAAACATAAAAGAGAGAATAACATGTTGTGTATTTGATACAACAACATAAATTTGCCTTAGGGAAGTCAATTTAGCTTCATGCTAACTAACAATGCTAAACACAAGAAACGGGCTAACAAATACTGTACAGGTAGCATCTGTGTCCCGGTGTGATAATGTTTAAGAAATGGATTTGAACCCTATGTGTGGACTAACACATGTAGACAGAAAATGTAATACCGTATTGGCCCGAATATATGACGGCCCTGATTATAAGACGACCCGCTCTTTTTCAAGACTCAAGTTTGAAAAATTAATTTTTATACATAAAATAATTACAGTACATCTGAAACAAATGATTATAACAATATATTAGAGAGAAAAAGCATGTTATTTTACCTCATTCAAATCTTAATATCTGAAAATTTAAATGTGTAAACTAAAGTGCAGACACATTCGTAAATGAATGGCTTCTGGTTTTTGAAATGTAAATTACAGTACATCATAACTTCTCCTCAGCTGCCGGTTAACCTGGCCGATCTTCGACCCATTTTTCTCCAGATTGTCGCAACGTTTCTCCATGTACTGTTATCTCTTCTATTATTTTCTTCTGTTTTCTTTCTTACCGCTATTTTTTATTTTTCTTCTTTGTGCTACCGCTATTTTTATTTTTATTCTTCGTGACAGGGGTTCACTTTGGCCTTGGGAGTCAAGTTCAGCATTCACTTCAATGATATCTGGCGCCATCTAGCGTCGTGAATGGGTATAACGTCTATAATAATAATAATAATAATACATTTTATTTATAAGCGCCTTTCAAGACACCCAAGGACACTTTACAATAACAAAAAACACAAAACAATACAAAACAATACGGGTTGAGCAGCGGCAGCCAAACGCGCCAGCGTTCACTCAACCCGGAAGTCAGAAAGAAACCACGAGGGAGGGAGAGGGGGAGAAAAAAAACCACGCTCGAACTATCCTCATTTTGAGGATAATTTGAGTTAGGCAAAAAAAACTCCTGCACAAGCATATGACAGTTACAACAGGTCACAAGACATAAACAATGAAGACGGTGATACAAGGGAGTGTATAAAGGAGGGGGTGATGGTGGGGGACTAGCTTCCGTGCATATTTTCATCAGGGGAAGGTCGAGATAGCAGATGTCTAGACCCCGAATATAAGATGGCCCCCACTTTTTCAGTCTTATTTCAATGCAAAAAACACCGTCTTATATTCGGGCCAACACGGTAATACTCAGGCATATTTTCTTTACCCTCGACGATAAATTACTAAGATTACTGCTGCTTACTAAGTCGTTATGACTGTCTCCATGTAAACGTGTGTGTATGTCTGTATCATAAAGTGCAATGTCACACAGTGCTATTTTCAAGAAAACACATTACAGACAATGTTTTTGTTTTTCGTGAGGCTAAAAGGGGGAAATATAGTGAGAGTTGTTTTGAGTGTTTTTTTTGTTTTGTTTTTAGCTTCAAGCGTGGTCAAGGAATGAGTCAAACTCATATTTCAAGGCACCATTAAATGTCAAATTATGTCAATGTAATTTTTCATAAATATTCAGTTTGGACCACAGCGATAGAGGGAGAGAGAGAGAGACAGAGGTTTCTTTGGGCAAAAATGTCTCCTGATGACAAGCTTTTTTTTCCTTCCATCCTGGTATTTCGCCCTCAACGTTGTATTGTATCTTAGGAATGTGAAGGATAGCCAAGGTGGTGTTTCATCAGGGAGCGTGGCAAGGATAAATCCTGTCAGTGATGGTCAGTAATCCTCATAATGTGTTTTAGTGCCTCTTCAATGAGTCCACTTGAATGCAGAGTGTGTCACATCGTGATTTTAATCTATACAGAGCGAGTATAGGTCAAAGTTGGATTACAGTGGTCTTGACATATTCTCCTCATTTATACAAATCCAATTCATTTTCTGGATTATGGATTAAAATGTGCATCATGCTCGATCTGTACTTAACACTTTTTTTTTTTTTTTTACAGTTCTGAGGTTCTGGGTTTGAATCTTTGCTCCAGCCTTGTGACGGGAATTGGACGTTTTCATTTTATCCGGTTACTCACGTTTTCTTACCACATGCCAAAAACATTCCTATTAGGTTAAGTCAAGGTTTTCAATTGTGCTCAGGTGCGAATGTGAGTGTGGTTTGTTAGTTTGATTATCCTGTTCAAGTGATTGGCTGGCAACCGTCAGTATTTAGTGGACCACTGGGAAGGACTCTACTAGACCTTCACCAAGACAAAGTAATGCTCACTGAAATAGAGAAATGTGTTGTATTTTGCATGATGGTAGTGCAGAGGATCCCAAAGAGTAGGGCAGGGAGGAGCAGGGTGGAGTGACCAAGATGTATTTAACAAAAACACAAACCGGAGTACACAGGAGAAACAAACTCCAAAAACTCACTCAAAGTCCAGAAATCACAGGAAACAAAGTAGCAAACAAAACCTAAGACTGAAAACAAAACATGACACGTGCACACAGCAACACACAACAGCAAGAATGACCCGACACTGAGTGGTTGTGCCAGGAGTCCTTTTAAACAAACAAACTAATGACACAATGACCAACAGGTGTGCAGCTGCAGGCGAAGCCCTACAGTGCCACCTGTTGGTCACAAACAAAACCCTGACAAAATGCTGAATATTTTGAGATTTCTCACAAGATAAAATGGTTCTACTGCCTTTTTTTTTTTTTTTGCTTGACAGTCCATCTGCTTAGTGATGCAGCCCTAGCCTCTTGTTCGCAGACATTTGTTTTCCCATATGAGCTATAAAACATCAATTTTATTTTATTGAAACAATCAAATGGATTTATGTGCAACTTTCCTTTAGATTTGCTTCAAATTAAGGCTGGATGTGGATATGCGCCATGGCCGTAAAAGAATAAAAATTCACAGCGTTTACCTTGTCATTGTGAGCCATAAATCATGTTTACTTCTGTGTTATCACATGTGTTTCCGAGCCGGTATGTGTCACTCAAGTGGAAGTATTGTAAACACACTTTGGAAATACAGGACATTTGCAGTCACAGCTTCCGCTTGCTCATATTAATGACTAAGTCGTTCACAAGTCAAACTGAGAATGTTTGTCTGCGATCCAGAAGGAGAGCAATGAGCAGTGACAGAGATTTCATTTAATCCTTTGACTGAGCTACAACAACACCCAGTCCTCTTCGACGAGATAGTTGGAAATACAGTTTCGTGTGTATTGGCTTCAAGTTAGAATCTGGCATATCAGTGGTTTCCGTTGCGAAACAATATTGTCTCTATTGGAAAACCTCAGGACCTGCTTGTTGAAATTAATGTAGGAAATGAATTGATTGTGAATAATTTCTCGAAACCCTGTGGATGGAGTTTTCACTAACAATGCTCAGAAAATGTGGAAGGATTTGTGTTAGCTGTTGAATGTCACTGATGGTGTAATGGTAGACTCACATGAGTTCGGTTCTTAGTGAAGGGCTAACTGTCAACATGTGTCCTGGGATTGACTGGCAACCACTTTCGGGTGTCGCCCACCTTTCGCATGAAGTCATCTGAGATAACTCCAGCTCTCTGTCACTGGATAAATGGAGTAGAAAATGGATGGATGGATATTTGCTGGTGATTCTTTGTTTAATTTTTCAGGCAAATGCAATAGTTATACCTCAAAATTTGTTGATGCTTGTTATCATGAATGACAAGATCACATTGAGTACAGGCTGAGAAGATGATGGGATAAGGTTTTCTAAAACAGCAAAACAATACCATGTTTGGATTGATCTTAATCTCCAAAATATATGGCACCGTTATGTTGTTTCTTTATGACTTCATTCATTCATTCATTCATTTATCTGGACTGGGGATGTCGGTCACAACTTGACAACTGATTTTATGACAGGCAAAATGCCAGAGGTGAGCAATTTACAAACTTTTGCTGGTCCGTCATTCGTCTTTCGTCAGCGGCTTGAGCACCCATCTGTCATTGTCAGTCCGTCATTATTTCAAGCTGAATCAAACTGTAATTGTCAGTCGTTCAGTCCATCATGTTACTTTAGCCAAATTTCCATCATCACTTCCATCAGTAAATCTCACCGGTCCACCAGTCTGTCTATTGTCAGTCAGCCAATCTATTGAACTGTTAAGCACACTAGAGGCAGGCTGGTGGCTGCCTGCCACTGTTTGAACTCCTAAAACCCCAAAAAGGTTTTATTTTGTTTGTCGTCAGCAAAACAGGCATCTGTTACTGATGGCCTCGGAATGCCCAACCCCGCAAATGTCAATGTACCTGTATTGAAATAGTTTTAATTACTGTACTAGTAATGTTATATTTATGTTTGGATCAATGAAGTGATAGCCAGAGGGCAAATTCGTGCACCAAATGTTTTCCATTCATCTGTTTTTCACGATGCTGTCAGCAGCCCAGGCCAAATTTGTAAATGTAACCTTATCCTCTTCAGGGCTGAAACTGATCCCAGCTGAGGGTGAAATGCAAACACCATGTCAGTTAAATCAGTCAGATCAATATTCGCCTACACCAGGGATCACCAGTTTGGTGTCTGGGGCGATTGGATACCTCAGATAATTTGATCAAACGTGTTATTTTAGAAGTGTGTTTCAAACTGGGAGAACTTTGCATTAATCACTGCCAAAAGACATACTGTTGTGCTCAGTTTTAGACAGACGTTGGGTACCCCTGCCCTACACCATCAGTGATTTGGACCAAATGTTGTTTCGTGTAATAAAATGTGGTGTGTGTGTGTGCGCGTGTGTGTGTGTGTGTGCGTGCATGTATTACATATGGTTTGACAAGAGACCTGAGAGTGTCATTTGGACAAAGTAACAGTCTACACAGAATATTCAAATCTTTCCATAGGTGTATATAATAATCCAGTTTTTCTCTGTATAATTGACCACGACAGAAAGCCACCTAAATCAGTGTCAACTCCGCTTAGAGGAGACTTGGACGGTATTAATACAAATCTTCATTTACAGGGGGTAAGGGGAAAATAGAGGGGTAAGAGGTAATTGTGGGACTTATGTAATTGATGTAATTAAAGTTCACTCACTCACTTATGCAGCTGATTGGTGCATTTTGCTCACATGCAGATGTTGAATTCAACCTTCGTCCAGCAGCTGCGGGATAATCCCCTTGAGCCTACGTATTATTAAGCTTTTAAAAGCTGGAATAAACTGTCCATTTTGTAATAACCGTGTCACATGGAGGGTACAAATCTATCTCACATTTCAAGTTTCAGGATGCAGTATCATTTAACAACGTTTTGGTGCTGTTGTTAAATCCAGCTTCTTTCATCTTAGGCAGCTGGCTAAAGTAAAACCTCTCCGTTCTCTTGAGCACCTTGAGACAGTTATTCATGCCTTCGTCACATCCCGGCTCGATTACCGCAATGCACTTTACTTTATAGTCAGCCGATCCTCCATTAAGCGTCTCCAGAATGCTGCTGCTCGCCTCTTGACTGGTATTCGTAAGAGGGAGCACATAACTCCTACTCTGGCATCCCTTCACTGGCTCCCTATACACTTTTGAGTTATTTCTAAGATTGTATTATTTGTTTTCAAATCTTTAAATGACCTCGTGCCACCTGACCTCTCTGAGCTCATCCACCCCTACACACCTGCCTGGCGCCTCAGGTCTGCGGACCAGACATTATTAGAAGTACCAAGAACTAAACGGAGGCTCAGAGGGGGTCGAGCCTTTTCCGTTGCTGGTCCCTTTCTCTGGAATGACCTCCCACTGAACATTCGGCAAGCCCCCTCGCTGCCCATCTTTAAAACCCGCCTCAAAACTCACTTGTATTCTTTGGCATTTGACTCAGCATAACTCAGGCTTGATCTTAGTTTTACTGTTTGGTACTTTCTACCGTCTTTGTTACTGATTTATTGCTTTATTGTTGTATATATGATAGTTGCTCCATGTACAGCACTTTGTATGCAGCGATGGCTGTTTGAAAGTGCTCTATAAGTACAGTTGAGTTGAGTTAGTTGAGTTGAGAAATTTATATATAGGATCTGTAACAGGTATTTTTTAGGATCAACTTTCAGGGTTTACAGTACGAGTACCACAGTGGGTACTTGAAGAAGGCACTTCAGGAGGTACTTGAGATTAAATAAATAAATAAAATAAATAAATAAGTTGGAAAAAGTTGCATCAATGCGGAAAAAAAATAGCACAAAATATAACCTAGATTATTCTGTATAATAACATCCAGTCGGATTTCCACACTCATATATGATAATTATAATTAGGTCAGCCAGTGGCAAATAAAATCAACTTAAGTACTGCGAGTAGTGCCAGACTCTGAGCCAGCCAGACTCCTTCTCTCGCAGCCGATGAGTCACTTGAGGTCACTCGACCTTTGTGCCAGATGACAGACAAAATCTTCGAGTAACATAATGATTAAAATTCCTACATTTAAACGCATTTTTTGGAACTTGATTGGTGTGTCAGGTGATGGAAACCCCAAGGAGAGCAGTCCTTTCATCAACAGCTGTGCCTCTAGTGATGTGGAGAAGAGCCAGCAGTACGATGGCAAGAACATGGCCCTGTTTGAGGTCAGAGAGATTTATTTTTCCTCCTCAATGAGTACTCTGAGAACATAAAATGATAGCACTGTGTGTGTGTGTGTGTGTGTGTGTGCTTGTGTGTGTGTCTGTGTGTGTGTGTGCGTGTGCGTGTCTGTGTGTGCATATACGCTTGCAGGAGGAGATGGATACCAGTCCGATGGTGTCCTCTTTGCTCAGCAGCCTTGCCAACTACTCCAACCTGCCAACAGGAAGCAAAGAGCATGAGGAGGCTGAAAACAATGAGGAGGGTGCACGTCCATCTAAAAAACCCATCAAGGTAGGGAAGAGAATGGGAACCACATGACATTAAATACAAATCTCAAATTCCAAAATTGGAAGTCAAAAAAATCTTGTATATTTTATCATTGTTAAATATTTACTTTTTACATTGCTCCCATTTTGTGTTTGTCAGGCTCCACAACTGGGAACCCTGATGGGTGTTTACTTGCCATGTATTCAGAATATTTTTGGTGTGATCCTCTTCTTGCGTATGACCTGGATGGTCGGGATTGGAGGCGTCCTTGGGTCCTTCATTATTGTCTTCATGTGTTGCTCCACAGTGAGTAGATGTGCATATGGGTTAGGGTTAGAACTTTGGTTAGGTTTAGGCCAGGGTAACCCACTCATTCCTAACCACTGTACCAAAATCAGCCAACTTCACTGTATTGGTTGAAAATTTATTATTTATTGAGTGCTTTTTGTTTATTTATCAACAATGCCAATGACTTGCAATCAAAGGCAGAACAAGTCACGCTTATCCTGTGTATCCACCTATTGCTATTCATCCAACAAAAGAATTTTATTTATATATATATATATATATTAGAGCTGTCAGTTTAGCGCGTTTGATCAAAGATTTTCTCGCGAGATTAACGCGGCAGACGTCACAGCGGATGTTACGTTGCTCTATAAATAAACCAGAAACAAAACATCAAGCACGCTGCACAGGTCCACGCACGTTTGTTTTGCCAGCCACGGCAGCGCGAGACACCGAAAACGGATACTTAAATAGTTTATGAATGGAAAGTTTACTTTTAAAAAGTTGCCAGATTGTTCCACTGACAAGACCAAAGTTACCTGTATGTTTTGCAGTCGTAAACTGAGCTATCATCATAGCACGTCGAGTCTGAAATACCACTTAATGGCCAAGCACACAGCTGACGTGAGTACTGTACTCCGCCCCCTCGTCTCAGACCGACAGCTATGGATCATTTCAAAGCAAACAGCGTGGGCTAAAATGTTGCTAGAACAGGGGTGTCTTTATTTAGCTAATTTTTGCATAGTTGTCATGTTTGTCCGTCTGCAATCTGACGTTTAAACGAAGTAAATTGCGTTTCAGCTTGGGTTAATCATGCCGGCGCTCCACTTCCAGGATTGCCTATTGGGACTTGTAGTTCTTTTGTTCGATTCGACTTTATGTTTGTGTTGTATGTATTGATACATAGTGAAATCAGGGTTGATTACACTATTTATGAAACGTATTGTTAAATAAATGTATTAATTAATGTCAATTATATACATATTTACATTGTGATGCAGAAAGATGGATATATTAATTTTTTACTGCATTTATGTGTAGTTTAGGTTATTACCTGCTTCTGATACTTCTGTTACAACTACTACTACTACTACTTCTGCTGCAAAGTGCTCCAATAAATGATCAAAAAAGTACAGAACGAGAGATCCTTCCATGCTGACCGACAATCCCTATTCAGGGGGCCGTGAAAAATTATAGACTGAGTACTAGTTTACCTTAGATGTGCACTTTATATTGCGCTGTTTTGATTCCATAAAAAGAGCTTTTCAAGCAGCTGTTGTGTGACAAAATATTTTTTTTCACTGTTGTTGATGGACAGTAATATTGTGTGAGAGATAATGTGTGAATAACTGCTCCAAGTGAAAAATGTTCATTTAAAATTGAAAATCGAAATTATTTCAGTAAATATTTGCATTTTGCACATAGAAAACTTATTCATGATTCCATGTTGATGAGAGCATTAAAATGGCGGCGCGGACACCCGCAGCGGCTCCTCTTGTTTCATGTTGAGAGGGAAGAAATTTCATCTGTGCTGTATGTTACACATACTGTACATTTGACAATAAAGTTTATCCAATCCAAATCCAATCCAAATAGGACAAAAAATATAAAAGGAAATTCAGAAACGATAAAAAATGCGTGAGTAATCATGATTAATTTTAGTTAATTTGAGTTAATTATGACAGTTGAGTTTTTAATTAGATTAAATATTTTAATCGTTTGACAGCCCTAATATATATATATTATATATATATTATTTTTACTGCAGTCCAAAACATATAGCTATAAATGTGAGTAAAATTAACATTTAAAAATATTATATCAAAACAAAACAAAACAACATGATTCCCATTTAAAGCAATTGTTTGCAGAAAAGGTAAAATGGTCTAGATACAAAAAAAAAAGGTTGTGGGGTTTTTGGGGGGTTTTGGTTTTGGTCTCTACATTTTTACAAGACCTGTATATTCTAGCAGCACAATGTATTCATGGATTTTGACAAGTATTGTACAGTATGTTGTATTCCAACAAAAACCCAGCCTAATACTGGAGGCTGCCGTGTAAACTGGCAAGCAATTCAAAGATTTTTGCCCACTTCAGCATGCCCACAAGCAGTCAGAAGGGTGACTGCGTGTTTACTGAACCAGGTCACCACTGTGGCTCATTGGGTATTATGGCAATATAGCTGAGCATTTCCTGAAATTTCACTCAAATCCCGGCAATCCAATGAAACAGTCAGAAAAGAATGTCTCCCACAATGTCTGCAGTGGTTACAAATGGATTTACCGTACTGGGAATTACAAGAGCAAATTCAAGTCACATATTTTCTGTTATGAGTTACCAGTCAGCATACAATGTCCTTATTATATAAATGAACAGAGTAGGCTAGACGACAGATAGGCTACTGTGTAGTTGGTGAATTGCAATTTCCCAAGGAGAGAAAATCACTCAGGGGAAAATATTTATTAATTTTGATAATTAAGAAGTACTAAATGGTGTAAAAATAATATTTAATATATGTTCGACATTTTTTTAAATGTTTAACAAAGTTAAATATGTAAATGCTGTTTCTGGTTCATACAATTTTCCTTCAAAGCAAATTTTCCTTTGTTTGAGCCCTAATTTCAATAAAGTGGAGACAGTGTATGAAATGTAAATAAAAAAAATAGAACCTGGATTCACTTGAATACAATATAAAGATATCTATCAATCTAGCTAAGCTAGCTAGCCCGCTATATTTTCCATTTTTCACAGAAAACTAGTATAAAAACACAACATCATTTACCAACCAAACAAACAAACAAACAAATAATATATTACACATTACAAAGACAGACAATATCAAACAGGACTGGGAAAGTTCAGCATAACCCCCCACCCCCGCCGCCGTTTGGTGCATTCCATAGGTAAATAGCCTAATTTGAAAGTGGTGAGTATCATGATTGGGTTAAAAAGGAGTACCCTCAGTTATTCACAAGCACAGCTGGGGCAATGTTAACCACTTTGTGAACAAAGGCATGAGCAAATAGTCCAACGTACAATCGCAAGCAATTTAGGGGGTTCATCATATAAGGTCCATAATATCATCAAAATATTCAGACCATCTGTGGGAATGTTACCATGAAAGCAACAAGGCCCACAACCATCATTGAAGATGACTGGCCTGCCAGCAGTTCAGGCCTGTCTCCCATTGAATATGTATGGCGCAGTATGAAGCGCATCTCACGTTTGTTTTAAGCTTACTCGCCAAGTGTTTCGGTATTGTTTGTAACCAGCCTAAAGGCAACAATCCAATATGGAGAATTCACCAAGTACGGTCGATGAATTCACTTGTTCTTCTGATAGTAGTTCCATGTACGCTACTTCCTTTTTTGTGGCTCACCAGTTAGACGTATTTGTTTTATGTTTTTCTTTTGTCAGACTATGCTCACGGCCATCTCCATGAGTGCCATTGCCACAAACGGAGTGGTCCCGGGTGAGTGGATGTCTGGAAGTGTTGAATAATACTGAGCTGACACTGACTTCTCGCTGACTGACTGACTGTTTCCTCTCCGAGCTGGGGGTTCCTACTACATGATCTCTCGCTCACTTGGGCCTGAGTTCGGTGGCGCTGTTGGGATTTGTTTCTACTTGGGCACAACTTTTGCTGGTGCCATGTACATCCTTGGTTGTATTGAAATCCTCCTGGTAAGTCAGCAGTTATCCTGTTTATTGTGTGTTATGCAACACGGTTTATTGACTCTGTGTTGTGTATATTAGAAATGACCCATGCCAGCGCTGCTTCAGAATTGCACTTTGGTTATTTTTAGTGGCAAAGTCAGCACAAAAACAGAAATCCTGTCCGATGTGGTCAGGTGCCCCTGCTGATAAAATGAAACAGGAATATGTCAGTGTATTTCAAAAATAAACTTTGAACTTGCTAGCAAACTCGTAAATGTAAACAAACAATAGAAATTTCTCTGACCTTAATTATAATTTCCTTTCCACTGGGGGACTGCAGCGAAAGGAGATTCACTTTTTTTTTCGGAGGGGCTACTGTCAAAAATTTGAGTGAATTAGATCTACATATTAATGTTCCAGATATTGGCATTGGAGGCGGCATTAGGAGAACAAATCAGGTCCTATCTATTTATAGTTATATTGAATTTGTGTAGTTAGAACACAAGAAATAACATTATACAAGAGATTCACAAGATCTTAACTGACCCTGTAGATATGTCACAACTGGAGAGCTCATTTGGAATTAACAGTGGCTGCATTCCATTCAGGTGTCCTATTTATGTCCAGTAGTTGGATACACAGTGCAAATTCTTATTTGCCATACATGTTCAGTCATGGTTGAGCATCTTCACTGTTAAAGTTTAAATGGAATTATACTTGAGATACCTGCAAAGGTTTCACAAAAATGTGTTGGGAGATGGAATATCACAATAGTATAATATATTGTCACCATGGAAAAACTACAAAAGTAAACAAATTATTCTGAAGCAAACAGCCAACTGGCAACTACTTACTATACCTGGGGTTGTATTCCCATATCTTTATTGAACTGTATCATACTGTATTGCGTTTCAAACTTATCATTTTAACATCAATCAGAGTTAAAATGATAAGTTCTAAACGTTAAATATAATGATAAATTATAACTAAGTTGATAAATAGGGAAAGGTATGGAAATATCCATTATGAATACAAGAGAAAATTGACACAAGAGTGCCAGGGTGTGTATGTATAAAATCCGATACACACCAAAAGTAGTAAAAATATCATGGTTAAGGGTAAAGCATGAGCCTTAATAGAGACTTCTATCTTCTTATTTCACTTTCTTTTCTGATTGATATAAAAACTATTTATTAGATATAAACACATAACACGGGGTAGGACTAGATAAGTTCTTTACTTCTTCCTATTCCCTTGAACATAATAACTGTTTTAATGATGACTGTGCTGAATGATGACTGATTTCTCTTACCTTATTATTACTGTATATGTTTTATGTTATGTTCAATAAAACCAAACCAAACCAAATAAAAAGGAGAAGATGAACCTATGTATTCTGTGCTACCTTTCTCCTCCATTAACCTCCACACCTTGCCCATTCTGTCCTTGCCTTGAACCATCCTCCCATCTGTCAGATTTATATTGTTCCTCAGGCGGCCATCTTCAAGATCGAGGGCTTGGAAGGGCTGGAAGCAGAGGCCGCCCTCCTAAATAATATGCGGGTATACGGCACCATAGTTCTAAGCTTCATGGCTCTGGTGGTGTTTGTGGGGGTGAAATATGTCAACAAGCTGGCGCTGGTCTTCCTCGCTTGTGTCATCCTCTCCATCCTGGCTGTCTATGCCGGAGTCATCAAGACCGCCATTGACCCGCCCGTCTTCCCGTCAGTTGAATCGATCTGATGCTGGATTTTTTTTTTGGGTGGCACGAGTGTGTGACATTTATTCATTCTCCTTGACTTTGCCTGCAGTGTGTGCCTCCTGGGAAATAGAACCCTTGTCTCCAAGGGCTATGACGTCTGTGCAAAAGTAATTGAAATCGACAACGAGACAGTCACCACCCAACTGTGGCGCTCTTTCTGTGATTCTGACTACATCAACGCCACTTGCGATGACTACTTCCGTGACAACAACGTCACAGAGATACAAGGCATTCCAGGAGTCGCTAGTGGAATCCTGGCAGGTAATAGGTGCCTCAAATGTCCTTACATGACCCAATTAAGAAAAAATGAAACAAATCTAGATGACCAGCTCGGTGGATTCCTCTTCCAGAAAATTTGTTTGGCAATTATTTGGAAAAAGGAGCAATTGTAGAGAAGAGAGGACTGGCATCCCAATCCGACCCGGACAGTTCTGCTTCCAGCACTAACCGCTTTGTGCTCGCCGACATCACTAGCTTCTTCACTCTGCTGGTGGGAATATACTTCCCATCTGTCACAGGTAAGAGGCATGCTGGAGGTAGACACGACTGCCTTTGACATTGGGCAACATAGCTCTCAAAAACAGGAGTCATGAATATGGAAAATATACTGCAGTACATGTATCCATTTTCTATATCAACACAGGACAAAGACTAAAGAGCTGGAGCGTACTGATTAACGTTGACACACAAAGCAGATGTAAAAGAAAATTGTAGGCATTTTGTGGGTACATAATGTACACCATAGGCTCTATTTTCTCTCTATGTGCTTGGGCGTAAAAATTGGTGTATCTCGGTAAGCCTCGCTGAGCGTTTTTGAATTTTGGCAGACCCACCGTGCCGTGCTAGGTGTTCCGTTGGACCTCTGGCATTTTTTATTTTTTTAAACACGTATTCGACGCTCGTGAAGTTGGTGGCTCAAAGTAGATTATATTTTGCACCTGTGAAAGCAGGTTTAGGTTGTAGTGCATGTAGTATAATGCAGTTTTGGTGAATTTGATTGAGGTGCTGGCAGACTGATTCATGTCCACAACACTTACCTGTAATTTCTCACTGCACATATGTCTGCAAAAATAACAAAAAAGAAAGAAAGCTCCATCCATGCCCGCAGTTAGACCGTGCTCTGCTCTAGCGAGACTTGTGCTGGACATGAAAATAGGGCCCTATGTGTTTGGTCCATGAATGGCCTAGTTAATGTTGGTAACTAAACAGTCCCATTCATCATGCCGTTCATATTTTGGCATCATGACACACCTTACAATTGCCAACAGAATCTCCCCATTGCGACGTTTCAAACAGGAAGTGATCGTTTGTCACAAAGAGTCGCACAATGTCATGAGCAGGTTGCAACAGAGGTACAGGGAGACTGGAAGAGTCACAGAAAGACATATAGAAATAGATGTTTCGTTTTTTCAGCTCCTTGTTGGAGAAGACAAAGTTGTGCATAAACTATCAAAACATGAAAAGGTTGAACATAATATATTCAAGAGAAGCTCAGAATTAACTTGTAACAGACATAGTAAATTTTAGGATGATGCTGAAATTTTACCTGAAAGCTGAGCAGCCATATTTTTGTGAGTAATTTACAGTCCACATCCAGGCAGGCTGTTTAACCCGTCGCCTTTCATAGGTATCATGGCAGGTTCCAACCGCTCTGGAGACCTACGTGATGCTCAGAAATCCATCCCCATTGGCACCATTGCAGCCATCACAACCACATCTGCTGTGTGTATCCTTCACAGAGCATCCGTAGTCTATAAAACACAATCTGAATGGATTCCAATGAGCCAAGCATTTGTTTGTCATTGTTTTCTCGACATTTCCAATGATATATTCCTTAGAAGACTTTTTACTCAGATATGTCCTGTGTGGTGCTCTTTGGTGCTTGTATAGAGGGTGTTGTCCTGAGGGACAAGTAAGTCCCACTTTCTAGACAAATAATTAAACCTAGTAGTCCTCCAAAGTGTAAATAAACTCTTATTTATTTCATTCAAGGTTTCTTATTCATCTTCACCTTGCAGGTTTGGTGAAGGGGTGAACGGTAACCTGGTGATCGGGACTCTGGCATGGCCATCTCCGTGGGTCATTGTTTTTGGGTCATTTTTCTCCACCTGTGGAGCAGGACTCCAGAGTCTTACCGGAGCGCCACGCCTCCTGCAGGCTATCTCGAGAGATGGTATCATTCCATTTCTTCGAGTGAGTTCACTAAGACCAGCTTTCAGGCCACTTCTCGATAAATATCAGCTTAGTGTGACACTCAAAAATTTGGCACTTCTATCCTCTTCTGTATTTACTTTAGCAATGTTTCTTCTGCGAAATGGTAATAAGATGTGATTTACCAAAGCCCATTTGTTATCCCTGCAGGTCTTTGGACATGGTAAAGCCAATGGGGAGCCCACCTGGGCCCTCCTGCTCACAGCGAGCATTTGTGAGATTGGCATCATCATTGCTTCTTTAGATGCCGTCGCACCCATCCTTTCCATGTAATTTAATTTTGTTGTCAAACCCAACGTAGTGTACCTACAAAGCATTCATGTTGAACAGGTACTTTCTCTTTTTCTTCTTCAGGTTCTTCTTGATGTGCTACATGTTTGTTAACCTTGCCTGTGCGCTCCAAACCTTACTGAGGACTCCAAACTGGAGGCCACGTTTTAAGTTCTACCACTGGTGAGCTATATGTTTTACATTAATACGTAGCACTTCTAATTGTCATTTAAATGCTGAGAAGTAACTATTTTAGCACTCGCAAGATGACAAGACTATTGAAGATTTGCTCTCAGGATCTGTACTGAGGCCAAGTGATTGGTTGGTTGGTCTGTGCGGATTGTGAGTGATGTCCTGTCGAGAAGGTAGTGAAAGTGTCGAACAGCGAGGTCAACGGCAAGTAACTCTTGGTCAAAAGTACTGAATTTCTTCCCCAGTAGGTGTAAATTGCAGTTGAAGAACCCAAGAGGCCTAGTGATGATATTGTGTATTTGCACCACCGACAGCATCGCTGCCGGTGTCCGTCAAAAGCATGAGAGGGGCGTGGAAACAACAATGTGAAGGCCTTGGCTAACGCCTGCTTTGTGGCATCGAAAGCGCATTGCTGAGCATTGTCCCACTGCAATATCGTTGGTTAGCCAGTCAGGACCCCGTATAGCGGTGACATTGTGATCGCTATGCCAGAAAGGAAATGGTGGCAGAAATTCGCCATGCCAATGAATTCCTATAGGCATTTCATGGTGGTCGGTGTTGGGAACTCACTAATATCAGCAACTTTTCTTGGGAGGGGGTGTACACCGGATGGCGAGATCTCGTATCCCAGGAAATCAACCTTTGACATGCCGAGGATGCACTTGTCTGGGTGCACAACCAGGCCGTTGTCCTACAGCAGCTGCAGAATGCTGTGCACGTGGCCTTGGTGTTCCTCTTCACTTCTGGAGTAGACCAGGATGTCGTCAATGTAGACACCGCAGAAGGGAAGGTCGTTGAATATCTATATTATCATCCGTTGGAAGGTGGCGCCACTGTTCCTCAAGCCACAGATAGCGAATGATGGCGGCCTTGGCTATTTCCTCTGGATGTATGGGAACATGGAAGTACCCTTTGAACAGGTCCACCAGATTCTGGCACTGTTCAACTGAGAGGTGAACTCAGCCATACAATACAATACAATACAATACAATACATGTTCGTCTCTGTGTGCCCTGCGATTGGCTGCCAACCGATTCAGGGTGTCCCCCGCCTACTGCCCGAAGACAGCTGGGACAGGCTCCAGCACCCCCCGCGACCCTAGTGAGGATCAAGCGGTTCGGAAAATGGATGGATGGATGGACAATACAATACAATACAATACATGCTGATTTATATAGCGCTTTCACAACAGCGGAAGCTGTAACAAAGCGCTTAACAAAACAGTTAACATAAAGTAAAATAATAAACACAACACATAACATAAAACATGGACAGTCGTGCAGTCCTAACCACTTTCCCCCTCATACGCTTTGTTGTTAAAGCAGTTTGAGATGAAAGAGGAGAGAATCAAAGTGTCCTTTCACCAGTGGATCAGAGACGTCATGCTCAAAATGTGCACTACAAGCTAAGTTTCAAAGTCAACAAGAAGCTGTAGCATCCATTGACGAAAAAAGAGATTGGTTCACTTCTCCTGTCCCTGGGCAGCAGGTAATGGTGAGGCAATGTTTGGAGTTTCAGACACCAATAGTCTCCAGGATCCATGAGGATTCGTCACCATGTGTAAAGGAGATGCCCATGCACAGGCCCATCTGCTCCATCTCTGAGAAGGCCTGTTTGGCACCTTCGAGCTTCTTGGCAGACAGGTGTCGGAACTTGGAGGGAACCAGCAGACCGGAAGTATGACTATGCTGGTAGATGCCGTGCTTGGCCAGGCTTTTGACGAAGGTCTGCCTTGAACACGCGAATGCCCATGTCAACCAGAAACTCGCATCCAGACAGGGCGTCAGTCAATCCGCCATGCTGCAGAACAGCATCCAAGTGCATTAACAAATATTATAGAAAGTATATTTGCTGGATCAGTTGCAGGAACTTAATCATACAAGTAATTTAAGAAGACGGTTAGAGATTATGGGAAGCCTAAAAAGTTTAGCTGCGAAACCGCAAGCAAAATACCAACAATGATAACATCGCCAGGCTGGCGGAAAACACCAATTTGATGAAAAATGCAATTTATTGTCCCCCACAGGGCTCTATCATTCCTGGGTATGAGCTTGTGTCTGTCACTTATGTTCATCTGCTCCTGGTACTATGCCATCGTTGCCATGGGAATTGCCAGCTGCATCTACAAATACATTGAATTCTGTGGGTAAGTATGTCCTCATAGGATAGAGACTGAAAAAAATTGGTAAATATCAAGTTGTACTGAGACACATACATACAGTATATTTATATGTGCATTCACATTCAATAAAGGTGGGAAATGGGAAAAAGATCAGCACAATTTATTCCAGGTGTATGCGGCACAACAGTTCCTTCAACATTCCTCCTCTTCCCAGAATTTCCCTATTTGGGATCAATGTTATATAGGAGCTTTCTCCAAATACGGGCATCCCTTTCATCCATTTAAGATCTGATTAAATACAGTCTTTCCATCTGGTTCTTGGTCTTCCTCATTTATATGTCGTCTGTACATCCTTTTGCATCACTTCTCTTCCTACATGCAGTCCTTCAGTTCTCCTCATCAGATACAGTCTAGCTACTTTGTACTTTCTATGAAAGTTATTTTTTTTTCCTTCACCAACCCCGTGTCACATCTGTTCCTTATTCTGCCTTTTACAGTAACTTTGGACATCTGTCTAAATTATTTTTCTCTTACTTTCTTGCGTGGTGCTGCTTTTAATCTATACATCATGGCTGATTTTGCCACTTCTTCATGGACTTTAGCTTTTAATTTTATGGGGACTCTTCTTTGACATATCAACTTCCAAACCGAATAAACTACTGTGTGACAGAGCTGAGAAAGAGTGGGGTGATGGGATACGTGGCATTTCCCTGAGCGCTGCTCGATTTGCTCTCATGAGGTTGGAGGAGGGACCACCACATACCAAGAACTGGAGGTCAGTCACGGTCAAGCTAAGTTGTGATCATTGAATGAAAATGATGCTCAATTTCTGGTCAAGCTGGCTGTGCTGTAGCTGTGTACTCATTTTGCTGCTCAGGCCTCAGATCCTGGTTCTTGTCAGTATGGATGCTGAGCAAAATGTCGAGCAGCCTCGTCTGATCTCGTTAACAAATCAGCTGAAAGCAGGGAAGGGTCTCACTATCGTTGGCACCTCTGTTCAAGGAAAATTCCTTGACAACTATACCGAGGCCCAAAGGGCAGACCAGGTCTCTGTCACACAGCACACATGCCACTAAGTGACCACACCGTTTGTGATGATGTCTAACAACTGCCGTTGATTCTTTGCCACATTCAAGTCTTTGCGGAAACTGATGGAGACAGAGAAGGTGAAGGGCTTCCCCCAAGTGGTCATATCCTCCAATTTAAGAGATGGGACATCACACTTGATCCAGGTTGGAGGGCTTGGAGGTTTGAAGCACAACACAGTGATGGTCAGTTGGCCACATAGCTGGAAACAGCCTGAGTCCCACCAACAGTTCCGTGATTTTATTGGTAAGTTATTCCTGACGTAATCACTATCTTTAATGTTTTGAATTTGGTATAACCATTGTCTACTCTACTGCACATTCTACTCCATAGAGTATTTTACCTTTTCTCATTAAAAAAAAAAATAGACAGCCCCATTTTTGATTGTAGAACTAACGAACAGAGAGCCATTTGTCCAGTCACTTCTTAATTGCAAATATTTCCCTACTGTTCCCATGTAGAGGTGGTCAGAGAGACCACAGTGGCCAGTTTGGCCTTGTTGGTTCCCAAAAACATCTCTAGTTACCCGTCCAATGGAGAGCGCTTCACTGAAGGACACATAGATGTGTGGTGGATAGTCCATGATGGAGGCATGCTGATGCTTCTTCCCTTCCTGCTGCGTCAGCATAAGGTGGCAAATGCAAGGCTGCAAAGTATGCTTTGGGTTAGGTACGTCGTCGTCGTGATCTGATGCTCTTCTTTTCCTGCAGGTGTGGAGGAAATGCAAGATGCGCATTTTCACTGTGGCTCAGATGGATGACAACAGTATTCAGATGAAAAAGGATGTCATAACTTTCCTCTACCACCTGCGCATTGATGCTCAGGTGGAAGTTGTGGAGATGGTGAGATTGACACGTGCACTCACTGGCCACATTTATTTCCAATATTCTTAGTCATTTCCTAAGTCTGCCAATAAAATCCTATACTGTATAGGGCAGTGGTGTCAAACATACGGCCCGCGGGCTAGAACCGGGCCCCAAGGAGGTTCGATCAGGCCCGCAGGATCATTCAAAAGTGAAAAAAGCATAAAAGACACAGAATGAATATGTTTAATAAGGTGCAATTCCTGAAGTATTGTTTTGATCAGAGTAGAAGACAACATCGTTTTGATCAGAGAAGAAGACACTGGCAGTCTCAGTCTATCACTGAGACAGACCAAACACAGCAGACGCTATCAAGGACACGTGAATACTTTATTCTTTACACATTTAATAATACTCTCCTTAGTTTGTTAGGTGTAGGCAGGGATTAAATTTAGATTTTATATGCACATGTGGGGCAGCCCGGTAGTCCAGTGGTTAGCACGTCGGCTTCACAGTGCAGAGGTACCGGGTTCGATTCCAGCTCCGGCCTCCCTGTGTGGAGTTTGCATGTTCTACCCGGGCTTGCGTGGGTTTTCTCCGGTTGCTCTGGTTTCCTCCCACATTCCAAAGACATGCATGGCAGGCTGATTGAGCACTCTAAATTGTCCCTAGGTGTGAGTGTGAGTGTGAGCGTGGATGGTTGTTCGTCTCTGTGTGCCCTGCGATTGGCTGGCAACCGATTCAGGGTGTCCCCCCGCCTACTGCCCGGAGACGGCTGGGATAGGCTCCAGCACCCTAGTGAGGATCAAGCGGTTCGGAAGATGAATGAATGAATGAATGCACATGTGTAAATGGTTTTAAATTTCTTTCTTTATAAGTCTCATTTAATCTTGAAATGCATTACTATATTTTTCAATACCAATTACTTGTTCAAGTTTTGTGCCTTTGTACAATCAGTGGGATCAGTTGCAATGCATATATGTGAATGATAAAAGTAAATTGCACATTTGTCTAAGGAAATCTAAGGTGCTCCATGAAATGTTTTGTAAAAGATATGTTCATTAAATTTCAAAATTTTCCTAATGTTCTTGTGCTTCTTTAGACCAAAACAAAGGAAAGACATATTATTTTGGTTATTTATAACAAAATATGGTATCATTTTAATGGTCCGGCCCACTTGACATCTACCGAGGCCGTGTGTGGCACACATTGTGAAATGAGTTTGACACCCCTGGGTATAGGGTATGTGCTACAACTTGGGGAGTCAATATCTCCTGATGAAAAGAAAGTAAAACTGCAAGTTTAAAGGGTACTTGTTCAAAGGGGCTTGTTTTTTTCCGTGGGAAATGTTTTCAATTACATTTAACAAGGGGACGTTTGTTTTTTTAAAGTTGATTTTAATTTGTAAAGAAAAAAACAGCTGTGTGGAAGAAGCATAGTAAGTGAATGCTTTTGTCCATTAAATTAAGCTGCCTTTGTTGTTCATATTATTCGCTGTCTGCCTTAATCTGCCGCATAACATAAATATTCACCTAAAAGAAGACAAGTGACCATCAGACACGGTAGGGGAAGTGGCACGTCAAAAACGTTTCTTTCCTCTTTGTGATACCTATCGCCCAGCACGATAGTGACATCTCAGCCTACACCTATGAAAAGACACTTGTAATGGAACAGCGCTCACAGATCCTCAAGCAGATGCATCTGACCAAGAATGAGATGGAGCGAGAGGTAAGCATGCATTTCACATACTAAATCAAAGAAGAAAGCGGTATTTCGTGACTAACCAGCGGTTTCAAAAAGTATGCGCTCTGATAATGAATTGAATTGGTTGAGCAGCAACGCAAATTACCAACTGGAAAATCATCCATTGTGTTCTTTTATTATTCTACAGATTCAGAGCATAACAGATTCGTCTCGCGGGTCCATCCGGCGTAAAAAATCCTTTGCCTCACGCTCACAACACAGCACTGAGGAAGGAGCCAGAGTGGGCGAACATCCAGAAGAGGAGGTACAGGCCATCCGAACTGATTTTTCACTTGATCTTGGATAGCATCCCAAGATCACACGACTCCACCAATTATCCAGCCTTTCTATTTCGCTAATGGTTCATTGAAGACTGTCCATAAGTGAGAATGCCGAGTGTGAATGCTTGTTTCTCCATATACTCTGTGATTGGTCCGTGACCAGTTCCGGGTGGACCCTGCCGCTTGGTGAAAGTCAGTTTGGCTCCAGACGGCTGCGAGCAGCCTTGATGGCCAGGTCCGACCATTTGGGAAAAATAAAATATTTTTCAGAAATTTCCGATGGCCACCTCGCCCCTTGCCGACCCTGACTTGACGCCTTTGCAGATGGGTGTCTGTCTGTTTTCTTTCTTTCACTCTGTTATTATGCCCTGTCTGTGGCTGTTTGCAACTCAAAACAGGTCCAGCTCATCCACAATAAGAACGCCTCAACACCTGCCAGCCCTACCAGCCCCACTGCCCCTGCTGGGTTGGAAGAACCTGGACAGACAACAAGGAGGTTGACAAGGGGAAGAATCTGGAGGCGGGCAAAGACCCCTTCAGCATGAAACCGTGAGTTGGCTAAGCGCTTATATACAACGTAAACTATCAACAAGCCACATTTGTTGGATTTGTACGCGAGTCCTGTAACATGACCACTTTTTATCTTGGAAAAAATTGTGACTTGACTCTCACAACATTACCATCATTATTTAGTTTTAGTTGAACTTGAAAACAAAACCAAGATCGGACATACGCATACGTAGGTTTGAATGAAACACCTGAATGTAAATAAACATTACTTTGTTATTCAACCTTCATTTATCCAGTTAAGCAAGGAATCTCATTTGCAGTGCCAATCTAGCAGCAGACCACTGGATAAAACACAGCAAAATAAATACAACAAACAAAAATATATATCTAGGCACAAAACATATCATCATAAATAACCAAACAAAATCTCCACTGAAAATGCATCATACCTCCCATCACGTTGGCACTTCTCATATGGGGGGTGCAACCTTTAATTGCCTCTTGTTGTACATTGTTTGAAGCTGCTACAGATGAGAGAGGAGCAAGATTGAAATCTCCTTTGACCAGTATGAGAGTGCCAGGATCACTGATGTTATGATCGCAGCCTGCATAACATCACTGACAATTGCGACATGCAAAATTTCAGAGTAAACATCCATTTTCCGATCTGCTTTATCCTCACAAGGGTCGCGGGGGGTGCTAAAGCCTATCCCAGCCATCATCGGGCAGTAGGCGGGGAACACCCTGAACCGGTTGCCAGCCAATCGCAGGGCACACATAGACGAACAAACATCCGCGCTCACACTCACACCTAGGGACAATTTGGAGTGTTCAATCAGCCTGCCATGCATATTTTGGGAATGTGGGAGGAAACCGGAGTACCCGGAGAAAACCCACGCAGGGGACAACATGCAAACTCCACACAGCAGCTGGAATTGAACCCAGTACCTTTGCACTGTGAGGTCTAACCACTGGGCCACCGGGCCGCCCAGAGTAAAGAAGCAAGTGTAATTTTCAAACAACCGAACGCTCGTCCATTGGCGAGTTACACACATACAGAAAGATCGGTTCAACTCTCCAGCCCCATTTAGTCATCTCTCTCCCTTCACTTTACACCACTGACTTTCCTCCGAAGCGCACGCGGCTACACACAGATGACACTCCTTGTGGCCGCAGCTCTCCTCAGCCGTACCATCGCACCAACCAGCGCCGATACTCTCCTCCAATGAACAGTCCACACGATGTACAATGCTGTCGATTTGGCATCGGTGCATTACACATGCAGAAAAAAAGCAGTGGAAAATTTTAGATGAGGTGGGCAGTGTGAAAGGGATTCCTGCTTCTTGTATAATCTCTTATTTGTATGTCAAACATTATTTTCTCCCTCGTGACACGCTGCTACAGGGAATGGGAAAACCTGTGAGTATGACGGTGTCTCACTGAGACCAAGTGTTTGATCCGAATAACTACATCCAGAGTTGTCCTATGTCTCCTGCACAAGGAACCAGACTGACGTGAGACGCATGCACACAGCTTTGCGACTCAATGAGGTCATCATAAAAAAATCCAAGGAGGCTAAACTCGTCCTGCTCAACATGCCTGGACCCCCCAAAAATCGCACAGGTGAAGAAAACTGTATCCTTGCAGTGTGTGCCGTTCCGCTCCGCAATAGCGGAACTGGTGAATAGTTTAGATTAGGAAAGTACACGTAAGGAAGATCAAATTAGAAGGGCAAAGCATCTCAAAACACTGCGTGGTTTACGGTTGATCGTTAAATACATTCAAATATTTTGTAGCCCCTCCACCCCTCAAAAAATAGAGCAATTATCAGGATGAGGGGTACAAAATTAGTATTTCATAACATTTACAACAAAGCTTTCATCATGAAATGGGAACAACATGGAGCAGTTCCATCATTTGTATCGTTCATTAATGCGTTAGTCTTTGTTCCTCCTTCACTGAGGCTGCCTTCCAGACATGGAGTTCCTGGAGGTCCTCACAGAGGGTCTAAATCGGGTTCTCCTCGTCCGCGGAGGGGGACGTGAGGTCATTACCATCTACTCCTGAATATATTTTAGCCAGAGGTTCTGCCCGTGCCACCTTGCGAGGCTCACAAAACCTCCTTCGTGGATAAACCGTGCGGGCGGCTCTATCCTGATTCAACAGCATTTCACTAAGGCTTTTAGTCCCACTCCTTCATGAAGAATGTTCCCGTCTTTTCTTATTCTCACGTTTTGTTTAAATGTTTTCAATATTTATTCAGCTTCAAATGTTTCCATTTCTTTTTGTTGTCGTTGAATTGTTTGTATGGAGGCACACAGGTTAAGTGACATTGGACTCAACATCAGCTTGATATTTATTTGTAATAGGATGTTGACAAGCAGTCAGACTACATTGTAAATTTGGAGAGCTAAAACATGATACACTGGTTAAATATCAACAGTCAACGATTCTAATGATCATGTGATATTACCTGAAGGAAGCTCATTTTTGATGAACAGCTCAAAAAAAATTTGAGCCTATGCGCACTGCAGAATTTGTTGTCTCAATTGCTTGAAAAATATGCAAGTGGAATTTAGTGGTTGACGGGAGTTTAAGTTCTGTTCCATTAATTAAGCACAGTGATCAATTTTCCCTTTCAACACACAGAAACGAAGGTAAAAATGTTATACCCCATTGATGTGTGTGTGTGTGTGTGTGTGTGTGTGTGTGTGTGTGTGTGTGTGTGTGTGTACGCGAGAGAGAACCTGAAGAGTGTACAAAATAACTTATGTAAATAAATGTCATTTTAGACTTAGGAAAATAAATTGTGTGGCAAGTGTATTTGTTTTGTGTGTTCCTTTATTTAATTACAAGTCATTGAAAGAAGTGGAGTCACTAATTTAGTGGGCAAAATTGCAACCATGACAAAAGTTTGACAAGTTTCCACCTGTGGTTAGAAGTTGTAACACACCACAATGGTTTTACAATCTTATTTAATTATACTGAATCGAGCATAGCACAACTATTTTCGGTGACTTCACAAGCCAAGTGTTTGTTGTTTTGGGGATTTGAGAGCATAAATAAGCCCTGGAAAAAGTGACAGTGACTGATCCGATGAAAACATGCTGATAGTGTCAGGCCAAGTGAAAGTTCAATTACTGAACAGCCTTATGGCCACATAGTACGTTTTCTCCCAAAAGAAGAGAAAATACAAACTGGGTTCAAATGGGGACACAAGTGAGAGTGTTGTTACGATGTACCGGTAATAACACTGTTCAAATCAGAGTTTGTAATCAAAGGTGCTTAAACCCTCAATAAACAACAGTGTGAAGAGCAACACATTTTTATGAGGCGAGCCAAAGTTCAGACTACTGAATATCTCGACTTGTTTGAGCGGGAGCAGTCTTGAACGTTGTCCGCTCTTATCTGTGCTGATGATAATCCTTGCTTCAAATGAAAAAACTGCCATTTGAGCTCTGACAATGAAGCCAGGTGCGAGTAGCCTGCGAGTGAGGCTGCCCGTGTTTGTTTTTGCAGTGGAGGTGGTGATTTTGGGTCTGTTTGCCACTTTTGTCACATATGACAACCACGGCGATGCCAGATTTCAAACTAATGAGACTAAAGCCATGGACAATGCAGTATACAAGGATTATCCTTTTTTTGCCGACATTCAGGTGATGATATTCCTCGGCTTTGGATGCCTCCTGGCATTTTTCCGACTCTATGGATTCGGAGGGATGGTTTTCAACTTTCTTGTAGCTACCTTTTCCATCCAATGGGCCATTCTAGTGCAGGGGTACTTCCAGTTCAGTCATGATGGTAAGATCCAACTTGGTGTGATCAACCTCATCAATGCAGAGTTTGCCTGCGCCGTGGTGCTCATCTCTTTCGGGGCAGTATTGGGCAAGACAAGTCCGCTGCAGCTGCTGGTCATGGCTCTCCTGGAGGTGCCGGTATTTGCAGTCACTGAATGGGCAGTGCTGAAGTACCTGAAGATAAACGACGCTGGAGGCTCCATCCTGATTCACCTCTTTGCCTGTTATTTTGGCTTGGCAGTCACCTTTGTGCTGTACAGACCTCGTCTCAATGAAGGTCACGCCAAGGAGAACACCAGCTATCAGTCGGACATCCTGTGCATGATGGGGACCTTGTTCCTCTGGGTGTTCTGGCCCTCCTTCAACTCGGCATTAACCCTGAAGGGCGATGACCAGCACAGGGCCATCCTCCACACCTTCATTGGCCTCTGTGCCTCCACCCTCACGGCCTTTGCTCTATCTGCACTACTCAACAAAAATGGAAAACTCAGCATGGCGGACATCCAGAATGTGACCTTGGCTGGAGGCGTGACGGTCGGGGCATCCGTAGATATGATGATTTCGCCTGCGGCAGCATATGCCCTGGGGATGGTAGGCTGCATCGCATGCATGCTGGGCTACAAGTACCTGAGCCCTGTCTTGGCACAACGCTTCCGAATCCAGGATCAATGTGGAATACATAATTTGCACGGGCTAACAGGACTCATATCCTCCGCTGCTGGGATTTATGCAATAATGGTGGCGAAAGAGGAAGTCTATGGCCCTAGTATGTATGACACATTTAGGCACAGAGCCCCCAAAGAAGGGGATCCCAAGTTGCTTGAGCTGCAGGCATTAATTCCTGGACTGCAGCCAGGTTTGGGACGGAGTGCCCGAGAACAGGCTCTCTTCCAGGTGGCTGCCATCTTCTCAACCATAGCAGCGGCCGCCATCGGCGGCGTGCTCACAGGCATAGTCTTGAAAATCCCTTACCTCTCCTCACCTTCAGATGATTTATGTTTTGATGACAAACTATATTTTGTTGTGCCCCAGGATAGTTACTCCCTACTGAAACTCAACAAAGACACACATAAAGAGGAAACTGTTGCCTAACACGTCGTGCTCTCCTTACGGAAATAATGAAAATTAAATTGTCTTTTAAAAGTGCTTCAAAATAATATTTTGTGATGACACAATATGTACATTTTGCAGTAATTGTATTTATTGCCCCAGTAAATCGAATATGTTTTTTAATTTAGATAAGTATGAACATGAATATTGTGTTTGGCTTAGAGACACGTCACACATTTGTGTCATTAACAAAGTAAAGATATTACAATGTGTCTAACTGTAAATGACTGAATGGAACAAACCGACAAGCATTCGGGCCACATCGCAGTTATTGTTTCTGTTATGACTCAAAAATATCTACTGTAAAGATATGATCCCCTGATTATCTTATTAGATTCACCCCAGCGTTTAAAGTATTATTTTTTTAACAACAGATTAAATTCGAAATCGGGAGTCACAGAAATAGTGGCTGTACATATGACGGGTTTAAGACGGGCAAATGATTGACGCACTTGCTTCCTCTCTACTGTACTTCGTTGTTGTGTCTAGTTAAATACAATTTCTTTGTCATCTCTGCTTGTGATCCTTTTTTATTTCTCACGATTACTGTTCGTCATTGTGCAACGTGAAATTACAAACTGTGTCTATACAGTACTGTACCTGTAGTTTCATCAACCCAACATTGACGTCACTCACGAGTTTGTCACTTTACAAACACGATAGTGACACCTGGTGGACACACCTGGTGTATACAGTATACTGATTATGTGCAAGAAGGCCCTTATCCTCCGTGGGCCATATTCTCTCCCTTTATTTATAAAGTACGATCATTCCTCTGCTATTTTACTCATTCACTCTTTCGAGATTCCGCCATGACCTCCGAAGACCAAACGGTACATGTTTTGTGTGAATGTGGTGAAAACACAGAGCATTCTCAGGACTGTCTCGGGCTGTTCGAACACTGTTATCACTGACATAAAAACTACCTATTTATCGCTTTTTTTTTTAGCACGCGTTCATAAATCTAAAATCCAATTTCGCAAACAGAGGTAAAAATTTGACCAGAAAAAACCCAAGTGCACACAAAATTTGTAGCACCTTGTGACTTATTGGGTCAGCGTGGTGGATTGGCCAGATGAGAGGCAGAAAATATTCAGGCAAGTGCTACCTAGCCCTTCACAAATCTTCATTCAGACCACATCTTAGTAAAGGTAAGACCCTCACGGCTCACTTGTTTTCTGGGTTTGGTCATGTGATGACCTTATATTCATATAAGTCAGTGTATGATGCAAACTGTGGTGTAAATTTCCAGTCAAAATCAAGTGGCAGTACAAGACAAAATGGCCACCCCGATGAAATGGATAAAACAAAACAGTGGATTTTTATGTGCTTAAATCAAATTCCATAAACGCAAAATTAATCAGAATACCGTGTCTACACTTGTGGGTGTTCAATGAACGTATTATTCGAAAGAACTGACTTTACTTCCCTTAGAATAACCCCAGTTATACAACAACTATTTTATTTTATACACACCCGATCAGTATTGGTGATATTGTTGATGGGATGTAGTGCACAATAGTGTGCGAGTTTTGTCTCCATCCGCTTGGTGGCAACAAGACCTGACACTGGAGTGGCTGAAGAATGGCAGAAAAAATATGCAGAGCAGTATCCATCCATCCATCCATTTTCTAATCTGATTTTCCTCATGAGGGTTAGGGGCGTGTTGGAGACTATCCCAGCCGTCTATGGGCAGTAGGAGGGGTACACACTGAACCAATTGCCAGCCGATCGCAGGGCACACATAGACCAAAAACCCCATTTGCGTTCACAACCACATTTAGGAACAATTTTGAGCAGGGGTAGAGAACTCCGGTTCCTTGAGAGCCGTATCCTGCCTGTTTTAGATCCCTCCCTATTCCAACACACTTGATTCCAATGATCAGCTCATCAGCAAGCGCTGGAGAGGCCTGAAACGATTATGAGCAATTGAATCAGGTGTGTTGGAGTAGGGAGGGATCTAAAACAGACAGAATATGGCTCTTGAGGAACGGGAGTTCCCTACCCCTGATTTAGAGCATTCCATTCACCTGCAATGCATGTTTTTGGAATGTGGTAGAAAACCAGAGTACATGGAGAAAACCCGTGTCGACTCAGAGAGAACAGGCAAACTCCACATAGGAAGGCCAGATCCGGAATCGAACACTGCACCTCTGCACTGCACTGCTCGCCAGTCAATCACCTTTCCGCCCTAGAGCAGCAATATTCTGATACGTTGATTGCATTTACTAATGGCTTCAAGGATCCAAACCAAATGTTACGTTGCGAGCGGAGGGTAAAGCGCTTCACTCGCAACCAATTTGAAAATAGGGGATTCCCGAAATAGCAGACACCAACAAGAACTCCGTACAGGAAATGATATTTATTAACAAAAACCGCAACGCCGAAAATAGACAACAAAAAACGCTGGTCAAAACGAGTACCAGGAGAAATACGCAAACTCAATAACAAAAAACGCTCGCACAACGGCAAGGAACGAATAAACTCGAACACGATATAAACGCAGGAAAAACAACACCAAAACAGCCGACGATTCTAACTAGCGCACTTACTGTAACAACGAGAGGCAAAGATAAACACATGGGCAAAAGCAGTGGCACGGCAAACAAGACACAGAAAGACAGCCCTAATAAAGCAGGTGCTTAATGACAAAATAGGTGGCAGGTGTGCAGCCAGCCAGAATGCGCCGCCTGCCACCTGCTGCCGAAAACGAGAGGACATGACAGTACCCCCTCAACGGACGCCCCTGGCGGCCCACCCGGTTTGAAGGGTGAGAACGCTTTGTTGTTCCTGTTGTTTTCCCCGTGACGAAGTCACGCAGAAGGGACGGATCCAAGATCCCAGGAGCGGGGACCCATCTCGGGCGCTTTACAGCGAGTACCGACAGGCCCTTTGCACTGTATCCCATGTTCGTCGTGCGGAGCGTGCCTGTTAAGTGATGTTTCGTTGCACGAAAGTGTAATGACAATAAAGATCCATCCATCCATCCATCCAACTTGGACGACGTGCCGGCCAGACGCAGGTCTCTCGTCGCCAGCCACACCTCCTGCCCCACCTCATAGGACGGTGCAGGGCGACGACGACGGTCCGCAATCCGCCGTTACGGACGCCGTGCGGGACAATGCGCCCTAGTCTCCCTCCACACGCGACGGGCCCGCTTCAGGTGGTACTGCACCGACGGAACCTCCACATCTCCCTCCTGGGACAGGAACAGTGGCGGCTGATAACCGTAAGCCGACATGAAGGGAGACCAACCTGTGGCCGAAGAGACAAGGGTGTTGTGCGCATACTCCACCCAAGGCAAGTGGACGGCCCAAGACGAGGGCCGGTGGAGACACACACAACGAAGAGCCGCCCCAGGTCCTGGTTCGCCCGCCCGCCTGCCCATTGGACTGCGGGTGGTACCCAGATGAGAGACTCGCCGTGGCCCCCAGAGCCCGACAGAACCGTTTCCACACCCTGGAAACAAACTGGGGCCCACGGTCTGACACAATGTCCATCGGGATCCCGTGGAGACGGAACACATGGGTTACCAATAGGTCGGCAGTCTCCAAGGCGGACGGCAACTTGGAAAGCGGAACAAACTGAACAGATTTTGAAAAACGGTCCACAATGGTGAGAATGACGGTCTTTCCACGTGAAGGAGGAAGGCCCGTGACAAAGTCAATGGATATGTGGGACCAGGGTCGAGGGGGAACGGGTAGGGGTTGAAGCATCCCCGCCGGGGGCCGGTGCGAGGCCTTACCACAGGCGCAGGCGGAGCAGGCATTGATGAAGTCCACGATATCCCTTCGAAGCCCCGGCCACCAAAACCGCTGGGAGACGATATGCAAAGTCCGGCTCACCCCTGGGTGGCAAGCCACTTTAGACGTGTGCCCCCACTGCAATACCTCTGAACGCAGTGGTGGGGGCACAAACAGCTTTCCTGCGGGACATCCAGCCGGGACCCGGATCCCGTCCTGAGTCTCCTGGATCCTCCGCTCGATCTCCCATCTCAGAGCCCCCAGGATGCAGTGGTCCGGGAGGATCGTCCCTGGCTCGCCGTCCCATTCCGCGGGATCGTGGACCCGGGAGAGGGCATCAGGTTTGGTGTTTTTTGAACCAGGGCAATATGTGAGTGTGAAATTATATTGAGTCAACAGAAGTGCCCACCGGGCCTGACGCGAGTTCAGTCTCTTGGCAGAGCGTATGTACGCAAGGTTCTTGTGGTCGGTGTATACAGTAAACAGCTCCTTAGTCCCCTCGAGCCAGTGTCTCCATTCCTGTAGCGCTACCACTACAGCCAACAGTTCCCGGTTTCCCACATCATAGTTTGACTCAGCGGGACTAAGGCGACGAGAGAAGAAGGCGCAAGGGTGCAGTACCTGGTCAACCGGGAACGCTGAGACAAACCGCCCCACTCCCGAATCCGAGGCGCCCACCTCTACGATAAAGGAACAATCAGGGTTAGGATGTTGCAGTACAGGTGGGTTCGTAAAGCTTTTTTAACGCCAGAACGCCGAGTCGGCGTCCGAGTCCCACCTATACGGAATCTTAATGGAGGTCAACCGGGTCAACGGAAGGGCCTTTGACTGTAATTGTGAATAAAACGCCTGTAAAAGTTAGCAAACCCCAAAAACGTTGCAGCTCTTACGAGTGGTGGGTGTAGGCCATTCTACCACCGCTTTAATCTTGACGGGTCGGCTCTCAATTGACCCTTCTCTATGACGAATCCCAGAAATGATATCGTCTTGACATGAAATTCACATTTCTCGGCCTTGACAAAAAGCCTATTTTCTAACAGCCGTTGTAATATGAGCCTGACGTGCTGTCTGTGTTCCTCTAGAGTCCGTGAGAAAATCAAAATGTCATCAAGATAAACAAAACAAAACAAGTCAAGTCAAGTCAACTGTATTTATAGAGCACTTTCAAACAGCCATCGCCGCATACAAAGTGCTGTACATGGAGCAATTTAACATATACAATAAACAGTAAAACAAATCGGTAATAAAGACAGTAGAAAGCACCAAACAGTAAAACCAAGAACAAATTTAAGTCATGCTGAGTCGAAAGCCAGAGAATACAAGTGAGTTTTGAGGAGGGTTTTGAAGATGGGCAGTGAGGAGGCTTGACGAATGTTCGGTGGGAGGTCATTCCAGAGAGAGGGACCAGCAACAGAAAAGGCTCGATCCCCTCTCAACCTCAGTTTAGTTCTTGGTACTTCTAATAATGTCTGGTCCGCAGACCTGAGGCGCCGGGCAGGTGCGTAGGGGCGGATGAGCTCAGAGAGGTAAGGTGGCGTGAGATTATTTAGAGATTTGAAAACAAATAAGAGGATCTTGAAAATAACTCTAAAATGTATGGGGAGCCAGTGAAGGGATGCCAGAGTAGGAGTTATGTGCTCCCTCTTACGATTACCAGTCAAGAGGCGAGCAGCGGCATTCTGGACCAGCTGAAGCCGCATTCAACAAAACACATTCAATAGGTCCCTCAGCACGTCGTTGATGAGACTCTGAAACACCGCAGGGGCGTTTGTCAGACCGAAAGGCATGACCAAATATTCGAAGTGGCCTAAGGGAGTCTTAAAAGCCGTCTTCCATTCATCCCCTTCCCGGACGCGAACCAGATGATACGCACTGCGCAAATCCAACTTCGAGAAGAAGGCGGCTGATTGAAGGGGAGCAAATGCGGAATATAACAGTGGAAGTGGATACTTGTTCCTAATGGTTATTTCATTGAGTCCTCGATAGTCCACACATGGCCGCAAAGACTTGTCCTTCTTTTCGATAAAAAAGAACCCAGCTCCTAACGGCGATCGTGACGGTCTGATAAGACCTGCAGTGAGCGAGCTGTTGATGTATTCCCTCAGTGCCTCTTGTTCCGGGTGAGAAACCCGATAAAGCCGAGAGCTCGGCAGCGGGGCACCCGCCTGCAGGTCTATGGCACAGTCGTAAGGACGGTGCGGTGGCAAGGATTGGGCGCGGTCTTTACTAAAAACCTGTTGCAAATCATGATAGCAACCAGGTACTCCATCTAGACAAATGGATTCAGGGGGCTCCTTACGAGAACGCACGTGCCCCCCAACGGCGGACCGCAAACAATGCTCATAACAAAACGGGCTCCAAATCTCTATCGCAGGGCGATCCCACGAAATTAATGGGTTGTGAGTCTTAAACCACGGTAAGCCGAGAATAATTGGGACGGCTCGCGACTGCATCACATAGAATCGCCTATGTTCGACGTGATTGCCCGAGAGCTTGAGTTTAACGGGTCCCGTAATCTTCTTCACCACCGCCAAAAAACGCCCATCGAGATCATGAACCCGTTTTTCTTCGTTCAAATCCTCGATGTCACAACCTATTTCGGCGGCCAGGCTGGTATCGATGAAGCAATTGTCGGCCCCTGAATCTACCAAAGCCCGGATCGGCAGAACCCGAGACGGCCCGTAAATCTCCCCCTCCAGTTCCAGTCTCTTAGGGAGGCATGAACGAGACTCGACTCTCCTCGGTTCCCAATGTTCGATGCGGGGTCGTAACACACAGTCATCGAGCGGCCTAGGTGGTTTAGATGTCCATGGGCAGGAGGCGACCTGATGCCCATGTTGGCCGCAGTGAAAACAAGTCCGGTCCTGGATCCGACGCCATCTCTCCTCCGGGTCCAAGTGTTCGCCTCCCACCTGCATCGGCTCGTCCACTGCGGCCGTATTCCGTGTCCTGGAGTGGTCTCCGGACCCCGACGTCCGAGGCGTTCCGCGGGAAGCAGCATGCCGGTAAGGAACCCATCCACCTGCGCGCTCCCGGTCCTCTCCCTAATGCGGTTGTCCAGGACCAAAGTGAGGTCTATGAGCTCCTCCAAGTCCGAGCTGTTGTCACGGGTTGCCAGTTCATCCTTTAATAGAGTGTTCAACCCGCGGCGAAACAGTCCACATAAGGCTCGGTCACCATATCCACTTTGAGCGGCCAAGATACGAAAGGTGATGGAATAGTCCGCAACAGATTGTGTACCTTGACGGAGCTCTAGCAACCGGCCTTCGGCCTCTCTTCCCCGAACGGGATGGTGGAACACCCAACGCAACGCGGCAACAAAATCGGGGAAGGAAGACCGGAGGCTCGGCTTAGCCTCGCTCACTGCCAGTGCCCATGACGCCGCCTGACCAGTCAACAAGCTCATGAGGTACGCTATCTTGGAGTCGTCACTGACATAAGTGGACGGTTGCTGATCAAAAACGAGTGAGCACTGATGGAGGAAGTGCCCACACTGACCGTGCTCACCACCATAGCGTGGCGGGTGTGGCAATATTGGTTCCCGACAACCTGTCGGGGAACGACTGGGTACCTCCGCGGTAGCACGGGGGATTTCCGGAGTTGGCGTTCTCCGGTTTTCTAAACGCTCCATACGCGGCCCGTACTCCTCGAAACGGTGGGCCAACATAGAGACAGCGTCTCGGAGTTCTGACATCGCTTGGGCCTGCTGACTCACCAGTTGTTCTTGGCTGGCCAGGGCGGAAAAAATCCTATAGATGTCTGCGGAATCCATGGTGGCCGGAGAATTCTGTTACGTTGCGAGCGGAGCGGAAGGTAAAGCGCTTCACTCGCAACCAATTTGAAAATAGGGGATTCCCGAAATAGCAGACACCAACAAGAACTCCGTACAGTAAATGATATTTATTAACAAAAACCGCAACACCGAAAATAGACAACAAAAAACGCTGGTCAAAACGAGTACCAGGAGAAATACGCAAACTCAATAACAAAAAACGCTCGCACAACGGCAAGGAACGAATAAACTCGAACACGATATAAACGCAGGAAAAACAACACCAAAACAGCCGACGATTCTAACTAGCGCACTTACTGTAACAACGAGAGGCAAAGATAAACACATGGGCAAAAGCAGTGGCACGGCAAACAATTCTCCGGCAAACAAGACACAGAAAGACAGCCCTAATAAAGCAGGTGCTTAATGACAAAATAGGTGGCAGGTGTGCAGCCAGCCAGAATGCGCCGCCTGCCACCTGCTGCCGAAAACGGGACATGACACCAAACACGCCGGTGCCCCTTTAAATTACAGAGTATCAATTTGGCATGAACAAGTAAAGAACTGCAGATCATTTGTCAGTGGCACTACTAACAATTGGAAGCATTACACTGGATACAGGAAGGTAATCTTGATAATAATACACCGGTCACGTCAGTCTGGCAGCACTCACAAACATTCGAACTGTTGAGTCATGCTGTTTGGAATTAATTTACAGAATACATCATCATTTATACAGGATTGCAATTTCTTTGTGTCTTTCATAATTTTATCTGTGGTTTTATTGTTTTGTTCTTGATTGTAAAGTGTCCATGAGTGTTTTGAAAGCCGCTTATAAATAAAATGTATTACTATTAAGAACAAACGATTGTGGGCAGCTTTTATTTGTGTTCCTACACGTGTCGGGGGAGAGGGCAATGAAACTGCTGACGTTCTGGCTGAGCAAGCTTGAAACTGATGTTAGATGGATAGGAATCTTGAAGGAATAGTCCATTTTTACACGTATTCGGATTGGTCATACTGCACTTAATTCCACACTTAATAGAATTGGAAAGCAGGCTACAGGCAGCTGTGATGTGTGTGGCCAACATGAGACTGTTTGGCATGCGCGAACGGAATGCAGATCTTATAAGGAAAGAAGTACGTGGATAATACAAAAGGACAATAAACTTGCTTTCCGCATTGACAGTCTTAGAAATGCATCAACAACCAAAACTCAATTAGTGAATTAATTGTTTCTGGGAAATAAGATTAATGACCAGGATATGATTTAAAGCTGCTGCCCCCGCGACATAAGCGATAGAAGATGGATGGATGGATGGATGGATGGATGGATGGATTATTATCATTATTATTGGAATTATCACGATTGTTTTTTAAATACAGCTTGTATACTCTCCAGCACGCCTGTGACCCTCGTGAGGATAAAAGGATGAGAGAAAAAGGATGGATTATTATTTTTAATACTGTGTTTTTATTTGCTGCATTTCTGGTACTTCACACTCCGGTTCGTTAGGTGGCGATAATTCATTAAAGGTTGAGTTGCCAAGCAGCAAATAAACTAAAACAAGACGACGAAGAAGAAGGTTGGACGTCGAGTGCCGTAAAGGCCACGATCACTCCTTTGCTCCTTTTCCCCTTTCTTGTACGAACCAAAACGTTTTACATAAGTCTCTCATTGAAATTATTTATGCCCCTTTTTAGTTGAATCTACCGAACGGGACGGATTCAGAAGAGTCTTTTCAGCGGGACATTGGCTTTGATATTTTGACTCTTCCTCACATTTTCACCCTTTCCAAACGGTAACGTCATTGTCTGCTACGTAGGCTAGCGTTC
Source organism: Hippocampus mohnikei (assembly GCA_026261675.1). Classification (NCBI taxonomy): domain Eukaryota; kingdom Metazoa; phylum Chordata; class Actinopteri; order Syngnathiformes; family Syngnathidae; genus Hippocampus; species Hippocampus mohnikei. The sequence continues at coordinate 21,873,199 of JAKGUB010000284.1, forward strand.
CGAAGTTAGCTGGGCGGTTTTTAAAGACACGTTTTGGAACATTAGCATCTCGCTGTTATTTTCTAAGCATTTCCGCTTACTGTGTTTACATTGTGCTCGGATCATATTCCACCTTCGTGTACGTTCATTTCCATTGGCGTCGATTTGGATTTGTAGACCAGCGAGAGGCCGTTGTTTGCTACAGCAGGCCCAAGCAGGTAATTAGCGTTAGCATGTCACCGTGGCCGCCATTAAGTCTCCCCAGATATGGTAGCATGTCTTGGTCGTCAAAACATGTTGAGTGTTCGTTTTCTGTTTGGCTTTTTAGCGTTTACAAAGCCTTAAGCCGTAGTAGAGAGTTAAAATGAATATTGTTTACCCTGACCCAACTTTTAGGTTAGATGGAGATCGTTTTGTGTTTATTTTGTGCCGTATAAATCGCGGCGCCTAATAAATAGCAGGTTCGGCAAGTGTGTAAGACAAAATCTCTTGCGATTGTGAGTTAATTGTGCTCCACGTATTCAAAGTAGTTGACGAACTCATTATCTTAATTTTAGGATCGTCATGGCTGATGATTTTGATGTTGAGGCCATGCTGGAGGCGCCATACAGAAAGGTGGGTGGAGAGATCAAAGAAATAAAGCTTATGTTCTACACTTGACCCGTTCCTAATAATTGCAACTATGACAAAGTTTACATGAATGTTGTGTGGTGTGTTTAAGTAAAACGCTGTAAGTTTATAAATAAATCCGCATCTATCTCTCTTTATAGACTTCCCTAATGATATCTCACCTCTACTCCCATGAATTCATCTTTGATTCCACTGTGAACTGTGAAAAAAAGGAAGGTAGTTATTGTGCATATACTGATGTACTGTGGTTCACCATAGGACTAAAAGAGATTCGACCTAAAACACCCAGGCCCTGTTCGGTTACGACAAGGTGAATACAAATGAGTGACAGGCCCGTATTACCTGGCCAGCAAAGTTGGCAGTATTCAGATTTATAACCTGCATGTACAGCTCAACAGATGGCAATAGGAAAGCTGTGCAAGATTGTACCTGTACTTTGACAACTTTGGAAAGCAGCTAGGGACCGTCTTATGATTAAGACTTAGAATCGTGCCAGTTCCATCCTTATGTTGTTAAACATGTTTCTTTTACTTATAAATATGAATACTGCCCCTTTGCCTCATTCAGCCTGAATGTGTATCAGCATCACGATTTTGCATGCTACACAACACCAGATATGAATATAGCAATACTTCTATTTATAATTTGTATATTGACTTGGCATACTTTAGTCGAGACGCCATAATGGCACGCACACCCTAAGACAATAGTATCTCGTGGAAGGTTTATTTATTTTTTAATATCAATTTATTTTTCTTGGGCGTCAATATTACTAAGAAGTGTGAATCCCTGTTTGCTTCAGGGCAAGATGTGTGACAGAGGTGGCATCGAGCTCTTACAATCCAAGAACGAAAATGGGTGAAGATCACTGGACTGACACCAACCACAAAGGATCTCTTTTAGCGACCCCCGCATCTTGCGTGGTCACATGTTTAGGCACAAATAGTGACATTGGTACGGCTTGCCATAGGGGGATGGGTTGAGATGAGCTTACTGACCTCAGCTAAAAGTTGTTGGGGCACCCTCCATCTTTGATTAAGAGTACTTTGCAGCCAAGTTAAGAACAGAGGGGCAGCAATTGGGGAAGGACACCTGTCCAGGCTCAACAGAAGAACATTTTGAAGTATTATTATTAATTGAGATATTTCTGCATTTTTCTCTTGTCCCACCCCTCCCCCTGTACCATGACGACTTGAAATGTTGCGTCTACGTCCTCATGATGTTCTTCTATCAACCTTGCTTAGGATGAGGTCAAGTCTTCTCATGCAAACGGACATGATGGTCACAACAGGAAGTATGTATTTATTTTTGTTGCTTCATTGTGCTGGATTTACAGAGCCATGCATGACAATAACTGAGCCTTCTATTGAATGGCACACAGGAAGAGGCGCAGCAAGAGCAGAAGCCCAGGCTCCAAGAAAAGGAGGAGCCGGAGCCGAAGCAAAGACAGAAAAAAAGCTAAGAAGAGGAGCAAGAGCCGAGAAAGGAAGCCAAGCCGCAGTAGGGAACGTCATCGCAGCAGCTCTCGGAGCAGAGAGCGAGCTGGGCGCTACAAAGCTCGAAAGAGCCCAGTGTAGGTGACCGTACTGCTGTGTGGCTTGATCCAGTGTTTTCCAACAAATTTGCACATTAAAAAATAACTCACAAAATGCTGCTAAAAGTACACATACTGAAATAATGATCCGTTTTCGTTTATTCACAAAGTGAAGTGTGTGCCTGTTTAATTGAACACGGCTGAGAAACTTGCGGGAAATCATGACTTTGTCTTTGTTTCAGACGCAAGCGTTCCAAAACTCCTGTCAAGAAGGAGAAGAGTCCAGTCAGGTACAAAGTAATTTCCTGTTCCTCTCTCTCTCTCTCTCTCTCTCTCTCTCTCTCTCTCTCTCTCTCTCTCTCTCTCTCTCTCTCTCTCTCTCTCTCTCTCTCTCTCTCTTTCTCTCTCTCTCTCTCTCTCTCTCTCTCTCTCTCTCTGTTTATTTATTGAACATAAAACATACAGTAATGCTTATATTCATATCGTCAGCCCCTCTGCAAAATGCCCGATTCTCAGCAGCATTTTGCAAAAAGGCCAATAGAGGATCAGGCATTTTATTAAAACCTTTTTTTTTTCTTTTGCGAGTTCCCACTTGCCTTTCTTCATTGATATCTGATAGACCGCCCTGCATTACAATGTGGAATACAAAACAGAAGTAGAATTCAAGCAGCTTATGAAGTATTCGGGATCATCCCCACTGTGCATGCGGTGTGAAGCTCGCTGCGTGCTCGACAGCCACCGCAGTTGCTGTCAAGAGTTCGGCATCTGTTTTCTGTTTGCCAAAAGTCTCATCCGGTCCCAAAAGTGTCTCCACGAGGCTGACATTAATGTCGATGTCAGGCCACATTTGGAGCGATTCATTTTGTGGAGGGGTTGCCGTGATTGGATAAGATGTCAAGCTTTAATGATTGACATTGCAAATTTGTTGTCTCTTATCTCATGGAGCTTTTGTTTTGTGTTTCTAGGCAACCAATTGACAATCTAACGCCAGAGGAGCGAGATGCCCGCACCGTTTTCTGCATGCAGCTGGCTGCTAGAATCAGAGCCCGAGACCTGGAGGATTTTTTCTCGGCTGTTGGAAAAGTGAGTTCCTGGGGAATTTGAATGTGAACTTTCTACTCGGGTGCAGGGGGGGGCGGGAATCTTTGCAAAGCAGTTTTGCTTATCGGTGACTGCATACGAGACGCAAATTTCCAGTTTTCAGAAGCAGTTTTTTGCAGGCTAATCCCGCGGCCTTGACGAGGTGTTTTTTTGAAACAATAAAAATACATTTTGAAAACACACTTTGTTTAGGCGTAGAAAAAAAAGTAGTGTGTTTCCGGTAAACCGACCGACTGAGAATTTCTACCTCGAACAAAAACTTTACGGTCTGCATTTTTTTTTTTCAAACCTTTTACATTTTTGTGTAATAATAATAATAATACATTTCATTTCATAAGCGCCTTTCAAAACACTCAAGGACGCTTTACAATCAAAACAAGAACAATAAAACCAGTGGAGATGTCCTGGAGGTGAGAGAGAGAGAGAGACTCCTCCGGTTGAGTGACCGCTGGCGCGTTTGGCTGCCGCTGCTCAACCCGTATTGTTTTTTGTTATTGTAAAGTGTCCTTGGGTGTCTTGAAAGGCGCTTATAAATAAAGATTATTGTTATTATTATTAAAACCACAGACAAAATTATAAATAATAAAAGGAAAGATGAATTTAGAGCGTTTACATCGGTGCAAACTCACGCGATATTCGTCGGCGAGCCCAACGGCTTCAATAAAGGTCTCGAAGGATTCCAACCAGCGGGGCCACGGGACAGGCGGCTCGCCAGGCAGGGCGAGGAACGGAGGAAGAGGCGAGAGTGGAAGCTCCATCTTCGTTGCCATTGTTGTGTTTAATAAAACGCGGGGAGTCTGGCTCTGTGCTCACTGCCGTTTATTGTCAGTCCAGGTAGTCACCTTTTCATATGAACACTTTTACGGCCGTGACGTCACGCCGTCGTAAACTGACCCTGTGGCTGTGCTTATAACATGCCACAAATAATAATAATAATACATTTCATTTATAAGCGCCTTTCAAAACACTCAAGGACGCTTTACAATCAAAACAAGAACAATAAAACCACAGACAAAATTATAAATAATAAAAGGAAAGATGAATTTAGGGCGTTCACATCGGTGCAAACTCTCGCGACAACATTGAATCGTGGCTGCGGCCACGATCTCCGACAACAGTTTAAACCGCGTTTTGTGTGTCGCAGTCGCATGCTCGCACCATAATCTTTAGAAAATAGCATCCAATCGAAAAGATTCAGCGAACTATTTGACGAACACCACGGGCCGTCTAGGACGCGGGACGCAGAGGTAACGAGACACCCAGCCGGGAGGTACCCAACTCTCTCGCCGCCTTTGGCGGCGAGCGGGGGTTTCTATAATAGTAAAAATGTCTCCTTGTTTTATGAGTATTTTGTTTACATTTTTGATGGGGGTGTGGCAATGTGGCAGTCGAAAGGAGCACACACGATTGACTGGAAAACACGTCTTTATTCCACGACTGCCAACAAGTGGATCTAACAATTACCAGTTTGCGCCAAAGACATTCACCCGAACACGGCCCCTACCGTATGCCTGCTGGGTGAGAAGCATGGTCCTCGTGTCCGCCACACGGGGCAAAAAAAAAGATTTTTTAAAAAAACGTTGTATGACCTACCGACCCTATGCTGAAATTTCATGTTACCGGAAACACACTACTTATTTTTCTACGCCTTATAGGAGCACACTGTATTTTGTTTAAAAATCATTTTTAGTGGGGGGGGTTTCAAACAACACAAATTTGTCTTGTGTTTCTGAATGGGTTGTATGGTGTTTGCCAAAATATGAATTTTAAAAAGCTCTGCAATAATGTAGACACACACACGGTATGAATACTTTTTAGCTTATAGGCCAATGGAACATGATAAATTTCTGGTCCATATTAATTTCTCTGTTCAAAGTTTAAAGTTCTGACTTGGACACAGTTCCAGCCAGACGTCTGTGAAAAGTGGACTCTCAATACCCAAGCATGTAATGCCAGTGTTAAATGCGCTAGCTGTGTCAATCTTCAAGCTAGCTTAACAATTAGCAAGATTTCTCCATCTTTGCTCATCATCCGTTCATGAGAATGATACTTGTCAGAAGTGTACCTTATTTGCTGCCAAAGTGGCATTGATTACGGACTTCAGAGCGACTCTGCAACGCGGCGTAAATTCTGCAACGCAAGTACCGAGCTTGACATAACCTCCAACTCGCTGCAGTGGGTGATGTGAGCACCTCGGCCCATCGAAGCTTTCAGAGACATGATTGATTCTCAATTTCAATGTGTTTTAATCAGGCCCAAAGTGTACCTCGCAAACTGCGATGCAAAGGCGCTTAGTTCAAGCCTCGTCTTGCCTCGAGTATATACAATTGATGGCTGGAATGTTTTCGTCTCTGTAGGTACGAGATGTGAGAATGATATCGGACCGGAATTCACGGAGATCGAAGGGGATCGCCTACATTGAGTTTGTGGAGTCGTCCTCGGTGCCCCTGGCCATCGGGCTGACGGGCCAGCGCCTTTTGGGAGTGCCCATCATTGTCCAGGCCTCTCAGGTCAGTGGGCACACATCTTGCTTCCAAATGTTAGACAGACATGACTCATGTTTCTCACGTCCGCATTCACAGGCTGAGAAAAACCGGGCTGCCGCGGCGGCCAATAATCTTCAGAAAGGCAGCGCGGGGCCAATGCGGCTCTACGTGGGCTCGCTGCACTTCAACATCACTGAGGAAATGCTGCGAGGGATCTTTGAGCCCTTCGGAAGGGTGAGAATGGACTTGCACATCCGAGAGAACGCTTTGTGCTTGTGCAGCTGAGTGATTGTCATCCTCTTTTGTTTGTGCAGATTGAAGGAATTCAGCTCATGATGGACAGCGAAACCGGACGCTCCAAAGGATACGGCTTTATATCAGTAAGTGCTCGTTGTCCTTTGACACGTTTTCTGTGTGTTCATATGGCCAGCTATCCGCAGCTTGCCTATTTACAGTGTGCCTTCATGTCGATGATCATGGTTATCTACCTTCATCTTCCAAGTTTGCAGATGCCGAGTGTGCAAAAAAGGCCCTGGAGCAACTGAACGGCTTTGAGCTGGCCGGCAGGCCAATGAAGGTGGGCCACGTCACAGAGCGCTCGGACGCCTCCACCGCAAGCTCTTTCCTGGACAACGATGAGCTGGAACGGACCGGCATCGACCTCGGCACCACGGGACGACTGCAGCTCATGGCTAGACTTGCTGAAGGTTTGGAACATTCCAATTGGATTTCAATATTTTGTATTTCTTTTTCATTCTCTCCCCTTGACCCAACATGTTTGGTCCTGCAGGAACGGGTCTAAAGATTCCCCCGGCTGCTCAGCAGGCGCTACAGATGACCGGCTCGGCGTCTTATGGAAACATGGCCACCCCGGCAAGTAAGTCAGAATGACTGCTGTAGTCAGTTTTGTCACATGATTGTTTGCTCAATGTTGAGCCGTTGCAGCTCCTACACCGAGCCAAGCTTTAAACCTGCCATCTCAGCCACTGGCCACTCACTGCCTTCAGTTGTCCAACCTCTTCAACCCGCAAGCGTAAGGCTTTCAAAGTGTTTCGAAATAGTTACAATATGACCTACTGCTGGCCTTAATGTTTTTGGGTTGTTTTGTTTTTTTCTCAGGGAAAACGATCCCAGCTGGGCCATTGAGATCCAAGATGATGTAATCGAGGAGTGTAACAAGCATGGGGGAGTTGTTCACATTTATGTTGACAAGAACTCTGCTCAGGTGAGAATATTCCTTCATTTCTCATTTCTGGAACAACTGCAAGAGATCTGATAGAATGAATAGGTATTGTTTCTACCTTAACACAAACATATTTTGCGGGGTGCAGGGTAACGTCTATGTGAAGTGTCCCTCCATACCAGCCGCAATGGCCTCTGTAAATGCGCTTCATGGACGCTGGTTTGCAGGTATGTGCACGAGCACTTTTCCATGCAAATGAGCACAAATGACATGATTCCAGAGCAACACGTCTTTTTCCTGTTTGTCTTGTAGGGAAAATGATCAAGGCGGCCTATGTTCCCTTACCAACCTACCACAACCTTTTCCCGGATTCAGTAACAGCGAAGCAGCTTCTAATGCCAACACGTCGATAGTGAGGCATGCTTCTGATCATCAGTGTAAATACATTTCTTTGCATTGATTAAATTGTCTTTGAAAATGCCTCATTGAAGTTGGTTGGCTCAAGTTTGTATGTATGCCCTTTAAAAAAAAAGGGCCACTTTGAGTTTACTTTCAATTTTGTGGCTTTGTGCTGTCAAGTACCACTGAAGAAATCTGCAGATCTGTTTTTAAATATTCCCGTCTCATCTGCTTGTTTCCTTGAGTACTTGTAGATTGAAAACAAATAGGATTACATAAATGTGTTGGAATATTGGGCCTTGAATACCAAAAGTATATCAATGTTGACAATAATGCTTTGTAATTTTTTACAGACATTCATTTTTAGTATGAAGGCTCCCAATAAACTATTTGAAAACAATTCCTTGATATGTTTTGTTCCTTTTAGAACACTCCAATTGCTTTAAATCCAAACTTTCAAATGAAGGTCACTGGGGGCAGCAGAGTGACTTCAGTTTACAGCTGGAGCACATTGTTTGAATCCATCATTGACATTCAAATACAGTCAAACCTCGGTTTTCGTCCATAATTCGTTCCAGAAGGCTGTTTGAAAACCAAAACCACGCTCTTTTTAAAATAATGTTTACTGAATATGTCTGCTCACAATGGAAAGCAACACGAAGCGTCACTTCCTGAGGAAGGCAAGAGTCAAGTGGTGCATTCAAGTGCGCTCAATTTGTTCGAGAACCGAAATTTGTTCGTCATCCGAGGCATAAAAACCTCGAAATTTTTGGTCGAGAACCGAGACGTTCGAAAACTGAGGTTTGACTGTATTCCGACAGAGTAATTAGGGTTGAATTTCAGACAAATTATACGGCAGGTCTGCCCAACTGAATGACTACAGTAATTCCATGATTTTGTCTGAATAGAGCATATTACATTTTAAACAAAACATGAGTAGAGTCAGGTTTAATTTATGATGGATCTTACCCTTCCCGTTAGTTATTTTCAAGTCTGAAGAATTATTTGGACAAATTTGCAAACAAGACTACAACTCAGTAACCAGACTCCAAAGATAAATTCAAATTTTCTTCCTGCAGATGCTATACCACTCTTCCACTAATCCCACCTGTATGGAAGTTGTCAGTTTTATTTTCCACTTTTATTATAAATGAATTCTAAATCAGAGTCAGTTTGTTTCATTTTGAACTTACATTCTCTTATGGCAATGACTGTTCTGTCTTTTGTCAAAAATAGACAAGAGGTCCTTATCCGTGATTGGTTAAATAGAAATTTTATGTATGAAAAGTATGTGTGGTATCGCCGAGTACTCGGTGTTATTATTTACTGGTCAGAGTAAAGTATTGAACATCTCTACGTGAAACGCTACATGATGTTCAGTGTATAAATGGATGTTTGCTTATGGCCACAGTGCTGCTTTAACATGTTGAAATGACAAGACGGGTTTAATGCCTATATTGTGAACTTTATAATGTAACAAAAGACATTAACAAAAAGAACAAAACAGCTTCTCCTGTCAGTTAGAGCGAACATTTGTTTTTCTTCCATTTTTTTTAAATCGATGTTACTCCTCTTCCGAGAAAGTTGTCTCCACCTGTAAAGAAAACTACAGTTACATTTTAAACAAATGTCCAGATAAGCAAAGAGACATCACACTGAATTTAATATCAAAATGTGTATTGAAGCACACTGAATAAAATTCATTTGCTGTCCACCCACTTTTTGGCAGCTTTGAGCTCAGGCTCACAAATGGTAGTCATTTAGAGAATTACTCAATACTGTATACAACTCATACATGTTCACTTGTTGAAAAAAAATCAGCAAACAGTGGCATCCATCCACTAAAGAGAAGAATCTTAATAGAATTAACATAGCTGACCTGAAAGGATTTCTCACTTTTTTGGGGAGCAGACCTTGGCCTGGTGGGCTTGTAAGACAGCGATGGCCTCGTCCACCTGATGCAAAATAACCAAGAAAATAATTATTTGAATGCTTTTTGTTTTGTTTTGCACAATCATGGATCAGGGTCAGTTTTTGCCTTGCAGTGGAGGGACTCTGGTGACTCCAGCATGTGTAGCAGCTCTGAGTTGTCAATCTCTAGCAGCATTCCAGTGATTTTTCCAGCCAGGGTTGGGTGAAGGGCATGGATCAGAGGGTACAGACGCTCACCTGAAGCACAGCGCGCACGCACACACACAGCATACAATATGTTGAAAAGAAGCCTTTCTTTCATTCAGTCATTCAGACAACAGACCTTTTAGACCAAGGGCAGGCGATTCATTTTGAGAAACCGAAATGTTTGTTGAAGGCCACACCAACATGCTAACCTCAATCCATCTGAGCAAACGCCTGTCCTACGTCATCGTCACAAACTCGATATGTACTAAGCGGATATTAATATGCAGCAGACACATAACCCACATGGCTCTCGAGGGTCCTTCTGCAACAGGGCACTACAGTGATAGATTTTAACTAAACAAGCCAACTTAAATGAATCCAACCTCACTTTGTTCAGTCAATATTGTTGGAAAAAAAAAACACCCAGACGTTAAGCTGCTCCTTCTGGTGTGGGCACCTTACCCACCTGGGGCGCAGTATCACCCAGACATATGGAGAGGATAAAGAACCTACCTATGAGTATTGTTAGTGTCTGTCTACATGTGTTTCTCCACCGTTTGTTCAAATCTGGCAACGACTGTTTTGCCCGTCGATGGCATTTGCAACGTTTGTTAGCATGAAACTGATACAGACTTAAAAAGAGCTACGTGGTTGTTTATACTACACAAATGTCATTTTATTTTGCGTTTGAGAATCAACTTAAACTGGGAGTGGCAAGAAACAGCTTGAGGTCTTTTTGAAGAATTGTTCACATGTGCCCAACTCCTGCTTGTTGACTGAGTCGAGCTCACTCACTCCATACCAAAAAGCTGCTTCTGGTCCACAAGTGGTGCTGCAGCCAACATTGAGGCAGTTAGTGGCTCCATTCCTTGAGCATGCACAGGCTGCTCCATCAAAGGGGCAGGAACAACCTAAGAAAAATCTTACATCCTTACAACAGCAACCATTTGAGACAGAGAAAAGACTGGCACTTAAGTACAGTGGTTCCTTCACCTGCAGAATTCATTTGTTACCATGAACAAAACAAAAAGAAATAAAGACAGGGATGCAAGGACCAATGCGCATGCAGGCGACCGATAATGTAGTACGAATGGACCAGCATACACATCTGTAGTCAGCATGAGCACAATGCGGTAAAAATAGACAACTGAAAAAAGGAGGGGGGGAGTGGAATCTGTGATCATCTCTAGATCTTACATCTGCTGCATTCCAATGCTGTCCACCACGGATTCAAATATTAAATCACAGCAAAAGCAGTGGCCGACGTTTGGCCACTCATGTCAACCTCAGTTTAATCGGGTTTGGCTGCATGTGATTTTTTGCACTTGAGTAGTGGATTGTCTGAAGTGGGCTTATCAGTCACATTTTTGCTCCCAACGCAAAGCCAAAAAGGAAATAAAAATTGAGCGATGGCTCACAACACGAAAAACTTGCGAGTTAGGTTACCACTGTCCTGATATTTCAGAGCTTGGTCCTGAAATAAGCAGAGTACCTGTAGTCTTGTCATGGCGGGTACTGAGATGACCTGCTGAGGGTTCCGCACCGCTGACGAGTACTTAAACTGACCACTTCTTGACACACCGGACATGTTAGCTCGGCCGCATGACGTCTGGGTTCCAATGTTATCTAATTAAAGACAAGTGTGTTTCGAGCTGTGCCAACCATGTCCTGGCGGGCATCAGAAGCTGGGACTGACTTGTCTTTTGTGTGGAACTGTTGATACGTGGAGCCTGAGTGGAGGCCTGTCTCACAGTGGCGATGGGAGTGGAGCCCTGGCGAGGGGCAGAGCCGCCAGCGTATTGGGATGAGTACGGACCTGAAAACATGCAGGCAGCACCATTTGTGTCTAGATGCGCCTTCAGTGTTTCAACACGTCCGCGTGGTACCAAGTTATCACTTCACCGTGCACTCTTGGCGGTTGCCCTGTCCAGCGAGGCACCGATCTCATGTTGCTGACAGCACTGTGCTCATAGAAAGTGCGCGTGGACGCCTGAAAGACAAATGCCGGTTTCAAATGAAACGACAAGAAGCATATTAATAAATTCCAAATTTGAGAGGGAAATTGTTTTTTAAAAATCAGCCTACCTGCGGCACTGTCATGTAATAGCTGGTCTGATGGTACGAGTCAATGAGGGGACTGTTCATGCTCCTCAGGGTGGCCAGTCTCTGCATGTACTTGTTGGTGAGAATGGCTTTACGCTCCTCCCTTCGCTGAGCCAGAGCCACATACAGGGGCTTGGTAGCAATAATTCTTCCATTCATCTCAGTTACTGCTTTTGTCGCCTCCTCGGGGGAAGAAAAGCAGACAAAACCAAAGCCTTTGCTTTGGGAGCCATCGGTCATGACCTACAAGACGAGAGAGGTCAAACACAATCAACACGAAGGACCGGTCAAACTCCAAAAAGTCAAGGCACCGCTTATTGTGCTTCTAAATGTCTCATCCCAGCACATACCTTTGCACTTGTTATGGTACCATAAGGGGAGAACTCCTTCCGGAGTCTCTCGTCATCGATGCTGTCATCCAAGTTCTTCACATACAGATTGACACCCTGAAAGCAGAAAGTTCAGATGTGTGCCCCTTTTCAAGAGATAATCAATGATGCTAACTGCCATACAGAAGTCACAAGTCAACATAGATGTAAGGCGAGGCAATATGGCTGTTAAAAAACAAAACAAAAACAAAAGTCATAGAAAATCCCATTTCAATGTATTTTTTCCCCCACATCTGAATTAGAAAATTCCATTTCAATTTATTTTTTCCCCCCATATCTGAATTAGCAAAACTGTTGAAATCATCGACCCTACTTGATTTTGTTCTGAGCAGTACCTGATAGCGCTGGATGCGGTCCTGTTTGATCTGGTCGAACCTGCGCTTCAGCTCTCCCTGACGCTCCAGCCTCTTCTGAGCCCGTCCAACATAGAGGAACTTCCCGTTGAGCTCCTTACCATTCATCTCATCCACCGCCTGGCGAAAACAAAAAGGGGTCACCACCACCATGACTTCCCTTCAAATAGTCACACTTTGCCATTTGGCTTCCTCCATCTTGTGTCAATCTCATTGTAGGTTACAAAATAGTTCTTGTACAGTGGTGCCATGACTTAAAAGTTTCATGAATTCCATGACCATGCTCAAATCACTCTCATCACCTTTCCCCGTCAAAATAATGGATAATATCCGCTTTCCCCCACCTTTTTTCAGTCATTTTCTGAAAACCCACAGTTAAAAAAAAAATCTGACTAAATACCTGCACAAAAACTGAAATTGCAAGCAAAAAAAATTACAAGTGATGGTGGCCAAATGTGTAGTTTGCCATCAATTAGTAGTGGTGGTGTGCCTGTAGCTAACAAGTCCAAATTTTGTTCGGCACACACACCTACATCGGCTTGTATCTCCAAAAATGTTTAACTTGAGACACTTGTTAATAAAAAGAACCACTGCATTTATTTCTTTTTCTATTATTGCTGTCTCATCATTTCTGCTGAGCTGCGTTTTCCCTGTCGTCGTTTGAATACGGACATAGTAGCACAATTATTTGATACTAATGCAGCGTGTTATACCGGAGACAAATTCCTTGTGTGTTCTACATACTTGGCCAATAAAGATGATTCTGATTCTGATTAAAATCCAATTACAAAGCCACCGAGAAAGTGAATATGAACTTGCCACGCTACCTTTTGCGCATCCTCATGGTTAGCATAGTTTACAAAGCCAAATCCACGCGAACAACCTTGCTCATCCTTCATCACGTGTACACTGAGAGTCTTGCCTGAAAGAAGACAAGTCATTTCATATCCCACGATTTAGGTCACTCAGCTCAGGCAAAAAGCTGATTGGGACATTCACTCTTACCAAATGCAGAAAAGACATCTTTTAGATTGTCATCACTGTAGTCTTCACCAAAGTTTTTAATGTAGACATTGGTGAATTTCATAGCTTTGGTGCCAAACTCCTGCTCTCGGTCCTTGCGAGACTTGAAGTGGCCAACAAAACTGCAGACAGCACCGCAGTCAAAGTTAGCTTGGGGGAAGGGGAGGGGGGAAGCGCGTCATTTAATTGTCCTAAGGGTAGAGAGAAGCCTTTTGGGAGTAAACATTCTCGGTACACACATTTTTAACACAAATGCCTAAACTGATTTTACATGGAGACTTTTTTTTTTGTCAATCTGTCCAAATGAATGATTTCTGGTCGGCTGTTCACAGGTGGCATGATCTCTTCCGATCCGCTGTTTACCTGCTTCGCTCCGTTAATCGGATCAGTCATGTGACAGGCGGAGATCGATGTAAACATCACATGATTTATCAAGATGCTGTTGGTTTTTTTCAGCCCAGTCGTTGATAATTTTAAGGCCAAACAAAAAAGATAGTGTGTTTCCGGTAACATGAAATTTCAGCATAGGGTCGGTAGGTCGGACAAAGTTTTTTTGTAATCTTTTTTTTTTCCATCCAAAATGTAAACAAAATAACCATAAAACATAAAACAAGGAGACATTGAACCCCCTGCTCGCCGCCAAAGGCGGCGAGAGAGTTGGGTACCCGGCGGCTGGGTGTTAGGTTCCAAGGTGGGCCGGGTCGCAATGGCACCGGCGGGGAGAGGTCCCCGACGCCGCCGCGGCCTGGCCTGGACTAGAATTGCGTAGACTAGGCGGACGCTGCGTCGACGAGCGCGCGGGTCGGCGGGGTGGGCGGTCGGAGAACGCCGACGGGTGGTCTGACCAGGAGTGGTGGAGTCGGGCGGGACTGGGAGCGGAATTTTTTTTCTCCGCCTAACACTTTTATCAAAGCAAGACCTTGGAAGTACTTGAAAACAAGTTCGCCCATCGCATACAAGCTCAAGTAAGATGCTGCTATTTGCAGTTGCTGCAGGCCTTGATTATGTTTACCTTTATTATGTCATACAGGCCTTATCATGTCATTCTCAAGCAATGTTGCTTGAGAACAATTCTTGCCTACTCTATCTACCGCTGCCTCTCTGTTTACACAAAGATAACCAACCTATTAACAGATCCGCTACCAATTGATTGACCGATGGGCAAATCTGAAATGTGTTGATGTGCAAATTGGTTGGTGTGGTGCGGACTCCGCATGATTTCTTTGGTCCCCTGACTGAGCAAAACAAACTGTAAAGTGAGTGGTGTCGAGTCATTCGTAGCTGAAATGCATAACTATTCAATCTGCACCACTCTTTTCCTAACCTTGTTATCAGGTTGCTCAACAAACGCAACAGATCAATCAATATCAGACATTAATGTACTCACACTTTTCTATCATTCAGCAGCATTCCATTCATGGTCTTAATGGCACGGTTTGCAGCTTCCTGAGTCTCAAAGTGAACAAAGCCGTAGCCTTTTGAGCCTTTTTCATCACAAACGACCTACGGGAAACACAGCATTCAACAGTTTGAGTTAGGGCGGGGGCAATTCATCAAAATTGAATTGCGATTTCAATTTTGACTTGTCTCGATCTGAAAAACAATATAAACAAAGAAAAACAATGAATATGTGCATACATGCACACGTTCGCTACGTGAAAGTACCTTTACTGTACAGTTGAACTTGACCAGCAAGCATGTGACGTGATGGGATGTGATTCTGCCCTTCCTGACCATGCTTACTGTTTAATAACACCTCAGTTGGAATTAAAAACACGAGCAGTGCTCATATTAAAGTCCATGTAAAAAGAAAAATCGTATTGACGTGCTAACGTGACATTAGTATGGAATGCATATATAGAAAAAAATATTACAATTCTAAGAATTTGTATTCTTCCCAATCTATGACAGAAAGATTTATTTATAGAACTCAATCACAACTTTCTTCTTATCTGTGTGTACTCCATGCATGCATGGCACTACACTGCCCCCAAGAGGCTAATACACACATAGCGGGAACCGCCAGTATTTATTTGTGTTTATTGCTAATATTTTAGTATATTTTTATTAGGGCTGTGCAATCTGGCCAGAATTTAAAATTTATATTTGTGTCAGATGTCCTGATAACAATATTACTATGGCTTCAGTGTAAATTATTATTTTTTTAAGACAAAACAAAATCAATCAATGCAAAAGGATGTGGTCAGTGTCATGTTTTTTTTTAAATCAGAACTTATCGAGACCCACCAACATTTACAAAGTCAGCAATACATTTATTTCAAGTGTGCTTGCTTTGATCATAAATAATTTGACGCTACAAAGTGTTTTATTGCATTTGAGTGTTTTAACTGCATCATCTGTGTCAAGTCAAGTACAACTTTATTGTCGAATGTGCAGTATGTGCAACATACAGCACAGAGGAAATTTCTTCCCTCTCAAACAGACAACAAGAGGAGCTGCTGCGGGTCCCCGCACCGCCACCGTGTGTTGTTCTGTCCCAATTTGTCTGTGCCTTTTAATCGTCCCTAAATCGGTTTAAGTACCTACGGACACCCATTTCACTAACGACTGACAGCCACGTGTGTAATACGCCAATACGCTACTTCGAATGTGACGCTCCGCTTGTCTCGTGCGTGTCCACCATGTTTGTATGCAGGAGGGAATGAGTTCACTTTGCTTCAAGCAGATAAGAGGAGGAGTGCTCGTCTTCCGTCCCAAAAAAGTTTACATTTCGCTAGTCAGTCTGGTGACTGACCGTGTTTGTGTTGGGAGCTAAATGCTATCTTGGTTGACGCTTAAACCGTTATAAACAATTCAATCCAGCCGGTTAAGAAAGCTGACTGTGTTAAATGTCTCTCAATGCCCGACCACCAAGATGCTAATGCCCCCAAATTTGAGGTGTGGATTTCTAAAAATAAAGTTTTTATTCATATTTTATCATAGTAGCTATTTTTGTGTTATGAAATACTAATGTTGAGATGGTTATCACCAATACATGAAAAATATATCAGAAACAGTGATGTCATTTTTTGTTTGATTGGCAGCCAGTTTTAGCTGGAACAGCCAATCATGCCGTTACTGAAAATAAGGTTTGGTACGCAGGCATATATGCGATGAATACGTCAATATTTGCGTCCTTCACATTTTTCAAAGTGTGGCATTGTGCAATGTTGCAAGAAATGTCATGTGTTTTGTATTTTATGGATGACGCGTTTCTCTCGTGAAATGATGAAAGCTTTGTAGTCAATGCCTCTATGAAGAGGAAACCACCCTAAAATCCGTAAGACTTGGGCGATCATGCTAATATTTTCGAGGGGTGATGTCTACATGTTGGTGATCATCGATCGCATTGTGTCGAAACACCAGCACTTACCTTGCAGGACAAAATATTGCCAAAGGCTGAGAAGGTGTCATACAAAGCCTTGTTGTCAATTGTGTCATCCATGTTCTTGATGAAGATGTTGCCCACGCCAGACTTCCTGAGGCCGGGGTCACGTTGAGACCACATAATTCGGATTGGGCGTCCCTTGAGAACATCGTAGTTCATCGTATCCAAAGCACACTCCGCTAAAAGACGAAGAGATATTGGACTGAAATAACATATTCACTGCAAAAACTTAAGTTCAGAATACTTATTTAGGTCATATTTATACATAAGCCGACTGAGGAAGTCTAGTTTCATTTGCAACCGTTCGAATTCTCTTTTATGTTGTTAGATACTTCTGTCAAGGTGTGATCAACTCAGGGCTGTGTTCTTCCTTAGATTCAACATCCATTCTGGGATGTCTTGTTGACATTAAGAGAGATGGCACTTTCAAATTAATGCTCCTTTACTGAGACTACCTTAAAGATATTTACAGAGAAAGGCGACGTGGCAAGAGGTGCGTCAGAAGGCACAACAACCATGTAAGTGAATGCAGGTTCAAATATAGCAACCATAAATGAACTCACTGTAAGCGTGACTTAAATACCATTGCTACACTTAAGATGGGACCTTTTATCATTACCTATGAAGTGATTTGAAAAGGTATTACTATATTTGAAGGCTTGAATTGCTTAAAATTGCTGCCCCATTTTCTAGGACATCAAAGAAACTGATGCTTATGTTTTTGTTTTTTTGAAGTGCCGTGTCACACTTCACAAGACATTTTCACAGCATACACAAATAGTCAAATCAATTGACGACGAGAGATCTTTTTTTGTGTGTGTGTCGGTTGAAGGGGAAAGGAGAAAAAAAACAATGCAACATCACCATCAGCCGGTTGCTGGAAGTTTATATAGGCGTATCCCAAGGACCTCCGTGTGATGATATCACGACACACACGGATTGACATGATTGGTCCAGCAGGAGAAAACTTTTGGTACAGCATAGCCTCTGTAACATCAGGATGCAGGTCCCCAACATACAAAGAGGCAAGGGGATAGGTTGGTCCGCTGCTATTCATCGTTGTTGACGGCTAGTTAAATAAAAAGTATGCACCCATTAACAGCGACATGTACAAAACATTCAGGCAGAAGCTTTGATGACACAAATACATGTTACATTTGTTTGGGGGGGGCAAGTAAAGAAAGCCTCACATTGCTGATATATTAAACATATAGTAAATATGTGCTGTTTTGATTCCCCGTTTTAAACTTCAGTACCAGATGAGAGATGGCAGACATCTATACTCATCAAAATGTAGGTTAGCTCCTTTTTTGTTTTTTATAAAAAATAAAAGTAATGGGTGACTTGTGTGATTGATACTACCTAATTCAGAATTGCAGTGTGATGGAAGCAAAACTCAACATCTCTTCATGCATCTTGATGTGGCTCAAAACATTCTGTCTTGCAACACTAATCTCTCCCTTTCATAATTTCTCCCTTTCATGATTTTGCTGCTGTAATTTGGGAATTTCTCCATTGTGAGACAAATCAAGGTTTTCTTATCTTAACCAACACTTTCAGTTAAACTTTGCAAATACAATACCTCAGCTCTGGCACAACTTGTAAAAAAACAACAACTGCCAAGTTAAATCTGAGACTTAAGATGTAGTTTAAAAAGTAGGTAGATAATGACAATTATATTATGTTCAATATATATTTCTCAACAAGATTAAGGACAATTGGAAAAAAAATGTTGGGCGTTCAAACGATATCGCGCCATGTGCACATATCTGCTAAACAGACTTCACATATGCATAGTTTGTAGAGTCTAAATCGTAAATAAACGATGCAACGACAAGATGTGCTGTTACTTACAGCCTTTAAACACCCAGAAAGTTGAATTGCAGTGGGCATTAAGCGTATGTCAGGTCGTGAGGGAGATGGATCACTTTTCCCAAAAACGGGAGACTCTTCTCGTTTAATTACTGCGGCGGAACACCTGCATCAGTCCTCAGTGTCACTTAACTAATAGGGCCAAGTACTGCGCGACGGAAAGTAGTTCTTGCGACAACAACAAAAATGCCATTTGAAATGGCCCTCTTGTGGACTTCACATGCACACGACAACGATTGCAAAGTTTAGTTAAATGCTCAAGGCAACATTTGACTCAAGTTTGCATCGTTATTATGAAACGACAGTAGATTTATCTTAAACGAAACTTTATTTCACTGAATGGTCTTTGACACGTTCCTATGTATTACATGTATAGTGAAACTAGAATGGTTTAAAGATACATAAACACAAAGCTAGAGTTACACCAACCATTGTTTATCTCCAAGTCATCATTGCTTTTTAGAACTATTCTAAATTTTCACAACCACGTGTGTGCACTGGGTAATAGACTGTTACAGAAGCAATTTTAGCCATAAGACTTGTTGTCAGTAAAAACAAAGCAAGTAAATACCAGATATACAGACAGGCTTCGTTCCACATTCACTAACTGCATTTTCATCAAGCATAATGAAATTTCCTTTTTTTTTTTTTAATGAACAAAACATTTCAATTCCTTGGAGCATTGTCAGAAGAAACAGCGTAATAACGTGGAATGGTGTCTTCAACTACAACATGTGGAATGTAGTGGTGATACACAGTATTGTGACACTGAACTTCTTTCAAATGAGATGAAATGGCACCTTCGCATGATTTAGGTGATCATTCCATCAGAGCAAATCCTGGATGAGGTTGCGTGATCTCAACTCGTATTTGTTAACACTAATGGGAAAATGGAATAAAGAGTGTAGGCCAGACACAAAGATGTTTTGTTGTTAGGAAAACAACCACTTTAAGAGGGATTTTTTGCAAGCAAGATTTGATACAGCGGGGTCAGACATTTCTAAACAACTTGAGTTTTCTTTATGGATTACATACAGATGATAGTCAATTTTGCAAAATTATCTGCAGCCACAGGACACATTGAGCATCACTTGAAAAGTTAGTCAAACTAAAAAGTCAATCTACACTGAAGTGAAAGGGGTGGTGGTAATGCTTTTCAGGAAGGGGGGGACTTGGAATGTGATGCTTGAAATATATGAACCTTGATAATTTAAGGGGCCCCTTTAATTTTTGAACATGTTCGAGGCGCATTACACTCAATAATATGTCAGTGTCACAATACAGCCTGCCTCCTTTCTGTATGAGCCCACAGCAGAATTGCAGTAAGTTGAATACAGGATTGTACACGTTTCCAGAAAAGTCGAAACACAAACTGCTTTTTGGGTTGTGAAGCAAATGTAACACCTACCATCACAGTGTTTGCCAGTTTAATTACCATACAAATAAAACCCATACAATAAAACCTGTAAATACCATGTTGAATCACAATAATAAAAGTAACAAAAAAGAAGGGGGGGGGGGGGAATGAGCCACAAACTAGCCGGGACAAAGGAATTTGGAAGGCCGATTAAAATTCACAACACCTCCCCCCCAAAAGATTTCTCTCACACAGGTGTGCGCACACAAAATATCTTTTACTCTCACTCGCTCGCTCCCCACAAACGTGCAGACATACACACAGAGCTAACGAAAACAAGACACGTTTCTACAAAGTGACTGAACGTACTAACAACTGAAAATGACCCTGTCGCCTCACAGTGACCTGAGAGGGGTAAACTAGTTGGTCAGGAGCAATTCAGGCTGCTTGTCATACAGAAGAGGGAGGGGCTGATGGAGTGGAGGGAGGAGGGGGGATGTATATAAGCTGTCTTGTGTTTTAAGATAAGAGTGTAGGTGGATTAACAGTGCAATTTCCTTTAGTTTTCCCCTTCTCCGGTCTCCCCTTCGTCACCCTGGTTTTCTGATGTCCACAGCTGCAAAGACACAACAGGCACAGTTGAAGTTGTCATGTCAGACCATCGAGGACAAAACAACAAGGCGCAAGTGGGACTCACAGTCAAGTTGTCCCTTAGGAGCTGCATGATCAGGGTGCTGTCTTTATAAGAGTCCTCGTTCAAAGTGTCGAGCTCAGCGATGGCTTCATCAAATGCCTGAAATACAACAAAATGGTTTAAGACTCAAGTAGCATAGATTGTTCCAGGTTGTGATTGAGGTATTTGACACATGAGCATTGTCTGGTTTCAGCGTGTTCAGTGAACCTGCTTAAATGGTTTGAAAGTGGAGACAATGGCATGATTTGTCATTATTTTGAAGTATTATTTAATATACTTGGCAAGCTTTTTTACCATTCAAATTTGGCAGGGTTGTTTGTGACATTGGCATTGTTTGCGTTTCACTTTTTTGTGCCTCGGGTTTGGCGATTATATTTTTGCATTAGTCGATGCAACAAAATTCAGGTCGATCACAGCCAATCAGAGTCGACCTGGTCCTGCTCCACTTTCATTTGTGTGGCATTGTGGAGAAAGGATTTGTCTCACTCTGTCTCAGTTTTTATTTTGGTTTGTAATACTGTTTGTTTCTAACGTTCGCAGTCACACCACTGTTCTAATATGGCGCAGGGCTCTTCTTTTTTGCTTTTTGACCTCTTCTGGTCCGGGTTAGACATTGCATCCTCTTATCCTCTTTGGCCATAATAAATAAAATACAATTTATTTCCCCCCTTCGTTATGTTATTTTATATTTTTCTTCATTGTAATATTGAGTAAGAGTTCTTGGGTGCCACACTAATGGAGAAATTATATATAAAAAACATTCTATCACCTTGTCAAACAGCTGTAGATCGAAGTTTAATACAGCTCTCACTATGACACAGGATAGCACTACTGTATACCTTTGTCAACAACAATGAAAATAATATACGGTAATCTAATTCACAAAGAATTAAATTACCATAAACACAAGGTTCAACCAAAATTTGGAAACATTGGTGCTGGTGCCTCTTTTGTATGATGCATTTTTTTTTGTGCTTATGTTATTTGTTTTTGATGCTTCGTTAGTGTCTGACTTGGACTTTATATGGTACCTTCGTTGTCTCTATCAGGACCCCGAGTTTGAAAATAAAATTGACTGATTGATTGATCGACCATGCTAATTAGCACCCATTATTCAAAAGTAAGGTTTGTAATTTTATTATTACTGTAAAAGCATTTGTGTAATTCAGCTCGTCTCGGAGCTCATCGGACTACAGTGTGTACAGACGCTCCCCAGGTTACGAACGAGTTACGTTCCGGACGATTGTTCATAAGGTGAATTCGTTCGTAAGTTGCTTGAGTGCTATATTTTGTCTGGAATGTATGTTTAAGGCTTATATTGACATCCATATAACGGGGAGAGAGCTTTTCGTCACGTTCTTCAGGTCTCGAGGGTTAGCTGCCCGGTAAACTAGCAGCGGCTTCAGCGGGGGAGAGTAGACGACCGGTCGTCGACCGGCGCACGGACGCCTCCCCGCCCGTTCCACCGTCACACGCCCGCCCCCCACGCCTCTCCCCGCGGCCGCCTTCGAACGTCGCCGCCTCCGTCCCCTCCGCCCCGTTCGGCACTCGGAAAAAGGCGCGCAATACAAAATCTAACTTTTTTTTTTCGACAGACCCGTGAAAATGTTCGTATGTACCGTTTGTTCATAACTCGGATATTCGTAACTCGGGGAGTGTCTGTATGTGTGTATTATAGCAAAAAGTTAGATTTCAAAAGTAGTCCTGAAAAAAATTGAGTTCACACCGTCTTTGCCAGACTGCAGGCCTTTTCTGGGTTGTTCTGGATTTCATAATAGAATACAGAGAAGTTGAGGGCCAGTCCAAGCCTAATGGGGTGTGTTGGCTGCATATCCCCCTTGCTAATGTCGAAAGCCTGCTGGTACGCTTGCTGGGAATTATCCACGGTATCTGAAGACAAAAATGGTAGAAATATAGCATTTTTTTTCCTCGTCACATTGAGAGTTATTTAGATTTTTTTTTTAATTTAAAGGTCATACATTTCAAAAAATGCATAC
Source organism: Hippocampus mohnikei (assembly GCA_026261675.1). NCBI lineage: Eukaryota > Metazoa > Chordata > Actinopteri > Syngnathiformes > Syngnathidae > Hippocampus > Hippocampus mohnikei. The sequence continues at coordinate 21,895,805 of JAKGUB010000284.1, forward strand.
ATATATATTTACGAACAGCTCAGCATTTGTCTCTTCACTGTAGCAGGCAATGTTGCAGTCAAAATTCATGAACTACAACAATCAAGCATATCATGCAAGTCATGTCCTTACTTACCCTTCTTAGCATCTCCGGATGCAACCTCAGACAGGTATCTATAATAGTCGCCCTTCATTTTCAGATAGAACACCTTGCCTTCAGAACTTCCTGCATTAACAATAAGGTACTTGTCCAGTAGCCCCTAAAACGCAGCAGTTGATATTGTCAAAATTGTGTAAATGAATGGCTGAAAACCACCGGAAAAGTCAGGAGAACCTCACCAGCACATCATGGCAGATTTCCTGCAGCTCAGATTCGATCTTCTCCCGATACTCGCGAGCCATCTGCTTCTTCTTGTCATTGCCTTCAATCTTCTGCTCAATGCTGGAGATGACGCGCCAGGATGAGCGGCGCGCCCCGACCACATTCTTGTAGGCAACAGAGAGAAGATTGCGCTCCTCATTTGACAGCTCTGTGCTTTGCTCTGTCACACTCTTCATGGCAGCTGCCATATCATCATAACGCTCAGCCTGCTCGGCAAGCTTGGCATTTTGTACCAGGTCGTTCTTATCCATTTCGAGACTGGAGGATACAGAACGCACAGAGGCAGGGTTAGTGCTGTAGCGAGCATGACAAGATACCATATCACAGCAGTGATTCACAATGAATATGACATGGAGGGATCATCAGGTCTGCTGTGGGAAATTAATCGATTTCAATTTACTATGGAAACTGGTCACTTTGTTAGTTCATGACTCTCTGTACTTTTGTATTCATGTCCTATTGGTATTTTTGTTAAAGTGCCTTTTTTTAACTGTAGTACTACAGCGGTTCCGATTACCTGAGGCAAGTTCACTGTGTGCTTTAACACACTTGGCCAATAAAGATGATTCTTATACTATGCCAGTTAGACATAATCACAGGTAGAACAATTAAATGCTCCTCCGTTAGAGGGCAGAAGCCGCATACCAGTTTTGTGTCCTTTTTGTTTGGTGGTGTGCAATGAGATTTTTCTCCCACAATAAGGGTTAGGAAACACCGCTTTCTCCAAACAATAAACTAACAGTTGAATGTTATGAAATGTGTCCAGAAACGGCTGCAATATAATGTGAGAAAGACGGCATTAGGTCTTAAGAGTGCGGATGAGCGCCGCAAACTGGGCCCCGTGGCAAGTGGGTCAACCTTGCATTTGCGGAGGTTAGCCCCAAGGTAATTACAAGCGCTCTCTCAATCCCGTGTTAGCTCAATTTCGGCAGAAAAAAAAGATACTTATAGACCTCTATATCTTTCACGTAGGAAATAACCGCATAACGTGCTCAATAGCATTTTACTACAAAATATCAGCCTTTCCACAAGCATCCGAATCCGTAGCACTGCTATCCAGAACTAGTGTTGCTAACGGCGCTAGCGTAATGACACATTTTATTAACAAATACTAACGATGTAAATCGGTTTCATACATTTCCTTCATGCATTTTATAAAGAACACCCAATGCTAGCGTGGGTAAAATTCATATCGTACGTCGTCCAGCAAGCGGAGCGGCTGATGTGCCAAATACATCATTCTCCAACGTTCCGTTGAACGTTCCGTTAGCTAGGCCACAAAAATAAGGTTGATTAAAAAAATACAGAATACACGCTATTGACAATTCATGTTCCAAACAGAGATAAAGGCGATGCTTGGGTGGAGGGTTTAATAGCACAGCGGCATCTTAATTTAATTTTTGTAAGCAATTTTTTTCGGCAGCTTTATAACACAACACGGCCCGCTAACGCTGGCGAGCCCCTGTCAGAACAAAGTGTCACGGAATCGGAATTGAGGCTATCACGTTAGCCGGTGAGCTAGCTGCTAGCATTAGCAAGCTTGCTAGTGTTAATGCTAATGCTAGTTAGCCCCAGCTTCCATGCACCGTTATATGATGGCTCCTCAAGAAGGATTCAATTGGCCGCGACTGGGGGAAAAACAGCGTCGTAAATTGGGACCGGTCCATTAGACTGTGATTACAGCTACGGTAGAAGTGAATAAAAACCCCAGCCCTGAGCTGGAAACACTTACAATATTGGCGACTTTTAATCCTGATTATTCTCCACTCTCTGTTAGACGTTGTAATGCTTCCGTCCTCCAGTCGCGCTCGGCGTGTATATCTCAGGGCAGAACCACTTCCGTTATACGGCTACTTGCATTTCCTCTTTTCTCGCCACACATCTGCCTTACGTAAGACATCACGACGCTCTAGACAAGCAATATTAATACATAGAAAGCAAGGGAGGGTTGTCCACCTTGTCACGATGGGGTTTTTTCGACTGTTAATCTCAAGAGACAAGATCGCTTGTTATTTGAACGTCATATTACTCTTCTCTTTGTACTTCAAAGTTATACCGTTTATTGTTCACAGCTAAAAGGTCAAGGTCAGCAAACAGTACCTTTATGTTATTTTTGAGAGAGTGAAAGTACCAATTTACCGTTTTGTTTGGAGGACATTTCTGACTTCCTTCCCAAACATGCATGTACAGAAAAACACATTTATTGTGTAAATTATAGTTGTCCAGATTAGTAGCATCTGTCCATCTGTTCATCTCTCCAGTTTCATTTCTGCTGATCTTCACTAGGGTCAAGGATGACTGTCCCAGGGTGTGTGATGACTGAAAATTATGTAAAATATCAAATAGCTTGCCCGAGCACGTTACAAATCAAATATGGATCATTCCTATCGGCACCTTTGGGTCCTCGTGAAATTTCTTTTGGTATTTACTTCAAAAAATTAAAATGCTCATTTTTCAATTCAACTTTATTTATATAGCACATTAACATACAAACTCCAAGTGATTTACAGTAACATGTGGTGAGTCAGTGTAGCGGTGCGTTTCTTGGTTTCGTATCTGTAAATTGACAATTATTTTGCCATCAAAAGCACTTTAGCAATCATGTTTTTGTTATTTGTTGTTCCACGCACCACAAAAGCAAAAAATATTGCAGTGATGCTTGACTTTTCTTTTTTTTTTGTGGGGTTGAGGGTTTCTTATTTCACCCAATCTCTCCAATGATTTGGCCCATCTGTCCATTTTAAAAATCAAATGTCGCCCTTGAGCACCAAGGTTTTCCCACTTTTTAAGTCTTCAATTAACAAAACATGTTCTGGAACTGTGGGAGGTAGCCAGACAAATTAAACCTTTTATGTGTGCATTTTGAAGTGTTTTCAACCAAACATTTGGTTGTTAAGAAAAAAATGCTAAACATCATCTACTGAGGTAATGTTAATGTTCTTCTCTTGCTCAACACGCAGTCATCTTAATAAAATCTGTGTGGAACATTTTCCACCTCTCACACAGTTCAGCTTGAAGCACAGCGGACACCACTTTCTCATTTTTCAACAGTCACAATGATGCGATTAACGACTTTCATTTTCCTATGTGCAGTGCTGTCCGTGACATTGTCTTTTGCAGAGGGAGCTGAATTTAAAAATGGAGGAACAGTGCAGGTCAGATAAAAAAAATAAAATGTTTTTTTTGGGGAAGAGTGATGGAACGCACAACCTGGGATGATTTAGATCATGAGGACTTCTTGATTTCTTTTCAGACTGACGTGCATGATTCTGACTTCCTTCAAGATCCAGACCAAGCTGTAGCTTCAAAAGCTATTGGTGAGTTGGACTCAACTAATGTATAACTATTTTGAAGCTGATTACAATGCTTGAAAATGAATTACTCCACATTCCTGAAAACAACTAATGTCCATATGATGTAATGATAGGGCTGAATAAGTATCCTTTTCCCTAATGTTTGTTTAGTGCATTTGTAGCTGTACAAAAACATCATTGAACATTCCTCCACTGATATGCTTTTCTCATTAACAGGCAATCTAACATGTTTGCTGTGCGTTTGCCTGAGAGAGTCCGTTTATTGTGAGGAGGTGTCTCCTGAAATGTCAGCCGTGCCAGAGTTGCCAAAGGAAACAACTTATTTCTACGCACGCTTCAACAAAATCACCAAAATAACCAATAACGACTTTGCGGACATGAGTAACGAAACACTGTTTTGTAAATTAATCCTTGTCTAGTCATCTTTCCTCTTTTTCAAAGCTTCTCTCCATTTTTTTCCAGCCTCATTGAAAATAATTGACCTAAGTGGGAATCTCATCACAGAGATAGAGGATGAAGCTTTTTGCCGACTTGCAAATCTCGAGGAGCTCAATCTTTCAGACAACAGGCTGACTAAACTGCCTGCGCTTCCAGGGATGCTGAGGTTTTTCAGCGCCAACTCCAACAGGCTTACATCAAAAGGTCTAAAGACCGTTGGTTTCAAGGTAGTAACCATCCAAACCCACTTATCCTGCATTTGAATGATGCATAAATACAGCAAATACAAAGTCTTCAGTTGTGTTGTGTTAAATAAAATAAATATATAATAATCATCATCAATAAACAAAGCTTCTTTGTTGCAGAAATTCACAAGACTGGCGTATCTCTACCTTGGATATAATAGGCTGAAAACCGTGCCTCGTCTTCCAGAGTCTCTTCACATTGTGCACCTACATGTAAGTTAGTGTACAGTGGAACATTTTAAGACTATTGGCACTCCCATCACACCATTGAGAGATTCAGGGGTGAATTTTGGGGGGGGCTGCATGATTTTCAAGCCATGACTCTCCACATCTGTGTATTGCAAAGACTGAGCACAATGGTGGCACTAAGGAAAAAGCAGTGCTAGAGAATAGAACATGTAAAAAAAAAAAAAAAAAAATGTGGGGTTTGTTGTGTGGGCTGGCACATTTTTTCCCCATTCATTTTGATTGGTTAAGAGGATTTGAGTGCTTTGGGCGTATGGGTGTGGTCACAGGACAGCTCGTGCTGTTGGCAGTTACACAAATTTGGTGTTACCGTAAAAAAGGCTGAAATCTGTGATGGTCTTGGTAAAACGGTTTGTTTTCCTCCCTTACATGCTCCACTGGGATAATGCTGCTTCATTTTCCTCACAACACACTAAGAAGTTACTACCCTCTTCCTGAATCAAGCCCTCACACGCACAGTAAGAAGATGGAGTAGTGGTCCATTGCATGAGAAGGGCGAGGGGAGCACTCGAACCAACAGATCAAGCATTTTGATGTTTTTAACGTGACTATAGTTGAGAAGAACACAGTCTGCAAAAAGCTTGAAATAACGTAACTCTAACAAATTCAATGCAACATCTGAATCGCTGGATAAATTAATAGCTGTTAAGGCATCAACATGAACAATTAATCAAATTCAAGTCGCCATCGCATGGGAAGACCTTGAAAAAAAGAGTAGCCTACTAAATTGCAATTGCAATATTTTTGTGTGTGTGAGAAATCAGATTTTGAATATTTTTCAAAATCATTCAGTCTAATGTCTGTTTAGGGAAAATTGTTTTTGGTTGACTTTGGAGGGTGTGCTGTTGTTTAATCGGAGAACAGCATTACTACAAAACCTTTAAACATTACCAGTTTTTGTCAGGTGTGCCATTGTGATTTGATTCTGTGTCTCCTACAGAACAACAACATCAATAAAATTACGGAGACGACATTCTGCCAAAGAAACAATCCTCACTACATCCGGAAGAACATACGAGAGCTGAGACTGGATGGGAACCCCATCCAGCTATGGAAACACCCTAACAGCTTCATTTGTCTGCTCACTCTGCCAATCGGATGGTACAAATGAAATAACCAAAATGTGATTTTGATCAAACGGTGAATAAGTTAGACTTTTATATAACCAATGCTGAGTTATACTATTCAAGCATCACCATATACATTGCTGTTGAATTACCAGAAAATCAATCTCCTTTGTCATGCATAATACGGTACACAGCACCTTATTATAATAATCACGCACCCTAAAAATACACGTTTTGGGAGGGTTTGGCAGGTGCTATGTTGTATTTAAAACCAGATCAAGCGCTTCATACATGAATATGACCATACAATGTCATTTATTTAGATTGTAAAATATATAAACAAACAATAAAATATGCATGATTTTCCCATAATTTCATGGATTTTCGATTTGTGATGCTGTGGCAAAATTCCACGGGTGTGTCCATGATGAAGCGTGTCGAGTCCACACAAGCATCCTTCACTTGGCCGTAGGCTCATTCATAACTACGAAACCATCCGCTACTTTCTGCTGGTACTCCCTCTCTGATCGTTTTCTTCGGTAGACGTCATCTGTCAAGAAAAGGACACAAAAGAGACTGGAATCAAGAAACACATTTACAACTTGCTTTTTTTAATCTTGTCCCGCCTTCTTGATAACTAACTTGCATGTGAAGCACCGGACAAGAAAACATACATTTTAAGTAGCTTTTCTTTTTTTGTATGATTTATTTTATGTCTTACTTTGATTTTTGTAAAACATTTGTTTCAACACAGACATATTTTAGTAATGCAGCATTACGTTATTCTCTGAAGTTGTCTTTCACAACAAATATTAGCCATCTAGGGCAAGAGAAGAAAAATAATAATCAGCCACATAACTCAGGAGGAATGACATCATCAAACTAATTGCTCTGACCATGGAGAAACCTCAGGTATGCTTTCACTTCTGGTTTTCACATTTTTTCAGCCATTATGGAGCATGTGATTCAACCCACAACAATCCTCTTACTCCTTTGGAGTTTTTCTTTTTTTATTAAATCATTATTACACAGCAGAGTTTTTCCTTCACGATTATATTTGCATCGCAGCTGTACTCTTGAGCAATATATATTAAGATTAAGATATCCTTTATTTGTCCCACACTGGGGAAATTTACAGTCTACAGCAGCAAAATTGGGGGGTAAAAAGAAGAAAAACAAGTGTTTGCATTCACACAAAAAATATATACAATAAATAACTAAATAAATATATATATATATATACATACAAATATATATATATATATGTGTGTGTGTGTGTGATTTTGAACCCTGTTAGTGTGATTAGAGAATGGAAACGAAAACATAAGATATAAAATGAATTATGTGATGTAAAAGAATAATAAAAAAGCAGTTCTGTCAATATATATAAACATACACATTTCTGTGATGTTATAGTTGCATTACATTTGGATGCTGTCAATGGGTTGTGCGTTGACCATTTAACATATTGACACTAAAGTGTAAAAAGGGACTACCAAAATAACACAAAGTGAGTGTGTCACTTTGCCAAGTTGCACTTACAGAACGTTTCTTTTCCTATCCTCACGTTGATCATGATCCACTCCATGACACCTCCAATGCAAAAAAAGACTGGAAGAAATCTATACGGACCAAAACGACGTTTCCCAGGAACGAGACCGAGGAAATATCGTAGTGTTATACTCCTCTGAAGCATGCCAAGGACGTGTAAACAACCAAAAAAGGTCTGACAACTTAAATATGATTTTTGAGGTATGGTGGTTTCCTAAACGTCCTTCCCAAACGTAGGGTGCGCTTGTTTCAATAAATGATTTCCCCTGACAAAAACGCGGGCGATTTGTTGCAAATTGTGAGCGTGTCTTCGAGGAAAAATATAATTAAAATGAAAACAAGCGCACCCGTAACTGACGTCATATCCGTCAGCGCTAGCGTATTTTCCGGTTGAATGAGGCGATCGAATGTAATTGGTTAAAATATTATCGATAGATTAATCTGTTAAATTAAACAACTAATAAATCATACATTTTTATTCGTGAATGACGACGAGCGAAAGGTATTAGTATCTCTCTCTATATATATATAATTTTATATATTGTTTTATATATAGAGTATATATATTGTACATTCATGCAGTTACCAATTAGTTTGAAGCATGAAGAATTTGGCAAACAGCTAATATAGTTTAAAATGCCAGTTTTCTGTGATAATCCAGCAGAATTGTGGTTGCACAAATGTGCACGCATGCACACCTCTTTAAAACTGGGATGTGGTTGTGGTCAGAAAGAACCAATTACATCCTAACCCAGAGATGGGAGTCAGCACATACCAGACAGAATTTAAAATGCATCAAATTAACCCCCACCTCAAGCTCAGATAGGCCTTCCCTGACATTTTCTTGTTTGCTTTCTAGCAAAAGCCTGGAGGTTTTGTGCCAACACTGACTGCTATTTGGAACTGTTCATAATTCCCTCCACCTGGTCTCAGGCCCCGGGTCCAGCAGAAGAAAAAACAGCAACAAACCATGAAGCTGCCTCTACCACGCTTCACTGTAGGCATCGTGTTCTTTTAGGGATGAGCAGTGTTCTGTTAGGGCCAAAGATACCTTTTGCATTTACGATCAAAAAGTTCTACCTTGAGTGAAGCATTTTCTCAATGGATGGATAAATACAGTGGATGATACTGTAAATCAGATGGAGGATAGACGAATGATAGGTACTTTATTCATACACAAGCTAAATTCATGAAGTGCAAGTAAGTTGCAAATAAGTTAAAGGCATAAAATGACACATTGCCAATAGCGGGTTTATTGATGGCAATTGTAACAGCATGACACAAAACTGCACACACATATCTAAACACATACATTAAACACATGCAACAACTACACGTGACATAAGTACCATTAAGATTATAAAGAGCGAAGGGGCTTTCTTTTAAACTCCACCATGAGCTCACCCGAAATGGCAACAAGAATCAGTATGAAAATTTTTTCCCCTTTTTTGGACAGAACAACTTGGGAGGCAAAATGCAATTTTTCAACAATACCACCAGGAGTAAGACTGCAAGAGCTCTTTAACGCAACAAGGTTGCTGAAGCCGAAAGCAAGCATCCCACATGGTACCCTTTTCCCAGTGCGTTTATATTTGGCCTCTGATCAAAACAAGACAAAGGCAAGTCAAATGTATAGCAGCATACACGCACAGGCAGGAGTCATCACTCACTGCTTGACATACATGACTTTGTTGCAGAGTAACAGCTGCAGTACGTATTGCTCATTTCAAAATGTACAACGTACAAACACTTGCATCACATACAGAGTGTTGTGACTAAGGTTTTCATCATGGCTCTTTTTTTTGGGGAGGAATCCTTTTTTGAATCCTCACTCCACTTTTTGAGGAATCCTTTTTTGAATCCTCACTCCACTCTGTTATCAGTCATGTCTTTGTAATCATCTTCTGATACTACAGTAAAACTCCTCTACAACGAAACAGTTGCAGGACGAACGTTGCATTGCTAAAATGGCTACGAAATGGACCTTTGCAGACCAAGGAGTTAAGAAAAAAAGCATTCACACTTGAAAACAGGATAAAAGTAATAAAAGTGAAAGATGGAGGAAGCAAAGGAAAAAAATTATGCAAGAAATTGCTGTAAGTGAAAGTGAATGCTGATCGTAAATTTCGCAATTTCTTTCCCTTTTTGTCTTTCTTCACTGGCTATATGAAGTGTCAAATAAGTGTATGCTCATATTTATGCACTACGTATTGGAATAAAAATGAAGAGTACACACATACGTTTTGTGTGTGTGTGTGTTTACGTCTGAGATAAAATTTGCTACAGTGAAAAGCCCCGTTGTGAAAAATGTCTTGCTGCAAACATGATTTCGTTGTAGAGGAGTTTCACTGTATTACTGGTTTTACACATGGGGCAGTATGGACTGGGTGGGTCTATAAATATAGTCTTAATTGGTTGTGGACAACAACAACATTCTGATGGAAGAATTGAAAATACTCCCTTTATGCAATGATATGTGTTTGGGAATTTGACCATGAAATCACAAGTTAACACAGCAACAATAAATCAGTCTTCAACGATTTGAGCCGGTCTACAGAAAGTCCAGTGATGCTCTACTGTGTTCTCATTGGCCCGCTCGCTCATGTGGTGCACACGCGTGTTACGGATGGTGAAGCCTTGTTTCATGATGTAGTCCATGAGATGAACTCGCAGGGACACCTCCTGATGATAGTCACATGGCCCGAAGGTGAAGGACACCTGGCAGTCTCTGGTGTCCATCATGTGTTTGTTCCACTTGGTGAAGTTGTTGGAAATGCCCTCAAGCAGGGCATGGACCTTTGTCGTTATGGTTAGTTGTGTGATGATGACAGCTACTGGGTTGGAATATTTGGACAGTTTGCGTGTGCTGGAAAGCTCCACAACCTGCTCAAAGATGTCCGGAGGGTACAGCGGCTTGGGATCGCTTAGGCAGTGGATCAAGGGTTCAATCTGGTAGAAGTCAGCCTCTTTCCTCAGCAGATCTGTCTCTGTGAAGTCAGCCGGGAGGGTTAGCTCCGACGTCCGCAGGAAGTTCAGGATGTACCTGAAAAGTGTCCCGTCACGGTCAATGAAGTAATTTCCATGGGAGTCACGAGCTGTTGGGAAGTCTCCCCGGAACATGGCGCCCAACATGGAGTCTGGATAACGCTGCAGTGTGGACAAGCTGGTTGTGTACAGGTGACCTCCTACATTTAAGGTAACAGGAGTAGTCATCTAAAGCAAAGGCAAGAGAGGGAGAGGACCATTTTGATGCATTCACACAAGCCCAGGCAATTAAATTAGAAGGGATGCACTCATACCAATATCAGTGTCAGTGCCGATATTCTACGTCTGTCGTGTTGGAAAAAAATTGTTATGTTATGATAAGAAAATCTTTATTTGTCTCACAATGGAGAAATTCCCATGTACCGTATTTTAACGACCATTCGGCGCACCGTGTTGTAGGGCGCAGTCTCAGTAACGGGTGCTATTTCTGTATTTTACACATACACAAAACGCACTGTATTATTGGGCGCAGCCAGGGGTGGTAAAACATACGCCAGTTTAAACATACGGCATGCATGCACGCACGCTAAAAACACGTTAGCTTGAAGCATAGCGTAGCATGCTAAGAAATGCTAAAAACACGTTTTTAAAAAGGCAACGGAAGCAAAACTGACATCGGTTGTACTTTATTTCGACATCTTACAATGTACTCACGTTTTTCGATCAATCATCACCCAGAAATCCATCAAAGTCCTCATATTCTGTATCCGAATTGAACAATTGTGCAAGTACCGGTAGTCCATAAAAAACGCCGGGTTCCCTCTCATCACTCTCATTGCCATGTGGCACGCCCACCCTTCACTGATTGGCCGGCTGCTTTCCCGCAAGGCTGGCTTCTCTCACGTCCTCACTCACGGCCACTTACACGCCCACCCTTCACTGATTGGCCGGCTGCTTTCCCGCATGCCTGGTCACACTCGCAGGCCACTTACACGCCTACCCTTCACTGATTGGCTGGCTGCTTTCCCCGCATGCCTGTTGACGCCCACTTCCGCCTTTTCTCTATATAAACAGCGTGTCGGCTCTCAGTCAGGATTTGGAACTCGGCTCATACACTAGACGCTCCTCATTATAAGGCGTCCTGTCCACTTTTGAGAAAATTTAAGACTTTTAATGGCGCCTTATGGTCGTGAAAATACGGTATGTAATATGTTATTTACCTTATGGGCATGTGGTGTAGATGCTATGTAATGTGTGTGTGTGTGTGTGTGTGTGTATATATATATATATATATATATATTAGAGCTGTCAGTTTAGCGCGTTTATATCGGCATTAATTTAAATGAATTTTATCGGGATCAAAATTTTTCTCGCGAGATTAACGCGGAGACGTCACAGCGGATGTTACGTTGCTCTATAAATAAACCAGAAACAAAACATCAAGCGCGCTGCGCGTTCCACGACGCGTTTGTTTTGCCAGCCACGGCAGCGCGAGACACAGCGGATACTTAAATAGAAAGTTTACTTTTAAAAAGTTGCCAGATTGTTCCACTGACAAGACCAAAGTTACCTGTATGTTTTGCAGTCGTAAACCGAGCTATCATCATAGCACGCCGAGTCTGAAATACCACTTAAGGGCCAAGCGCACAGCTGACGTTCTACTCCGCCCCTTGTCTCAGACAGACAGCTATGGATCATTTCAAAAGCGAAGAAAATGGATGACACGACGAAGAACAAATTTGCTGAACGACTCCTGTTGGATTGACCTGGCGCTTTAAGAGGCGGGGCTGCCACTGACAGGTGACGTTCGCGCGATGTATAAATAGCGTTTTGTTTCGTGAGTAAATACACTCGCTTCGTCGTCGGCATGGCTCAATGTTAAGCTACGCGAGTGCTTCTTATCAAGTCAGATGTGTAAAGTTAGCTTTTAGATTCGGTCATGATCGGTTGCTTTGTTTGCCGCATCACTATGCAATCACAGTCAGTTACCGTTCGCAATCGGCAATTTAAACAGCGTGGGCTAAAATGTTGCTAGAACAGGGCTGTCTTTATTTAGCTCATTTTTGCATAGTTGTCATGTTTGTCCGTCTGCAATCTGACGTTTAAACCAAGTAAATTGCGTTGCAGCTGGGGTAAATAATGCCGGCGCTCCACTTCCGGGTTGGACCTTTGGGACTTGTAGTTCTTTTGTTCGATTCGACTTGATATGTTTGTGTTGTATGGTTTCTTACGTTTAAAACAATGAATAATGATGACGATATTGATACATAGTGAAATCAGGGTTGATTAAATTATTCATTAAACGTATTGTTAAATAAAGGTATTAATTAATGTCAATTATATACATATTTACATTGTGATGCAGAAAGATAGATATATTATTTTTTTTCTGCATGTATGTGTAATTTAGGTTATTACCTGCTTTTGATACTTCTGTTACAACTACTACTACTTCTGCTGCTAAGTGCTCCAATAAATGATCAAAAAAGTACAGAACGAGAGATCCTTCCATGCTGACCGACAATCCCTATTCAGGGGGCCGTGAAAAATTATAGGCTGAGTACTAGCTTACCTTAGATGTGCACTTTATATTGGGCTGTTTTGCTTCCATAAAAAGAGCTGTTCAAGCAGCTGTTGTGTGACAAAATATTTTTTTCACTGTTGTTGATGGACAGTAATATTGTGTGAGAGATAATGTGTGAATAACTGCTCCAAGTGAATAATTTTCATGTAAAATTGAAATTCCAAATTATTTCAGTAAATATTTGCATTTTGCACATAGAAAACTGATTCATGATTCCATGTTGATGAGAGCATTAAAATGGGGAAAATAGGACAAAAATATAAAAGGAAATTCAGAAGCGATAAAAATGCGTGAGTAATCATGATTAATTTTTAGTTAATTTGAGTTAATTATGACAGTTGAGTTTTAATTAGATTAAATATTTTAATCGTTTGACAGCTCTAATATATATATATATATAAAATATATATAATATATATATATTAGAAACTCTAATATATATATATATATAAAATATATATAATATATATATATTAGATATATCGTTTGACAGCTCTAATATATATATAAAATATATATAATATATATATATTAGAGCTCTAATATATATATATATAAAATATATATAATATATATGTATATGTATATTAGAGCTGTCAGTTTAGCGCGTTTATATCGGGATTAATTTAAATGAATTTTATCGGGATCAAATTTTTTCTCGAGATTAACGCGGAGACGTCACAGTGGATGTTACGTTGCTCTATAAATAAACCAGAAACAAAACATCAAGCGCTGCGCGGTCCACGACGTTTGTTTTGCCAGCCACGGCAGCGCGAGACACTGAAAACGGATACTTAAATAGCTCATGAATGGAAAGTTTACTTTTAAAAGTTGCCAGACTGTTCCACTGACAAGACCAAAGTTACCTGTATGTTTTGCAGTCGTAAACCGAGCTATCATCATAGCACGTCGAGTCTGAAATACCACTTAATGGCCAAGCGCACAGCTGACGTTCTACTCCGCCCCTTGTCTCAGACAGACAGCTATGGATAATTTCAAAGCGAAGAAAATGAATGACACGACGAAGAACAAATTTGCTGAACGACTCTGTTGGATTGACCTGGCGCTTTAAGAGGGGCGGGGCTGCCACTGACAGGTGACGTTCGCGCGATGTATAAATAGCGTTTTGTTTAGTGAGTGAATACACTCGCTTCGTCGTCGGCATGGCTCAATGTTAAGCTACGCGAGTGCTTCTTATCAAGTCAGATGTGTAAAGTTAGCTTTTAGATTCGGTCATGATCGGTTGCTTTGGTTGCCGCATCGCTATGCAATCACAGTCAGTTACCGTTCAGAATCGGCAATTTAAACAGCGTGGGCTAAAATGTTGCTAGAACAGGGCTGTCTTTATTTAGCTCATTTTTGCATAGTTGTCATGTTTGTCCGTCTGCAATCTGACGTTTAAGCGAAGTAAATTGCGTTGCAGCTGGGTAAATATGCCGCGCTCCACTTCCGGGTTGGACCTTTGGGACTTGTAGTTCTTTTGTTCGATTCGACTTGATATGTTCATGCCGCGCTCCACTTCGGGATTGAGTATTGGGACTTGTAGTTCTTTTGTTCGATTCGACTTTATGTTTGTGTTGAATGGTTTCTTACGTTTAAAACAATGAATAATGATGACGATAATGATACATAGTGAAATCAGGGTTGATTACATTATTTATTAAACGTATTGTTAGATAAAGGTATTCATTAATGTCAATTATATACATATTTACATTGCGATGCAGAAAGATAGATATATTAATTTTTACTGCATTTATGTGTAGTTTAGGTTATTACCTGCTTCTGATACTTCTGTTACAACTACTACTACTCCTACTTCTGCTGCAAAGTGCTCCAATAAATGATCCAAAAGTACAGAGCAGAGATCCTTCCATGCTGACCGACAATCCCTAACTGAACAACCATTACTGATTGCCAGCGAGAGCCTCCATTACAAGAATCCGAAATGATGTCGACACAAAACCGTAGAGAGACTTCAGAGCAAGAAGGACCAACAGAATCAGCATAGCCTGACTGCTGTGTTCAAAGCAAATTTGAGAAAAAGCGAAGTATGCAACCATGGCTTAAATCCATTATAGGCTGAGTACTAGTTTACCTTAGATGTGCACTTTATAATGTTATATTGCGCTGTTTTGATTCCCTAAAAGAGCTGTTCAAGCAGCTGTTGTGTGACAAAATATTGTTTTCACTGTTGTTGATGGACAGTAATATTGTGTGAGAGATAATGTGTGAATAACTGCTCCAAGTGAAAAATGTTCATGTAAAATTGAAAATCAAAATTGTTATTTCAGTAAATATTTGCATTTTGCACATAGAAAACTGATTCATGATTCCATGTTGATGAGAGCATTAAAATGGGGGAAAATAGGACAAAAAAAATATAAAAGGAAATTCAGAAACGATAAAAAATGAGTGAGCAATCATGATTAATTTTTTGTTAATTTGAGTTAATTATGACAGTTGAGTTTTTAATTAGATTAAAAATTTTAATCGTTTGACAGCTCTAATGTATATATATATATATATATCGGCAAAAATGCAAATTCCAGGGTCCCGAACTGTAAATATGTTGTAGTTTTGAGTCATAATATCACCATTC
The DNA here is from genome assembly GCA_026261675.1 of Hippocampus mohnikei. NCBI lineage: Eukaryota > Metazoa > Chordata > Actinopteri > Syngnathiformes > Syngnathidae > Hippocampus > Hippocampus mohnikei. The sequence goes on from JAKGUB010000284.1 coordinate 21,911,198, forward strand.
ACCACTAGCTGGCAGACATGTCTGAGTTGCACTTCCACTTGGTAGGCCTACCGTATTTTCACGACCATAAGGCGCAATTAAAAGTCTTACATTTTCTTCCAAGTGGACAGGACGCCTTATAATGCGGAGCGTCTAGTGTATGAGCCGAGTTCCAAATCCTGACTGAGAGCCGACACGCTGTTTATATAGAGAAAAGGCGGAAGTGGGCGTGAACAGGCATGCGGGAATGCAGCCAGCCAATCAGTGAAGGGCAGGCGTGTAAGTGGCCCGCGAGTGTGACCAGGCGTGCGGGAAAACAGCCGGCCAATCAGTGAAGGGTGGGCGTGTAACTGGCCGTAAATGAGGACGTGAGAGAGGCCAGCCATGCCGTAAAGCAGCCGGCCAATCAGTGAATGGTGGGCGTGTAAGTGGATGCGAAAGGCAGGTGCCAGTACCTGTATATAGTGTGAGTTTGTGCGTTATTGCAAAACAACTTCGGTTTTGGTTTCTAAGAACCCCCGAAAATGAATACAACAAAGAGACATGCTTACGAAGCTCAGTTCAAACTGACGAAACTGGACGAAGAGAAGATGAGAGAGTGGCTAAGTGAGGTGTATGTAAAGAGACCGGATGGCTTTTTCCATGCCTCGCCGTCACTCTTGATTTGCGACTCCATGCGTGCCCATCTCACAGCAGCGGTGAAAAACCAAGTCAAGCAAATGAACTCTGAACTTGCCGTCATTCCCGGAGGCTTGACGAAAGAACTCCAACCGCTGGACATCGGCATCAACCGGGCGTTCAAAGTGAAGTTGCGAGCGGCATGGGAACAATGGATGATCGATGGCAAACACAGCTTTACGAAGAGTGGGAGGCAGCGCCGGGCTAGTTACGCCACTATTTGCGAATGGATTGTGGCTGCTTGGACAAACGTGTCTGCTTGCACTGTTGTTCGAGCTTTTGGCAAAGCCGGCATAATTTCTGTGGATCCACACGGCAATGAGAGTGACTCTGACAACGAGAGGGAACCCGGCGTTTTTGATGGATTGTTCAATTCGGACACAGAAGATGAGGACTTTGATGGATTTCTGGGTGATGATTGATCGAAAAACGTGAGTACATTGTAAGATGTCGAAATAAAGTACAACCGATCTCAGTTTTGCTTCCGTTGCCTTTTTAAAAACGTGTTTTTAGCATGTCTTAGCATGCTACGCTATGCTTCAAGCTAACGTGTTTTTAGCGTGCGTGCATGCATGCCGTATGTTTAAACTGGCGTATGTTTTACCACCCCTGGCTGCGCCTAATAATACAGTGCGTTTTGTGTATGTGTAAAATACAGAAATAGCACCCGTTACTGAGACTGCGCCCTACAACACAGTGCGCCGAATGGTCGTTAAAATACGGTAATTATTTTTGGCAGATTTGTAATGATATGCATGACAAACATAGTATCTCAGTAATAACATTTTGAGTGGGTTCTTTCACTTAAAGTTGTTTTTTTTTTTGGTGCTATCTTTGTATGGTCATTTTTATACGAGTTTGCAGTGGGAAAAAAAAACATATGTGGTGGCTATTTTGTTGTTTTCTATAATAGAGTAGTGGAGCTTTCTTACATGCAGTGAGAAATGTATCGGGAAAAATGAAATATATTAAGAGCATGTATTTTGTCCATATCTAATATCACATTTGTGTCATATAGCAGGAAGTGTGTGGTCCTATATGTGTCCCCCGAGGAGCACAGAAGAAAAACTACAGCCCGCTCCATTTATGTTTCTCATCCCTGACTTAAACATAAAGAGAGGCAACATTTTGATGATAAACTAACTCGTGATCAGCCCCATTGCCGGTGCGGCAATCCCTTCACAAAGCTACAACTGACAACACGCTGCGCTGTGGCATGGTGAATGTTAAAATGTTAGTAAGGACATGTTGTTACTCTCAAAAAGGTGTATATTTGGGTGAAACTAAAACCATGAAAGAGGACAATCAAAAGGGCCGTTCACACGGGGAGATTTATTTCAGACCTACGCCGAAACTGTTCCCCTCGAGCGTTCATACGTGCAACTTTGTTCCGGCATAGCGCCTGAAAACAGCTTGTTTCGGATCAAATTTGATCCACCTCAGGGAGGTGGTTTAAAAATTTGCTCCAGAACAAATGCTCGTTTGCGAAGCAGCACCGCGCTGCAATTTGCTCCGCAGCAAATGCTCGTTTGCGAGGGTGGGGGGGAGCCTCGCTGCGCATGAGAAGAGATATTACGTACGGCGAGAATGCGTTGCTTTCGTGCTCCGTTGAACTTCCGTCAGGCGTAGAAAAAAAAGTAGTGTGTTTCCGGTAACCCGACCGACTGAGAATTTCTGCCTCGAACAAAAACTTTACGGTCGGCATTTTTTTTTCAAACCTTCTACATTTTTGTGTAATAGTAATAATAATAGTACATCTCATTTATACGCGCCTTTCAAAACACTCAAGGACGCTTTACAATCAAAACAAGAACAATAAAACCACAGACAAAATTATAAATAATAAAAGGAAAGATGAATTTAGAGCGTTTACATTGGTTCAAACTCTCGTGATATTCACGTTGCGTCGTTTGCCCTGTCGCCTGTCAACAACATTGAATCATGGCGGCGGCCACGATCTCCGACGTTTTAAACCGCGTTTTGTGTGTTGCAGTTGCATGCTTGCACCATAATATGAAGAAAATAGCATCCACTGCTGTATCGAAAAGATTCAACGAACTATTTGACGAACACCACGGGCCGTCGAGGACGCGGGACGCAGAGGTAACGAGATGGCTGTAACAACCAGCCGCTGGGTACCCAACTCTCTCGCCGCCGAGCGGGGGTTTCAATCAGTGGCGATTGCTCTCGGACTGCAAGGGAAGCTCGGCTTCCCCTAAAATGTCAAAGAATAAGTGATCAAATATAAGAATGTAAATTTCATTGTGTGTACATGTCATTGACTAAATATGCGCTACAACGTGCTCAACTTTTGTTCCGAATCAGCTTCTTCTTACTGGTTACGACGCGACTCCTTTCTCATTCGTCCCGCAGCTTCGCTGTGCTTTAAACGGTAGTGAGTTCAGGGTAGGTTGTCCCAATGCGTTGAACGAAGACGAGTCATTGGATACAAGCTGGTTTTTGTCCCGCCCACGGAGTTCGGCGTCTCTGGGACTGGATGGCAGTGGGAGGGTACCGGACGCCAGGCTTTTCTGCATCAGATTGGATGATCTGTCTGTGTGCCAGTTCGATTGACATTGAAATGAGCCAGTCACCGAGCTTTTAGTGTAGACGTCCGTCGTGAGCAATTTTTCAACTCGCATTCTGTTCCGAGTTGAGCTGGAGACTTCTCCTAATCATTTTAGCGACACTCGCGAGCAATTTTTCAACTCGCATTCTGTTCCGAGTTGAGCTGGAGACTTCTCCTAATCATTTTAGCGACACTCTTTGTTGTAAACAAACAACTAGCAACAAATTAATATTTTATTTCTGGTGGGTTTTATTGTAGTTCCTATAGTTATAGGACACTAATTAAGTACCGGGAAAAGACGCCTTGTTGGTATGACAGGGTCACAGATCATTTTCTTGAAAAGGAACGGAGCTAGAGTAGAATTTACGTATAAATAAACGGACACATTTTATGATGTCGACCAAAATTGAGCTCCCCTCTTTGACAGACGAGCATCCGGCACTGGTTTCAATGTCTCCTTGTTTTATGTTTTATGGTTATTTTGTTAACGTTTTTGATGGGGGAGGGAGGGAGAAAAAAAGATTAAAAAAAAAAAAAACTTTGTCCGACCTACCGACCTTATGCTGAAATTTCATGTTACCGGAAACACACTACTTATTTTTCTACGCCTCAGGTGTTTGTGTAATAACGACACAAGACATGGCTGGTAACAGTAGCAAAGCACCTCTTGGGTTATACCATCTCAACTAGAAGGGGGGATAGTCCCCAAACGTCATCTTACCTTTTGTAGGAGACTGGACTGTCTCGGAGTTGTTTGTATAGTTTGTTCCTTTGTTGTGTGTTCACAACCCCCCGCCCTCCATAGAATTTATTTTGTGATGACATCTCTTGATTTTTGTGTTTGGCGCATTAAATGTTTGCTTTTCTGAGTGTCATTGAACTCATCGTTGATTTACGTTTTCGGGGCCGGTCACTCTCTAGCAGAAGGCACGGAGACCGAGAAGGAGAAGGACGTGCCGGTACAGTAGTTGCTTGAGTAGTGTATACGTTTTAAAAAGAACCAACACAACAGCTCATTTGTTTTCTGTCGTTTTGCTCCGCAGCAGAAACTGCCCGTGTGAAAGCAAGTGGAGCTGCTTCGACGCTGTGCCGGAGCTGTGACGCTCAGCGGCTTTGTACGTGTGAACGCTCCACAAAATTTGTTCCGGTGTAAAAATATATCGCAACAAAATATTCCGGTGCAGCGCCGAAATAAATCTCGCCGTGTGAACGGCCCTAAAGTCTCCTTTCACCAGTGGATGAGAGACGCCCCTCATCACAGCGTGCATGACGTCACACATGTCTGCTTCAAGCTAGGTGTGGAAGTAAACAAGAAGCTGGAGCATCTCTTACCCTATGGCCCCAGCCTCCATTATCCATTTGTAGACAAATACACACTTGGTCAGGACCAAAACGTGGAGCAGCAAACGTGGTTTGGCTCAATTCACTTTCACATGGAAAACAAACAAAGTTAGTGCGAGGTCAGTCTCATCACTTCCATCAACAACACTTCAATAAATGAAATCTGGCTATCCAGTTATTTCTCAGGCCAAATTAGTTTCCAAGTCAATTGTGCTTCTAACATCATATACAAATCTTTATCATCACAGTGAAAGTAAAATGCACAACACTAATTACAATACATTGAAATCACAGATATGTTGTTTATTAAGCAGTGTTGAACAGGATCCAGCATAAACCCTTTCACCATCTATCTAAATGCTTAACCTTATTTGAGGTGAGGGTGAGTTTCTCCCAGCTGGGGAAGACCCTGGATTGCTCGCCAGCCAGTCACAGGGCATACAGTGGAACCTGGAGTTCTGAATGTCCCTTTTTTATGACCAAGTTGGGTTACAAACAAAATTTTCGTAGAAAAACAAACTCTATTCACATCTATTTAGATTTTCGATAAATGAACGGTCTTGGCATGCACGAGCAGATGGATCTATGATCTTTTTTTTCCCCCGCTGTGTAACCATCATTGGCAACATGCATCACACATTGCTGTAAACTGAAAATTAAAGCTGTTGCATATGTTGGGAGACACCACATCATTGATCATCACAAATCTATTAGCGGTTGGGTTTCTGAATGACGTGGTTTTCACCCCCCCCCCAACGATTTAGAGTGTGTATGTTATTTATTGAAATGTAGTGTCTCTTCACTTAAGACTGATTAGATTTTACTGCAGCATTTTCATGAATCCATTCTTCAATATCTTGTTTTAATCCCCATTTTCGTGGTGTCTTTTATTTAATCTCGACTGATGCTTGGTTTTTCACTGTAATATAATCATTTTAGACGCTTTTATTATGATTTTGGTACTGTCTTAATGATACTTTGTTTCTCTTTCCACAATGTGTTTAATGTAAACAATTTTGAATGGTATTGTACATGAAGTGTGTTATGCAAATAAACTTGCATTGCCAAAATGTTGGAGAGGGAAAGGATTAAATGCATTTTTATTCATTTTCAATGGGAAAAATGTCCTCCATTTATGAACATTTCCGGTTTCTAATGAACTCTTGGAAGCAATTAACTTCTTAACTAGAGGTTCCACTGTATACAAGCGACGTTGGGCAATTTAACGTCTTCAATAAACTTAAGCATGGATGTTTTGTTTTGTTTTTTTAATGGGGGTGGGGGGGGGGGATCCACAAAGGACGGTCTGGATCCTCATCCCCGTCCTCATAACTTTAGGACAGATGTGCTTACCACTCTCCACCGTGTCACCCAACCCTATCTTTCCCTTTCCCACTCCCATTGAAAACGAATGCTGCTCAGGCCGTATTTGCTCTGTGCTAAGAGGAACACCAAAGCGGGAAGCATTGGAAATGCGAACTTTCTTTAATAAACAATGTCATATAAACTTCAATTACAACAAGAGCAGTTAATGCTATCCAGCTACTAGCTAGCCTCCTAGCTAGTGAGGCTAGCGAGTTAACAATGTAGCTGATGTTACTACGAAGGATTTGCGTCTTGAACGTATTCATTTTAGACGTGACAGAAACGATTAAATGCAAGCTCACCGACTCGCTCTTTTGGATTCGTCTTATTTCGACCCAAAAGTGCAGCATGACGTTGATGTTTAGCGTTGTAGATGCCAGTCAGTCAATGATGTTCGCCGCAGCCAAGCGATCCTAGACACACACATACACACGCACACACGTACACACGCACACACTCACACTCACACACACACACACGCGCGCACGCACACACGCACGCGTATAAACGTGCACACGCACACACACATACACACGCGTATACACGTACACGCACACGCGCACGTATACACGCACGCAAACACAAACACGCACGCGCACTGATTTTCCTGCTACCTTACACGCGTCGTTACGGTAAAACCCCACCGCAGCCCATTTCAAAATAAAAGCTTTATCAATTTGATAAAACCTGCATTCCACTTTTACCCGATGTGAACACAAACGGGTTGTATCACAAATAACATCTCCATCCGGAAAGGTTGATTCGAGGTAAATGGACTTTCCGTGTTCATTTCACACCTTTCACCTATCATCCAAAGGTCTTATTCAGGTGTGCAATTAGCATTCTTATGCCTCTGGTGGGGTTGTTCCCTGTGGATCGTCACAGCAGGGTGTTCAAGTTCACTCACCTAGTGTTAAGGCCACTGCCATTTAATTTTCTGTGTAATTTCAAAGTCAAATGTGATTTGATACATTACCAATTTTGTGGCAGTGGTGGGAATTCACAAAGTATTTACCGGTACTTGGCATATTAAGAAAAACATTTTTCAAGTATCTATATTTATTTGTGTATGTTTTTGGGAGCTGGTATGCTGAACTAGTGCACTGGCTAGAGGAGGTCTGGGGGCACCGGGCCCCTTCAAATGTGTTTGGAATCTTTTGAGTATTTTCTGGAATTTTTCAGGAATGTTTTCCGCATTTCCCTCATTTTCTATAGAGAATATAATGAATGTATATTGTTTTGTAAATCATTTTGGCAGTTTGTAAATGAAGAATCAATCAAAGGCTAAAAGTAAAAAGTTTATAAAATTGTATGATTGGAAGTGATGGCCCGGTGATCCACTGGTTAGCGCATCAACCTCACAGTGCAGAGGTACTGAGTTCAATTCTAGGTCCGGCCTCCCTGTGTGGAGTTAACATGTTCTTCCCGGGCCTGCATGGGTTTCCTCCCACATTCCAAAAACATGCATGGCAGGCTGATTGAACACTCCAAATTGTCCTTAGGTGTGAGTGTGAGCGTGGATGGTTGTTCGTCTCTGTGTGCCCTGCGATTGGCTGGCAACCGGTTCAGGGTGTCCCCCGTCTACTGCCTGAAGACAGCTGGGGTAGGCTCCAGCGACCCTTGTGAGGATAAAGCAGATCGGAAAATGGATGGATGGATGGATGAAAGTGATGGCAGCCTAGAAGTAACAATAGGCGACTGTTTTATCACGGGGTACAGAAAAAATGGTGGAAAAAAATATATGACAACAAATTACAGCTAAGTCTATTTTATTTTGATTATTTACTGTGGCATGTAACCATAGCCACAGGGTTAGTTACGACGGCGTGACGTCACGGCCGTAAAGTGTTGAATATAAAAAGGGGACTACTGAAAATAAAGAGCAGTGAGCACAGAGTCAGACTCCCCGCATTTTATTAAACGTTGTGGTAAGCTGAACCACTTCGCTAAAGTTTGCCGCTCTGCTCCTGCGCCTGTGGACCCCCGGCCCCACCCAACTAACGCGTCTGGCTCCGCCACCATCCACTCGGTGGGCGCCTGCACCAGGCCATTCAAGTGGTGCGCGGTCGAGCTGGACGGCGTGTGTCTGTCACTGCTGCTGGACACCGCGGCCTCTAAGTCGCTCCTGAATGAGTCCACAGTCCGGCGACTTTTCCCACGTATGACAATTAAGCCTGGCACGGAAGACCTGTTCGGCTATGGACACACCAAGATCGACATGGTTGGCACAGCGACTTTTTCCGTGCACTATGGCGCGAGGACTCTCTCAGCTTTCACCTTTCAGGTGTCCCGCAAGGGTGCCAACCTCCTCGGGTTCGACCTGTTCTGTGCCCTGGGCTTCTCTATTTCAGACAACATGGGTGCCACCGTGCTAACCGTCGCCACGCCCTGGCTGCACCGCTGGCCCTTGTTGTTTGCTGTACTGGGCTGCCTCACCGCCTTCAATCACCGGCCGCTCCTGAACCTGGAGGTGACCCCGGTCATCCAGCCTCTGCGCCGTCTGCCCCTCGCCCTACGTGCTGATGTTACAGCCGAGTTGCAGAAACCTCTGGACGCTGGCATCATCGAGCGGGTGGATGCATCGCCATGGATCTCCAACCTGGTGGTGGCGCGGAAGAAGACGGGTGGCCTGCGCCCCTGCATCGACCTCAGATGTGTGAACAAAGCAGTAATCCCTGATAAATATCCTCTGCCCACTACAAAAGAACTCTCAGCCAAGTTTCACGGCTCCACGGTCTTCTCCGAGCTCAACCTCCGCCAGGGTTACCTGCAGGTTCCACTGCACCCAGAGAGCCGCAACCTCACCGCTTTTGTGTCGCACATGGGCGTCTTCAGGTACACCCGCATGCCTTTTGGACTTAGCTCCGCCCCCAGCTGCTTCCAGAAGATCATGGCCACCATCTTTGCCGGCATCCCTGGCGTGGTCGTGTACCTGGATGACATAGTGGTGCACGGTGCAACGGCAGCCTCACACGATGACCGCCTCACCAAGGTGCTTGAGGTGCCCACCCACCACAACCACACGCTAAACGGCGAGAAATGCATCTTCTCCGCGCCTGTTATCGAGTTTGTGGGGTTTTGCCTGAACGCCGACGGCCTCAGCCCGCTCCACTCGAACGTGGAAGCCATCCTGCGCCTGCCTGAGCCCTCCTGCCCCGCACAGCTGTCTTCATTCCTGGGCATGACAGCGTTCTACCTGCGATTTCTTCCGCACTACTCCCAGACCACGGCGCCATTACGCGCACTCCTCAAACAGGATACTGCCTGGTCCTGGACACCCATGTGCTCCGCGGCGGTCCGCCAGTTTAAGACGCAGCTCACCTCGCCTCCAGTGCTCGCCCACTTCGACCTCCAGAGCCCAACGCTGGTGACCTGCGACGCGTCCAACGCGGCGATAGGGGAAGTCCTGTCCCAGCTGCATGGCGGGACCGAACGCCCCGTGGCGTTTACCTCACGATCTCTGACTCCCACGGAGCAGAGGTATTCTGTGGGGGAGAGGGAAGCGCTAGCCTGCGTCTGGGCATGCGAACGTTGGCACATGTACCTTTACGGGCGGCACTTTACACTCCGGACCGACCACCAAGCATTCACAACCCTCCTGGCCACGACAGGGTCGGGACACAAACCGCTGCGCCTGTACCGGTGGTCAGAGAGGCTACAGGCCTACAACTTTTCAACAGTGTTCACACCCCGCAGAGATAATGTTGTGGCTGATCTGCTCTCCAGGGCCACGCCCACCTCAGTGCCAGACACCACCCCGGATGGATCAGAGTCAGAGCTGATCCTCATGCACGAGCCCCTCCGAACAACCGTCTCCCTGCAGGAGCTCCAGGCGGCCTCTGCACAGGACCCTGTGCTTGCCCAGCTCCGCACGTTTATCCAGGAGGGCTGGCCTGCGAAGGTGCCCTTTGCAGCCCCTCCAATGGCCAGCGACGCTGTGGTCCCACATCCAGGTGGACATCTGTGGGGAGCTCCATGGCACTCCTCATCACCAGTGGTTCCTGTTGGTGGCCTACGACCTCCACTCCAAGTGGCCGGAGGTCCTCCCCGTGGGGTCAGTAACCACACAACACATCACTGACTTTCTTTCCTCCCTGTTTGCCCGCTGGGGTGTGCCAGACACCGTTACCACGGACAACAGGCCCCAGTTCCTCTCGGCCGACTTTGCTGCCTTCACGGGGGAGAGAGGGATGAAGCACATCAGGACGGCCCTGTACCACTCGCAGGCCAACGGGGGGGGGGGGTGGAAAGGTTCAATCAGACCCTCAAGAACGGCCTGAGAGCGCATCTGGCCGAAGGTCTCCCATTCAGCACAGCCCTGCAGAACACACTACTGCACTACAGAGCTGCGCCACATGCCACCACAGGTAGCTCTCCAGCCCTTCTGATGCTAGGACGGGAACTCCAACTTCCCATGGATCGACTACGGCCTCCCAGGGAAGATCCTCCAGGCCCTCCGGCAGCAGGACCCTCTGTCGGCGACATGGTGACAGAGACGCAACGCCGGATGAAGCACCGCTACGACAGGGCGCGTCGAGTGAGAGCACACACACTCAAGGTGTCAGACTGGGTCCGTATCCGCCGGCCTCATCGGCCCCACAAGCTGCTATCCTTCTGGTCCTCACCCAAACAGATAGTAGCACAATTGGGCCCAGCTACGTTCCGCTTGGCTGACGGCTCCCGTTGGCATGCCAGCCGCCTTAGGCGCGTCAACCCACCGTCAGCACAAGAACAGGCCGCCGCGGCTGATCCGCGCCATACTGCCGGGGACTGGGATTTCCCTCCGGTAGCCCCGGGGATTCCACCCGAACCCGAGGTGCTGGGTGATGCCATCGGACCGAGGCCCCGCCCTGTTCGGGCTCGTCGGCAGCCCCTGTACCTCAGGGACTATGTACTTGTTTCAGGCTTAGGTTAGCGCATAGATGGCGGAGTGGCAGAATAAACCACATGGCTATACGGGTAAACAGGTAGTCTACCCTGTTTACCCAGATAGGTTGGCCACGTTCTGGCCTTAAAGTTGTGTGCTGTTAATGTTTGATTGTTTTGCACTTTAGTAAAGGGGAGGTGAATGTGGCATGTAACCATAGCCACAGGGTTAGTTACGACGGCGTGACGTCATGGCCATAAAGTGTTGAATATAAAAAGGGGACTACTGAAAATAAAGAGCAGTGAGCACAGAGTCAGACTCCCCGCGTTTTATTAAACATAACATTTACATTGCAGCTATTGCAAAAATTGTTTGTCTGTATACATACAGTATTTAGAATTGGTGTTGCCAATGTTTTACCTGTGTGCACATAAATGCAAATTTTATTGAATATAAAAATGGATGTTGATTGTTAACTTGTTTTAGCTTTGCAGAACCCCTGAGATAGCCTTAGCCACCCAATGACACCCTGAGGATAAAAGTCTGCCTCTGCCACCGAGTAGTGGTTAACACATCTGTCTCACAGTTCTGAGTTTGAGGGCTCACACGTGGGCTGCGACCTTCCTGTGTGGAGTTTTTCATGTTCTCCTAGTGCTTGCATAGTTTTTCACCAGCTCCCTGCCACATTCTAAAAACATACATGTGCCCAGTGACTGGCTGGCAACCAGTCCAAGGTGTACCTCTTGCCTAAAGTCTGTAGCCCAGATTCAAACACAGAACACGAGAACTGTGGGGCACACATGCTGTCATTTCCATTTATGATTACCCATTTACTAAAACTGAAATAATCTGTTTTCATACAACTCGAGACTGAATATGTTGTATTATATGGAATTTGAAAAGTACCATAAAGCTTACGTCATCATAAAGCCACCCGACTTTTGACTACTGCACAAAGTTCCCGCATACTTAAATCAAGCACACTACCTCTGACCCCCATATTTTTTTATTATTTATTAAAAACACACAATTTTTTTTCAAGATGATTTCTTTGTGCCGCCCCTTGCTTCTTGCTGCAGGATAATGAACTCTAGGATGAGTTTGGCTGTCCGACAGGGCCTCTCCATCACCACAGAGTGGCCACAGTTCTCTAGCAGGTCCACTCTGCATTCTGGCAATATTTCTGCGATGACTGTGGCTCCAGACACATCCATCACCTGGGGGAGAACATTTTTGTTCACATTTATACTAATATGATCCTGTTTCTTGCAACTGCCAGAAACAAGTGTTGTAAATAATGTTTGTTCAGTAACTCATTAAGCCTCACAATAGAGTTTATTTTCGTAAGTATCATCAGAGACAATACAGTGTACATATTTTAGCTGGGACATGGCAAGCTAAGCAGGCCATACTTGTTGGTCCACAGCAGTTTACAGTATGTTCAACTATTAATCGATGGACTTTACCTGGTCCCGTTTGCCCCATATCACCTGTACAGGTGCGGTGATGAGATGCAAGTGTTCCTGTAAAGCATATCTGGATTTCTCACTAATAATCTCGAGAAACACTGTGTAACAAAAGGAAATTCAATTACCAGGGTGTTTGATGATGAACCAAACCTTTGAAATGTTCAAATGAACTAACCTTCTTCATAAAAAGAGTTGTGAGGCTCTCGGACATCCACAAGACCTTGAAGAATCTAGACAACATGACCCACACAGCTTGAAATGGTGCAACGTATTGAACACTGTTTAAGAGTAGAAATACTGAACCTGACCTGTTGAGGTATCTTAAAGCGAACATGGGAACACAGTCTGAACATGTCTTCCATCTCCTCAGGCGTGGTCGGGATCAGTGGGATATTGAGTGTGTAATTGCTACGTTCCAGATCTTGCAGATGATTATCAAACTTGGTCTCACATGGGTGTTTGATACCTTCAGGATTGAGAAGAAATGATGGACAACATAAATGTTTGTTTTAATGGCTACATTTGAAGGAAATCATTGTGTTAGTATAATTTTTTCCCAGGCGGCACGGTAGACAAACGGTTAGCACGTCGGCCTCACAGGGCAGAGGTGCTGGGTTCGATTCCGGCTCCATCCTCCCTGTGTGGAGTTTGCATGTTCTCCCCGTGCCTGCGTGGGTTTTTTCCGGGTACTTCGGCTTCCTCTCACATTCCAAAAACCTGCATAGCAGGTTAATGGAACACTCTAAATTGTCCCTGGGTGTGAGTGTGGGTGTGGATGGTTTTTCGTCTCTGTGTGCGCTGCGATTGGCTGGCAACCGGTTCAGGGTGTCCCCTGCCTACTGCCCGAAGACAGCTGGGATAGGCTCCAGCATGCCCCGCGACTCTTGTGAGGATAAAGTGGATTGGAAAATGGATGGATGGATGGATGGATAGATAATATATGAGATCTTTGAGTATCATTTCAGGATCTCTGGGCCGGGCCGAGTGTCCTCTTTTTTAGAGGAATACCAAGCTCCTAGCAGAACCCTCCCTAGACCCTGGTCTTGAGGGAGCAAGGGGCACATTTATTGACTTTATTAATCTGTTTGGCTTCAGATAGGACATCTCACAATTTCCAATGTGCTCAATTCACGTAAACATTGTTGTGCCATATTTGTTTCATGTCGTTTAACATTTCAGTGTTGCACCGGCTTGCTTCGTCGCAATTTTTGCGAAATGAACACATAACCTCCCTCTGGTTCACAGTCTAAACACACATACACATACTTCAAACCTACTTTGCAGCGTTACGGGCTGGGTGGAGATTAGATTCCCATCAAGCAAACAAAATTACGCCATTGTCGTTTGTTTGTTATTAGTTAGTTGTTTGATATTGTTAACGTTTGAGAGCCATGCAGTCACGTGACTTCACACAAACACAAACTCCAGCACTACAGGAGCAAATTTATCAAAGTGACTCATTTATGTGAAAAACATTTGATATTTATCTTACAGATAGGCTACTGCTCACCCGTGACCTCAATTAGATTAGTTGCTCTATAAAATACATGGTTGTGCCCGACTAAAAATGTCCACGTACAAGCTCAGAAATATAAAAGAGACAATTTTTATATATTTTTATATTTCTTGGTCTGCGTTTGTAGAATGCAATACTTTGCGGAATCAAACCACTAGGTTAACCACAGAATCACAGAACATTGATGCAAATTGCAGTTTGTCCGACCCAGTCAGACACGTTCTCTTTTCTTTACTGTAGAAAGGGTTGGGCACATTTGAAAGCAGCAGGTGGAGAAAAACCATTGTGCAGTGTTTGCACCACACTGAAGATAAGAATGTATGTTGACAATCGGCATTATTCACATTTTGAGTGATAAAACATTGCTGATAAATATGAGTGAATCCACCAGTCAAAGGTCAATAGAATCACACTATAAATAAAAATACATACAGTAATTAATCGTCTCAGCCTGGTGAGCCCACAGTGCCATTTTACATTTGTCAACAAAGAAAGTTTGTTTAAGACCATTTTTACAGCTGAACTTGCCCTCTGTTAATTTTTTTTCAACAAAAATTGTTTGAAAGTGATATTGTTGGGCAAGATTTGAATTTGACTGACCATATTTTAAATTTTTGTCTCAAAGACAATAGACTATTAAGAAAACATCAGTAGTTACTGACTAGTTACTTGGTATTTGAGTATTTTTTTTCCCCAGAATACTTTGTCTTTCTGTAGTAATTATTTGACTATTTTTATTTTTTTTATTATATAGGTCACAGCACTAACTTTTGAGTACAATTTTTGGCTACTCTACCCACCTCTGCAAACAACAGACATACAGTAAGACGAGTGCATAATATTTAATACGAGAGAGAGAGAGAGAGAGAGAGAGAGAGAGAGAGAGAGAGAGAGAGAGAGAGAAACACACACACACACACTGACCATCTGGACAAATGAGCGTCATGCTACAAATTTCAGTCGGGTAGGTGGCAGCATACACTCCAGCTACATTTCCCCCCATGGAGGTCCCAACCACATGGAAAGGTTTCCGGGTTAAGCGAATGGTTTCCACAAACTGAGAGGAATGAGGCACCAAAACTGACTTTTAGAGAGGAAACATAAAGCTTTACTGTGTTTCCATTGTATTTTATTCAGTGTGTACCTGATGAATCCTCCTGGCCTGTCCCACAATGGAATAATCCTCTGTGTTGGTGCGGGTTGTCCCTTCGTGGCCTGGCATGTCCACGCACACAATGTGCAGATGTTTTGGTAGGTACTGATGGAAAGAATAGAGCTCATTGTATCGTATTTTTAACCAATACACTATTCATGTACACTTCAAAACTGGTAAAACCCACACACAAAGGCTGGTACACATCAAAGACCAGACCCCTCTAACTTTGTGGGATAAATTGTTTGGGTTTTACATGAACCCTCAGACCAGAGGCTGTCCTGTTGTGTGTGTGTGTGTATATATATAACAGTGATCCCTCGCTCTAACGCGGTTCACCTTACGCGGCTTCGCTGTTTCACTGATTTTTTTAGCTCAGTTTTTTTAAATGCTTTTAAACAGTGAACTGCATTCTGCATTCTGATTGGCTAAGGCACTGACCAACGTGAACAATCTCCGCACCTCGTCTTTGTACATACATACCCCACAATGTCGACGAAACGTTCTGCACCGGCAAAGGCACCTGAGGACGCGCTCAAACAATATGATTTTACAGTACAGTACAGTATTTCCAAAAACTATTATAGTTATTTGATGAAAACGTTTGGGGTTTTTTTTGTGCTTGGGCCTGAAAACAGGTTTTGGTCTTTGGTTTTGTTGTATACATAGTTCAGTATTGTATAATAACTAAAAAATAAAGCTCACTACTTCACGGATTTCACCTATCACTGGTTCTTTTTGGAACGTAACCCCCGCGATAAACGAGGGATTACTGTATACATATAATATATATATATATACATATATATATATATATATATATATATATATATATATATATATATATATATATATATATATATATATATATATATATATATATATATATATACCTGATATTAACAGTTATTTAGAAAAAATATCCCCCAAAAAAAAACAATCACGAGTCAGTCTACCTGTCTCGATGTTTCAAACCTTGCATGTCCTTCCAATTTGGACCTCCAACATGGCGGATAAACAAATACAAATACGGATCATGAGATCATAAACTTTTGTCACCGCTCTTTCGGCTGACCTTGACAAGTGTAAGCCAAGTGTCTTTGTGAGCAGAGAAGCTGTGCAACATGAGAATGGAAGGCCTCATTCCAGGCTTTCCTCGGCAGGAGTAACAGAAGCGGTACCCTCCGCAGTCCGCATAATGGACCTGGAGACCCAGAGTTCTCCTCCAGTACCTGCACAAGAGCGGTAGTGGTCCAATGGAATTTTATAGAACAAGATTGATGGACATGGGCATCCAAACATTTTGACCCGTGTTGCGACAACATTCTCAAATATGTGGTAAGAAAAAGTGCAGTTATAAACCTTACCAATAGTAGATTTTAATGAGCGCTGACGGCCACAAAAGGAAGAAAGCGATGAATGCCAAAAGGGGAATAGCCAGTGTACCCCCAGCAATTATGAACAGATTCACAATGTCTAATTCTGCTGCCATTCTTATCCTGGATAAAACACAAAGGTTATCCATGTGAATCACGACACAAATTAAAGGATGCGGGGATAGCTTTAGACTTTTATCAAACGTTTTGCTGAGAGAGAAGTAGGTGATTGCAACACTTTGATTTTCAAAACAAGACAACTATATCAACGCAAAAAAGTGGACTTACTATTCTGGTGATTTTCCTTGCTTGACTGTTGTCACAGGCAGACATACAGGTTGAACTCTGCAGGTTACGTTTAAATCATGAGGTGCTTCAATTAATATTTTATAGTTTAACAGACTGTAAAGTTTAATTTCAGAAATGTACAAAAACAAAATCCCTGTAGTGTGCAGTTATTCCCAGCAGATTATGCCGGCGCAAAATAAACTCATTGATTAATAGTCAGCATCGGGAGGGTGGAGGGGTTGCAGGACTGGGCCACGAGTCGGTCATTCTTTTAAAGTGAACGCACAAGCTGAGCTTTGCAAATTACCATGGCAAAAATACACAACAGCAAATTTGAAAATGTGCTGCTAACAACTTCTTCATCATATAATGATGATTTATATTGACTGTGGATTGTGGACTAAAGATTTTAGGATTCAAGTACGAAATGCGCCACAGGGTGTCATGAGAGAGACAAAGTGTGTGTAATTTATTGTCACCTGAGGTACAGGGAACAGCTCCCAGAGTGTACCACCTCCAACAAAGTTGAGGTCACATAATAATGTTTCAAAAATTACATATTTGCATAATTCTATTTTTTAAGTGTGCTTGTTACATGCTCACAATCACTTCAGAAATTTGAGGAGCAAGTGCTATGTTGCAGCTGTATGTGCCGGGGGATCTTGCATTACATGATGAATGTTTATATTATGATAAAGCTGTCCATATTGTTGCAAATCGTTAGGTTCAAGCTACACAGCTCAGAATTAGCCTGGACCCTCTGATAGCGTGCAGAGCTGGCATTTTGCTGCAACCCTGGACCTCTACTGATGACCTACATACAGAACAAATTGGAGCAGAACAAATGGATAGAGATGCTCACACAGCCAGGGAATTTTTCTTATATTTTGGTCTGTCAAGTATATTTAGATAGTTTGCATCATGTCATTCCACAAACTGTGCCGGTCACTTTAGCTAAATCCACAATCTGGCTGTCAAATGACATAATGACAAGGATCATTCAAAAGCGACCGGCCCTGCCAACATGGCGTGCCAACAAAGTGAACAGCAGCGGGGCATGGTGAGTGATGACGTCGCGGAGCATTGAGACATCTGAATTTTATCAACGAACGCGTTCTCCTGTTGAAAAAGGCTCGACTTCCTCATCTGCAGACATCTGCCGTTAGTATGAGTGCTGTCCACTTTGTGGGAGGGACTGCACCAAAAGCACAGCTCTGTCATTTCAGGGCAGAGCCTCATATCACCGCAGCTGTTGCCTGAACTCAGTTTGTCTGACCTCGGAAAGCAACCAGCCAAATTGATCATACTTCATGAATGAAAGGAAGAAAGGAATCCTGCATCTTAAATGTGGCATTAACAAGACAATCCACTGATTTTAATTGGAAGAACTCTGGCAATATTGCAGTTGTCCTTTAAAAATGTTTAATTCCAGGATTAAACATAATATTGAACAGTGACAACAAAACAACAGGCTTATAGTGTCTGGGGACGAGGAGAGGTCAGATATTCAATTCGCTTTAACTGGAATGAAGGGTTGTGGTCACAGTGCTCTGGCAAGCTCGCAAGCGAGACATTTTAACATGGCAAGGAGTCCTGAAGTGTGAGTCACGTAATCCATGTTAAAATATGAGGCATCTAAATACAAAGCACTGGTTAAGAAAAAGGTGTGCTCACTCGTTTTATACAAATGCCCAAAATGTGCCGAAGACAGCTTATGACGACCCTGGTTTCCAGGTCAGGTCAGGCCAAAGTTTATTCTATGACAGATGTATTGCTTTTTCAACAGTTCATTGGGGTTTAAGGCGGACTGGATGTTTTGGCAGATTTAATTGACGAGCCTTTTTCAATAAGGACTTTGCAAGAGTGGAAGATGAGCAAACTCCATAAGATAGCAGTCTTCTCCGATAGCAGGATTTCAAATACAGAACATACGGTATATATTGTGTGACACGCACGAGTCCTGGAACTTCTTTGAACGCGTCATAAACAGTTTGTGTAAAGTGCCAGTGCTTATATTTGTTGGCCAATGTGTGATGTTGCATCAGTTTGTGCTCCCATGTTATTTAGGTTGTTTATGTAACATGGGTTCATGATTGTGTAGATGAATAGCGGTGATGCTTTGCTGAATAGTCTTTACTTTTTTTTGAGGGGGGGGGCACGTCCATTTGGATTTTTAGGGGTTTGGTGTCTTTGCTGGTTGTGCTTCACTATTTTTTCTCTCTCTCTCTTTTTTTTACCTTATCAAAATGCCTTCTTATCAAAAAGCTTGTAGTGAGGGAATTGGCAGTTTCTCTGACTCTGACTTGCAAGCAATGCAGGGCAAAGTGCTGACAGTTTCAAGCTAAACAGTAAGCAGAACTGCACTGTCAGCACAGATTTGCATTAGCTAACAGCGCTTATTAGCATTAGCTTCTAACAGCTGCCACATACTTGAATGTTCAGCAAAGTTATCTTTTTGTGTCTTCATGCAAGAACAGATCTACAGCACTAATTTCCCCAGTGTGGGACAAATAAAGGTCATCATATCTTATCTTATCTTATCTTAATTGAAAGGGGTAAGGTGAAAATCTGAATCTTTTTTTTCCCTTCACGTTCAGGTCAATTTTTTTTCTTTTGTGGATTTTGATTCAAAGAATCTGGGAACGGTTTCTAATTGTGAAAAAAAATGTCTCTGTTAATGGGTTGTTAATTGTTTATGTTTATATTTTGTGCAGATGTGCCTAATTCTGGTGACACTGCCGTATATTTATTCATGACACTAATCATAAGGTCACTTTATTGACAATGTTTATAGTGCTGACCACTACACCCATACACTATCTTTTTTGAGGCCTGGGCTGTAAACAAGCCTTCCAAACTATTATCGTATATAATAATTACAATTAGAGTGTAGACAACATTTACATTCATGAATGGACACCTTACAGCTCAAACTTTGCCAAAATATATACCACTAATCTTTTAAACACTCAAAGAACTTTAATGAGCACAAGTGCCAACTGAAATAAACATTGCAAGCTATTTAAACAGTGTTAAGTATGACTCCTAATTAACAGTGCAGATAAGAGTATGTGTCACGCAAGACAGTTTCAGTGTGGAGAAATCTTATGACTAAGTTCGCCGTGTGCATCTATGTGTGAGCCATGTATGTGTGTCCCTCAGGTCTTAAAGAGTGCAGCAGCAGTCACAGCTGTTAGAGCCACAGCAACCACAGGCCCCCAGATCATCCACAGCTTCTGAAACAAGCGATGACACAAAAATGGAAACATGAGCGTCACCATGTGAAAGCCTCCCTCTGGCAGACGCGTCAATGGAAAGAGACCAAGGCGGTGCAACAGAGAATGCCAGTTATAAAGATGAAGATGAGCTCATCCAAAGTCGCTGGGAGAAAAGCTTGTTAGTGTCCAGACATAGCAAACAGATGTCACATGTTGAAGCTGTATGATTAGAAAGGTTAAATTGCCGTGGACCGGATTATTTGGGGGGGGGGGTTGTTTTTTTTACCAAAAGGAAGGCATTGGGGACGGAGGCGGTACCGAAGCCATGCAGTGATCTGGAGGACATTGATGAGCATGATAGATGTGGGCAGGAGGAACATATACCTTACTACCACAATGCGCCGAAGCACCATAACAGCAAAGCCAGGACAAGGCTGATGACTATGGCTTGAACAGGCAGCATTAGGGATGTCTACAGAAGGGAAGTGATATTATAATAATCAACAATGTACTATGGGACATACTATTAATTAACACAGGTACACCCTTCAGTAAGTAGAGTGTTTTTAATGGGATTCACACGGCTGTCAATGTTGTCAAGCAACAGAAAAAAAACACCAGATGAGAACAGAGTGGTTCTGAGACTGACATTACTCCAAGCATACAAATTATTTGGCCACAGAGAACTGACAACAACAACAAAAATCAACAGACATTTTATGTTTGGTAGGTGGTAAAAGCCCAAAGCAAAGCTCCTGCTCAGGGCAAAAGTCATGTGTTGTGCAAATAACTGTGATAGGGCTGCTTTTTAGATTCAAGATTCAATCTGTCATATGACAGAGTAGAATTTTCGTAACTGAGTGAGATGGAGCAACACTCACCTTTGTTCCTCTCTCCTGTAATTCCTTCATATTGGCTTTGCACTCCTCCAGTTCATTCAAAAGTGCAAGCTTCTCCTGCTCAGTCTTCTCGTAATCTTCCTTTAGGTCAGTCAGTTCTATCTTGGTCTCTTCATACTACATAGAATAAAACAAAACTTTACCCAAACATAACATATAAATAGCAAAGTGAGAAAAACTGAAAATTTTGCAATAGATACATTATTTCTAGTGCTGGATTTTAGATTAAGGTCAATCAACAAGTGTGCAAATAGCAACAATATTTAGACTACACCCAACCAATTCTTACTCTGCCCGTGCCTGCGTGGGTTTTCTCCAGCTACTCTGGTTTCCTGCCACATTCCAAAAACAATCATGGCAGGCTGATTGAACACTCTCTAAATTGTCCCTAGGTGCGAGTGTGAGCGCGGATGTTGTTTGTCTGTGTCTGCCCTGCGATTGGCTGGCAACCAGTTCAGGGTGTCGCCCGCCTACCGATAGGCTCCAGCAGCACCCCCTGCAACCCTTGTGAGGATAAGCAGATAGGAAAATGTATATATATATATATATATATATATATATATATATTAGAGCTGTCAGTTTAGCGCGTTTTTATTGGCATTAATTTAAATGAATTTTATCGGGATCAAAAATTTTCTCGCGAGATTAACGCGGCAGACGTCACAGCGGATGTTACGTTGCTCTATAAATAAACCCAGAAACAAAACATCAAGCACGCTGCACAGGTCCACGCACGTTTGTTTTGCCAGCCACGGCAGCACGAGACACCGAAAACGGATACTTAAATAGTTTATGAATGGAAAGTTTACTTTTAAAAAGTTGCCAGATTGTTCCACTGACAAGACCAAAGTTACCTGTATGTTTTGCAGTGGTAAACTGAGCTATCATCATAGCACGTCGAGTCTGAAATACCACTTAATGGCCAAGCGCACAGCTGACGTGAGTACTGTACTCCGCCCCCTCGTCTCAGACCGACATCTATGGATCATTTCAAAGCAAACAGCGTGGGCTAAAATGTTGCTAGAACAGGGGTGTCTTTATTTAGCTCATTTTTGCATAGTTGTCATGTTTGTCCGTCTGCAATCTGACGTTTAAACGAAGTAAATTGCGTTTCAGATTGGGTTAATCATGCCGGCGCTCCACTTCCGGGATTGAGTATTGGGACTTGTAGTTCTTTTGTTCGATTCGACTTTATGTTTGTGTTGTATGGTTTCTTACGTTTAAAACAATGAATAATGATGACGATAATGATACATAGTGAAATCAGGGTTGATTACATTATTCATTAAACGTATTGTTAAATAAAGGTATTAATTAATGTCAATTATATACATATTTCCATTGTGATACAGAAAGATAGATATATTATTTTTTTACTGCATTTATGTGTAGTTTAGGTTATTACCTGCTTCTGATACTTCTGTTACAACTACTACTACTACTACTACTTCTGCTACAAAGTGCTCCAATAAATGATCAAAAAAGTACAGAACGAGAGATCCTTCCATGCTGACCGACAATCCCTATTCAGGGGGCCGTGAAAAATTATAGGCTGAGGACTAGCTTACCTTAGATGTGCACTTTATATTGCGCTGTTTTGCTTCCATAAAAAGAGCTGTTCAAGCAGCTGTTGTGTGACAAAATATTTTTTTCACTGTTGTTGATGGACAGTAATATTGTGTGAGAGATAATGTGTGAATAACTGCTCCAAGTGAAAAATGTTCATGTAAAATTGAAAATCGAAAATATTTCAGTAAATATTTGCATTTTGCACATAGAAAACTGATTCATGATTCCATGTTGATGAGAGCATTAAAATGGGGGAAAATAGGACAAAAATATAAAAGGAAATTCAGAAACGATAAAAATGCGTGAGTAATCATGATTAATTTTTAGTTAATTTGAGTTAATTATGACAGTTGAGTTTTTAATTAGATTAAATATTTTAATCGTTTGACAGCTCTAATATATATATATATATGATATATATATATATAATATATATATATGATATATAATATATATATATATATATATATATATATATATATATATATATATATATATATATATATATATATATAATCCGTGAGTTGTAGTTGCACTATGAGTTGTAGTTTTCTGTAATGACGGGCTTAATTCACAGAAATGGCCAAAGTGACATCATTTGTCCTAAGTGAAATGGCCTTGCATATTTTAAATGCTAATTTTGGTTAGGAAGAATTGTTAAGTAAATACTGATATCTACTTTTTGACCAGGCTGTTTCTGGAGATTGTTGCAGAAAAGTTACTGAGGTGGTGAGCGTTTCACTTGAGCGTTTAACAGACAACTGGTTTCTCCTGATCAGCAGGACACTTGAGATTTTGACAAATACAAGGTGATCCACGGGTCTGTGCCATTGTCTTTTTTTTGTAATCCCTCAAACGACAATAGTTCATTGCAGCTTTCTGTTAAACTCCAGTGAAAGGGAGTGGATTGTCCACGCATGCTCATGCAGCCTGCTAAACCTGCCATGAAACATGCCTGTCTGCTTTTCAGGATTACTTCACTAGATGACAAAACTAGTAGTGCACGTTCGTTTGGAACATCACACATTGTCCGTGCTGTTGCCTCGTGACAGTCCCTGTTTATTTGTTATCGATTGTTGGTGCCAGATACCACTCTGTTGAGAAACGAAATTGAAAGTGTTAATCTTCATATTATCACATGCTACTTGGTACCATTGACACGTTAAATTCCACAATATTGTTTTAACATAACCACTTTGTCTAACTTTCTGACAAAAATAGACTTCCATTAGAGTGAAATCATCACATCACATTACATTAAGTCCTATACAGTACAAGCAAACAGGTGGCTGGGTGTGTGAGCGTCATCATCATGCTCGCAGTTAAATGCATAATAGTTTTAAATACTGCATCCTTGTTGCTGCGCCTACTGAACCTATTACAAAACTGTGCTAGCCTTTAAAGAGAATCAACACTTGCCAAGTCACTCAAATGATTCATAAATACTTTACACTGTATGGCATGAGGATGAAAAGAGCCTCAGGTGAATTCGGGGTGCTTTTATGTTTGAGGCTCACATTTTGATTGGTGATATGGCCGGAAAGTTAATATGTTACAACTCTTATCATTTAAAAGGCATTTGACAAAGACAGTAAGTAATTAGCTTGCATCATTGACTCCCAAACTATATTAGCAACAAATAGTGACAGGCAGAACATCTAAATGAACTAACCTATGTATTCCCTTTTTGTGACATATTTGTTTAGAGGTGTGGTATGAGGTTTTTCTGATGTAAAGTACAGTATGTGTCTTTGCTCACTAAATGTTGGGAAACACTGGCTTAGATTACCGGTACTTAAAACCCACCTTTCTCTGCAGGGTCTCCTTGTTGTAAGATGCCTCATCCAGTTGGGTCTGTAGCTTGCTGCTATCCAGTTGATGTTGAAGCTCCAAAGCTACCAGCTTCTTTTCCAGCTCCTGCTGAGATCTCTCAAGGGCTTTCAGGCTGTTGCTCAGCTCTGCATTCTGGGCACGTGAACTAGCAGCAAAGAAGGAACAAATACACAAACTCGTTTCAACAGGAGGTGGATCACAAGTATGAGCGACATGATATACAGTAAAAGCAAATCAGACAGTTGAGCATGTCACAAAACAGGGTTGGTGTTCTGAACTCTGAACACGCTTGTACTAGTGAGATCATGTAGAAGACTGACTTCTCTGTTGTGCAATGGAATCCCCAAAACTCACAAAACTGAATGTTTGGAATTAACATTGACAAATGGCAAACTCATTGAAACAATGAAATGCAGACTGAGACAAATACATGCAATATGGAGCACAGCAGCCAGCAGCAAATTACTGGGTTGACTTTGATTGGTCCTCTGAGGTTGGAGGTCCATATTTCATGAGTTGCAGGAACATCGTTCCTGCAATGACCAAACAGGCCAATCAAAATGTTCTTCTTATAAGTACTGACCTGACAAGCTCTTTCTCCAACTGCTGCAGCTTCTGCTGCATCGCCTCATTTTTAGCACACAGTGCTGTACTTTTTTGCTCCCAGTCGCCCTTCTCTTTCTGATGGGCCTTGTGGAGTTCCTCTTTCTCTGTCCTGAGGGAAGTGAACTCACTTTGCAGACTGCCCTTTTCATTCTGATGCTTATTCACTAATTCCTGTTTCTCCAAGCGCAGACTAGAACACTCCTTCTGAAGTCCGTTACACTCCATCTGCATGGACTGCAATTCATTGGCTGTTAAAAGCAAACAAAAAACAAAATACAAATTAATGTACTGAATTATATCTATCTATCTGGTTGTGTGAAGCACACTGAGTTGCCTTGTGAATGAAATGTGCTATATACATAAAGCTGCCTTGCCTGTCTATCCATCTGTCAATAGGTATTAATGTAGCCATCCATCTATCTTCAAACTCAAGATGGCACAGTGTCTTGAGATACCAGTTTAATTTGTTCCATGGCTAAAAACACAAAAAACTCAAATCTTCTTTCACTATTGAGATGAATGGAAATGGCATTAATCCATTCCAGCCGTCCCATCCCCCCAAAAACACATTGTTGTGTTTTTGTTATTTTAATTGGGAATAAAAGCATTCTATAATATTGCATTATAAAAACAGAGTAAAAACATAATTAACTACAATGTGAAACATCAAGCAGTTTGTGCATTAGGATTTCATTCTGCAATCCAGTTCAGTGTGCTGTTGCTTCTGGTGTGCCTGCCCTGGCCACCAGGAAGCAGTAATGTGTCAGACAGACACAAAGGAAGAAAAATACATTTCTTCAACTACTACTCAGTAACTTTCTGTAATATGAGTCATTTTTTCATAGAGGATAAAGAATAGATGCCTGTGGGTGTTGTTATATTATCTGTCGACTTGGTTGTTCCCACATACAGCAATTGTATCTTGTTTGCGTGCATATCTTACATCAGCTGAATGATGGCTTGTGTTCGAAAAATGTCGATTCACCCACCTTTGGAGACACAACTCTTTGTAAAAATATGAGTATGCAGATTTAGATTCTAGGAAATGTGTAGTCTATACATAATGCATCATACACGCAGCCACATTTAGCATGAGACGCTCTGCATTTCATTTGATCAGATGTTTCATCAGAAAGAATGATACGCTGCGGTGAATTTGCAGCTTGAAGTACTGTACCTTGTATTTCTGCAGTTTTTTGCCACTGCTTGCCCTGCTGCTGGAGATCCCGCTGCAGGTCATCAATCTCACGCTCGTATTTGCTGGCAGTCTGACGCCATTTTTCCAAATCCTTGGAGACGGTTGCTAGGTTAAACTCGATTGCACTTAGGTCACGTTCCCGCTCAGCGGAAGCTGCCTCCAGGATTTGTTTCAGCGATTTCACCTCATCGCGTGAACTTTGTAGCTCATCATGTAAACTAGAGGAGACGTCTGTCTGCTCTCTGAGGACATCCATCTCATCTTGGAGCTGCCGCAGTTGGCCTGTTCAAAGAATGTTCATCATATAAAATAGTGGGAACAATATATAAAAATTTTGCTTGATAGAAGCTATAATTGCAATTTGGCAGGACACAACTGCTACGAATATCAAATGGCTCCTATTATATACCTTGAAGAAATTTGATCTGTTTTGCAGAATCATCAGCTTGTTGTTTCTTGTCCTTTTTCTCTTTATTGAGGATACCTACAAAGGATGAGATAATATTTTATCTCTGGCTACCTGTACTTGATCTGAAAAAAAAAAAGACAACAATATTTATTTTGCACAATTTTTACCTTCTAGCTCCATGCATTTGTGCCTCTCTGTGTTGGCCTGATCCTGAGCCTTTCCAAGTTCATCATTCAAGCGCTGGATTGTTTTTTCATAGTCGCTTGGGGACCCCATATTTGTCCCTGTGAGAAAGTGATAAAGAAGAATGGTTATCCAAAATCAAAACAGCTATTCTAACAAGAGAGTGGTCGGTGGTAAATATTAACATTCCTATCTTCCCACAAAAGGCTGTGGAATGTTGAGCCTGAACATTTGTCGGGGTCATAACGAGGAAGCAAAGATGGCATTCAGTGTCATCATAAAAATAGAAGGCTAACTTAAAGTCCTTCCAAGTTAATTCTGCTTCAGTCCCAAATATTTAACTAGGGCTGACGCGTTAGTTGATTTCCCAAGCTATTAAAACATGCCCATTACATAATCTAATTGCCGACCCAGAAAGGAAGGGGATTCCATTATGTGCATTTCCTAGTCGCTCTGTCATTCAAAACTGTCTACAAGCTATGTCACTAGCACAGCTACACTACCTTACAGCAGCACACAGTAATCACCAGACAAGAAGAATAAACTATCTGAGGCTGTCAAAGGCCTGTTATGTTTTTTTGTTGGGTGAAAACAAGCTCTGGAAATACTTGGTGGTTTGCACTTCTCAGTGAATATCTTGATCCACTAATCTGTGGTGGCTAGAAAAAGAGGTGACCTCATCTTGGGCCGAGCATTTGGCAGAAGAGAAAAATGAGTCACAACATTTTAAAGCATGCGTGCCATAAAAGGACGCATCCGACAAGTGTGCTGCAGTATTTGCCACAGAGTCTCGCTGCATGCCACTCTCGCATTGCTGTCTTAATGTACTGTCCATTTCCGCCCACATATACATTCACAGAGGTGCCCTTGGATGGCACCAATAAATCCAAGGCAACCAAGTAACTACTGGAGGCTGGTGGCACTCTCCAACTCAAGCGCATGACCACTCCGCTGTGTGCCAGACAAAGGCCAGGAGCTGAAATGTGCCCTATTTTTTTGCGCGTTCCAATATGCATGCATATTTATTAGGGAGAAAGTGAGTGGGTGCCCTGTGAATAGGGTGGTCTTTGTCAAGTTGAGAGAAATAAAATGAAAAGAGAGAACCACAAAACTATCAACCACAATCTCTTTAGCCGCCATGAACCATCATAGCTTGGGTGTCACACAGTCCAAGTATTAATGGGATTAGAATGTACAAAAATACCTTTTTGCGAGATAGGATACTGAGCATCATGCTGCCTGATGACAAAAAAAAAAGTCGTGGAATTTCTTTTTTTAGCTCAAGTGCTGAAGGCTAAAGTCATGATGGCCCAGCTACTCCCCTGCCGCTTTCCACACCAATGAATGAAACAGCCTGTATTCGATATGGCCCTTCTGGATAAATGTATACAGAATTACATCAATCGATTGACAATGCAGATAATATAATAATCAATGGCTGTACAATTGGGTGGTGACACATTCTTAAAATTGATCCTGGAATGACAAAAACACTGCTGTGAGGATGCCACAAACACTCACTATGTAGCGCAGTGACAGTGAAGCATCACAAATACACTTCACCATTACAGCATTATGCTCTGCATTCTATTTTGATTGTCCATTTTAAATTTGTCACATTTAACTGGTTACTCTGCTGACACGTTCTCAGGTCAAAGAGACTCTTCTAATAGAATAGGTTGTTGACACAAGAGACACTCAAACAAGGACATCAGCTTGTAAAGTCATGTAACTGCCTCCCCTGAAGGTTGTCGAACTAATTCGTCAGAGCAGGTTAGAACCATAGAAGACCAAAACGGTTTCATCTAATTCATGTCTGTCCAAAGATAGCAAAATATTCGGAGTTACCTTTTATCACTGATGTGTTGTTCAGGGGATCACTCAGCTCCTTCTTTTCCATTACCTTATCTGTAAAGAAGTATTCATGCAGATTATAGAAAGACAAAATACATAGAGCAAAAAACAAACCACAGTGGGGGGTTTAAGATTTGAAATAGACTAACAATAATCCAACGGTGCGTGTTAATTCACGAACAAGATAGGAGCGCAGTGTTTATCACGTTAAAACATGGTAAATAAAGTTAAAATTGGCAAACATACAATTACCTCAATTAATTTAGGCCCAGCGGTTTTGTATTGCCCAGTGGCTACACCAGTCTTTGACAGAACTCTTCTCTAACTATAAGATTTTTTTTCAGATGCAAAACGGAATAGTCCAACCAGCCAGAGTTCAGGGGGCTCTGCACATGACACCTTGGTGGCAAAGCTCACCAACATTGCTACATCGAAACTGCAAGCGATAAAGATGTGGTCCCAATATAACACAGCAGAGATATTAAGTCTGATTCAAATGTAACGATACTGGTATTGGAAAATAAATATTCTTAAAACCTGACACCCCCTGTATTTTGTGGTCACATTGGCCTGCCCCTCCGCACTAGGTCATGCATCTGAGTCCCGGCCAGCATCACGGAAGCTGCAGCTGCATACTGACACTGAGAGGTTTTGTTTAGAGAGCTGCCCTGTGGCCAACTGCTGCTGATGTAAAAGGCTCGAGAATATGGACTACTGTTCTCCATACATTGTACGATGCAAAACTATAAAAGCAGTCATAACAGACACAAATTATTCTGCTCTGGGACATTAAAATATAATGTCTTGCATCTTCCCAAAAAATCTATGAATCAGTTGTGAAACAATGTCATGGTGGCATTGTAAAATTTAAAGTGTCATCACCTTTATTCCCCCAAAATATGCCTCTAGATGTGAAGTTTAGTGTCATCTATAGCAGTGGTTCATAACCAGTGTGCCATGCATTTATAGAATAGTACAAATAATATAGGTTTATTCATCTATCTTTGCCACCAACTTATGGTGACAGGCAGAAGAAGTCAATATACTTCCAGTGCATGGCAAAAAGTACATAATTAACCATTGTATCCACTTTTTGAGACATTTTCATTTGGTTGGTATGCAGTGAGATTTTTTTTCTAATGCAAACGATGTGCTTTGGCTCAATAAAGAATGGGAAACACACCTTTAAATTACTTAAAATACACCTCTCGCTTTCTGTCTCATCTGTGTTTTGCTTTTCGTGTGGTTTTTTGTGATGTCACACAGTGACGTACAATGAGGTTGACTGGTGAAGCACTGACTCCTCAGGCAGTCGGATATAAAAATTTCAATCCAAAACAGAAGATTTTGACCTTAAATGAACAATTTGTTTTCGAAGCTTTGAATTATGTTTCAATCAATTCCACACTGCACACCAATCTGGATAGCATGAAAAACAAAAGAATGTTTAATATAAAGTGACTGTACTTCCTCAGAAGAGCATCAAACAGCTGCAGCTCATCCAGAATGCTGCAGCTTACCAGAACAAAGCAATCAGAATATATTACTTCAATCCTAAAGTCTTTACACTGGCCCCCAGTCAGCTGTAGAAGAGATTTTACAATTATGCTTCTGGGCTATAAATCATTGAATGGCTTAGGTCCCGAATACATGAAAGAAATGCTCATGGGCAATAGAGATAGTAGAGTTCTGAGGTCAGTAAACTCGGGGTCAATTAGTGGAGCCAAGTGTTCAAAGCAGACATGGTGAAGCAGCATTCACCTGTTATGCTGCACGCAGATGGAATAAACTGTCAACAGAAATAAAGTTAGCCTCCCAAGCGTAAATGTTTTTAAATCCAGGTGAAAAACTATGCTTTCCCCACCCCATACCAATGACTAACATTTTAAAAGCAATTCTATAATCATTTTTTTCTCATGCTGTACATTGTACCTTCAGTTATTTTATAAACTGCTTTTTATTTTGCTACTTTACTTTTAATTATGTTTTTGTTTTAATGTATCACATTTTTTTTACCTTTAAATGTTGTATTTCATCTTTGCAACTATATGAAGCACATGACATGCACTTTATCAATAAACCTGCCTTGCCTTGCCTCATTAGATTTTTAAGAAATTGCCGCACCAGAGGAAAAACAACCAATCAGAGACAGAATGAAGTGGGAGCTATTAGTAAAGTGAGGCCACATTCAAATCTTGCTAACAGTTTTAACACTCCAAACTCCTCCTTTTTAAATACCTATTACAAACAAAGGTGTCATTTTTCACAAGCAATATGTGTTGAAGATAAAATTCTGTGCCCAGTTTGTATCAATGATGTAATTACAAATCTCAAGGCGTATTGTGTTTGGTACCTATTGACTGTCAGAAACACAACAGAACCAATAAAGCAAAATTCTGAACACTAGAAGGTTGAGCATCATGCACTGGATTTTATCTGACTCAGGGGTTTCCATGTTATATTTGGTGAAATTCAATTATTCATTTCAAATGCATGAATGACACAGCACCAACAGAAAGAATCGAAAGAAATCTTTATGGTGAAATTGACACCTCATCAGAATAACAACTCACCGTGATGGACTTTTGCTGTCAGCAAAAATAATGACACCTTGCAAAATAGATGGAGGATTACCTTCATTTGCATAAATAGGTAACTGTAAAAGACAACAACTGATTCTATGAAGTGGCATTGGCACCATGACAGCGGCATCCCTGCTGAAAGAAAAACAAACGATTGCTGACGATTTCAGTGACCAATTGAGGTAATAGGGGGACATTTAAAAGTTGACCCAAAGTGTGAAACGTGAGATCTCATGACCTCAACAATGTCAGACGTTGAATGGTGATATGTCATCAGATTTCACACTGTAACCTTCCCCTTGGCAGGACAAGATCCTCATGAAATAGAGGTTTAGGAAGAGACATTACTAATCATTGACATGGCTCAGTCAATCATCAACTATTTCAGCCTCCTCTATTTTCAGCGGATTTGCACATTATGTTTGATTTCTCAGTGAAGCAAAACCTACCTGCCATTATAACAAATAAAATTTTTCATTCGAACAAAAAAGGAGCTACTGCTTAAAATGAATATAGAGGTAAATTCATTTGTAGTAAAGATGAAAGGAATCCAGTGTGCTCTTTTTATCCTTCAACAAAAACCCACTGACGGGAGGTTTTTATATGATTATGGATGGATTTCACCGTTGGACAATTTAAATCATTAACAAAAAAAATCAATTATGCAAAACACGTCAATCAAAACCCCAATACCCATTGCACGACTGACCTACTGAACTGCATCAGCTGTCATCAGTGGGCATTTGTGTTGTCCAATCAAAACACTTATAATGAGTTAACGCCGTTCAAAACTGTGCCCGTGTGTCATGGACAGGCAAAGGGAGCACAAACTAAGAGGAATACTTTTATGTAAAAATAAACTGCAATGCTGTATAAAATCGACTTATAACATGCTAAGCTAGTGAACTAAATTACATTAAGATTTAAAAAATGTAATTTCTCAATCGTTTTAACAACTTAGTATTTCATTTATCTCCGTTAAGGGACCTTAGCACACAAACTAAAATGGAATGGTTTATGTTTGGCTCATGGTGAAAATAAAAGAGCTGTTGTATTCAGTTCTCTCATGGCTTCTTTGTCACATTTGGAAATCTCATTTCACTTTTCAATCACATTAGCTGTCAGCACATTTCACACCAACTACTTTTTTAATATTAAACAGTCGTGGGATCTAACAAATTACAAATGGTATTTATTTGATTTTAGAGGACTCTGTCGTTTATTTGGTGATTTTGTTTTCTGACCACTTTTCATTTCTACTCCTTTCATTTTAAAACATATACTGGATCTGTACTTTTGACTTCTGACTTTGTCAAAATAGGTTTGTTACTTTTTTCAACTTCCCATGTGATGACATAATATCAAATAAATAAATAAATAAATGAGAGCTGTCAGTTTAGCGCGTTTTTATTGGCATTAATTTAAATGAATTTTATCGGGATCAAAAATATTCTCGCGAGATTAACGCGGCAGCCGTCACAGTGGATGTTACGTTGCTCTATAAATAAACCAGAAACAAAACATCAATCGCTCTGCACAGGTCCACGCACGTTTGTTTTGCCAGCCACGGCAGCGCAAGACACCGAAAACGGATACTTAAATAGTTTATGAATGGAAAGTTTACTTTTAAAAAGTTGCCAGATTGTTCCAATGACAAGACCAAAGTTACCTGTATGTTTTGCAGTCGTAAACTGAGCTATCATCATAGCACGTCGAGTCTGAAAAACCACTTAATGGCCAAGCACACAGCTGACGTAGGTACTCCGCCTCCTCGTCTCAGACCGACAGCTATGGATCATTTCAAAGCAAACAGCGTGGGCTAAAATGTTGCTAGAACAGGGGTGTCTTTATTTAGCTCATTTTTGCATAGTTGTCATGTTTGTCCGTCTGCAATCTGACGTTTAAACGAAGTAAATTGCGTTTCGTCTGGGGTAAATCATGCCGGCGTTCCACTTCCGGGATTGAGTATTGGGACTTGTAGTTCTTTTGTTCGATTCGACTTTATGTTTGTGTTGTATGGTTTCTTACGTTTAAAACAATGAATAATGATGACGATAATGATACATAGTGAAATCAGGGTTGATTACATAATTTATTTATTAAACGTATTGTTAAATAAAGGTATTAATTAATGTCAATTATATACATATTTACATTGTGATGCAGAAAGATAGATATATTATTTTTTTACTGAAATTTATGTGTAGTTTGTTATTACCTGCTTCTGATACTTCTGTTACAACTACTACTACTACAACTTCTGCTGCAAAGTGCTCCAATAAATTATCAAAAAAGTACAGAACGAGAGATCCTTCCATGCTGACCGACAATCCCTATTCAGGGGGCCGTGAAAAATTATAGGCTGAGTACTAGTTTACCTTAGATGTGCACTTTATATTGCGCTGTTTTGATTCCATAAAAAGAGCTGTTCAAGCAGCTGTTGTGTGACAAAATATTTTTTTCACTGTTGTTGATGGACAGTAATATTGTGTGAGAGATAATGTGTGAATAACTGCTCCAAGTGAAAAATGTTCATGTAAAATTGAAAATCAAAATTATTTCAGTAAATATTTGCATTTTGCACACAGAAAACTGATTCATGATTCCATGTTGATGAGAGCATTAAAATGGGGGAAAATAGGACAAAAAATATAAAAGGGAATTCAGAAACGGTAAAAAATGTGTGAGTAATCATGATTAATTTTTAGTTAATTTGAGTTAATTATGACAGTTGAGTTTTTAATTAGATTAAATATTTTAATCGTTTGACAGCTCTAAAATAAATACATTCATTCATACATACATATGTACATATCTACATACATACATACATAAGAGCAAAAGGTAAGTTAAATTGCATGTGCAATCTTGTAGTCTTATCAGGTTGAAAAAAATAATATGGACAGCAGCCACATGGAGGAATGTGAACCAAGGAGCAAAAACAAAGATGGCACAAGAGATTCAAAGAAGGAAGAGATATTCCCTATTCATGACCTTACTTGAAGTACTGTTTGAAATTGTTTGTGATAAGAATGTTTTATAGCGATTCAAATGTGTTGTCTCTGCCATTGTAAAAACCACCACCTTCCACCAGCATTCAGATTTTTGGGCTAATCTGTCAAAAAAAGAACACATACAGGCTAGGTGTATATTGGTGGCTTCGTAGCACAATTACTTTAATAAGAAAGCAACAAACTCAAGACTAGGTGACCTATTTTCATGCCCAAAGCAAGTCTAGCACAAAGTCCAGCCTTAACTGTGTTCATGGGTGGAGTTTTCTTTCTTTTGGTATTTTCATAGAGGGACACAGTTAGAAATAGGTGTTTGCGCCGTAATGGGAATGAACAGAGTCAACTTGATACCCAGTCAATCAAAGCGGCTCTCCTCGTTCACATGCAGACGTGCGGTCTACATACCAGTAGCATAAAAAATTTGTTGGAGTCTGTGTAGGAGATCGGGACCTATAAAATATGTTTATAAGGAACTGCAAGAAAAGCTGCATTTGTGGATGATACAAAGTTGACCACTACAGGACAAGCATCTGCTGCCTTCCACTTCGGATCTATTTATCGGAGTGTGACAAATTTGCACAGATATTTATGCAGCTTTTTATTCCATTTCTGTTGGTCCGTTGTTGTCTGAGTAGTCCCTTTTCTAATTTGCACACTAATTTGTCTGAAGTGCTTTGTTCAACCAAATAGAGCTCTGATTACTCAGTTTATATTTCACAGTTTGTGAGGGTGTTTATGCTTGTTTTGACATACATCTGATGTAAAATAAGCATTTCTTATACTGCTCTTTGTGTTTGGATTCTAATGCTAGTCATGACTGTAATTGGTGAAAATTGTCTCATCAGAATTTCGGATGAGGTAACGACTTCTCTGTATGTTATGGTATGCTACACATAATCTGATAACAGTAGCCAACATTGGTGAGAATCTGATTATCACTTTCTTTCGTTCACTACCAACACATTCACTTCAGTACCCTGGTTTCTTTCTCTCATTTGCACTCACTTTCACCTCTCTGTGTTCGGCCACACGCCCAAGGTGTCATTTGTTGTTGTTCTGTGTCATTGGTTTGTGTGAGGCTGCTCACTTGAGGTGTCATTTGGTGTTTTCCTCTGTGACAATAGGGCTCACATCAATGTTTGATGTGTATTGGTTTGCTCTGTTCTGTACCAGGTCATCATCATCACTAGTGAGTGATTGTTTGTATTTCCTGCTCTGTTCGTGCTTTAATCAAACATCACCCGGCTTGTGTTTCTGCACTTTTCCATTGTCTGGCAAAAACACCAAATTTACACCACAGGGCTAATTTTTTCAAACCGAACAAAGACTTTCACCTCAAATTTGGTGTCTAGTTTCCTATTTTCCTTTGAGATAAGCAAAAAAAATTGGAAATACAATTTCTGCATTTCATTGGGGTTAGGTCGTTTCACCGTCAGCATTTGGTATGCTATCTGTTTTCTTTGATTGTTGAACCATGTGTTTCTCAACACTGCTGATGTCTGCACTGTATCGATCCATAGTCCATACTTTCTTTGATAAACAAGTCAATTAGCATGCACTTCGGCTTGTCACACACTTTGCACCAATTGCGTACAGCTGGACCTTTTTGATGTGATGTTTGATTTTGATTTTTGGTAAGCAATTTTTGGTAGTTTGAACGCATTAACTCTGTTTTGTGTCAGATCTGATAAATAAGATCTTCCCATGTGGGGCTGTATCTGCCAAGGAATTTGCACACAGAAGTTGCAGATGTAGGACGCCCCTTCATCTATGATTAGTGAAGAAGATACCCCGAAACTTATCATCAATTGGGGCGCAGGTAGCATAATGGTAGTTCTGTGGATGTGCCGTCCACCAGCTAAACATTTCAGTTGACCGCCGACTCAAAGCTTTAGCCATTGGTTTAGTTAGATTTATCCTCATCAGATTTGCGGTATGCTGTGCCTTCTTGCTGGTGGTTAATTCCTGGTATTACAGTTGGGGTATGGGCTTCATTTAGTTGCTTGGCTAATAACCTGTTGGAAGAGAGGCACTGCGCAGCAGTATTATTGGGTCCGACTATTTCCAGGATCAACAAATTAACAATCTGACAATACTGTATACTGTATTGTTATAATGATGGCGGAATCATAAACGACCAGTCTTGTCTGCCATTACGGAAGTAATACATTTATTACACAGTCACAAAACCAAAAAACAACAACAACAAAAAACACTGTTTATGTTTATACAAACCAACGAACCAGCAACACACTGTATGAGAGACTTGAGCACATGTTATATTTACATGAACATGCCGCAGAACTACAGTACAGAGTAAGTACTCGTCAAACACACAAGATATAGCCGGGTTAGCAAGCAGCTAAAGCCAGGTCGGCGAACCCGGGCGTTCGCTTGTACGGTGACTTGACGGAGTGGGCGGGCGGCAGGCAGCTTCTTCCTGTGAGCACAGTGTGAGTGACTTCACTTCGGTGGAGGGCGGCCGCTCGCGCTGGAGCGTCATTGAAAGTTTTTGCGGTGGGTGTTGCCTTTTACGTGTCAAGCTAGCCGCCTTGCACAGTTTACATTTATGAGTTAAGCGGCGGTAATGCCTACTTAGCGTTAACGCTGATCTTTTGGAAGGAGGTGGGAGCGTAACTTTTGCGACTTTGACCACGCTGCCTTACTCGATTGCAAGTGCTGCCCCGTTGCTCCCCCGATGACTTCCTCGTTCTCAGCCTGGTTTTGGAGCGAGAGATTTTGGCTTCCCGAAAATGTTTCGTGGGCGGATCTGGAGCATCCACCACCTGGTGTGGAGTACCCTCGAATGGGAGACATACTGTACGCCTTTCCGCTGTCTGTCGGGATTTTTGTGCTGAGGATCTTGTTCGAAAGGTAAAACTCGAGGCGCGTTTGGCTGCTTTTCTGTCACACTTTGGTTCTTCTATCGAGGGCTTCATATGTTGCTCATTAAACAACACTCAGTCTCTCTCGCGAACCCACGGAGCGAAACACACGTTTGTACACGCAGAGCTATATTACAAGTCTATAATTAGATTCACCAGTGAGATGATCCTGTTCAGGTCAACGTTGTCAACAGAAAATGGAATCAAGCAACGTTTCAATCGCGTGGTTTAAATGAGAATGTTTTACACTCGTAAAATGTTATGATTCCGATTTCCACAGCCTGTTGAAGGTTAACTTGAAAACAAGGGGCGTTTTATTTTCCACTGCACGTCTTTCTTGGGCAAAGTTGAGTTAAATGTCTGTTCAGAGGGAAGCAACCAGCAAATGTTCAGGCCTAAACCATGACTGCACTTCTCCAAATTTGTCGTTTTTGACTTGTTGGGGAAACCTATTTCGGATGACCGGGGTGGGTTTTAAAATGGAGGACGAACACTGGTCAGTCGAAGCAGATTATCTCGTGACATCCATTAGCACTTTGGTCTGGGGAGACCCTCCCGTCTCTGTCTCATATGCTCACATGACAGGTCACCAGGAACTATTTGGACTAGGTGCCAGATTCCCTGGGATTCCTTGTTTCCCGTGTCTCCCTGAAAGCCTCTTTATGTTCTCCCTCTAGCACAAACCTTTGCAGGCTAAAATGTGAAACTGAACAGTTTGTATCAATGACTTGGTTCAAAATTAATCTATTTCCATATTAAGTGGTGATCTCCTCACTGACTCCTGCCCTGCATGAATGTCTTGCTTAACTACATAATTTCTGTGTCCCTTCCCCCACTCTGTCATTTTTTTTGCCTGTCTGTGTGTGTATAGGCTAGTGGCCAAGCCCTGTGCCCACATACTTCAGATTC
This sequence comes from Hippocampus mohnikei, assembly GCA_026261675.1. Lineage (NCBI taxonomy): Eukaryota > Metazoa > Chordata > Actinopteri > Syngnathiformes > Syngnathidae > Hippocampus > Hippocampus mohnikei. The sequence continues at coordinate 21,948,955 of JAKGUB010000284.1, forward strand.
AGGCGGGAGTGCATCGCCAAGCCCAGCCCAATGCTGTCCTGGAGAGGGTGTATTTGTCCAAAACGGTACATATTTTGTCCACTCTTTACCCCGTTGACCGTCAAATTATGTCACCGTTATGCCATGACAGATCTAATGATCTGATCTTGTGGCACTCCAAGTTTGCATACTGGAATTTGGGAGTTTTACAAGATGTAGCAATGTCCAAAAGCAGGTAATTTATATTTTCGTTATCCTCACTAGTGTCCAGATGCAAAGCAACTGGAGGGACTTTCCAAGCAACTGGATTGGGATGTACGGAAAATACAGAGGTGGTTTCGCATCCGTCGCAACCAAGACAAACCCAGCATGCAGACAAAGTTCTGTGAGAGCATGTAGGTTTTGAAAAATGTCTCAGTTTAATCTGTACTGGACAACATTTGAACCATTCGTGTAAAAAAAAGATCTTCCCCTTTATTTTGTTGACATCAGGTGGCGGTTCACATTTTACTTGGGGATTTTTATTTATGCCATTCATCATTTATGGGGGGTAAGTGCAGCTGAAATCTTTGTCAAGCACTCTGTATGTTTTTCAATTAAACCGTGATTAATGTGTTTCTCTCAGTCGCCCTGGATGTGGAATACCAGACGATGCTGGGACAACTATCCCTTTCAGGTTCATATACAGTATTCCACTTTCACAATGTAATATTATGAGGTAATTCATGGTTGCCTCAACATCATACTCATAGTGTTAAAGGTATTTTTGTTTCAACCTCTACCAGCATCAGAGTCATCAACAATTCAATCACTATGTGGCTGAGCTGGCCTTCTACTGGTCTCTGATGTTTTCCCAGTTCACAGACATAAAACGTAAGGTGAGTAAGTACAGGTACTAAAATTACTAAAAAAATTTTTTTCTGTCACAATTTCAGCCGTGTTACATCATAAGTCCTGTCACCTTTGTGTTGGTATTCGTTATTGTTGGAGTGTATTTGAATTAGCTGATGACTGATTTTCTGGTAAAACAGGTTAGGCAATAAGATGCTCCAACTACTCCAACTACCACAAAGTACCTTCACATTTGCCTTTCATTGGTCCTTAAGCAGAGGTGGTTAGTAACAAGCTACATTTAATCAGCTATGTTTACTCAGTGACTTGTGGGATAAATTCTACTTGTCACAGAAGGCAACTTACTTTTTTTACTTTTACTTGAGCATCAAGAAGTAACACTATTTTTAGTCTGTTACATTGATCAGCATTCAGCTTGCTCTTTGTATTTTTATCTACATGTATTTTTGTGCACTATATGTATGTATGTATGTATGAATATATATATATATATATATATATATATATATATATATATATTGGTTTACATATATTGGTTTGTCAGAGACTTGTCACGTGAATCAGTTTCACCAATCCAATTTAACCACGAGTGACGTTAGACTCCATTTCACCAATCAAAGGGAGCCAGGCAATCACATGACAGCACGGCAGTCTCCGCAGGGCCCTACACAGAAAACAAATTGATGTTAAACATGGCGGAAATATATACCGTATTTACTTTACACACAGGCTCCAGCTTACCTGCAACACAAGTATAATTGGTAGAGATAATAGATGGACAGACGATGAAAAAGAACAGCCGTGCCATGCACTGAAATCTGTGTATACCTACAAATTTGTCATTGAAGCGTATTAAAATCTTTGCTTGTAACTTGAGAAATGCACAAAAGGGTGTCTAGCGGCATGCAAACATACACAAGGAGCAAGGAGAAAAAGTAATCTGTAATCTATGTACAGCACTCAAGATTAAGTTGGCAGAACTCACTTTGTTTTGACGAAATGGCCTGTCTGCATTGCTGATAAATGTGGATAAATCCCCACTTGTCCAAGTTCAGGATCATTACATTTCATTTTATGATATGGAAAAAGTATGTTTGCCTGCTGAATCTATTGTGCGGTTTCTCGTGTGTAAACAAAGAAAGTTAATTTACAATTTACTGTAGCTAAATTTGCCCAGTTTTGTTATTTTATCTAAACAGTGATTGTTTCAAAGTGATATAGTTGTGCAAGATTTGAATTTGCATATTCCTAATTCATAATTTTGTCCATTCCACATTCACGCCCTATTTAAAAAAAGAAATCAGAAGTTTCCCACCACTTCCCCACTGCTTGAGTAGGGTTTTTTTTTCACTGAATACATACTCAAGTAGTTTTTGGGATGACTACTTTTTACATTTACTTGAACTTTTATTCTTGAGTACCTGTACTTTTACCTGAGTACATTTTTGGCATTTCTCTACCCACCTCTGCTGCTAAACCATGGCTGATATCACACTTGTTTTATTTTAAGTGTGCATATTTAGATATAATGATTGTGTTTCTTATTATTTTAACATAATGCAAAGTGATTCACTTCTATTCTCTTCATTTAATCAATGTCAGGATTTCTTCATCATGCTTGTGCACCATCTGGCCACCATTTTCCTCATCACGTTCTCCTACGCCAACAACATGTTAAGAGCTGGCACTCTGGTCATGTGTGTGCATGATGCATCAGACATCTTCCTTGAGGTAAAGGAAGGATTTTTGGCACCTCATTGCACTTTTGATGTTTATTTTTGTCAGAATTTTGGGTCTGTTTCCAGATTTACTACAACCTTATTGGTATTCCCATTCTTACAAAAAAAAAATTAAGATCATAACAAAGTAAAAAAAATACGATAAGAATGGGGAGAAATACCTGTAGAATACAATTGGATGTGTGGATAGTTAATTGTGGGGAATTAAAGTAGTGGTTGTTGATTCTGGTGAACACATTTTAACTTTGTTGAAGCAGCACTAGCACACTAGAATCCAGGTCTGTTCTAATCATCAAGGTTTCTCCTTGTTTCATTAACATAAGGACCCCCCCACACACATTTTCACCCATAAATCAAGATACACTGAAAAAAAATCCTTTGGATTCACTTAATTTGAACATGTACATCATTTGCACATGATTAAAATGTGGGGAACTGAAGATATTTTCTCATGTTTTCTTCCAAAATAACAAAGGAGATGTGTTAGTTTAACACATTTTAATCATGTACACTACAACATAAAATCAAGTACCGTAACTTTTTTTTCCAGTTTACTGCATATGGGACTTGAGGTGGTGTGCTCAGAATTTCACCCTGATGCTTTAACACCACAGAAATTTGCTTCGAGCCCGCATGGCATCACTCTGTCCGTTCAGAAACTCAGAGCATTGTACAACTGTGCCATTCGGTCATTCAGAATGCCAGATTCCAGTGTGTAAGGACGGTCCATATGAGTCAATCAGTTGACTGTTTAGTGTTAACATGTTAATTTTTGTACTGGCTAGGTTTTTCATGATGACAGAGTGATTCTGATGATGACACCAAAGGCACTTTATTGTGATATTGACCCATATACTGTATTGCCTTCAATGTAATTGTAATTTAGGAACATAACTGCATCACTGAACATGAATTTAGACACTTATGTAGCCACATTATTTTAGTTTAAATGAATCCTATTTTAATCCTATCCTATTTTTTTCAACTAGAACTGATTATGTTATTTTACTGTTTGGCCTCCTTTTAAATATACCTGGTGTTGATCTAACAACAAATGGCTCATTTACTTTCACAGTTAGCCTACCCTCAGGCAGCTGTGGCTACATATGTAGTTTATGGCCACCGTGAATGTGTGAGAGCATAAATAATGTATTCACTGTGAGCACTCTGAGTGTCCAGAAAGGGACCATATAAATCTGATTTTATTATTATTATTATTATTATTATTATTATTATTATTATTATTGTTCACAGGCAGCCAAGCTTGCTAACTATGCCAAATACCAGCGGCTGTGTGATGGCCTGTTTGTGGTGTTCAGCATCAGCTTTTTCATTGCTCGACTTGTCATATTTCCTTTCTGGTGAGACAAACCGTTTATTTTTGTGAGTTTTGACCCAACCTTACACACACATGCACACACTCGATAAATTATATTTGTATGCATTTGTTGCAGGATTATTCACAGCGTTCTGATTGAGAGCTGGGAGATAGTAGGCGCATACCAGGCCTGGTGGCTGTTGAACGGGTTGCTTTTGGTGCTGCAGACTCTTCATATTATCTGGTTCTACCTCATTGCGCGCATTGCAATTAAAGCCATATTTAAGGGAAAGGTAAGTTGGGCTCATGGTTCCAACCAAATATTTTCAATACTGTAATATGATGTCAATTAAATGATGTTAAAACAATATATCTTTATTTATGTAGGTCTATACACTGTAAGAATCCAAACAACACATGTATGTACGGTTTGATTACATAAAGCAGGGGTGTTAGACTCAATTTTGTTGCAGGCCACTTTGGATTTACATGTTCCCTCAGAGGGCCCGTTGCGACAGTGAAACCGAGTAAATGTTTAATCATCTTATCGTATTATTTCTTGTATACAAGAAATTGATGGATTACTAGTTTTAAAATCACCCAAGTCAACTGTTTGTTGTTTGTTCATTTATTATTCAAGTGAGTATAAAGAGGGTAATAAAATGATTGCCAAATCTGAAGATTATTTATTACACATGACATTTCCGTACAGATTTTAGCGGAGATCATGGAAGTTGAACACAATTTGCTTTTGCGGGCCACATAAAATGACATGGCAAGTCGGAACCTTGACCCCGGCCTTGAGTTTTGATATAAAATAGCACGTATATACATAATATACAGCACATGTATTGGAATGAGTGTGTCGGGGGCACATGGGTCATACATATTGTGACTTCATTAAATAGAGTGACAGTATGTCCTCCATTGAATAATGAATTAGCCTGCTCTTAGATGTCAATGAGTAACTTTTTTTTATGGGAGCATATAATCCTTAAGGAGCCGAATAGGGTCATATGTCCATAAATTAACGCTGTACTAGATTGCTGTGTTGTAAGTCTTCATGCAGTCATTGACCATTCTCACAGGTTTATTGAATGAATAATGGAAATGCTCAGAAGAGAAAGTATCTTTGAGCTTTTTGGGTCTCTTGAATAGTTTTCCATCACCACCAGAGAACTCTGATTCAATTTGAGATTAATGTGCCTGCAACATTAGGAGTGATTTGCGATGTCATTTGTGGGTAAACATTTTTATTGAGTTCAAGTGAAATGTGTTGCATGTTCTTTATATTTTAATTAGCATTGTCCAGTACTTTGCTCATATAATAATAATAATTTGCTCATATAGCCACATAAGCATACAAATACTGACCTCAGCTGCCCTTTGTCTTTGTTTTTGTATTTGTTGTGTTCTAGGTGGCAAAAGACGACCGCAGTGACATCGAGAGCAGCTCAGACGAGGAGATTCATTCCAGCAGCGGTAAACGCCCCAATCAGACAGGTGGCCCCACCAGGAACCTCAATGGAGAAAAGCATGACCACTAAGGACAGAGTGTGGAAATTTAGTTGTGTGGATTTGTTCAATTCCATTGTGCCTTTGCAACTCACCGGGTCACTTTGACCATCATGGAATATCACCAAAGAAAGGACTGTGTGCGGGATACAGCTGATCCTATTTACATTTTGTGATGTTTACACCTGCTTCATGCTTGTAAGAGTGACCAGAAAAATTGTTTGAGCAAACAAGATGGGTTTGCCTTCTTGATGTGTGTGTGTGTGTGTGTGTGTGTGTGTGTGTGTGTGTGTGTGTGTGTGTGTGTGTGTGTGTGTGTGTGTGTGTGTGTGTGTGTGTGTGTGTGTGTGTGTGTGTGTGTGTGTGTGTGTGTGTGTCAGAGTCAGAAATTGCGAAACAGATCAACACAACTGTCAATACCATTTCATATAACGAATAACATTTTATTACAGATTGTACCATTTCCTTACAGCTAGAAAAATATCCCACGCTGAAATCACATCAAAGTTTTTAAAAAAAAATAAAAAATACAAATACAAAATATATTTTCTTTATAAAACATTCTTGTAGCAAACCAAACAAATAGTAGATATTCTGTTGTAATTATTGTGAATGTTCAGATGAACTTGATTTTTCAATTTCACCGTAACATTAAATACACCTTGTGATCCACAAGCCATCTTTTTGTTTGGTATCCTACACATTGCCCTTTGGGGTTTGAATGGCTTCAAAAATATTATCACAAGACTCTGCCAGAGCCATCCGTCAAACCTGTCGTTAGTAAGGCCAAAAGGGTGACAAACTATGTTGCTCTGCACTGAGATTATTTAAATAATTCTTCTACTCCCTCCATTTCCATCCATTCATCCATTTTCTAATCGGTTTACCCTCACAATGGTCACAAGAGAGCTCAGCCTATCCCAACTGTCTCTGGGCAGTAGACGGGGGACACGGACACCCTTAACTGCTTGTCAGCCAATGGCAGGGCACAAATAGACAAAACAGCCATTTGGGTTGACAATCACAGCTAGGGACAAATTGGAGTGCCCAATCAACCTGCCATGCATGTTTTTAGAATGTGGGAGGAAACCCGAGCATCCAGAGAAAATCCACGCTAGCACGGGGAAAACATGCAAACTCCACAAAGGAAGGCCGCAGCCTTAATCGAACCCTGCACCTCTGCACTGGGAGGCCGACTTTCTACTAACCAGTGCCACCCCCTCTATTTCCAATTTTGTAAATATATTCACTTTTCAAAGTCTGTATTTTTTTTACTTTTACTAAACACAACACTTGAATCGCCTCCACTTTTACCTCGAGGTTATTATTATTTGTTTTAAACATCAATGTGTTCTTTTACAAAGTACTGTTGTGATTATTTCAGCCATCTCTGTATTTCAACTTCCTCGGTTTAGAAGATCATGTTCTGTGCTTGGCAGAGCAGCGGAGCCTCCTGCTGGCCCAAATTATTTTACAGCTTCAGCCGTTTCAGAAGGCGTCAAATACATGTAACAAGGCCTCTATCGAATGAGCAGAACACACTTCTATAGAACTTTTCAGAAGGTTTCCAAACAATACCGGTCTGCGCCAGGGTACTTCCGGATGGCAGAAATTAGTTGCAGTCCATCTTACAACTAAATGAGGAGCTTTCTATGAATCAAACTAAATCAGGGAGGCATCAATGGGAGTAGACTGTCATTGTTGATGTTTGTTCTGTTTGTGTTTAGTCCAGTGCATGCGCATGACGATGCTGTTGTTTTAATGCAAAGCAAATTTGGGGGTTTGTGTCTGACAAAATGTCTACCTGTCTGTCCGTCCACAGTATCTATCTACTTATCATTTGAAGCATTTTTTACATACATCATGCTTTATTTTTTGTCAAAACAAAACTTCAGCGATAGAACTGTTTTAAAAGAATACTTGTAGGTGGGCTTTCTTGTTACTGAATGAAGACCGCTGCCTTGTGTTGGTACCTTAAATGTCATGAGCCTCACATATCAACATTACATTGCTTGGAAGCTTTGTAGTTGACTGCATCGGAAGATATGCAAAGAACAGCTTCTCTTTCTCTACAGCCAAAGATGCACAGTACTCAAATGTAAAGAGAAGATTCTTGTCTTGTCTGTCAATGTGGAAGCAATGACTCAAAAATTAGATAATGCTGTGATTTTCTTATTGTAGGTTTGTATGACGTCTGATTGTTAACACCAAACCTCCCTCTGCTTTCTCAGGCCACCCTCCTCGTTTTACTCATCCCAGTCAGCAAAATTGGTCTGGCCCAGCTCCGGCGCGGACACGGCAGTGCACTCGGCCCACATACGGCAATGAATGACGGTCCTGCAGTGGCCCAGGTCTGGCATCCATGATGTGGGCCGCATCCGGCCCAGATCTCAGCCGCATTGTATAACCATATCTGGCCCTACTCTGGCCCGACGCTGGGCCAGAACTGGCTCCTCATATCAGCCTTAATTCAACCATAACTCAGCCACTTAATAATTATGCCTTGTGCCATGCAGGTACACTTCATGTACACCTGCATGCATTGTGTCAAAAAACAAATGCATGCCGCAGGTTTAAAACCCATGCATGGCATGCATTTGTAACACAACACATGCAGGTGTACATGAAGTGTACCTGCATGGCACAATTGATGAGCCATATTAGACCCCATTTTAAAAAAAAGCCTCAAAAACAACTGTTACAAAAATGTTTATTTTCATGTGAACCTCACAAACAACCACACAAACTGGAAAAGTGCATGACAGTTAGCACCAAATCCAAACTGTAATACAGCAGCTTCTTGAACAGCATTTATTCGTTGATCAAACTGCTCTCCATGTTATCCTTTCTTTTCATTCTCTCCTTCCGACCACCATCCCGGTCAGGAGCCAGCTGTAGCCATCTTTGGATGGTGGCATCAATTTCCTTGTCTGTGGCCCCAGATGTTAATCGGTTTCGCCTCACAGCGGCTGAAACATGCAAACATATTTTTAAATTAACTCTCTGTATCATCAGGTAACATGACTACTGAAAAGTAAACTGATATTCTGGTGTCAGATATCGTGTTTCTCAAATATTTACAGCTTTGTACAAAGAATTGTTTTAAAACTGTAAGAAAAAGGACAAACATTTGTCCATGTCATTACTAATGTGTGGGCTGAAATATTTGCCTCCAGAAACAGAATCTGAATAATTTAGATTTAAATTGCTTATACCGAATTTGAATTACATAATTTGAAGGATAAGTGGCTCGGATAATGGATGGATTTGTATATTTTAATCTGAAATCATGATACTGAACCCCAATTGTAAAATTTGAATATCGATATATCTATAGATATAGATAAATAGATATTTCTCTGAAACTGCATTTGATCATCACTGAAAATTAAGACTTACAAATACAAAATAAATTATTCTGAATATGTGTCACAGACATCGGGGCTTGCTTGGAGAACACATATCTCCTTGAAGAAAATCGAAACCTTTTACTAACAATACCTAAACGTTTATATTGGGTTGGTATAAATGTTTAAAGTAAAACATTTGTTTTTCCTTATATGGCCATTTGAAAAAATAGCCGCCTATAATAAACATTTTAAAATACAGTTTAAGAGAAACTGGAAAAAAAAAAACTTAAATTCTAATTGTACAATTCAGATTTTCAGTGTAAGGATTAAAATTAAACATTTCAAACGCAATTTACTGTAAATCAAATTTCAGATCTGGATAATTCAGATTCAATTTCTGGTGGCACATATGTCCCCTCTGTGACACTGCCGGTATCGAGCCCGACTTACCACTTACAACAGTTCGAATTTATAGGCGCTGGAAACCAATCTTTCGATTTATTCCTCTCATGTTTATTTTCCTAGCCAGAGAGTTATTGATCATTGCATGCATAATGCTCCAGACACATTCACGAATGTCCAGTCCACCTTTGAGAGCCAGTGTATTTACCTGAAATCATACCAACATCACTTCATTATAATTTAAAAAAATACAGTTGTTTAATACCGACACTGGAAAGCTTATTAAAGTTTTAAAACAAGAGAATGTGTGGAAGATAGAAAGTCAGTTTGATGCAATATGGTCAACATGTATGAGATGCCAACATACCAATGTTTTCTGGAGATCTGGGTTGATGTGAAGTTTTTCCTCCAGGCTCTGTAGAGAACCAACATCTTTGAGTGGCAACAGATTTGGATCAAGGCCCATCTCTGCCTCATCAGCTGCTTTCATACTCTGTAGAGTCTTAAAGATGATTCGCAGTTGCTCCATCATCATTTCTTGCTTTGTCAATATATTATGCAGGACTGTGGATAAAATGAACAAGAAAGAGAGATTGGAAAACGGCAAAATCCATGTTCAATCCAATGTTACCCAGTGAAGTAGATACTTTAGCACCACCATTTTTCAGATCACCTAATCGTGATTCTGCATACCAAACAAAATTTGTGAATACTCACAAGTTTGCAGACTGGATTTCTTCTCACTGCTCTGATGTGACTCGAAGTATGCCGATGGGACTGCGGAATATATTTATTGTAAAATATTCAGATAATAATTCTTAAATTAAGATTAAGTAAAAATATGTTTTTTGAATGTACAGTATCAGTATTGCAGCAAACTGAATCAAAATAAATGTCAATGTATTTCAGCGCTTCCCACATTGTCATGTTGAATAAAATATGGAAAGAAAATAGTCATAAATATAAATAAAACGCAGTTTCACTCTTGTACGACGCCATAAAGCCAGTTATGGGGGTCCCAGAAAGGGTTATTTTTGATCATGTCCGAAATCTGCATTTTTAGTAAACTCATATGGACTGTGACGCGCAAGTTCAGGCCCCACCTGCCTGTGACGTCACTGGGCGGTTTATTTTAAAATTCGCGCTCTTCAGTCTATCTAATTAGACACAGCAAGTGACAATTTTAAGAAGAAATAACATTAAATACCCATTAAATTGAAGTACAATATATTTTTAATATTTCCACATGTCAGCAGAAAGAAGTCACATCTATGCTAGGAGCACATTATTCCCCCGGCCCCCCATTTCGAGCTAATGCTAAATGCGAATGCGTCATTTAATGGCGCTCTTCAAAATTCAGGCTAGACTTCAGACAGAATTGTCTTTGTATAGTAATTGCCAGCGTACTGTCACAATAGACAAACGTTATCTAAAACATAAAATAAATGAATTTACTCACCGTCTTTTAGGGATGTGGCACAGGAGTGTGTGTGGGCAATTGTGGCGTGAGCGTCGTTGTTGTCCGTGAGCGGGATTCTTCTGGTTACAGTACTTCTTTTTTCCTCTTCTTCTTCGTCTTCTTCTTCTTCTTCCTTAATTGGCGCTGTGGCAGCTAACGTTCGAGATGCACCACTGCCACCTACTGTGCCGAAGTGTAGTTCAGAGTTGTATATGGTTGTTGTACAGTACAAGGAAAAAAACAATCTAAAGTTTTATTTCTCAAACCCCTTTTCTCTTGAAATCTGAAAACTTAATCTCTTCTGTCCTGAGCGTATTTTTAAGACTGATCACCACACTCTTCCTTAATTCTTTTATAAAGTTTTCTCCACTTCCCTACTTGTACTTGTACAGAAGATTTTTGGTGTTTGAAAATTAAATTATATTAAAACGATTGGTCAATCCACAAAGAGGAAACCATATACAGTACAGTAGTTCTATATATCTATATCGATGCACGTTATTTTTCTTTTTCTGTTTGTTTGTCTCCCCCTGGCTATCTGTGTTCTTGAAAATAGCAGAAAAAAAATCAAAATAGTTGTACAACATGAACATAATTGACCACGTGTTGAACTCGCATCTGTGTGTGTGTGTGTGTGTGTGTGTGTGTGTGTGTGTGTGTGTGTGTGTGTGTGTGTGTGTTCAATAGAATTCCGCATATGTCTGCCATGTAAAGCTAGCTGTGTAGAAAAAAAATCTGAAACTGCATTTAAGGGTGGCTCAATACTGGCTGGCCATATACGGGCCGGAGTTGTAAATTGATATCTGGCCCAAATACGTCAATCCACAACTGGCCCTCATCTGGTTTGCCAGAGTCAAGCCAGTGCCTTCTTTGCCACTCCTGGGCCGTGTTCGGCCCACATGCATTATGCCAGTGCCGACACAAGGCCAGCAGTGCCGGCTTCATGCCGAATCCGGGCCAGATGCCTTTGCTGACTGGGATTTGAATCATTGCTGATGATTACGTTGTTGTGCCTGCTAGCGAGCTAACTCTGTTGTCAATATTGAATTCATTGCAGTCAGAAGGTAAATTAAAAGTAAAGAAGCACATCAGTCAGTAAGAAAAATCAAATTCTTTTCATGCAATACTGTGTGTGCGAGTGTGTGCGCACGCGTGTGCGCGCGCGCGTGTGTGTGCGTGTATAACATACCTGTCGAGAGATTAACGTTTTCCCGTTTAAATCACGGACACAGCATTCTTTTAGTGTCATCGTCTTGTGCTCTTGCCAAAAACATACAACTATGAAAAAGCATCACTCTTACCACAACCCACAAGTAACAAAATGATTTAAATACTTTGATGTACATTAATTACACGATACACACCAAAAGTTGTAAAAATATAATGGTTAAGGGTAAAGCATGAGCCTTAATGGAGACTTCTTTCTTCTTATTCACTTTCTTTTCTGATTGATATAAAAACTATTTATTAGATATAAACACATAACACGGGGTAGGACTAGATAAATTCTTTACTTCTTCCTACTCCCTTGAACATAATAACTGTGTTTAATGATGACTGTGTTGAATGATGACTGATTTCTCTTACTTACCTTATTATTACTGTATATGTTTTATGTTATGTTCAATAAATAAACCAAACCAAACCAATTAGTTATCAATGATTGTCATTTTGAATGTTACAAACTTAACATTAACTTGTGGTGCCCATGGCACGTCCGGGGTTCCTTAGATAATAATTATAAAGTGCCCCCTTAAAATATCGGTATTTTGTTTTCAACGATCAATGATTTACCTTTTGTGTAGTTTTCATGATGGGGGCAGATTTGCGCATGCGCAAAAGCGGTGTTTGGTTTCGCCGTCCCCTCTGAACCTGACAGCTCGTTGGCTTAGCTTAGCTTAGCTGTCGCTGCTCACCGGCAATGATACAGCAAACAAGAACTCGATAGCACACACGAGTTGTACATGAGTCCGCTTTTTGACAACCAAAATACAGTCGTCATTTAGACATCATTGTCAGTTGTTGGTGGAGTGTCAAAATCGCCAAGCATTTTTTCCGGGGAGGAAGAGGAAGACGTCCGCGAGAGAAATGGACTCGGTCACCGATTTCATGCGACATAGGTTGGATAGCTCGAAAGCTTCGTAGACCACCTGACTGCAGCCCAACTATTTACGGCTAAATCTTCGTGCGTTCTTTTGGCTCTGTCTGTGTGATGTAAAACGCGTTAAGGTCCGATAGCTGTGTATTGTGAAGGTAATCGTTCCTGCTTGACCTAACGGGGTTTTAAGGCTAACCAGTGGCTAATAGAATTCAAATCAATTATATCATTTATTCGAATCCGTGCTTTGTGAGGAGGGTTATTTTGTGTAGTAGCTTCTGAGTTTGGACATCGTGACTTTTACCAATGGGGTTTGAGCATCACAATCGAACAAGCACGATAGCCGTGCGTTAGCTACCAGTTAAGAGTCAAAAGTCCACCGGCCGATTTTTAAGGATCCCCAAAACTTGAACCCTCCCGGTGGCAGGGATGCACCATCAGGACTTTTGCGGAGACCCACCCAGTGCTGGAAGCCGAAAAACTGTGTTACATTACCGCAGGGGCAGTGGTGGCGGGGCACCTGCTTCCTCCGCTGGTTCTGGAGTTAATGCACTTGAAGACAGTCCGGCCCCTGCTGGAGCCTCCTCTCTGGGACCCCATCAGCAGCCCGGAGCCCAAGTTCCTGGATCTCAGGTCAAGAAGAAGAGTGGCTTCCAAATAACAAGTGTCACATCTGCTCAGATCAACGTAAGTGGCAGTAACAGTTTGGCTGATGACACTGAGAGCTATGACGACCTGGACGAGTCCCACACCGAGGACCTCTCCTCCTCTGAGATGTTGGATGCGTCAGTGTCCCGAGCCACAGACACTGGTGTACCGGAGAGAAGTTCATCGGATGAGACATTAAACAGTCTTCATGGGGTTGACACGCCTGGCCTCGTGTCACCCAATGAGCTTCCGTATCCACATTCCAGCCAGGCAACCCAGAAGCATACCACAATGGTAAATGGGACAGTACACCATCATTATTATCCGCAGCAGCACAGCGTATCCCATCATCATCACTCTGACAATTTGGGAGGAGGTGAATCGTCATCGTCGGCCCTTCCCCAAACATTGTTGGCTACTTCTAGCCAGCCACTTTCCAAAACGGGGGCTAACCAATCCCAGAGACCACCATTGTTGGATAGCTCCAAACCCACGGCAGGAACAGCACAACCATCAGCCCCTATTGTTGCTCGGACAGCTGGTGAAGCACCTCTACAGGGCACTGTACATTTTCAGAGTGTCTCTTCTGTCATTCCACTTCCCCCATCTGGCCAGCCAGCTTTTGACAACACTGGCATGAGTGGACCAACAGCTAACATTGGTGGAGGTACAGGCCATTCAGTAACCGCCTCAAGCACTCAAACACAGACTACTACCAGCTCTCGTTTCAGAGTGGTCAAACTGGACACCAACTCTGAGCCCTTCCGCAAAGGAAGATGGACGTGTACTGAATATTACGAGAAGGAGATTCCACCTGCAGCAATCTCCGAGGCACCTAAAGCTGCAGAGTCTTCTGTGGAGACTGAGCCCGCTAATGCGGGAGTAAGTCCAATTCTTCCAGCTGTCCAGCCACCTCACACTCTGCAGCCTTATCAGCTGCCGAGCCAGGAGTACACCACTCTTCATGCAATGCAGAGCCCACCGCAAGCTTCGGCACAAACCCTTACCTATGTGTCACCCCAGGAAGTAGTTGGTGGAGCTCACACTAAGATGCTAGGGGCTCCTGGTACTCTCCCCACAACTGCACCACAAGTTGGTATAAAGCAGCCCCCCTCCCTCATGTCTCAACAGTTAGCCTATGCTGTGGATCAGCACCAAGCTCAAGCCCCGGGAGGTTGTGCTGCACCTCAGCTCGGTGGTCTGCAGCCAGACTTTATCCAACCCACTGCTCCGTTCCAAACCCAGGTCCAGCCTCCACTAGTGCACGTGAGTGCATCCATTTCACCAGGGTCAGCAGTCACAGCAAAGCCACTGGGCAGCCTGGCACAGCAGTCAACCCATCAAGGTCATGTGGCTCCATCTGCTATCGAAACCTCCACCGTGGGCCAGTCGCCATCTCATCCACTACAACTGGCCTCCACTGCTACAGGTCTACCAGCGCAGGAGGCCACTTACATGCCTTTGACTGCACTTCAAGCTGACCTACAACCCCTTCTCACCCCGGGCACAGCGCTCTACCCAGCACCTCTGTCAGGAGGGAGCTCCCTAAAAGCATCCCAACTGAAAGATGCACAAAAGCTTCTGTTTCAGCACCAGGGCCTGCTAGGACTGCCCACGCTGGGTATCGCTGGTGGTGGAGCGATGGCTGCGGACGCCGGCGTCACTGCCAGAAGCCTGGCCCACATAGGGATGTCTATGGAGGCCAGCGCCCTTGCAGCTGCTGCTGGTTTGCGGACTCAGCATGCTGAAGGAGAGGAGGACAGGTGAGATGATCCCGTCTTGTTCATATTCTGTCTCACATGAATCAAAGAGGTCCTTCAACATTTCAATTGAAATTCGGACCCGCAGCAAACAAGATAAACACAACATATTGGTTACCAATTTCAAAGCTAACGAACAGCCATTGAGTGTGCATATGAGTTCAGTTCAAGTAACTAAAAAAACTGCAATGTAACACAACAATCGAAAAGAGCGTTTATCAGTGATACTCCCCCAAATATACTGTTCTTCTGGGACAGAATGTAAATACTGAGTTTTAATGGTCGTTCGTATGAATCGTCATTGCGACTTCGGGGTTGTCCCAAGCGTAGCTCGCTACTTTATTGATGCTCTGAGACTTTTTGCAGACATTAAACATCCAGTGCCTCGAGAGCTAATGGCTCAATGTCTCCCAATACCTGTACTCACTGCCATATGACTGAAATCTTGAGCAAACAGCAAAGTGGCTACATCATCGACATGTCTCCAAGGTTATGTTTTCTATTGTTCTACCACTTGACATCCTCCTTCCTTAGTCAACCTTCTCATCTATTCTTCTCCGGTGTCAAACACCTCCATTGGCTACAGTTGTTGGTTTCCTTTCGAGGATGCGCAGTTTGGATGTCACTTTTATAGTTGTGTTTTTTGCTGTTTATGGGTTATTTTGTCATGGTTAGAGACTTGTGTTCACGCGCAGACAAACGGCTAGTCTGTTTTCCATGCTGCCTGTACATAGACTGCTTCTTTGGAGCCTACTGATGTCTTGTCCTTTGCTCCCGAAAACGACTGTCATTTTTCTCCCCCTCCATATTTGTGTGAGCAAGAGATGAGAAACAGATAGGCGGTAACGCTTTGATATTATTGCTATGTACTACTTGTTTCTATTGGTACGCATTTTTTTTCCGTTAGGATCCAGCAAGCAAGGGTGTGCCTTGTACTTGGAAACTTCTATGGCAGAGTTGTTTGATTGTGCTTTAATTGTGCTTTGCTTTCAAAAGCTGTCACCAGGAATTTGAACCTGCGGGTGCTGATATTCTTCACCTTTTGAAAAACTGCAGCATCGTGTGAATGAACAGCTTGCTAGGCACGTGCATACCCTCGTGCAACACTTTCATTCCAAAAACAAATTAGCATTTCTGCACGAGAGGTGTTTCACAGAAGGTCACAGATGTATCAAGTGTCAAAGTCTACCTGGGCGTTTTTATTAGCAGCCATCAGCCATAAAAGTTGCGTGTGCCATAGAAGATTTAGTCAGGCACCTCAACATTCGCAATAGCTCCATTTCAAACGAGTTTCTTTCTATCACAACGTTATCAGTTTTTACAACCTTCTTGATAGAGTTGCACTCAACCCATTCATTTGGGCAACACAGTTAACAGTGAGTCATTGCACAAGCCGCTGTGTTTAAACACTGTCATCAAAACTGAAAGTTTACACTGGCTGAAAAAATGAGCTCAAAAGGATTCTCTGCAGTACTACAAACCAAAAACATTTGAGAAGTGTATGGCTTACAGCTCATGCTGAACATCTTTCTTTGGTTGATTGACTCTTTGGTTTTGGTGAGAGTTTGGTGGTGCTTCTTGGCAGGAATCACTTGGATGTGAGGTGATCAAGTCATGTTGGTCCCGTAATGAGGGGGGACACAATCACCCTTGTGTTCAGCTTTCTGACGGGCTGCCTTGGGAATCATTTACTCATTTGCTGCGCTCTAATCATCGTATTGGGATTTGTATATATGGAACTACTGTATATAGTTGACGCAACAGTTGTAGTTTTGGAACACTATTCGGGCACCATGAATTCTGTTATTACTGTCCCATTATTGCAGCGTACTGGATCAATTTCAGCTGTTGTGTCTTCTTCCACAGCAAATATTGAACTAATAAATAAATTACAATAAGATATTGTTTTAAGACGGGTGTGTTGTACAAAGTTAATCGTGATATGTTGTTTGCATATTTTGGTGCCGCAAATCACAAAGTTAAACTAATAGGCGCAGTGCATCATGGGATACATTGCTTTTCTTATGACCATGAGTTGTTCAGTTCTTTTCAAGATGCATTCAGGACCCATGGATGGGACTATAGATAATTGATACCCACGACGTATTCGAACAAAACTAAAAATGGTGAATTTAATATAGTGGAAAGGGAGTGATTCCCTTCACAGCCATCATGTTCCAGGATTCACCACAGGAGGGCAGTGTCCACCCTTGAATGCTTCCAATGTGAATTGCAAGTGCTTTCTATAATCCGAACGTGTTTTCAGAGTCGCTGACCTAAATGTTCTTTTCTCACCAGCGGGGGGCGGGAAGGCCTTGCTTGCACGCAATGTGTGAACGAATGAAATGAGACTCGGCCAGTTTTGACTTACTGTCAGATTAGTGCTGATTCATTTTAAAAATCTGCTTGTGCTTAAGAGAAAGGCCTCCTTAAATGTGTCTTTTAGTAAATTAAATCCACCAAGAAAATCCTGCATCCCACCTTTTTGTTGGAATTGTGGCGGTACTGGATCGGGCCTGAACTGATTAGGTGGAAGCCTCCCGTGCAAACAAGATGACGTTGGTGTTTGCCTGATTCTCCTTCCTGCTGCTCTTCTGCATGTCTGTCTGGTCCTTCATGTTGCTAGACAGGAAGTAATCAACTTCTGATGCTTTAAGATAAGATAAGAAAACCTTTATTAGTCTCGCAATGGAGAAATTCCCAATTCACAGCAGCAAAGATTTAGTTTTAGTTTATAGTTTAGCAAAGCCAAAGTTTTAGATGCTGTATAATTTTGAAGGGAAAAGCATTATTTACCTGCTCCTGAGAGTGATATTATTAGCATGAGACAAACAATAATTTTGTGAAAGCCCTTCGTTTGTGTGGAAAAAGGTGGGCTCTCCAAATATTTAGCAACATTCAGTGCAGTGCATGATGCCAGCATGTTGCAGGGATCCCAGATTAAAGTTTCCCACACGCTTTTGAGAAGACCTATTCCCACATTGCACGCATAGACCCAAGGTCATATGCTTGTTGCCACTGTCTAAGTCTTTCTCTGCATAAATATTTAAAGAGCCTTATTTTGCTTGTTTGTGACATTTGCACACACACACACACACACACACACACACACACACACACACACACACACACACACACACACACACACATGCACACAGCTACTGTCACAAGAACGCAGATTTAAATCAAATCTGCGAATGTCAAATTTGCACCCATTTCGAACTCTCTCTCTACTTCTTCCCATTGGGTGTGGTTCAAAATGGAGTTTGGCTCATAAAAAGCTTGATTTATTTATAAGAATAAGAATAAGACAACCTTTATTTGTCTCGCAATGGAGAAAGCCCCAATTTACAGCAGCAAAGTTTTGAAAGGAAGATGGTAGAAGAGCAAGAAGTATAGGAGCTGCTGTAAAGGCAGCCACTCTCGCGGCGCCATCTTGAAGTCTGAATAACATAATAAAATAATACCACACATAAGACACAGACAGTCATTCAATCGTAACCACTTTTCCGCATACTCTTTGTTGTTTGAAGCCAGTTATAGATGAAAGAGGTGAGGATCAAAGTGTCATTAATCTTGGCATGACACGCAACACTCCTTTGTTGGTCTCTATACAGATGAGAGATCTGCGCTTGTTTAAAGCTGAAATCCTTATGTCTTGTCACCAAATGAGCAAAACTGTTTTACTTTATCTTTCTTTCTCTTCTCGTTGAGCATATGGCAACGGTCTGGTTATGTAAGGCATTGCGTGCCCTCACTGGCGGCCTGAGGACGATTGGCTTACACCCCAGAGACTCCCATGAGAGATGTTTGAGTTGTGGAGTATTGCTTATCTCTGTTTAGTCTGTGTCTTGGCAAGGGATGTGGCTCTTGATCCTCGATTGCAAACAGAAGTTTCTTCTTTCTTGATGCATTTGGCCTTCATCTCTGGCCTTAAATGTGGTCTCTGTTGCTGGTTGGAACAACAGTTTCAATCAAAGTTCTGTTTTTTCTTCTGCGTGCGTCTTTGCTAATTCAAAACTAATTTGGGATGCTTTTGCATCCGGCTTTGGCTCATAATCAGACAAACTTGATTCATCATATACATTTCGTACACTGACCAGTCACAACATTATGACCACGTGCCCAACATAATAATATCCAGTGTAAGAGCCGTACACATAGTAACAAGTTTTGTTGAATAATTTAACAATATATTTACTACTGTGGTTGCAACTTGCAATAGTACAAAACTGTAATGCATCATACTGACTTGTTACAAATATTTTTGACTCTTTGATGAAACCGAGGTAATTTAAATAACATTAAACATTATTAAGTTTGCAAAGACAACATTTTAAATGTAATGGTGATTGGCTGAAAGTGGATCCATCTCCACATCGGTAAGATCTCCCTGTAACCGGTTTACAGCCTTTTGTTCTGACAACAGTGTGTTCACCCACTTAAAAAAAAATAAACAAAAGGAGAAAAAACTTGTACAGTTAACCCCCACTGATTTGCAGGGATAAGGACTGAGTCCTGCTGTAAAGAGCAACAAAATGTGAATTTCAGGTTCACTGCCATTTCACTCTTTTTCTGAATCGCGCTCACGTAATCGCCACATTTTGGCAATCAGGGTGAACACATGTCGTTGCCCTGTTCACAAATATTGTCAAACATTTTGCATGTCGTTGTCTTTGTTCAGTAAACTGTACCTTACCCTGTGTGAGTGTCTGCTCGCATGGAGATGCACGTGAGGCCAGTGGAGCCCCATATCGTGCATGTGCAATGGCCAGTGTGCGTGCAGTGATGCGTAGTGACAGCGCAGCCAGCGGTTTGCCTGCTATAACTTCAATATTCCCTTAAGTGTGCACATAGTCCTTCCCATTTTGGAAGACACGGGGGAACGGGGCGATTGTTAAAATGTTTCTGGGTAAGAATCTGGAAAGCCCACACTCAATGTGCTTCCCACCAAAAACTGCTCAGAGCATTGAGGGGACGTGGTGTACACTTTTATCCCAACGCTTCTTGAGAGGATTTTGTAGGAATCCGGCAAGCGTTGGGTGTGGCCTGGTGGTGATGATGCGCGCGCTAACTGGGTATGTGGTCAAAAGGGCTCATCCCATTGGATGGATTGCTCTAATCTCTACTGACAGTTTACATAACAACAGAAGGGGAGGTGATGTGAGTCCTACAGGAGTGACGTCACAGTCCACCCTTTTAGAGCTACTCATCATGCTACCACCCTTGGATTCAGGCATACGGGCACCGTAGGGGGCACCGCAGCGCTTTCGTCCACACGAACTCCCGCTCCCTTCCCCGACTTCCTCAGCTCCATTCCGGGTCTACGTTGTTGGTCAGACTTTCCCAATGTGAAGCCTTGAGGGGGTTACGGGGTCGGGTTTGGAGGACGGAGGAGGCGCAGTGGTGGTGGTGCTCGTTTTGGGTTAGGGTGGCGGGTGGCGGGTGGGGGCCCACCGCATGGACATAGTGTTTGTTTTTACTCTGAGCATCAATGAGAGAAAAGGGGCTGGCCAGGGTCGGAGGAGCGCAGGGTCGCGACGCCATGGCCATGAAGCTTCTTTTCTGGGAACTGGAGAAGCATCTGAAGAGGTAACGGTGGAGTTCTTTTGTTGTGCGGTGGTGGTGTTCAACTGGAATTATGTTAGGTGGGCTTTCAAATTCAACTCCTTGCCAGAATGTGTCAACACAAACTCCTGAGCACCCTGTCCTTTCTGATGTTCACTCTTTTGCAATTGCAAGCTTGGATCACCATCTTAGTTCACTTACCGGCACAGTTGAACATTGTGTTCCAGCTTCCACGTTAGCACCCCTGTTGCTGTGCCCACTAGTGGCTCAACAAAGCATTAAGATACAATATACAGTACCCGTCATCCCCCAATCTATTCATGGTTGGCTATTTATGATTGTCATGGTTTTTTTTTTCCTGTGGCAATTATCACCAATGATTTGCACAACATTTTTTGTTGTTTTTTTTTCACACTTTCAGTTGAATGCCCTAAAGATAGCACAAGATGGCGCCAACAATATTGTGAATAGATAAGTAGTAATTGGTGACAAGTGTGTTTCAGTGATACAGTTCAGCTTCAGTTATTTGGGGGCTTGGGGAGGAGCGAAGTTTAGCCTGGATTGTTAGCAGAAGTTACAGAGTCTATGAGTGGAGGGTTGGTTTGATGCAAAATGTGTTTTATTACAAAATCAAATTATCCCTGACACTTATTTTTCAGGGAAATTAAGATGGTTTTCAAACAATATTGAAGTGTTTTGGAACCATAGTTTGTAATATAGTTACCATTTTAATTATTACTATTGACAATTATTAAAAACTTCAATAAAAAATACTGGCAGTGTCATTTGTGTTTTTTGTTGTTGTTATTCATGGCAGAATACGGGTCAATTGTATATGGTTATAAGCACATTTTTATCCTCAACTTTCTGTGTTGCTACAAAGATCAAATTGTCCTTCTCTCAAACTTGTGCGAGATTTTTAAAAAAAAGTGATTTCAATGAAAAAACAGGTTTTGGAGAATTTGATGGGAGTGTGTGTGAGAAGTGGCGCATGTTCAAATCTTAAGGCAAAAAGTTTCTTTGTCTTTGTTCTTCTGTCAGCCAATCCAAGGTACGGTTGAGCAGCAGCAGCAGCAGCAGTGCCAGGTCACATATTTGCCTGGCCAGATTCAAATTTATCGATTGGTCAGATGTGCAGATGAAATCCATTTCTTGTGATGCAACGTGGGTTGACATTGGTCCTTGTGGTTGAACTGCTTCCTCCCGAAGCAACTCAATCCACTTCATCTCTTTTTTGTGCGGTTTGTCAAAAGTGTTGCCATTGTGATAGCAGTGATTGATGTGAAGCATCTGAGTAATGTCGTCAGGGTTTCCAACTGTTTTGTTTTGTGATCTGATCAGCTCCTTAGGAAGTTGATTGTGCAAATCAGTCACAGCTTGTTTGGCATCTAGTCCCTTATTTCTGCTGTTTTACTGTTTCCACTGTCATGTTAAGATTCTGTTGCTGTTAATTAGTTTACAAATTGTTTTGGTGGTCAGCATTCTTAGTAAAGTGGTTTTGAATGGCAGAAAATCAAGGAAAACATTTGTCCTCTTGCCACGTCTTCATTCACTTTAGTCCATGACTCAGCGATTTGCATCAGGTCTTTACACTTGAGTATTTCATTAAATTCATTTTGCATGTGGTCTTATGCGCCAATTAAGTTCTGCTTTAACTTTTTTATGCTAAATACTGCCTCAAAAATACAAAGTAAAGTCCATTAGCCCAAGATCCAGCATCATGACCAACATGGGCCAGCTTTTTTAAAAAATTGAGCCATTCTTAGTCGATTAAAAATATATAAATAAATACACTGTTTAGTGTTGGGGCGGCCCGGTAGTCCAGTGGTTAGCACGTTGACATCACAGTGCAGAGGTGCCGGGTTCGATTCCAGCTCTGGCCTTCCTGTGTGGAGTTTGCATGTTCTCCCCGTGCTTGCGTGGGTTTTCTCCGTGTCCTCCGGTTTCCTCCCACATTCCAAAAACATGCATGGCAGGCTGATTGAACACTCCAGATGTCCAACCAGACTAGACCAGTCTTCATTAGGCCACGCTGCTTAAAAATTAGACATCAACACACAAATCAAATCTGGAGCTTTGGGTTTAATTTCACTTTATGAAACTAGTTAATTTCTTTACAATCTATTCCTTTGTTTATAGTTTTACAACGCAGCGCTATTTTCTCTCTTTATCAACATGTGGAACAAAAAATTGTGGTGGTTTTTATTTGGGGGGGTGTCACAAATGGATTGATGGGTTTTCGCATCATTTCAATGGGGAAAATTGATTTGCTTTATTCGATTGCTATGCGCATAAATTATCAAACTGTGCACACGTCGGCTACGAGCTAAGTTTCAAAGTCAACAAGAAGCTGTAGCATCCATTGACGAAAAAAGAGATTGGTTCACTTCTCCTGTCCCATGCAAATCCATTCCAAGCGGTGACTCTTGGTTCCAAATACGCATCTGCGTCCCGCGCCGACGCTCCTCTCCTCATCCTCAACTTCAGCAGCCATTCATCCAGCCGCACCAACGCAGACTGTCCAACAGCACCGACATCTCCACTGAACAAAACGGGGCTGTGAAAAATGCTGCCCATTACAGGCGCAAAAAAACGGGGCTGTCCAGTACCGACAGTCAATGGCGCCGACATTCCTCCCAATCAAAATCTGTGCTGGTACAGGCGTGCTGCCGAGAAGGCGCAACCACCAAGCACAGATTCTTCTCCTTTGACGAATGTCGAGGCCAAAAAAACGCTGAAAACAGTCCACATCGGGTCCACACGACGAAACAACAAACGTGACAAAACAAAAAGACAAAAACAACAAAAAAGCAAGGCTCTTGAAGAGCACTTGCTGAAGGCTGCCTACTCGGGCTCCATCTTGGAAAAAAAAATGACACTTTGAATCTCTCCTCTTTCATCTCAAATTGCTTTAAACAACAAAGCGTATGAGGGGAAAGTGGTTAGGACTGCACGACTGTCCGTGTTTTATGTAATGTGTTGTGTTCATTATTTTGCTTTATGTTCGTTTTTTTGTTGTTGTGTTTTGTTCAGCGCTTTGTTACAGCTGCCGCTGTTGTGAAAGCGCTATATAAATCAGCATGTATTGTATTGTTTTGTATTGTATAAATGAACAGCAGGTGGCGGCATTTTCCTTAAATGACTCTTGTTTCCTCCCATCACCTTGCGTTTATGTTTTTGCATTAAAAAAAGCAGAATGCGTCACACTGGTATATTTTAGACTGTTATAAGTGTGCTCAGTATTTTTATCAGATGGACTGCATAACATTAAGCATTTAGAATCCTTCTTTCCTCCGAACCCGGGCTGCCATGGATTTTGTTATGCAAATGAGCCTCGTTTCCAGCCAATCAGGTGGCTGCTTAGGCTCTTTCTCCCCGCATGCATCTTGCAGCTAGGCAGCTCCCTCCCCTTGCTGCACCTCAGTCTTTGTGCTCAGTCTCGGCGGCCGCGGAGGTACAGAATGCGCTCCGGTTCAACATTTGCACCGCCGGACGTCCTATGAGTGGGGCCGAGCCGCGGTGACGCGTTGATGGACGGGCTAGCATGAATTCACAGTGTTACACGGTGGCGATGGACCTTGGCGTTTGCCAACTGCGCAATTTCTCCATCTCGTTTCTGTCCTCTGTACTCGGCAAGGAGAGCGCGTCGGTCAGGCTTGACAGGAGGTAACTAATAATAATAATAATCATTATAATTTGCGCAGAAATGACCACTAAGCGCTTGCTTTTGCTACGCTGATTTTGTGCGGTTTGCTCTTTTGTCGCGTGACCTGCCGCAACAATCATCTCCTCTTGCGTCATAAGCTACTGGCGCCTCGCAGACCATCCATTTGACGATGTGCTTTAAATTGTGTTTCAGCTCTTCGGGTGCAAGTGTCGTGGCCATTGACAACAAGATTGAGCAAGCGATGGTAAGTTGTCCTCATCCGCTCCATTATCTCGCCGGTGTGTGCTGCCACTGGCGTTACGTAATGCCGAGTAGGTCCGGCCATTTGATTCCTAGTCGTGTTTTGACCTTGGGGATAGTTCAGTCGAAAAATTGGGGCCGATTCCTTAAAATCGTTATTTGGCCTACCTTGTCACCTTAATAGGGACATTTTGCACTGAGCAAGGGAATCTGTGTGTCAAACCTGTAAGAAAACTTGAGTAAATGCATCTTAATTGAGGAAGGCTCCCACGAAAAGAGGGAAGAATCAGATTCTGGCCACGCACTGTCATGATTTGGACAGATGATGTGAGCCAAGGCTAGGTTCACACGCTATATCCCCTCATCCCCATCCTCTCCTCTTCAGCTGCATGTTGCTAGGCAGGCAGCAGCCTCCCCCCTTTCAGTATAAATAACTTGGCAAGGATTGGCTCCTCCCACTCGGCGCAGGGACATTTTGTTCCATGGCTCCACAAAGAGGAAGGGATACTCTCAGATTATAACACATTAATCCCCCTTTGGCCATCATCGTCATCATCGACTCGGTGATGCTCGGTGGTCCGGCATCATCTGCCTATACACTTGTGTCATGCATGCGAGGAATGTGGTGTGATGTGGGCGGGGGTGAATTCTGTGAATTTTCAGAAGTTGGAAATTGTGGGACCCATAGAGAAAAAAAAAGACTTTTTCAAAATTGAATGTCGCGTTTTAATAGAGAACATTAATATATTTTTGCATAATCCTGACTCCAAAAAAATCATATTTCATGCAAGTATACTTGAATATGAAGAGCCAACATCCTGAAAAAAATATTTTATTCCTGTATTTTCCACACTAAAAGGCGCACTGGATTATGAGGCGCACCTTCAATGAATGGCCTATTTTATAATTTTTTTCATACATTGGACGCACCGCTTTATAAGATGCAATCTACAATGCATCCACTAGATGGAGCTATGCTCGAGGAAATGCCAATGGAACAATCAGATGTCAGGAAATTTTATTTTATTAAGCAGTGACACAGTTCACTTAACCAACTGCAAGTTATAACATTGACTCGTTAACGTTGAACTCTGTTGCCGCTGCTCTATTTCCGTGTTCAACTGCGTAACCGATCGACTTAAGTTTGAACTGTGCGTTGTAAGCATGTCTCTAGCAAGGAGCCATTTTGGGGTCTGAATATTACCGTAATGACCATGCACAAGGCGCATCGGATTTTAAGGCGCGCGGTGAGCTTTAAGAAAATGGAAGGAAGGCTTTTAGGTGCGCCTTTTAGTCCATAGCTATAAATTACAGCGCATGGTAAAGTCTGTATTGCACAAGCTTTTAAGGTCAAAGAAATCTCTCAAAATCTGATGTGCTCCACAAAAACTAAGGACATTTTTAAAATCAGCATCAATAATATGTTAAGGGACACACAAAGTCATCTCTGATTTAAAATTTGCTGTTGTCCAGTGTTATTTATAGTCAATGTCTCTGTTAGGAGCCAACTTTTAATTGTATATATTCCTGGTGTAGTTCCAGAATTGACCATTAATTTTGATCCTTTGGTGTTTTGGTCATGATTTTGTCGTTTATCTCTCTGTAGCTGCTCATCTGATGCTTTGTCATTTCACAATGCTGGACGAAGTCGTTTAAACAGTATGCCTGCCTCCCTTCTTCAGGACCTGGTGAAGAGTCACCTGATGTACGCTGTGCGCGAGGAAGTGGAGGTGCTCAAGGAGCAAATCAAGGAGCTGATGGAGCGCAACACTCAACTGGAGCAAGAGAACAACCTGCTGAAGACCCTAGCCAGCCCGGAGCAGATGGCTCAGTTTCAGGCCCAGGTCCAGACGGGTAGCTCCCCAACTGGCACGGCCCTGCAGCCTCAGGTGCCGGGCTCGGTCGGAAGCGCGCAATCCCTCCCCTCTGCGCAGAACTTGGGCTCGTCGGCGTGAAGAGAAAGGATCTCCTTACTGTGGCACCCCCGCCCCCAACTATGCCACCATCTCGATGAATCCCCTTCAATTTTTTTGTTGCACATTTAATTTATTCTGCCTTGTTTTGCAACTTTTACCTGATTAGACAATCACAGTTGTCATGGTGATAGATGGGGAAGGTGGGGATGCACCAAGTTTGAATTGAAGCCTGCAAGCATTCAGTGTCGAACATGTGCCAATGTCAGCCCTCCACCGCTACGTAGCACATTCCTTTTTTTTTCTCCACATGCACATGTCGCTGCTAACGTCGGATGAACTTTAATGGAGGACTTGCAACAAAACACCTGCCCCCCGGGTTTGAGAAGCAGTCATTTCCAGTCCTCTTGCTTCAGGTTAGGGGCAAGTCTAAGAGAAAAGATGAACTGCATTGAATTCGACACCTCACTTTTCACTTGGAGGGCTCGGTGTTCTTCTCCTGTGTCTCCACATTGCCCTCCCCACCCTCAAGGCACCCTCCCCTGTTGGAAGAGAAGTTCAATATTTATGCAGGGAATCAATGTTGTTTTTATAGGGCAACCTGGAGAATTGTTAGGATGTATTTTCTGTTCGCTCTTGTTGATGTAATTTAATGTCCTAGTAATGTAAACAAGATAAATAATGGAGCGGAAAAGGATACTCTTTGTAGGTTTGTACGGATGAAAACATTTCCAATTCTGCAAAGTGCCTGGTTTCTAACCATAGATACATATATAATCTTCTGTTATTTTATTCCTGTAAATATATTTGTGTGTGTGTGTGTGTGTGTGTGTATATATCTATATACATATAGATATATATATATCTATCTATGGTTTACCAGGTTGTGAAGTACCTGTGATGTCAGCACTCAGGATGGGAACCGACGAGGTTTATTTACCTCCAAGCTGAACACTGTCTCTCCTATCGTGACTGTATCATCACACTCAAAACGATACAGACTGTTTTTGTTTGACAATGTTTGTCACATTGTTTTGTTGAGGCAATCAAGGATATTTTTCTTTTTTTAAGTCATTTTGTTCAGCCAAGCATCTGTGTTGCTGCACGCACACACATATACACACTTGGCAGATGGAGGAATGGCTGATAGAAAGTATGTCAATGTTTTCTGCATGTTCCACAGCCCATCACAAATGTGACGTTACAATTTGCACTAGACAGTTGCACCTCAAATAAAACTGAAAACAAAGAAAAATTGACTCATTTTGTTCTTTACTCGATATACAGCATTGTCACTCATGAGAGGCAACTTCATTCTCTCTGGGTGTGGCGGGAAGGAGCAGTAAAACAGGCTAAAAAACTTAAACGCAGGTGATGATTATTGGCCCTGCTCGGCATCGGCACCTATTCAAGGACACTACTCTCAGCAGCGATAAATGTGCGATTACCCAAAGTGATTCAGCAAAACACCTCGATGTTTGATTCAACGCTCTTTTCAAATGCTCGTTATGAATATAAATAGAACTGTTTTTTTTTTTTTTTACACCTTCGCAATGTCGCTAAAATACTGTACATCCCATTTTATTTCCTGGTGACACAAACTAATTCATGTGCTTTTTACATCTCGACTTGATTATTTCAACAAATTGCTTTCTGGTCTTCCCATGTCCGGTTGTAAAAGCTTGCAGCTAGTACAAAATGCTCCAGCTAGACTCCTGACGAGAAGTCAAAAGTGTTGTGAGCGACTGGTTGACACATCAGTCCAAAGATTTTTACGCTGAGGGAATATGGAAGCTTGTGCACAGATGGGAAAAGTGTCTTACAGTGCTGAGAGACTACTGCTAAAAAAAGTAGGCTTCTATCTGTATTAGAAGTCCTAATACAGAAAAATTCACCTTATATAGTGAATGCCCCTCGTACGTTATGTGCTCCCTGGCGAGCTTCATTGGAATATATATTTAAACCGATTATTATTAGTATTTTGTGCTTAAGTCCGACATGTCCTTGCCACTAACGCCTCTGTGATAGAGCCCATTTAATGTACTGTACTGGTCTTTATTACGCCTGCACACACCAGTACCTGTACTGTACATTGTACGTTTGTTCAGTAGTCACAATGCAGGTGCTTTCATTGGCTCCATAGGAGCAAGCCTCCCCGCCCCCACAGATAATTTGTGCTGGCCACGCCCCGCTCACCCAAAGTCACGTGTACGTGCACGCTTATTTCCTGAGTGGGCGCGCGCCTCAGAACAAGATGACGACATGTTTGGATTGGTGCGCTGATATCAGGAGCTAATTTAAATTCAAATTAATTCTTTGATTTTATTCATTTATTATGAGGCCAACCCTCTGCATTTAATAATAATGTAATTTGAATATTACATTTATCAGTAGCACACTACAGATGGCAGTTAATTTGCTCCATATAATTGGATATGCAGGACTCGATTCGCATAGCGCTGCTGTTCAGAGTCAAGAGTCTTGAATGGAGCCCTTTGCGACAATAGCCAATCGCGGCCACGAGGGAGCATTTCCTCGATTATAATAGAATAAAAATTAAATACCAAAAACATTTTGAAATACAGTATGTGTGTCTTACATCTGGTTTTAGATGAGCAGGACAAATATTATATCGTTAATGACGGCTCCAGTTGCTTCGTCCATCTGTAGTCTGATTTGTGTCGTGTTTCTCCTTTGGGGTCGCAAAAATCTCTACCCACAAGAAGGCGGTTTCCTTGTCGGTTGGTTGTATGTCTTCAAGGAGTCAACACCATCACTTAATTATCATTGTGAATTTGTTTTTGGTTTTGCTTTAGGGTGTAAGGAGGTTGATTTTTGTTTTCACTTATATTCCAATTTTCACAATTGTCCGCTACTTTGGTTTATCTGTTTATCTGACAGAATAAATCTTGTGAATTTTGTTATCCCAACGCCTTTTCAAATAAAAACACCGTTTTGTCCTACCCCCCCTCCCCCGCCCACACACACCCCTCACTTTCCTGAGAAGGAATACAATTTTTTGTCCATCACACCTTAAATTTTTCTGCATGTGTAAACTCCTGTATTGTTGGAGATTATTCCAAATTCCAAGATGTGTAAAGTATCCTGTATGAGTGCTGAATTAAGGCTACCCTGGGACAGACTGTGACCCTCTTCTTCCTAGGTTGGTCCACAGATCATGCTGAGGGGCTCCTGCCCTCCTCTCCAGATGGTACTTTCGCAAATCCCATTTCATTGACAAAGAGTGTTTTCTTGAAGTGTGTTGCAGCCGTGAGCTGCAGGACATACTAAAGCGTAGGGATCACATCCAGATTATCCGCTGCTAATGCCTGAGACAGAAATAACATGGAGTGGAATCATTTATTGTATTTCAGCGTTTTCCACCAAAGGCCTTAAAGCACATATTTTACAATTGAAACAAATCTCATAGCACATCACCAAACAAAAACGTCACAAAAAATTGATGCACAAGTTAATGATGTACCTTCTGCCATCTAGTGGGAAAAAGTCCATTATTTTGTTTTTGTCAATATGTCACTACTTTAGAGAGATGAACAAAGATACACTAGTCGTAGTTCATAAGACATTTTTCATACCACTAAAGTGACACTGAATCATTTCCACAACTGATATCTAATGACACACTGGTTGAGAATCGCCCATTTACATAATGTGTGCATATATGACCTAGTGTTCACAGACACAAACATGTACCCCCCAAATCTGCTTATCATCGCCTGGCCCCGACTTCCTGCTGTGCTGTTGACGATGCTGAGCAAGCAGGTGGCCTCCTGGTTCAAGCCTGGATGGACCCCAGAGTTGCCTCACAAGACGGATTATCCTACCCACGGTCAGCACATCACCACCATGCTCCATATTTGCACACATCGGGATGGCTCAACATGGCCCAGCAACAGCAGTGCTGCAAAATATCCACAAACTAATACTGTACTTGAATTGGAAGGTTCCGGATCCCAGTTCTAAGAGGGCGTGTAACTGTGTACACTTGTGCCACAACTTTATTTGTAGTTGTTTTAAACCTCACCTCTCAAAACGACGATTGTTTTTTTTTCCAACTGAATTGTACAATTTATAAGTCAGTATTGGATATCTGAATCCATAATCTTTTTTCTTTTAGCAGAATATTTGAAATAAAGTATTCAATCGATCAAAAACACTAACGTGCATGTTTTTGGAATGTGGGAGGAATCCAGAGTTCCTGCATAAAGCCAATGCGAGCACAGGGAGCAAAATCAGTACAAAAAAATGTCCTTGACCCAAATTTCCAGCAGGCACTCTGGAAATTTTAGTTTGCAGGGCCGTCGTCCTTTCTCACTCCGCTTGGAAAAAGAGTCGGACTACTGTGGATTAGCACTCACCATCTCATGTATGTGACTTCTCATCTTGGTATCGTATTTCGCTCAAAAACAAGTGTTCCTTCCACAGCGTAACGTAATATCATCTTGTTGACTGACACTTCACATATTGAGACAAGGGTGAGAGAGAAGAAGGCGAAAATCATTCAAGCAATTGATATTTTCAATCACTCTGCCTTGGTCAAATAACCAGGAAGGGGTTGTTTACTAGCGGTGCCATCGGATATCGCCCTGCCTCTTGCCATCCGGAAGTATGAGGCGCCATGGTGCAAAAGGTCGATACTCATTGTCATGAAGGACAGGAAATACTCAGTCACTTTAATGCCGACGTCAGACAACACAAATGTAGCCTGACTTTGAGCTGACAGACGTGTCGCACAAAAATATAATGTCTGGTAGAAGATCCTAAATGAGCTTTTGAGGATGTTACAGTACAGTATATCGTATGACTGCACTATTCCATGCAAAATTAAAATGTCAAATAATGATATCGAGGTCAGCTCCGAACTGTGTGGCAATCCCATTAGTGTGATTCAGTTCATCACGTCTGATATTTTGGGCCGAGCGCTCGAAGATAGCTGATGCGTTGGTCGTTTTCGATCCGCAGTTGCTGCCACTCTGCAAAAGCGCGTGAGCCACTTAAGGGCAAAGCAGACCGGTGATTGCAAATATGCCATGTTGCCGCTGTGTCACATCTTTAAAAAATGTTCTTCTTGGCGTCCGCACATAGAGGAAGAAAGTCTCGACCTTGCCACCTCAAAAATAGCCTGACCTCCACCCAGGCGTCAGTGGGACGTCTCGCTGGAGGACAGAATCATGTTCAAGTAACCTGATGATGACAGGATGTAAATGTGACATTTTGAAGGCAATTGATATTTAACCCTTACATGCTAATAAGCGTGTAGATCAAATTATGAACTACAGATCTCTTCAAAATGAAGCTGTCAGGCACTAATAAACAATGTTCATTTGCTCCATTGCAGGTACTTTTTTTTGTCTCGCACCTGGGCAATGCACTCTCTTGCCTCTGCGTGACTTTTCTCTCCATGTTAAGTCTGTCAGATCATTCATCATTTGAAAGCGCTTTACAAATAAAGATGTTATTGTATTAATATCAGTGATGAATGACAAAGGCTTAATGCTAATGTCTGCTCGGAAAGCAGCTGAGGGGCTGACATTCATATATTTAAAATATTTAACATTGTGTGTTAAGCCTCACCCTATTAGTAATTACAGAATCAGAAACAGTTGTCGTAGAAATGTGGTATTTATTCTTTCACTACTTTTTATTTATTTATCCGTACGTGTATACAACAGGAGTCCGCTTCAGTTGAACCTCAGATCGAATTTTATGACTCACTGCTGCCTCCTATTTGTTTCTGGGTGCAAGTAAGGAAGAAATGGAACACAAAGCATCTTTAAATGCCTCGCCATAATCGAACGCTGTCCTTTTCATCTGGATGGCATCTGCCTGCCTGCGCTTTGTGACAGACACATCCACAGGAACTTGCAATGACCTTCAGAGAATCTCTCAAAGCAACCGGCTACTTGTTTGCCAGGTGAGAGAGTGTATGTGCTCTGTGGACAGATAATTCGACGCAAGCAAACGCCGACTTTCCCCGAAAGTATATTTGTTCTGTAATCATGTATGAATACGTAAATGAACTCGAGACTACACAGCCTCCTCTCAGTATTTAGCATGACAGCACTCTTTTGTCACTTGACTCGCACTAAGCCCGGTTCATTTTCAAGGCTTCAAAAAAGCTTTTTGTCTTTGAGTTTTTCCTGTTTTGTGACTCCCACCACAAAGGCACGTGAATATAAACACTGGCTTCATGAGGTCACCTTTCACTGCTTCCTCTATTTTTGTGTCAGTAGGATATCTTTGTGCAGATATAATATCAAGTATATGATCAAAATGATGCTTGTAAAGTCTTGTGTGCATCACCTTTTTATATGTGTAAGATAAGAAAACCTTTATTTGTCTCACAACGGGGAAATTCGCAATTTACAGCAGGAAAATTTGGAGGGAAGAAAGTAGAAAAACATGAAGTATTTGCATGCACAAAATAAATTTAAAAAATGAACTGTACATAGTACAGAATACAATATAAAATATAAGCACATACGCAACTGCATATATGCTGCATAAGGTGGCTGTGTTATTTAAAATGTGTGAGTGGGGATGAGTCCAGGTTTTCAGGTGCATCTATTCAGTAGCCTGACAGCAGTCGGCAGGAACAAGCGGCGGTACCTCTCCTTCTTGCAGCGCAGGTGTATCAGTCTCTGGCTGAGGGAGTTGCCCAGTGCTGTCAGGGTGGCCTGTAGGGGGTGGGAGGGTCTGTCCATCATAGCGTTTAGCTTAGCTAGCATCCTCCCGTTGCCCACCTCCTCCAGAGTCTCCAGGGAGCAGCCCAGGACAAAGCTGGCCCTCCTGACCGGTCGTTCCAGTCTCTCTCTCTCGCTCCCGGGCTGAGATGCTGCCTGACCAACGAGCTATGGCGTAATGAATGGCTGAAGCCACCACAGAGTCATAGAAGGTCTTAAGGAGTGACCCCTGAACTCCAAAAGACCTCAGTTTTCTGAGTAGGAAGAGTGGCTCTGTCCCATCGTGGTCAGAGTGTCCGTGTTGGTAGACCAGTCTAGTTTATTGTTGAGAAGAACACCCAGGTACTGATCACGGTGTATTCAACTATTGTTTGAGTAACTGTAATGAGGGGTTTGGTAACAAGAAAATGCTTACAAAATATCTCTTACTCATTACATATGAGAATTTCAAATCTTGATACAGATTGTAGAAAGCATCATGGAAGTTGACATGTTTGATTTGCTTTTGCAGTTCACATAAAATGCAGTGGCGGGCCAGATCTCATCTTGTGTTTGACACCAGTGATGTAGATCAACACATGCTGAGTTGATATATAGGTCAACTTCACTGGAGGCAATACAAAATGACAAAGCCCACCCAATCCACCCACTCCCACCACCACCACCACTCTTCAATCTGTGAGAAGTCCAGGA
Source organism: Hippocampus mohnikei (assembly GCA_026261675.1). Taxonomy (NCBI): domain Eukaryota; kingdom Metazoa; phylum Chordata; class Actinopteri; order Syngnathiformes; family Syngnathidae; genus Hippocampus; species Hippocampus mohnikei. Next base: position 21,982,860 of record JAKGUB010000284.1, read on the forward strand.
TGTTCCAGCACAATCTGGACATAAAGTGCTGGTTTTCACAAACACATGTTCATCCGGCTTGTGCTCGCTATCAGAACAGCCGCAGGCCCGGATTAAACATGAGCCATGAAACATAGACAGTTGTACCTTTACAATGATATCATAGTATAGACTTGTTTTTCCGGTTATGAGACTTCGCTTGATTGATTGTTATGCTTTGTGTAGCAAGCCCAAATTTGAATGACACATCATTTTTAGATACACTGCCATAAGAATTTTCCCCCCAAAAGAGAGCCGAAGTTGTCGATACACTTTCAGTCATTTAGTGACTGGGACAGTCAAACACACAAATGCAAAATGAGAACACTCGGAAGGAATGTGGAGGAAAAGCTAAACTGCATGCTAAAAGGCCAACCAGACAGACTCCAGGTTTGTGAGGTTAACTCACAAGACCACACCCCTTAAAGGCATATATCATCTCTATACGAAAATGATAATGCTTTTGATTTAAATGTGTTACATTAAAACTTCTCTGAAATTAACAATTACGCTGGAGCATTTTCATCATCGCTCTGTGTTTATGTCCTTTCTCAACACTGGAATACCATGAAATATAGGAATACAATGTTCATTAGTAGAGTAGCACTGAAACTTTATTGTAACGTTATTGTTTACTCCAAAAAACCAGAGGACAAAGAAACCATACTTCAAAATACATAACAGTTATGATGAGCAGACCACACTGTAGTGTGCAGCAATGCTACCTCCTTCTACCAATTATTGCTATTTCGTTTTGAGATATGGTCGACGAGGCCCAGTCTCGCCTTGTTAGCCTCCAGTGGGAATGTCACTTCAGCGAGCATCAGGCGAGCCACTGAGGCGGAAGCTGGAACAGTGTGTACCAAAACATATCTACAGTTGAAGCTATTTTTCGGATTGTTGTGGCCAGGATTAACTAACGTGGAGGAGGTGGTGGCCTGGTGGTGGGCCGAAAAACATCCTGCTGACTGTCTCTTTAAATTCGTCCAAATGCAAAACATATTCCGGAAATATTAATGTAAAACAGTATGCTGCATTAACGGTTCAAAACACTATATTTAGACCCTTCGCGCTAGTAGCTGTTTGAACAAGGAATATTGTACATTCCCATTGGGGATGGGGCTGTATAGCTATACATTTATTTGACACGGCTGTCCTCTGCTGGTTTGTTGTAGCGACAACTCATGACTTGTCAGTGTGCCATGCCGCAATGTACTGTATCTCTTGTTGCTTTAACATTGATCAGAGTCATTTGATGATCCCAGCTGCCTCTGAAGCTTAACTTTCTGTCTCTCCATGTGGTAGATGTCTTTGGACATTAGCCTGCATAGATCAGCGACAGATGTATCTCCATGGGGCCAACCGTAAAACAATTTATCACCACATAGGCAAAGACAATGCAGCGGGCTGTGGCTAGTCACAGGGAATATGGAGCAGAACCTCCAATACAGTATACGTTTTCAACGAAAAATGAGAAGAAATGGGGCCTGGTGGGGTGGTTGTTAAAAACCCCAAATAGAACCCAAAAATAAAAGTTCAGGTCATCCCTTTTCTGCCACCCAGATGTCCCGCTGCCTTTTACTTAAAAACATTATGAAATGGCCCTCTTAGTCTTTACCTGTGGGCGGCCTGGGCCTTGCTGATTTGACAGTGAAGGTGCTTGATGATGGCATTAAAGCGCTTGGTTTGCCCCTAAGACAGTGCAAACACATCATTAAATACATTCAGCAGCTTTGAAAGTTTCTTTTGCCGTACCTCAATGTCTTGCTTTAACTGGACATGGCTCTCCAACTCTTTCTGAAGACTTTTCCTCCTCTCTGCTATATTTTCCATCAACTCTCCGATCTCCGCTGTCAGGGCCTCAATCTCTCTCTGTCGAGATAAAATCCAGGCTTTCGTACAGCTGTGTGGAAGTAAACATGGTTGTCAGAAGCCCATAGTTACAAATATACCTTTTCTGACTGCACTTTGATTCCATGTGGATTTTCTAAATCCTCCTTCAGCTCCTCCTTAGACTTCCTCAATTTTTGGACAAGGGTTCTCTTCTCCTCTTTGCAAGCATCAGTATGGTTCATCTTGTGCAAAACTGCCTGCCTGTGGCCCGCCATATTTCTTCGATAAATGTCAAACTGTGCCCGTGCCATGCAGGCCTTCTCCTCTTCCTCACTTATTTGCTCCAGGAGTTTTGTCTTGTCCACTGTGATCGAGGCACAGTGGTCACGTCTTGCCTGCATTTCCTGCTCTAAATGTATCATGTCATCCTCCACAATGAGGAGGTCTCTCGCTTTATGTCTCAGTTTCTTCTCAGCCTCGTCGCTTTTCTTCTGCACATCCGATAGAGTCACCTGTCAAAGGCATTCAACATTTATGCACATATATATTCTTTCATTGGAAGTAAAATTATGCATTCCATTTACTACTATTGGGTGAAAATCCATCTATCCATCCATTCATTTTCTAATCAGTTTATCCTCACGAGGGTCACGGACGTGCTGGAGCCTATCCCAGCTGTCTTCGGGCAGTTGGCGGAGTACATCCTGAACTGGTTGCTAGCCAATCGCAGGGCACACAGAGACGAACAACCATTCGGGCTCACAATCACACCTAGGGACAATTTAGACTGTTCTATTAGCCTGCCATGCATGTTTTTTGAATGTGGGAGGACACCAGAGTACCCGGCGAAAACCCACACAGGCACGGAGAAAACATGCAAAATCCACACAGGAAGGCCGTAGCCGCAATCGAACCCTGCATCTCTGCACTGTGAGGTGGAGCTGCAGTCGACCGCTGTGCCGCCTGAGTGAAAATAGTGAGGGGAAAAAAATAAAACTATCCTTAAATGTTTTGTTAGAATTAAAGGTGAACCTGTAAGGAGCTGAGAGACTCCTGGTCTTTTTGCAGAGTTTCAAACTCAGTGGTATCACGTTGGCTGATATTTTCCAGGGCTTGGCCTACTGTTAATTGACTCTGAGATCCTGAAGGTCGGAACAAAGTATCATTTTTTTAGTAAAAACATATAATTGTGGATAAAAGGTACAACCCTTAGCTCATATTTGGACAAATTGAAATTACAATTAGAGGTTAAAAACGAGAGCTACAGCTGGATAGCGATGTTAGCATTGAAAACCGTTCTCTTTTTTAAAAGGAATATATTGATTACATTTGCAAAATATTTGTATTCAGTAGGCTATTGTTGACCCACCTGTACAAGTGGCGGGATTTGACATTTTAACATCAACTAGGTGAGTTTTTTTCTTTAACTAAGAGCCAAGGATTACCAAGAGAGTTAAACTGTGTCCGCAGTAAAACTACAACTCCCAGCGTGCTATATAGTACCCTTGACCCGTCATTTCACAAACTGCTTCCGGGTTTCATTCCCATGTTGTTTGTTTTGAAATTCCATTCAAACTGACCTCAACGCTGTTTTTATTTTACTCATCGATTTCATGTGCGCAAAAAATTACACTGTCAAATGTTTTCTCGTAGTTTGTGTCGCTTGCGCGCAGTTTTTTCCTGCGTAGTTTACAGCAATCTAAAAAGAGGATGGTGGAGCTCAGGACACAGTGGTGAACAGCATGCGATTGCACTGGCACAGCGCTGTATTACATTGACGACAAGAAGCCTCCTTCACAACGATGTCGGGTGCTTGTACGAAAACGATTCTGTTCAAATGTATCTTCGGCAGCTCATGGACAACCACAAAGCTCTTGAGCACAAGTTGCAGCGTTCAAACCTGAGCGAAGCTCACAGGAAAGTAATGGTTAAGAAATACACTGAGCTGCTGCCTTTGGCTAATGTCTATTACAAAGTTAAACAGGCCCTGAAAGATCTGGACGAAATTAATTCCATATTGCATTGTAAGTACCCCGTCTTATAATTTTGGAATACATGTATGCAGTAGTATGTTTGCTCGTACTATCACGTGCATCTTATTTAATCTGTGGAGAATGTCATAATTATAATTTATTTCATACTATATGTTGGATATCATGCTGACATTACTTTTGCTCTACTCTTGACTGTTGCCCCAGCTGGTTCAAAAGATAAAGATGAACAGTTAGATCAGCTGCTGAAAGAAGAGGAAGTGCTTATTGTAGACAGGATTTCGGGCTTAAAGAAAGAGGTAAGGACACAAGAGCACGTGCATGATCAAAGTTTTTGTAGAATATTCAGTGGTGTGGTTGAGTATATTCGCTCTCTCTCTCTGACTCTTGCTCTCTAGTTAATAAAAGCTCTCTTGCCAATTGACCCTCTGGACTCTAGTAACATTTTGCTGGAGGTTGTTTCAGGACGAACAACGGGAGGTTTGTGACTTTCACTTCAATTATGGTTCAGTTACAGCTGTATTAAACATTTACATACACATAACAGAAAAAGTTAGGGACATTGGGCTTTTGGGTGCAATTTTAGTATGAACCTAAAATGTACTGACCTTTACAGATAATCTCAATTTTACGCTCACTAAACTTTTCAATGCTCATGTCATCACTACTTTTTGAACAACTTAACATAAATATAAAGGCTAAATTGCAAAATTCACAACAGTTGTTTGAGCCTTGACCATTTCCAAGGGTGTCCCCTTCTGTACCTTTATGTGAGACTTTATTTCTCTGCTACAACCTGCTGTTGGCACTCTGTGACAGTTCAGTGGCCATTTACAGGTCTTGTTAATCAAATGCTAGCTGCCATCTTGATCTCATGGTGTCCAAATGTGAATAGCATGATGAAGAGGTCCATTTACATTACAATTCTAATTGAACCACGACATTTATTTAAATTGTTGTTGGTGTTGTTGTTTTTTTTTAGGTGATATATGTCAGCAATTCACCAGAGAAATGTTTGATATGTACCAGGGTTTTGCCGCTTTTAAGAACTGGGATTTTGAGATCTTCAACTACACTCCTGCAGAGTTTGGTCTGTATGCAGTATATATTCTGCTTGCTTTGCTCGATACACTGGAGCCTTGAGCTTTTTCTCATGTCCTTCTCAGGTGGTTTGCATCATGCGGCCGTACGTATAGCTGGGGAGAATGTGTACAGACATCTGAAGCATGAGGGTGGAACCCACCGTGTGCAGAGGATTCCTGAGGTGGGCCTTTCCTCCAGGATGCAGCGAATCCACACTGGAACCATGACTGTGGTCGTTCTGCCTCAGCCTGTTGAGGTACAGTAACTCCTCAATAGCTCTCGATTTTAATAACTTGAGTTTAAAGCTAACACGTGCGCTCCAGGTGGATGTCAGCATCGACCCCAAAGAGCTCCGTATTGATACGTTCAGATCTCGAGGTGCTGGGGGTCAAAGTGTCAACACAACTGATAGCGCAGTGCGCATTGTTCACCTCCCCTCAGGTATGACAATCCAACAGCTGTCAAGCTTGTCCAGACTTTTCTTGACTACTGTGGTAAAATTTCCCTTTCAGGAATCACAGCAGAGTGTCAACAGACCCGCTCTCAACTGCAGAACAGAGAAACTGCCATGCGCATGCTGAAGGCCCGCCTCTACCAGAGCATGATGGGTAAAGAGACTGAGCAGAAGAATTTGGCACGGAAGCAGCAGGTAACCCCCCTCCCGAAGTCAATTCTGTCGCAATTAGCAAGCAAAGAAAGCAAAAATACACAAACCTGTGTCGTCCTCAAAATGGCAGAACCGCCCTTCTAAGTTTGTACTACCAAATTTAAAATAGTTATTGTATGATATTATTTTTCTCCCAACAGAATATGTACAGTATACAAACCAAACTCTCCAGGAGTGTAGTTCAACATCTCAAAATCCCAGTTCCTGCATTATTCCCAACAATTCCTTTGGAAAAGTTTCCGACATTGAAATTGCTGGAATTAAACCACCTTATTTTATAGGTAGATTGTAAATTTTGATTAACACACAGCCGTGTGTCTTCACGCCAGGTGGGAACGCGCTCGCAGTCAGAGAGGATTCGCACCTACAACTTCAGCCAGGACCGCGTCACAGACCACCGGATTGGCTACATTTGCAGAGATATTAAGGTTAGCTGCAGAAACGGTGACCCAAGGTTTGACATCTATCACATTTCTGCATGTTCTTCTAAACCACGCCAGGAGTTCATGCGAGGAGGGGAGGCGCTTGATGATGTCATCACTGTCATACTTGAACACGCAGAAAGGGAGGCGCTTCTGGACCTGGTGGAGAACAGCAGAAGCAGTGTGCACTCTTCTGCAGACTGACTCACGCCACAGCTTGCTGTCAAGTTTGGAGTTTGGTAGTTCAACATCAATATCGAAACACCGGACATGAGGTGTAGTCACACTGCAAATATTTATTTTCACATTGCAGTTGCAGATTTTGCTCGTGGAAATATATTTATTTGCAATTTACTGTACATTCATTTTGCCTGTGATTAAATTATTTATCCTAAAATAATGAAAATAAGAACTTTTTCTTGGGGACAAATTGAAAATTGATATTTGGGAACCATTTTAAAGACATTTTGTGTCAAAAGTGTCATCTTTATTAGACTCTGGCATCCTTGAAGTTGTCAAAGTTGTCATTATGACACTGCGAGGCCACCTATCAGCTTTATGCACTCGCATGCCATCAGCTGCTCACATACTGCCAGCTGCTTGATTCACCTCCTGTACATGTTCAAGAACAACATTAAAATGAACTTGAACTACAAAAGCAAATTCATTTACCATTCAGAAGATGAGAAAAAAAAAATGTGTCTAGTCATCATTGTCTCTTTGTCGAAAGCTTCTGGATTTTCCATTCTGTGATTTGCTTTTCTTGAATGAGGTGGGTCCGCCTGCCACTCCGAGTGATGTGATGATGCGCTCCTTGAACTTGGGTTTTGGTTCCGGTGGCAACTCCTTCGGGGCACTGTCTTCGTCTCCTACTTTGGGCAACTGCAAGTCCACGATTGTGCTGGGAATAAAAAGAGAACAGAGACGAGTTACTGAAACGAATTATCTAAAGGCTGAACAGCTCCAGCAAGTATGAAGGGCACACATACTATGGATCTTTCTCCTCCTTGATCTGTTCCCAGGCCCCATATGGGTTCAGTGATTTTGGCTTCTTGGCTTTTGCCACAACTTCCTGTTTTTTCACTCCAGGTTCACTGGTTGTATTTTGGACCTCCTCTTTCTTTTCCTCCTTAACATCCTCTTGAGGAATATTCTTGCTTGTTTGATCTTCTTCATCCTTTCCTGAAGGTTCTCCCTCTGCTTTCCTTTTCTGAAATAGCCCATAGGGAAGTTTGAATACAGGTAAGTTAATGTTCTCCATCTCAATTGTTCTTACCCTAAAGCTATTTTCTGGGACAACGGACGGCAGGGTCGGTTGTTCTGTTACTTCTGCGTCCTGGGATAACTGAGCCTCATTACAGCCGTTGTCTCCTGAAGTCGGCTCCTCCTGAAGTGCTTTCTCACTGGCTGATACCAAGCTGGATTTAGGAGTTTCATTGGTGGGGGGTAAGTCATTTGGCTTTTCCCATCTAGACTCTGAGAGGTGAGACAAATGTAACGAGATACAAGTTAACAGACTGCTTGCAATGACAGCAAATGTACAATAGAAAACTAGATAGATAGATTTCAAACCTCCTGTTTCTGTGTGGTACCAATATGTATAGCCTTCAGGGCTGACACCTTCCATCCAAGCACCACCTGAAGAGTTCTAGGGAATAAGAAAGCAGTAAAACAGAATTGCACTATTAAAAGGGTAATCTAGAATCAAAATATATACGCTATTTATAGAACCTTGTGCTGTCCGTGCTGCACAAAGTATGAGCCAGTCATGAAGCCTTCAGGCCTGTCCCACTGAGAGTCTGCAGCCAAAAACAAAACACAGGTCAAAGTAGTCATTTGGACAGAGAACCAATGTTCCAGCGATACGCCTTAGAAAAACCTTTTACCTCCAGTTACGGTGTTGTAGTAGTACACATGTCCGTCATCTGTCCGTCCTTCAACCCAACACATACTCTGTGTTCGGTTTTGATCCCCTGATGACTTCTTTGGTTTCTCGGTTTTCTTTTGATATTTTTTATGTGGTGGTGGCTCACACAGTACCACGGGTGGTGCTTTAGGTCGTGGCAGTACTGTGGTTTGGACACAAGGACCAGTTCCTGATACCAAAAAAACAATTACAGTCAAGAAAAGAGAGATGTTTTATGACCAGTCTGTATTTTTAACATAGTGCCACACACTGTTACCAGAGTCCATTTCCATCCTTTTCAGGTCTTCCTGATATGCCTTCTGCGCAGCCTCCTCCATTGCTGCAAACTGTTTTGACATACGGACCTCTTGCTTTGCTTTTTGGACGCTCTTCTTTTTGATCTACAGAGACAGATGGTTAATGTGACAAATGACAGCTGAGGGTAGCCAATACAAATTCAAGCTTCTCAGTCTGGCCAGTAATGGGGGTGATACCAAACTGAAGTATATCTTTTTCTTCGCTGTTAATATGCCAACAAAGTTCACACACGTTTCACTTATTGATCCAGTAGCCATCAAAATGCAAGACAAATGTGATACAGGTACCTCAGAAATTTTGGCTGCCACATTTTCTTTGTGATTCTTTCCTCTTTCGTGAAATTCGATGCTCTACAATGCAAATTAAACAAATACTTGTGACCATCATATGAACACTGTCCTCGGCAATAAACAAACAAAATGGGGCTCACGTACGGGCTTATTATCCGCAATCCAACACTTGCAGTATTGGCAGAATTTCCTCGGTTGTGACTTCCAATAATCAGCCCTGAACAGAATAGGAAAAGGATTAGCAGCCTACGCATTGTAGCCTTGACAGCTATGTAGCTAAATACAATATAGAACGATATGCTTCCCTGAAAAATTACCCGTAGCACACGGTGATTTTACTATACATGTTCAGTATTTGAGAGCGGGTTCTTACATTTATAGTATTATGGTGTGATTGTAAGGTAGGATTGAGTTAAAACAAAGAAAACGACACTCAGTCTACTCTACACATTTCAGGAACAATTCTGTCCATTGCTGATGACGTCACAACAAAGCCGCTGGTTTCCTCAGCCTACCATTCACGGCATTTAATATACAGTATATTATACCCGTATCGGGTATTACACGAACATGGCTAAAAGCAAACATTCAATTAAGTCAGAAATATACTTACCATGAACAGTGTGTGTTCATTTATAAAGGACTAAGAGTACGTTACTGAACATCTCCCATATGGTCTAGCGGTTAGGATTCCTGGTTTTCACCCAGGCGGCCCGGGTTCGACTCCCGGTATGGGAACACATTTTCGGTCTCCAAACAAAATTGTGGCCAACTGTTTTTCACTGTACTGTCTCTAGATGAAATCAGCACACGAACCCCACGCTTTTTCACATATATTTGTGTAGAGATTTGTAGAAACCCGAAGAGTGTTAATGTATTATATCACTATATCACGTTACTCAAGAGCTCTCAAAAAAATCCCTGCGCTAAAAAAAAAAAAAATCCATGAGCGCTGAGACGTCATCACTAAGCGCCCACGAGAACATATCTACGCAAAATGTAAGAGCCTGACTGCACGCCCGACTTCTCTCCTTCTGAATTTCCCTGCAGCCGGATTATAGCAACTGGCTGCAGGGCTTCGCTGTTGTGGGGCTCCCCATGATCAGCGCCATGGCTGGGTCGTCACACCGCGTAACGCTGGGACCGCTGGTGGCTGCCATCGACCAGGGCACCAGCTCCACACGGTTCTTGGTAAGTGCGGACACGAGTGGGTCATTTTGTGCTCAGTCGCTCGTTTTTCTTTTCCCATTTCTTGTCTGTACGTTTCACACGTCTGTACGTTTTGCATGAAAATCCATTCTTAGATTTATTAATGCCACAGATGCCAAAGTGAACCCAGCCCTCCACGTCGATATTCGCTTGACCGAGGTTAAAAGCCATACCAATATGATAAATAGGTTCTGTCATTCGCCGTGGTAAATTTCTCAGATCAGAATTTAATTTCTCAAACCTTTTTCTCAGATGCTTTGCTAAAATGTTCAGATCAGAATTGCATTTCTCAAAACTAATTGTCCAATTTTCACATCATTTCTGCAAGTACAGAGCATGCCCATGCTTAGTGATCCAAATATTTGCCAGTGGGGCAGTAAATAGTGTAGTGTACTGTATAGCATGTAACTTTCATGTGCTCTTTTGGCAGGTGTTCAATTCCAAAACTGCTGAACTCCTCAGCCATCACCAGGTGGAAATAAAGCAGAGCTTCCCTAAAGAAGGGTCAGTGTGTGGTTAAATCATCCATGAATGCATCGCTCTGAAGACCTGAATTGTGTTTGTGCCTCTCAGATGGGTGGAGGAGGACCCCAAAGAAATCTTGCAGTCTGTGTACGAGTGCATGGAGCGCACATGTGAAAAACTCACACAACTGAATATTGACATTGATAATATTAAAGGTATGCGGGATGGGGTCTTTGGCAGTTCCTGTAAAATCCCATGAATAATACTCAGTTATTTGTTTCTTTCCAGCGATTGGAGTTACCAACCAAAGGGAAACCACACTTGTTTGGGACAAAGAAACTGGGGAGCCGCTTTACAATGCAATAGGTAACATTTATTTAATTACTGTAAAGTGTATCCTGAGCAAGAAAACTTATTTGCCTCTTGTTTCTCAGTTTGGCTTGACCTGCGAACTCAATCTACAGTTGAGAGTCTGATCAACAAAACACCAGGGAGGAATAAAAACCACCTGAAGGTGAAAACCAAACCAGTCATGCAACATTTTTCTCTCTCTGTTTCGTTCCAGTGATCAGGAAGCATTTGAAAAAAAGTTTGCTGCAGTAACAAATCAAAATACTTGTTTGAAGTATTTTAGCTGTGTTAAAGCAAATGTCATGAAATTCATAAAGGTGTTAATTTTGTCTGATGTTTCAAGTTCCAATTTCTGCTCTTTTAATTTATCAATGACGTACCTGTAACATCAAATTGTTCCTTTTGCTAAATCATGGCCACTCTTGGCCAATTGAAAAGCATGATTTAATTATTATTTTGTTAATCAAGCCCTAAGTTGACCCAAGATAAACAAAAAGGAAAATATTGTTATACGTATCAAACTGCCGCAGTATAGTGGCAACTACTGCTGAGGATTGTCTTACTCGAATTTAAAAGAAAATTATCAGTGGCTGGTATCGGCAGCCTCTCTGACTATTTGATACCATAAAATAAAATAAAAAGCCACTATTGGCCTGATACTGATACCTGTATCGGTACTGGCCACATCGGTGATTATTATGATTATATTTTTGCTCCTGAAAAATTGACCCAGAACATGCACGTGTGCATGGTAAACTAACATTTAGGCCATTTATATCCTGTAAATTGATACAACCCCTCACAATTTGTTACCCTTTTACATCATCTAGCATAAAACAGGTCTCCCCATCAGCACTTACTTCAGTGCGGTGAAACTTCGCTGGTTGATGGACAATGTTGACCAAGTTCACAAAGCTGTACTTTCTCACCGTGCCATGTTTGGCACCGTGGACTCTTGGCTCATTTGGGTGAGACAGTTGTTGCCGCTTATCTTTTTTTTTTTCGGGTTAAAAGAAGTTGAGCGTGACTGGATGAAAATATCCTCCAGTGTTTAACCGGAGGAAAGTCTGGAGGGGTTCACTGCACAGATGTGACTAATGCCAGTCGGACCATGTTGTTCAACATTCACACCATGGACTGGGACCCGGAGCTCTGCAAGTAAGACACGTACTCGTTGCCCCTGTGCATGTCATATTGGGTACGTACTTCCATCAGGCTAATGCTTTTTCTTGATCCCCATCAGATACTTTGGTATTCCAATGGAGATTTTGCCTCGAGTGAGAAGCTCATCTGAAATCTATGGCCTCATGGTGAGCCATCATCACAGATTTATTATAATTTTTTTTTTTTGTGCCAGGTCGCTTGAAAAATAACCAGAGCTGTTCTGAGTGCATGAACATTGACCAAGAAACTCTTTTAGGCATTATTTTGTGTGCCATTGTCTCCCCTCTCTCACTGGTAGAAAATAAGTTCGAGCTGGGTAAGTCATATTATAACTTGCCACTTTCCTTATCATGCTAAACCCTGCTTCTTCTGTGTGGTTGCTTATACTCTGTCCCACAAGATCATTTCCAACTTCTAGCAGATAGTTTCACAAAATGTTGATGGAAAACTGTCTTAGCCACGGCAGTTTTCCATCAAAATTTTGTGAAGCAAAATGACAAAAATATGTCCTGTTAATTGGATACAAACATTGTTTGGTTCTACAAATATCTACAATTGATGTGTTGCCATTTGGAAATGGGCTGTTCAACTTTGCTTCTCTTGTGACGTGGCACTCACCAACTTCTGCTCCACCCATCGCCTGAACGTTCCTAAATCTCTTCACTCCTTGATCACACCCTGAGTACCCTGTGCATACAAAGGAGTATATTGAGGCCATGTCCACACGAACATTGGTGTATTGAAAAACATATGTTTAGTGATGTACTATGGCTTTTTGTTAATGAAAATTGTGAATATTTTGCAAGAGTTTTGTTTTCCGTTCCCCGTGCTGTTTTAGTCAATAAGGTGCTTTTGAGATGTCCCGTTTCACCTGAAAAAAAATAAATAAATTGAACTTAATATTCATTCTATAAAGTAGACTTATACTGTTAGAAATGCATATTGGTCAAATCCCACACACAATATAATAATAATAACTGCAAGCAAACAATGTACACACAAACAGTGTAATATGTGAGCTAGCTGACAGGGTGGACATTTTTGGCTAATGCTAGCATTTCATGAGAAAATGCACCTTCCATTTAGAAATGTGTCAGTTACCATCATGGCTGCCCACTGCTAACATTTGTTTTATTTCTGAAAAGTTTATTCCAATTTCTATTTGACTTTGACAGTCAATATGCTAAGCTTCACAACATCAAACTACACCTGATGACAATTACAAAACGGTGCAAAAGAAAATTTCTCTGCAGCAATCCACAGTGTCAGACTCCATTGAAGAAAGACAAAATGATGGTAATGTCATTGAAAACGAGGGGCAGTTACTGTATTGCCTAATGACAGGTGGATAGCAATTTCGGGGATACATGGAAAATGTTCAGTGTGATTATGAAAATAGATATGTCCCATTTGATCAAATAACTTGTGGACAACCAAACCACGTAAAAACAAGTGATTTTGTTTCATTTATCCCCTTATTACACACTGTAGTTAGCGGAGCCAAATGAAGAAAACTGCTATAAAATGAAGAACATTCAAAACTGCATATCATTGTGTTGGTATGAGTGACCTCAGAGTTTGGTTATTCTGCTAGACTTTCATGATGACTGAAGAATTCTGATGAGAACGCCAAAGGCACCTTATAGCGATATCTGTTATTTGACGATGTGGTCAAATAATGTTCTTGGCGGTGACATACCGGTAATTTGGGCAACGTGGTTTCACATGGAGCGCTTTAGTCTTATGTTTCACAATTTTAGCAATAGACATTTTGGATGTCTCATCCAGTATCACCTTGAATTGTGGTTTATTATATTATCACAAGTGACAACAAAATAAAATACTGGTAAATGGCAGTTCACTTAATAAATACATGTGGTTGCTTGGCAGAAATCAGGAGCACTTTCTGGCATCCCCATTTCAGGGGTAAGTATTAATCAATTCTATTGGGTGATGCAAATTGCTCCATATCTGATGCTCGTGCATTTGCTCGTTATTCAGTGTCTTGGGGATCAGTCGGCAGCATTGGTTGGACAGATGTGCTTTCAGGACGGGCAAGCTAAAAACACGTAAGTCCACACGCCGTGCGGCTGGGAGAAAAATAAAAGGTATTTAGGCAAAGTGCACTGTTGCCAATGCTTTTTGTGATGTATTCCAGCTATGGAACAGGCTGCTTTTTGCTGCGCAACACTGGACCCAAGGTGCTGCCACTGACCTGCGAATGTCTGGAAGTTGAACTGTAGCCCCGATGGTTAACTGCTGTTGTCTTTTGCAGCCAGTCATGTCTGACCATGGGCTTCTCACCACTGTGGCCTACAAACTGGGTCGAGACAAACCCGCCTGCTACGCATTAGAGGTGCAGCACCAGGAATCGTGTTTTTTTTTACATTTGCATCCTTGTCCAACACGGTGTTCTTACCAGGGTTCTGTGGCTATCGCCGGAGCTGTGGTCCGTTGGCTGCAAGACAATCTTGGCATCATCGGATCGTCCGAGGAGCTTGGTATGTCATATGAACTCTCAGTCTCTTTGATTATTTGCCCTACGACCTGTGCATTCTTTTTCTGTGCAGAGAAGTTGGCTGCATCAGTTGGGACATCCTACGGTTGTTATTTTGTTCCTGCCTTTTCGGGGCTTTATGCGCCTTACTGGGAGCCCAGTGCGAGAGGGTAAAACCCAGTTTGGAACACAAGTTGGCCCGACAACTGCATTTGTTGGACGTTTTCGTTGTGTCACAGGGTTATTTGCGGGTTGACACAGTTTACCAACAAGAGTCATCTTGCATTCGCTGCATTGGAAGCAGTCTGCTTCCAGACACGAGAGGTGCCAACACACACGCACACACATTCACTCAGACTCACTTCTATTCTTTTGCCCACACACACAGACCATCCCCTTCGTATGGTGTGAAATTGAGCTTGAAATTTGTGCTTTTCCATTTGTTTGCAGATTTTGGACGCCATGAATCAAGACAGCGGCATCCCGCTCACTCAGCTGCAGGTGGACGGAGGGATGACATCCAACAGGTTGCTGATGCAGCTGCAGGCGGACATACTCTGCATCCCTGTTGGTAGGCCTTCCCTTTGCCCTCTGTTTCCATCGTCATTTTGTTGATGACAACTGCATTCATGTTTTTTTTTCCAGCAGAAATTTTTTAAAGCATTCTACACGGAAGCATTAAAACACACCACAAACAAATGTGATTAGACGCACTCAGGGTCTTTTTTTTTGTCATCACTCAATGTATGTTAAATGATAAAGTGGCATGTTAATCCTTTATTTTTTTTTTTAATAATTTATTTTTTGAGTGGGAGATCAAATAATTAGTGGTGCCATAGGAGAGCATTAGTTTTCGCCGCAGGGAAGAAGGTCGTAATGCCACAGTTAAAAGTACACCTATAAGAACTTTGTAGGACATGTTCATTATGCTTTAAAGGTATGCCCATACAAATTTATCAAATGATATATATTCTGCATCTTTAGCTCGCATATTGTGCTCAGGAAAGTTGTAAATGATCTTGTTTCTTTATTTTCCTCAGTGAAACCGTCCATGCCAGAGACCACTGCGCTGGGCGCAGCGATGGCGGCCGGTGCTGCGGAGGGGGTGAGCGTGTGGAGCCTGAACCCGGACGACTTGAGTGAAGTGACGTCGGAGAAGTTTGAGCCTCAGATCAACCCTGAAGGTATATTTGAAGAAGTCCACTCCGCTGTGCATCGTGTGATATTTTTGTCGTGTTCGCGTGTGTTTGGCAGAGAGTGAGTTCCGGTATGCCCGCTGGAAGAAAGCCGTTCAGAAGTCCATGAACTGGGAGACCACAGAGCTGCCGTCTAATGGGAATGGTTGCGTGGTTCAATTTGCTTATTGATTTTGAATTTCCTTTCTGTGCCTTGAACGGTTGTAATCTTGTGCGCAGGTGAAAGCAGCATCTTCTGCAGTGTCCCACTGGGCTTCTATATTATGGGCAGCATGCTAATGCTGATCGGAGCCAATTACATTGCAGGTTGGTTTCCGCCTAGCTTATCATGAGGGCCCTAAAATAATCTGTTACGTTTACGAAGACCTCTTTTGTGTCCCCTCAAGGACACAATTAATTGTCCTGGTGGCCAGCAAGGAGAAAGACCCCCCGTTGAATACCGTATGTCTTGTTTTCCCCAAAATGTCACTCCACAAAGAGGAAAGACTGTTTGAACTGACACTTAATGGGACCTTACCCTGATTGAATTTCTCTTGTTGTGCATGAACTATAGTAGGAGTATGCATGCAGTGTCTGTTTTTCTCACTGTTTTATGAGCTTACTTGGCAGGTTGTTGTGATCATTAAGTCATATTTTGGACAAAATGAATTGTGCTTCATTGTTCCCAAAACCCTTCCCCAATAGTACTTTTAGAGCACTTTATATGGTCTTTTAATTTGTGGGCACTAAGCTAATGTATATATTTTTCCTATTAGAACAAAAAATCTAAATATATATTTCTGTGGAATCTACACATACAGATAGTCATCAAAAATCTGAATATCATGAAAAAGTTTCCTTTTCCGTAATACCATTCAAAAAGTGAAACTTGTGTAATGCGTACATTCATTCCACACAAACGGATACATTTCAAGTGTTCATTCTTTTTCATTAAGATGACTGTGTGAAAACTAATTTAAAAAAAAACGAATAGAAACCCCCAATTTACGATCTCAGAAAATCAGAATATTGTCAAAACTGTATGCGCGACATGGGTTTTGTCTGTCGCATTCCTTGTGCCAAGCCACTCTTGAACAACAAACAGCGTCAGAAGCGTCTCGCCTGGGCTAAAGACAAAAAGGACTGGACTGCTGCTGAATGGACCAAAATTCTCTGATGAAAGCAAATGTTGTCTTTCCTTTGGAAACCAGGGTCCCAGATTCTGGAGGAAACGAGGGGATTCGCAGAATTTGCGTTGCTTGAGGTCCAGTGTCAAATTCCCCCAGTCAATGATGGTTTGGGGTGCCACGTCATCTGCTGGTGTTGGTCTTTTGTGTTTCCTGAATTTCCGAGGTCAACGCAGCCGTCTACCAGGAAATTTGAGAGCACTTCATGGTTGCTGCTGATCACCAGTTTTATGGAGATGCAGATTTCATTTTCCAACAGGATTTAACGCCTGGACACATTGCCAAAGCTGGTGTAAGGACCATGCTATTCCTGTTTTTGAGTGGCCAGCCAACTCGCCTGACCTTAACCCCACAGATTTTCTCTGGGGTATTGTGACAAGGAGGACGCGATACGCCAAACCCAGCAATGCGGAAGAGCTGAAGGACACGATCTGTGCAACCTGGTGCTCTCATAACACATGAGCAGTGCCACGCACCGATCAACTCCATGCCACGTCGCATTGCTGCAGTAATTCAGACAAAAGGAGCCACAACTAAGTATTGAGGGCTGTACATGTACATATGTTTCATGGTCATACTTTTCGGTTGACCAATATTTCTAAAACAAATTTATTTGTATATTCTTACGTATTATTCAAACTTTCTGAGATAGTATATTGTTTGTTTAAAAAAAAAATAGTTTTCATATAATCATTTAAATTAAAATGAATTAAAATTTGAAATGTATCAGTCTGTGTGGAATGAATGTATGCAGTTTCACTTTTTGAATATTATTACTGAAATAAATCCACTTTTTCCATGATATACAACTTTTTTGACGAGCACCTGTACACATTGGCTTTAGTGATGGTAATCCAGGCATGGGCAGAGGTGAATTATTTTGTAAACTATCAATCCTGTTGCTCCACTAAATCATGTTGCTCCAAAGTGTGAAACATAAAGCACTTAGTAGTATGAATTTAGGTCAATATTTATTGTTTGTGTGTGTTCCTAAAAGCAAAGGTAAACATTGTTGACTGGGCCCCAAAATGGTCAAATTTCAGATGGAAAACACGTTAGGTGTCCAGAATACAGGTCTGTCCTCACTATGATCCTAAACCATAAATACTTGAAACTTGGCTCTGACATATCTTTCCTTTGAATTTTTATTTGTGCTGACAGCAAATACGCTTCTTTCCCCATGGCTTTGGCAACACTGGGCTGCCCAGACAGATAGTAGGCTACTGAGAGCAAGGTAGTTAGGCAAGGGAGGCAGTGCTGCCACCCCCCCTTCCGCCTCCCATATAAGTATTACGTTAAATTATTTCCGTTTTAGTTGTCTGGTCAGTGCTTTACACTGATTTTGTTTTTCAGATGTCTGGATGATTCTGGTTGGTGTCATGCTGATTGGGGCAATTCCACATCTCAGTGAATGAGCAAAAACATTTTTGGCACTGACTTTTATCACTCTCACCATGTAGTGGGGTGTTGAACAATATAAGGTGTAATGTGTGCCTTTGCACAAACGAGATCGCTTCCATCCTATCACACACCCAAATAATATGCTTCTAGCATTGGATGTGAACGCACACGCTGGTATGTAGCAGAATGTTCATACAGTTTTGGCAAATGTTAAAATTGTAAATACAGACTTGAAAATACATGATTTGCCACCAAAATCACTTTTCCAGAATTTTTTGGGGTCTTTTTTTGTTTTTTAGAAGTACTGTTTATATGATTGAGCTGTCATAAAAGCAGCAAATATTGGTGTCAAAGGTGAAGTTTTACTTGAAATATGTCCCTTCACAAAACCCTCCATTTCTTAGTGCGGGCACTCCCATCAGGATTTTCAATTCAATTTGCTTATATGATCTGTAAATTTAAAAAAAAATTATAATAATTTGAGTAATTTTTTAAAAGAATAGAGTCTAAAATTCCTTTCGGTCAGTTCCGACATGTTTATATACCCACGGTACTCTGTATTCTATTGGTCTTCGAAGATTGGTCAAAATCCTCTAAAATGGCTGGCAATGAATGAGTTAAAGAATGAGCATGTCTTTTTTTCATACAGAAAGATCAACTTTTTTTTAACCTCCTCTCCAATTGACCAGGGTCATCTGTCACTTAAAAAAAACCAAAAATCAAATCAAATCTGGCCCTTGAAAACAAAGTACTTAGTCCAACCCTGTCATGTGGCAGGGCCCTTGCACGTTTAAGAGGAGCTGGCAAACAAGGAAGTGTAGTCTGGTGTGGCACACTTGGGTGTTAGTTCCTCATTTCTCGTCTCGTTGTGACGAGAATGGACAAAAGGGACAGCTTGACAGCAAAGGTAGGCAAAGAAGTTCTTTGCTCAATTTTGAATCTTATGTTAATATTGATGATATGTACTTTGGTTGGTCAGGAATCATCCAGGTTAATCACTGCAAGAGAGCTGCAGATGAGTAACCAGCTCAGTCAGGTATTTCATTACAATTTGATCATGCAACCCTCAAATGTTGTTTCATTAGGAGCCCTTATGTTTCTTCTTATTGTTGCCATAGATATAGATATTATGTGTTCACAAATTGCTAATTTGGGGAATGAAACATGCACTTGAATTTACAATCTGTGCCCATGAAATAAGCATGATTTGCACATGAAACATAAATGTGTGTGTCTTTAAAGAGGTGTGTCAAACGAGCTTTCGCGGGCGACATTGTGATTATAGTTTTCCTCAGAAGACGTGATGTGACGTGGAGGTGGTCAAGCATAAAACCAGTGGCAACATTTTGTCACCTTTAACTACATTCAACTTAATTTTAAGTCCCTTTCTTGATGCAAATTTGCAACAATATTTTTCAAGAGAAGCAGTTGTATGCACATTGTAATGGGAATTTGACATATAACAGTGTTAAATGGAAGTAACTTTTCGTATTATAGAATGCTGACCAGTTATTTTGAGGATGATAAGCAAAGTTGCCTGCACATGCACTATAGTCTGTCTGTACTCTGTGTAGCTGCTCAAAATGCTGATTGCGCTGACCGTCACCATGTCCCAACAAGATAAAATGAGAGCGCGCGGAGCGGGAGAAGGCTCCCTTGACAGATCTGTGAACGGTGGCCCTCCATGTTTTTTTTTTTCTTTCTGAAATAAATCTCATCTTTTTTTTTTATAAATACTTTCGTTGTATTGGTTTCACTAGACAAGACAACGTTTTAAAAGTTACCCTAAACGTTAAATCTAAATATAAATGTTAAACCTAATGTTAAATCCGCCATTTTAAAATCTATATCTTTGGGCCCTATTAAAATATTTAATCATATGCAAATTCGAAATGCCAGAAACCGGAAGCACCAAAATAAAAACCTGAGGAGCGTTGACTGTATATTGAAACATAAAACAGCTAATCCAGAGAAAGTGACTCTTGGCAATACAGGTCATCATAGTGTTAATTAGAACCTGAAATAACAATAATGAGCACATTGAATTTTAAGTGTCATTTTTACCAAGGTTGCAAGATTTATGACATTTCTCCAAACATGTTTGTAATCTGATGTCTGAGACTCACCTCCAGAAGAGGAAACGTTTGCTGGTTGAAATCCCAGAATGTACACCAAAGATGCTTCCTCATGCGTACCCGCCTGATCCTGAGACACACCCAGCTCCGGAGTGTACGCTGTCATTATTTCAGTGGCAAATCGAACAGGAATCGCGTAGGTATGAAGATGTCCCTCCCGAGTTGCTGAACTTGCAAGATGGGGACGGCGACACGTAAGTATCACGGACATGTTTCCACACTTCATTTTTTGGGGGTGGGGGGAGGGCTCAGGCCAATGAAGACGCATAGTTGATATCAGCAACGTCACGGAACATTACCAAAGATAAATGTCATAAAAGATACCGTTATACAGTACAATCAAACTCTTTAATTTATAGTTATACCCCCCACACACAGATACTTGTAACACATTTAAACCTATTAAAACAAAAACGTCTTAACACAAAATGTTTAGAAAATACGTATTGTAGTGTCATGCCTGTGCCTTGAAGAGGCAGGCCCCGCCTCTTATGCCAGTTTTGCTATTTTTGTTACTGCTGAAGTTTAATTGAAATGTATGTGATATTATTTGAAAGTGTTCGTGGTGGCTTGATGACTCAGTGGGTAATTCTGCTGACTGCCAAACAAACCATGTGAGTGCTTTCCAGTGGCGATGCTGGCAGGTGAAAGTTGCATGTTGTCAGAAAGTGTTGCAACTAAAATTTGCATTATTTCAAACCACAGCTATATTGATAACTCATTTCTTAGTACATTTAACTGATCTGCAGGAGTAGTTTTCACTTAGTTTTTGAATAATCAGTGAGCGGCGTCAAATCCTCAAGTCAAGTGTGCACTGTGTAAATAACTCAGCGTTGGCTCAGTCCCTTTTGGGCGAAACATTGGGGTAGCTAATTCACCCTATTCGGGTTGCTTTTGACCAAGCAGACCAAGATATATGTGACTGATGTAGACAGAAAAACAAAAATACACAATTTGTCATGAATACATGATAATGTTGGGACCAATTCTATGAAAATGATACAATTGTTGTTCATCACCTCCTGATTGGTCATGAATGTCTCAACCTTGTCACATTTATCTCTCTTACAGATGTCTTCACATAGCTGTGGCCCAAGGCCGAAGAGCTCTGGCTTACGTGCTCGCTTCCAAGATGGCCAACTATGGCGCTTTAGAGGTGAAGGAGTGCAATGGGCAGGTACCGGAGCTCCCCCTTTGTTTACAGGGAGTTTATTAAGTCTTTTTACAATTCAGCAAGCATGTGGCTGTCCCTTGGAACAAATGAACAAATGAGGGTTTGGCCTTGCGTGTCCAGACGCCACTTCAGGTCGCGGCGGCGGCCAATCAGCACCTAATTGTTGGCGATCTGCTGCTGCATGGCGCGGACATCAACACCAGAGACTCGTGGGGCCGCTCTCCTCTACACGTGTGTGCTGAAAAAGGATTCTACCTCTGTTTACAGGTTAGGAGTTGATTATTTTGCAAAGTTAGTTTTCATATGCATCCGATTTAGGGAAACACTTTTTTATTCACTGAAAAAAACTCACCAGGCCCAAAGAGTTACCTAATATAAAAAAATCATACTTTGGTGCCATATTTTGGCACTTTGATGCTAAGTAAGTACTGTACCATATGTTGAATTAGTTGAAGACCTTCATGTGTTGCTTTGCCACCATCTTGTGGCATCTAAAAGCAATTACAGTTGTGTCTTGATACTGATATACGAGTGACCTGACTGGTGAGTTTTTCCAGATGCGATCTGTCATTTTCTTGCTTTGTCTTGCCAGCGAATACTGCACAGTATTTGAGATATGGACACTGTATGGGTAAACTCAATTTCAAGTCTAACTCGCATCACAATAAGCAGCAGTTTGGCAGATAGTGAACAATTGTTGAAAAAAGGGTCTCTAAGCGTTTTAATACCACTTCCAGTTCATGTTGTGTATATTACTCAAGTCTAAAATGTTGCCTTAAGAATGTCCCTGCTAGCTTAATGCTAACTCATAATGGAAGACGCCATTGACGGGCTACCAGGCACCATTGATTTTGGCAGTGGCAGTGTTATAACCTTTTAAGCCACGGAAGGACAAATGCTGGCCCACAGGCTGCAAGCAGCCTTAATCTGTCTGTCCCCTTAATTACTTGATTAATTAAAAAAAAAAGTTAAAAAAAATCTTTTTAAGGTGGCGAATTATAAAAATGTTTCCTTTACTACATTGGAACCCTGGCTGTTTGAAAGTGCTCTATAAATACAGTTGACTTGACTTGAATACTTGTGGCTCAGCGCCATTTCCCCCCAATATTTAAAAAACTGTTTTTGTTTTCTTTATTTTGCTTTTTTTTCTGGATGTAGAAAACCCTGTTTTATTTTTGTGAAAATGTGTAATGGATCTTTAGAATTTCTATTTTTTGTTAGCATTGGGGATAACAACAATAATAATAATAATAATAATTTTCTAAAATCTCCCCAAATTCTTAAAAAAAAAGATTCCATATACATTTTATATGAAAAATGGGGAGAACACAATATAATGACAATATAACAACACTGACATATTTTCTTTATCTTCTGCAAAAAAAAAAAAACACTGCAAGTTAATAAATCAACTCTTCCTCCTTTGTGTTTGCATGACCATATTATACTGCCACCCAGTGTCCAAGTCATGCACACCAGAGGAAGCTGTAATCAATTAATCATGATGCACAAACTCTTTACACGGAAGGCGATGGTACACTTGCCTGACTTGTGTGTGGGCATTGGAAATGCTTTGCTTCTTTGGAGAGGCTGGAACAGATTTAGAATGCTTTTAGTCATATTTGGGGCTGTCGCTGTAGTTCCAGAGTCAGGAGAGTGAAGAAGTTGCCTAAACAGGTCTGCATATGTGTTACTCCGTGTCTCCACAGAGCATCTGGAAGACTTTCTCCGGATGTTTACAGATGATTGACACAGAAATGCTCAATTTTGACGGTAGGTGTTTTTATTTTCACCATTTATCTAGAACAGCGCAAGGGCACACTTGAAACACGGCATTATTCCCCTTGGAGGTCAAACGCCACTTCATGTCGCAGTGTTGTCTCACAATGCGGTTGAAAATGAGTGGAGGAGACTGGCTCATACTCGTACCCTGGACAAGCATCAGCGCCAGTACCAGCAAAGGGAGCTGCTGCAAAGGAAACACATTTATGTTCAATGTGTGAAGGCTCTGTTGCACATGGGCGCCTCCTGTGGGACAAAGGTGCACAAACACACCTACTCATCTCCCAAGCTTGAGCGCACCCCTCACTTGACTCTAGGAGGGAAAATGGCTAATTTGAACAGTTTCACTGAGGGGTGTACTCACTTTTGTTGCCAGTGACTTTGGGATCATTCACTGAGTTGTTTTGAAGGGATAGTAAATGCAAAGTGTTATACAAGCAGAGTGTCATTTATTCAGTGCTATCCCATGAAAAGATAACACTGACCAAAATGAGAGGGGTGTGCTCACTTTTGTGATCTTGTGTTCATGAAACACACAGCCCAGTTGTAACCATGACACAGGTCATTTGTCTTCCTGCAGGATTTAAAAAGTGGACTGACGTGTTGGCACATGGCAGCCGAAGAGGCCAATTGTCAACTGTTGTGCGTCTTCCTCGAGTGGCCATCTGCCTTGAGCAGCCTCAACCACAAGGTTACATCAGAGCAACATGAGAGAGTGGCTAGCCCCGCACATAGTGTGATGAGGTGGCAAAAGGGACATCATTCAAGATTCTCTCTCACACTTACCACTGAAATACTCTCAGAGATACAACTGCATTTTTTTTGGACCCCGAAACACCATTGAATGCTCCCTCTCAAGAGTGAAACAATTTCACACATATGCATGCGCCTGTGGTATTTCTGACTGCCAAGATGGCGGTCTTGGTTAAAAGATAAAGGCTAGTCTTTAAACCAAGACTACCATCTAGTAGAATCAAACATTGAAAGTGCTTCAGGAATCATCATTTGTTGAAGATGATTCACTCACAGACGCAATAGTTTGAAACCCAAACCCCACTTTAAAACCCTGCTTTGAAACCCCAACCCTATTTTGAAATTCTTCTTTGAAACCCAAATCCTACGCTAAAATCCTACTCTGAAATTCTAAACCCACTTCAAAATCCTAATTTGAACCCCTAATCCAACTTTGAAACCTAACCTTGAAAACACTTCAAAAACTTAGACCTACGTTCATTTCATTCATTCATTCATTTTACGATCCGCTTATCCTCACAAGCGTCGCAGGAGGTGCTGGAGCCGATCCCAGCTGTCTTCGGGTAGTAGGCGGGGGCCACCCTTGAACCGGTTGCCAGCCAATCGCAGGGCACACGCAGACGAACAACCATCCATGCTCACAATCGCACCTAAGGACAATTTGGAGTGTTCAATCAGCCTGCCATGCATGTTTTTGGAATGTGGGAGGAAACCGGAGTACCTGGAGAAAATCCACGCAGGCCCGGGATAACATGCAAACTCCAAACAGGGAGGCCAGAGCCGGAATTGAACCTCTGCACTGTCAAGTCGACATGCTAACCACTCGACCACGGGGCCCCCCTAGACCCACTTCAAAACCCTAATTTGAAAACCTAAGTCCACTTTGAAACACGACTTTGAAACCCTAACCCTTCTTTGAAACCCCATCGCTAGTTTGAAACCCAACTATCAAACCCTAACCGTGTGGGAAAAAATATAAGCACACTACTGAAAATGCTTTTGCTGACCCGCATGCACACACACACCGAGACGCTCTCACGAAAATCTACTAAATGCAGTCACATTGTGTGTATGTGTGTGTGTGTGTGTGTGTGCGTGTGTGTGCGTGTGATAGAGTAACGGTGAATGATCTCTCACATTGTGCTTGTTGCAGAGCTTCAGCGAAAACACGGCCCTGCACGTGGCTAGCTCCTTGCAAAACCATCCCGCTCAGCCAGAGGCGCTGAAGATGCTGATGAGAGGCGGAGCCGACCCTACGGCCAGAAACTTGGAGAACGAGCTCCCCTGGCAACTGGCGCCAGGAGGACCCATTGGTGAGACGGTAAGCTTGAAAGAATTATTCAGGCACAGGCCCCAGCAGAAATGACAGAAGTGACAACACATATTTGAAGTTAAACTCCCAGCCAGTTTCTGACACAGTACTGACCTTGTCATTCCCAAACTAGGCTCTGCTCCTTGCTTTTATTTCATTCTGACTGAATGTGATTCTTTTTGAATTCTTCAGGTGCATCAGATCCTCAGGGGACAACATGTTGATGCTTAAAAGTACTCCAGAACAGAACACTGTCAGTCAGACAGTCTATCATGTAAATATTTGCCTCACAAAGGCAGATGGTGGTTGTTTCAATGAAACAAATCATTTTGATGTAATACTCAATGAGCAAACATACACATCATCCACCCATTTTCCCATCCGCTTATCCTCACAAGGGCATGCTATCCCAGCTGTCTTCAGGCGGGGCACACCCTGAATCGGTTGCCAGCCAATCGCTGGGCACCAACAGTCGAACAACCATCCGCACTCACATTCACACCTCGGGACAATTTTGAGTGTTCAATCAGCCTGACATGCATGGTTTTGGAATGTGGGAGGAAACCGTAGTAGTCCCACACAGGGACAAGGAGAACTTCATTCCAATAGTCCACGTTGACAACATTTTTGTGTGGAAATTAAATGCATGAAAATTGAGCATTTAACTAATCAAATAACTCTCGGAGCACCTGAATGTAAGTAAATGTTTCTCAGAATCGGGACTCAAACCATCCATTTTGACGATAATGTACCGGTACTTTTTTTCTTATGCGGATGTAAATACAGCACGGGGTACCTTATGTACCATACGTGCATGTGTATAATGGACTGCTTAAGATGACCAAATTCCTTGTGAATTTGAAGATAAATAATATACATAATAATAAAGGGGACTCTAAATGGCAACTGAGAGTCATGGAATAAAGAGTGTGCATTCACCTTCTATTTATTTACTTTTTGTTTTTGTTTTAAACTTCATGTCCTCACCACTTTCCACTTCAATGTTTTCAATCATTGCCAGACAGTCTAATCACAATAGAAAAGTCCCGAAGGAGTGAACAGGAGGCAGTTGCCATGTCATTATTTTGATATTTATGTTTGATATTTGTCTCACAAACATTAAACTTACACATCAATGGCACAAATATTGCTCGTTCTTAAAAGATCAGAACAAGAACACATGAACAATTGTGGCAATAAACCTGTGGGGTTACAGAAAGAAAGCAGACAATGACAAGCAATGTATTGGTTGGTTGGCACATTGTAATATTTCATATTTCAGAGGTATTTTACTGTACTCCAGAAAATAATCTAGTCTATCCCTATGTAGACAATGGCTATTTTTTCCCCCTTAAGGCGTGAAATGAGAAACGAGGCAATGACGACTACTGCATCGCAATGGGCAACAGTGGAATGAACACATTACATATATATTCAATATTAGATTACTTTTAAACATTTCAAAAATAAAATTTGTGAATGCAGTAGCAATAGCGAGACTAAAATATACATTCAGTTAGAGAATAGAATAGAATATAACTTTAATATCACGATCACAGTGTTCTCTACTTGTATGTTTTTTTTTTTTTACTTTAAAGAGTTGCTGCTGTCATCATGGGACTACTACTGCTGAAGATACAGTTGCGCCTGTTGTGCCCATTGTTCTCTCGTCTCTCTGCTGGTCGCTCAACCCCTCTGTGGGGTTCATTTGCTCTTCTTTAATGTCTGAGAAGTGTGGTTCTTCACCTGCGCAATGTACAAAGTGGCTTGTGATACCGTGTTGAGAATCGAGGATCAAGAAATGGAACCCACTTTACACATGTGACTCATCCAAGTCCACGTCAACGGGGGAAAGGGGCAGACGGCGAGGTGAGCGCCGAGGCGACGGTGCAGACAGTAGTGGGGCGAGGAGGGGGTTTTCTGTGCCCTCGTCCTCACTGAGTTGCAGCAGCGTGTTGCTTTGCGGCAGGAGCGCGGCGGTGTCCACCTCCTCCGGACTCTCTCGGATGCGGGACGGCATTGGCGGAGGAAC
The DNA here is from genome assembly GCA_026261675.1 of Hippocampus mohnikei. NCBI lineage: Eukaryota > Metazoa > Chordata > Actinopteri > Syngnathiformes > Syngnathidae > Hippocampus > Hippocampus mohnikei. The sequence goes on from JAKGUB010000284.1 coordinate 22,010,025, forward strand.
AAATGGAGTGGGCTGGAGGGGCAATGGCAGAGGCGGGCCAGGAGCCGGTGTCGTGCCCAGCACGGGGAGTGGCGGGGGGAGAGGCGAGGAAGTGCGGGACAAAGGGGAACTGGTTCTTGAGAGGGTAAGTGGGGAGCAGGGATGGGGAGGTGGTGTTGGGGTGGAGGTGCGGGAGATGGAGGGGGGCGGGGAAAGGCTGCTGCGGAGGCCCCACTGCTCTCGTTTCTCCTTGGTAGTCATGGTAGGAGCAACCTACAGAGAATTAATACCAGGGGGGGGGGGGAGTTGAAAGAGCCTCATTAAATGTATTATTATTATTATTAATAAAAATAATGACGTGCTGCCATCTTGTGGCATCTTGGTGCCAAGGAACTACACTGAAGAGCGCTCAAACAAATCACTGAATACAATGTTCACACAAATGAGCATACACCTCACAATTTTGGTGAATAATTTATCTTTTCACGGACCAGCGCTGTCGAAATTAAAGTCTGCTAAAACGCAGTTTTTAATGTATAAACAACAACATCGCGTACACTTCCTTTTTTTCTAATGGCCCAAAAGTCAAAAATTTGTGTGGCCACCGTCATTCAAGAATGAATAGCTGAGTCTTGAACTATTTTGTGGAGACCGTTTTTCAAGCTGGACATTGATTACATTACATTGGAAAGTGTCATTTCTTTTTTGCTGTCCGATGAAGAGATTAACAAAAGTGTTTACAAAAATGTGTGCCCTCACACTCTGTCTATTTATAGCCTTGTTGTTAGCAGTGGAAAATCAGCTATTTTGAGTTAATTTGATTACATTTGAAGTTGCTAAACACGTCATGAACAGTCAGTCAAAATGTAAAAAAAAACAAAAAACACTAACTGCCATGGAATTCAGCGGCGAGCTTGGTTGTTACATCGAATTGACGCTCAGATTATCGGAGGCCCTTGGAAAAAGTTCCCCCTGGACCCACAAAGTTTGCGACCCCCATCAGAAATGACATACATTCAGAGATTGGCACCTGTGTTTTTGCAGGGCTGTGCAGATCGGCGATGACGGTGGCTGATGAAGCGGAGGGCACTTCCAGTGTGGGGGGCTTGGATACGGCGTGATTGACCTTCCTGCCCTCGATGGGAACATCTGCGCCGCTGGGTCTCAAAGGCGTGCTGCCCCCCACAGCCGTTTGCTGCCTTTGTGTTTCCGTAAAGGTGACCGACCTCTTTTGGTCTCCTTGAGCTGCTGAGGGGCACACGCGCATGTTGTCGCGGTCAAAGACAAGGCCATCGCAGCACATCTTGAAGTGTCAAGAACACCAGCACCACTAAAGGAGGCAGGGGCGGTAGGCGAGGGGGTAGGAGGGGGTGCAAGACAGACATGCAGAGCGCCCTACTGGGTGAGGTTGCGGACAGAGGGGTGGGCCATTGCACAGTGGAGAGGAAAGGTTACGGGGCGCGTCTCACCTTCACAGTCCAATAAAGTTTCTTTATTTTGAAACAAAAGGCATGAGACAGAACACAGAGTGAGAAATGTCAGTTTGGCGTCCGAAGATACAACAAACATTGGAACAGACACGGGGTGTGAAAGGGGAGACAGGTGAGCTCACGATGACATCTTTGTGTGTGTTCGTTCAAATTTGATCAATAACTTGAGCTAATTAGTCGACTATATACAGTACAGCGTGTGCTTCTGAAGACAGGTGCTATTACCCAGAGGTTTGGTTTTGGGTTGGATGCTCCTTCGAGTTGTGGAGAGACGAGCTCCAGAACGACCACGGGGCTCATTTTTTGGAATGGACAACAGGGGGCGCCGCAGCTGCAAGAAGAAAAAGAAAAATGCCTTAGGCGTAGAAAAAATAGTAGTGTGTTTCCGGTAACATGAAATTTCGGCATAGGGTCGGTCGGTCGGACAAATTTTTTTATTTTTTTAAATATTTTTTGCCACGCCCCCATCATAAATGTAAACAAAATAACCATAAAACATAAAACAAGGAGACATTGAAACCCCCGCTCGCCGCCGAAGGAAAACAAACAAACACAAAAAACTACGGCACCCTGAGGATTTCACGTAACAATAGTTACCGGTAGCGTGTCGTTTCCGTGGCGTCATTTTACGGTACCGAAACATAGTTTAACCATTAAAGTCACCGCACACGACTGTGTGATCAACGCGATTTCACTGTGCCTCTGTGTGTTTGTGGTGTGTGGCTGTGTTTCTTCGAATTTACTTTCGTTTTGAGTGTTGGGGGGAGGACGCAACAGATAGGTGCGTATGCGGGTTGCTATTTTAGTCCGCAAATTGAGGAATCGCGCGGATGAAAGTTTGAGATGGCGGCGAAAAAAACTCACAAAGGTCTACTAATTACGTCATTTAAGAAATGGCAATGCCAGTCTGATTTTTCGTATGAATCGTCCGAAGGGCGTATCACTAAACTCACCTGTGACGTATGCACAAAACACGAGAGCGAGAGACGGACGACGCGAGGCACGATTACATGGCAAATTGGTCATTAGATTTGTAGGCTAATCGCTGTGAAAAATATTATGAAAAAGTATTGGTTATTCTATAATTTACTGGTTGTAGCATGGTAACTTTATGAATAAAATATTTGTCACAAGGTGTAGTAATGCTAGACTGCAACACACAAAACGCGGTCTAAACTATTTTCGGAGATCGCGGCCGCCGCCATGATTCAATGTTGTTGACACACGACGGCAAATGACGCGCATGCTCAACGTGAATATCGCGAGAGTTTGCACCGATGTAAACATCTTTCCTTTTATTATTTATAATTTTGTCTGTGTTCTTGTTTTGATTGTAAAGCGTCCTTGAGTGTTTTGAAAGGCGCGTATAAATGAAATGTACTGTAATATCTGTTTCTTGTATTCGTGTGACGTCATAGAAAGGGGAGGGGCGAGGTTGGGGGAATATTGGCTCCGGTAGTTAGTCTGAGTGTGGAGCGCATGAGCGTGAGTTGAATGCGTGTGTTTATTGCTTGTTTTGTTTATTAAAAAGCGACGAATTGCATCAGCGACTGCGTGCATCCTTCTCCCCGTTATTGAAGGGCATTACAGTACTATTATTATTATTATTACACAAAAATGTAGAAGGTTTGAAAAAAATGCCGACCGGAACGTTTTTGTTCGGGGTAGAAATTCTCGGTCGGTCGGGTTACCGGAAACACACTACTTTTTTTTCTACGCCTTATCGAAGCCAAAACTTGAATTGGGGAGCACATCAGAATGGCTTCCAGGGCCCCGAAGGATTCATTGGTCAGTCAATACAATCGCCTTTTTCGAAATAATCTTACTTGGCTGGAGTTTTGAAACTGATTTTCTACATTTCTCATGAAACAGTTTATGTTGTGACACATCGGTCGCGCAGAATGATGTCCTAGTTACAACATTTGTCCGCCACATGTAGCTCTGAATTCATTCAATCCAATACACACATTTCCTGAGATGATGATGTGGGCTGACCTTGCACGAACACAACCAACATTTACAACAACAATGGTGGATCGTAGTGAACGGCTTGTGCTGCGCAGAGGCGCGACATTGCTTTGACATCAAAATCTTCTGCTCCTCTGCTATCACCAACAGCAATACGTGGAATCTCCATTAAGATTCATAAAACGCTTCACCTGTCTCAGGCCTCTCTTCCTCCCCAGCGGAGGCTGGATGAGTAGGTTTTGCTGACCAGGCTCACTCTGTACACTGGCAACCCTAGGAACAAATGCAAATACACATGCATCTAACTGAGAAGTAAGAAGAGCAGGAAAAATCAAAATAAAACAAAAACAGCGCCGGCCACCTTTGCACCAACTCTCCGACCACAACAACTATTCTACTCACTCACTACACAACACACATAGTTTGCTATGATTCATACACGACAGGGGATGGAGGGGCTGGGGGGCGGCGGCTGAAGTAGCAACCGTGTTTGGACTTTTACCTGGTGGATATATTTGAATCAAATTTCTTACCGAACAGAAAAGGGCCAACATGCGTTGCAGTTGCTACCACAGCTCACCCCCTTGCCCCGACAGATTGGTATCCACAGTTGGACGCCCAATTTGATCAGCGAAAAGCCTGATAGACATGTAAACAATGTGACACACCATGGCACCGATGATAGCTAGAAAGACCCACGGCTAACAGAAAAAGGAACTGAACACCTGGATCACAGGACCCCAAAGTTATGTTGGTATTTAGTTGGGCAGGGAAAGCCTGGTTAGGATAGCACAGCTGATGAGCTGAAAAGATGAGGGTCAGTGCGGAGCTCGGGGGAAAGGCACACAGACAAACTCACATTTTACCCACAGCGAGAGAGAGAGAGAGAGAGAGAGAGAGAGAGAGAGAGAGAGGGGTGGGGGGAGGGACAGGTAAGGAGAGGGAGGAGTGTGACAGGCTGAGGTGACTTGACTGGATGTGGATGAGTGATCGAACGGAGAGGCAGCCAATAGAGAAGGGCTGTCTGGAGGCCAAGCCCCTCCCACTGTTGGACAGATGCATTGGACACACACATACACAGGGTGGGGGGCACTGTACCTAGAGAGGTTACCCTCCTGCAGAAGGCCCTGGGACTCATCTAGCACATTGGGTTCACTGTAAAAAGGGCGGGAAGCGGAGGGGGAGGGGAGAGCGGGAATTTACGCTGTTAAGTCCACATCCATCAGCACTCGCGTCACCTCCTGGTGGCTAGGGAGAGCTGCGGCTTTTCAAACATTCCTACCAACAGCTGCCAAGTCGATACAAAACACATTGTCATACACACCAAAGCCAATGCAGGCAAGTAGGGTTGGGCATCGATAACCGAGCGGAACATTTGGACTCTCCCAGAATCCTTCAGGTTTTAAAATGACGCAAAATTTTGATTTCTAGATACTTCTGCGCTGAAGAAGCATGAACAAAGAACGGTCAATAGAACATGGGTGTGTGCGGCGCACAGCCCCATCCCAGCCAATAAATAGAGCGGGCGCGTGGCAGCTCATCAAGGGCCCGGCGGTTGGCAAAGGTCGGTCGGTGCCGATGCGCATTTGTGGGGCCATTTCCGCTGCCCGCTCCACGTCGGAAGCTGTCGAACATGAACGAAGAACAACTCCAAGAAATGTGTGCGTGCGACACGCAACAATCCACACCTTTGAAAACTAAGCAGGAAATGAGTGCAAGCATCAAGCTCACCAGTGGCTCAGCTGTGATCAAAAGTGAACAAAAATGACCATTCTTCTACTCAGTGTAACACATCATAAAATTCTATCATGCAAAGGAGGTTTCAAATATGTTAAAACACTTTCAGATTCACTGAAAAAGTTGACTGCATGTGGGGCGTGTGGGGCGAGACCTTCCCTTCGGCTCTGAAATTCGGCTCCGACCCCTCAGCCTGGTACCACGCTGGTCAGAATCGGGTAAGAAATCCAGCAAAATAACTCTTGGGCAATGTTGTTAAAATGTTAAAATGAAACTAAAACAACAAATGCAAATGGCCAGCTAATATTTAGCTTAGCATTCGCTGCATATACAAAGTACATATCCATGCGGATACATACGGCATATGTTTGCAAAGACTTTTTAGAGGAGATACACTTTTACTGCGACTCCCTCAAATGCATTGTTTGTGTGTGTCGTAGGTTTTTTTGTTTGTCTGTAGAAAAACAACACAAGGTTACCCCATAAATGGGTGTTCAGTGGCATGATTTAAGTACCCGCTGCAATATTGGATTTTCTTGAGCTTGTGAAAAAATAAAGCCCTATTGCGAACAGTTCAATTTCATACGGTCGATATTAACATACTGGTTAAAAATAGGCCTTTGAGAAAGTCCGAGTGAATTCCATAAACTGTAAAAAGCTCATAAAATGTAAAAAACAAGAGACGGTCAAAATGATTTAATCTCCCCAAATTAACTGGTTCGTGCCCTCATTAAAATCATGCATTTATTGATTTATTTTAACAAATCGAAATTGAGAATCATTCGGAATCGAGGAACCGCAATCGGAATTGTCTAAATTAAAACGATGCCCAACCCTAGTGGGAAGTACCCATGTCCAAAGACTTGATATTTTTTAAGCAATCTGTACTTTCCTGGAGCATTTATTTTTCTCGCGACTTTTTACTTTTACTCTCTACATTTGTAAACTGATAGCCGTCCTTTCTACTCCTTGGTGAAAATGTTACTTTTTTTTTTTTTTCACCATCAGAGGATGACAACATAACCTAAAAAAGAAGTCAATAGAGGTTAAGTCAACCGCTGGTGAGATCTGGATTGACATCATGGGAGTCTTAAAAGGCAGCAAAAGCAGGGACAACAGCAACATGGAGCAACGTGAACCAGGGAGCGGATACGATATGAATCTGGTTCAGTCGCGTTTACCGAAGCAAACGAGCAGCTCTGGAAAAGTCTTTTTTGTTTTTCAGAGTATTCAATATATGAATTATTCCCCATCTATGGCCTTATTTTAGAGAATTGCTTGATGTTGATGGCTAAAAGAATGATTTGTGGCAAAGATATTGTAATGAGTCAGCCTAAAAATGACCAATAAATCTCTGTCTAGTGAAAAAATAGTGCGATGTATTCTTAAAAAAATAAATACAAATAAATATTTAATACATTAAAAAAAGCATTTTTTTGTGACTCAACATGAGTAAATGTATGGAAGATGGCATGAAATCTGTGAAAGAACTATTTCTTTTCATTGTGCAAAGTGTTTTTAAAGCCCCCTTTGTATATTGAGTACATTTCATAGTACTTCTTTATTTTTACTTAGGTACATGTCAGGGGTTGAATCAGTACTTCTAGTTTTAACATGTTTTTTTTTTAAACACAATATTGTTAAATAGAAAGTGTGTGACTGCCTTGGCCTCTCCCACAGATATTAAATTGTTACCTGTGACTGGGCAGCATGGTGCTGCGGGGGGCTTCTGGTTGCAGAGTGGCCGAGTCGGTGGCATGGCTGGAGAATCGGCGCTCTGATATTATCCTGGGCAAGAACGTCTCATGCTCGCTCACGACACTGGGAATACTGATAGAGTCGTCTGGAAGGAGAGCGCACCAGAGGTCACGTCATACAAACATGTAGTAAGACAAGCGAAAGAACAATGCAACACAAAATGTCACTAACTCTCTTCATCGTCCTCATCAGTACGACTGAGCGTGTCCTGGGAAGGTTGGCGGGATGGCTGGCTGTCCTGTTCCCAAACAGTGCCAGTGCCTGTGTTGGAGCGCGACATTGTGGCCAAACTCAGGCGGTAGGCCGACGTGGAGGTGCCCACTGTGCTGATAGATGTCTTGCCTTGGTACGCTACAGGGAAACCGCATTGTTCAGAACGTGCTCAGAGGATACGCAGAAAACTGTTGCGGTGAGGGATACTGACCAGAGCCGCTGTGGACAGCCTCCTTGAGGATCTTGAGTTCATTGTTGAATTCGGCAAACAGCGAGCTCTTGCACAGAGGTCGCGGGATGAAGCGCCGCTCAAGCTGGTCGGCGATATGGTGACGTGCTGTGATCTCCTCCTGAGAGTCAGCTGGCTGTGTCAATAACTAGACAAATTGATGAAAGAGGGTGAGCACATGAGACCGCTCGAAACAAATGAAGGAAGTCTGGCACTGGTGCTTCACCTTGCACTGTATGAAGGGCCTCAATAGGACAAAGATGGGGATGCGGGCTCGCACAATGAAGTCAATGAAGTCCCAGAAGGCAAGTCCACCCACCTTCCTGAGAGCCATTTCTTTCACCTGCAGACTCAGGCGATACCACTGGTTCCCCAGCGAGCGCTCGAAGCACACCAACACCACTTTCAGAGCTGCGGATGCCAGAAAGCGCAGTGACAATGACAGGAAGGAGGAGCAAATGACACATTACACCAGAGGTTCTCAAATGTGTAAATAAATGATGTTGCGTCATTTAATGTGCATACTTACAAATCGTTAGCATAATAGCACATGTGCCCAAGTCATTTTTAACTTATTGTCACAACAGCAATGTAAAATAGCAATGGCTTTGTGCTTTGGAGATGCTCAGCCATCCAGATGATGGCAATCTAGAAAGTTTGATTCACGACAGCTTGAATTTGTTGTTGTTTTGTTTATCAAACAAGTTGAAATAAAACTAAAGTGACCATGCTAAGAAGGTAATGAATGGGGGACTGGCGCACCAATAACACATTATTAAAGTCATGACTCAAAAGCTCGGGTATTATAGTAACATATTGTCACATGAATGTGATACAACGGCACGAATACAGTTAATTAAAAGGGATAACGTCCAAAAGCAAGGTCTTTTCTAAAGTTAAAGGCATATGAGAATAAAGGTATACTTTGGAAATTCACAAGTTAACAGATGACTTTCCCTCCGTAAACAAATTTTTTAATAGCATCACAACACATTTTTGGAAGGACCTTTTCTCTTGAAAATATTAATATTTGTCATCATAACTTTCTCACTTTTTTCCCCCTTGAAAACATGGAACTTTGTATTTTTTATTCCGATGACTTTTTAGGCTAGTTATTTTTAAATGCCATTAGGATTATTGGAGGTCCCTATAAAAATATCCCCTCTGGAAAATCTTAAGAACCCCCTGGACTACAGTATTAGATAGTACCCAGATATGCTGCTTGGCTGGTGGACTCGGCCAAACCCTCTCTGCGCAGGTCCTTCCCCGTGTCACCGGGGGTGGAGCAGTGAGCCGGCGAAGCGTCCAGCATGAAGTTCTTGGTGCGGGACGTGGAGATGATGCGTGGAGGCAACAGAATGTTGATGACCGTCTGCAGCAGCAGGAATATTTCCGGCTGCTCAAGGTGGGGGCTGTCTATGAGGAACACATTTATATACTGCAAGTAAAGACTCAGTATTTGTAATTTTTTTAGTTTTTTTCAGAAATTAAGAGACTATTAAAACAAAAGGAAAAAAGAAAAAAAAACAACCTAATGATATATGTGTAAGGTTATACCTTTGCTTCCAGACCCAACAGTGAGCACAAAGGGGATTAGCAAATTCAGTAGCATCCCTTCTCGTCTCTCCTGATTGGTGAAAGGGGAGATCACGTGGCTGAGGGGGAAGTCTTCCTTCAAGGCCTGTTAAAAATAAATATTTTAACAAACACAAGAAAAATCCCGACATCTCTCGTTTGAAGCCGCATGAATCAGAACTAAACACTCTTCCAAACATCAACAATTGAGAAGAGTGAGGCTTTTAATTTGAATTGTATGTTGCAATGAAGACTTTCAGTTCACAGTCGCGATTTTAAAACAACAACACATCAACTCAATGACTTCAAATCTGGTGTGTTGAAAGGAAAAAGACCACCAGCTAGATTCGAACCCACAGACGACAAAGTCTTTGAAAGTCTTTTGGGTGCTTATTAGACCAGTCTGTCGCTAGCCGACTCTTAGACAATAAATCAGTTTCCTGTGTGGTCTGAAGAACCCAACCTGGATTTGTAAGGCGACCAACCGCACCACCGCTGTACTGAAAGGGAGCGGTGGGGAGAGGTAAGGGCTGAGGTGGAGCAGAGGTAAGCCGTCTGCAACGCTGGATGGGCCCACCACCCCCATCACCTGAACGCAAAACAAGAAATGCTTAGAACAAATGTGACAGTCATTGTAGTTTACGATGACGAAATGAAGCTTCATGAAACACTGAAGCATTCCTGCCAATTAGTTTGCACATGGTTCAAAGCTTCATTTGCTCCATGGTGCCATTAAGTGGTCAAGAAGCTGTTTGTCACGGATCACGTGGTTTTCTTGCAAACGACACACGCTTAAATCGGGGTTTCATAAGGTACGCACATTCTTGCTCGAGACACGCTCCGAAAAACAGGGGGAAGACCAGTCAAATCATAACAGAATTAATATTAATAACAATATGATGGCGTATTTTCCCCACTCCCTCGCTGATCAGTGATCGTATATTAAGGCAAAAAAGTGGAAGACACGGGTATTTATAAGTAAAATTATAGTCTTGCAATGTCAAAAAAAAATATCGACAAAACCTAAAAAAGTAAGTGATCAACTGCTGTGTAAATGTAGTAAAAGTTAAACAACAACAGTACAATACAAAGTACAGTTAAGTATGTGGTGTCAGCCTATAGAAAGACATTTCGAAATGGTTGAGACAATAATTTGTCCCTTTCAAGCCAGATCTAATGCCCTGTTGACTCAATTTTTAGAAGCAAACGATGACGGGGAGACAAGAGCCGCCTTGTGCTTTCCATACCAGGTTGACGCAGACGTTGATGAGCGAACGAAGGTGAGGGAGGAAAGAGATGATTGGCTGCCGCTGGAGAGTCAGACAGATGCCTTCAATCAGGTTGCTTGCTGCTTCCCACTCCACCTGTCTCCTGGAAACCACAGAAGCAAGCAGCGTAGGTTGCCACACACACACACACACACACACACACACACACACACACACACACACACACACACACACACACACACACACACACACACACACACAGTCACGCCACCCGAATGCTGAAAGATGTTGTTTTCCATAATCCCCTTCCATAATTAGTCCAACTAACATTGGCGGCCAAGACTGAAAAGCTCACAAGTGTAGCAAACAGTGCAGCAACGGGCCCTAATGTGATGGACACAACATCTGGGTCTAGTCTCAGTCATGGAACTGCACTTTTGTCTGTGTGCTTGTGCAGCTGCCGAGGATGTTTATGTCACAGATTTGAACTACTGGACCAGTGGTTCTTAACCTGGGTTTGATCGAACCCCAGGGGTTTGGTGAGTCGGTCTCAGGGGTAAGACACACGCCAAGGAGGGTAAGACAGATGCAACTCAAGAATGTTAATTAGTTATGACACGCCCGCTTGGCCATCACTGACTGCAGATGATCACATGACATTGCTTGCCCAATCAGTGCTGTGGGGAATTTAGTTCGCTTAGTGGTCAACGTGTGACTGTTGTAATAGTACGTCGTACAATTAAAAAAAAAAAAAAGTATACTTATCTCTTGAAATTTAATTTATTTTTTCAGTTTAAAAAAATGCGTTTTTAAAATATTTTGAATTTGTTAAAAAATATATTCTGTATATTTATTTTTCACTCATGAAGGGTTCGGTGAATGTGCAGATTAATTGCTTGGGTTCAGGCGTAACTGAAGATTTCACTGAGTGAAAGCAAAAACATGGCTGTGTTGCCAAGGTTATTTTGAGTGACTGCAATTGAAGTTAATCTGAACCTAAAAATAACTGCGAGAAAACTGTTGAATAGAGGAAAGAAAATAATAATTAGCCATGTCACGCTATGATGGGACGTAGCGTACAAACCAATAAGCAATGCATATTACTGAAAGCAATTGTAAATGGTGGAACTCTTCATGGTAGTAAATCAGGTGACCAAAATATTAAAAAAGCTTTTGTGTAGCTTTTTGCGAGGACATGGGCAGGTTTTTGGGGAGCTCCCGATGTGCGCCAAGTTAGCCACCCCCAATTTAGTCCATGTAGTGTACTTTTGCACATCATAAATGGTACTCTGGTCGACACGCTTGCGTTGTTTTTGGCTAAAATGCAATAAGATCTCATTCGTTTCATGGCAGAAGACTTGACCCTGCTGGCTACCCACATGTGGCTGCACAAAAACACAACACAGCAACACATACGGAGGCAGTGCGACAGGGCAGTGCCAAGAAGCCGCATATTTACTGTACACACCACGGCACTGGCACAGCACGATACACTCACGTGGAGACAGAAAAAGTTAAAGTGGGATTGAACAGACCTGGTGCATAATGCCTGTGGGCGAGCGCACCTGAGCGTGGGCATTTTGTGGATCTTGTTGAACATGCGGTCGAGCCTCTTGAGGATAAGAATGAGAGCGGGACGCACGGCTTCAGAAGACCAGTCGGTGATGGGCAGCATCTCCATGATGTAACGGCGCAGGCCACGGCTCTCCATAGTCAGTGTGTCGTATGGGGCTAGCTTCAGTAGGGCGTGTGCGATCTCAGCCAGCCTGGGAAGGATGCAAACAAGCACACAAGCTTGCGTTATATCGTGCCAATTTCTCCTGATAATGTCAATTAATTCAAGTGAGATAGTGTTGGGGTCCTTGTCACCTCATATGGGACTTGATATCAAGCAGCTCCAGCGCCGTCACCCGTGGCTCGCCAGCAACATTCTGTAGGATCTTCAGACGTGGCCCGCAGTGCTTGTAGAATTCTGTGCAGATGTTTAGCAGGGACTCTCGAGGTCGGCGGAACTCCTCCCTTGCGATGCGCTCGTCCAGCTCCTCCCGTGGCATGCCCTGGCCCTCTTCCAGAAGGTGGAGATTGTCCCTGAGCGACACATGTCAAAGCACATTAAGACCTCGTTAAACATTACAGTGACATTAACCAGTTCTGGCCTCACAAAAAAAAAAAAAAAAGGTCACTCAAGTGTTTTTTTTATAATGTAAAAGAACACTGTATTTTATTGCACTTTATAAAGACATTCAGTCATAACAAAATGAAATAGAACATAAAGAAACAATGCCCAAAGAGAGCTGGGATAGGCTCCAGGGCCCCCGACCCTTGTGACGATAAAGCGGTTCGGAAAATGAATGAATGAATAATGAAACAAACCATTTTTCCTGAATTGATATATCTTTTCACAAACTTTTTACTTCTGGCCTTTGGCTGGCATTACAGCCTTTATCGATTCCTTCTGCAACACGAGAGTACAATATCGCAGACAGTACTACTCTCACACGGCTTTGCCAAGTTGACAACACGGACAACCCGCTCATGTTTTCTATAATTTTACACTTGAATTAAATTCAACGTTAGTGCTTCCATTTGATTTATCCTCTCCTTCTTGATTTCAGAAGCCACTCTCGTCGGACCCACCGGTAGTAAAAAGAAAACAGATTAAAAACATAATGGGAGCCCAAAACCCAACCGTTATCTTTACTTTTTATCATTGATGGTAGCCAGATGTTGTCAAGCTCGTTGCCACCATCTAGCGTAACACAAAGCAAAACAATCGATCGAACATCGCCTTATATCTCGAAAAACTCGTAGGTTGGCTCACTAAAAGTCAAGCGGCATCTTACCTCGTGTTGACTCCTCCTGACATGGTATGGTTGGCAGTGGTCCCTCCTTTATGGCCTTGATCACAGCGGGACACCTGAGGTGCAGTCATGGGCCTGTGAACGCATGCATGTACTGTTAAGCAGAGATGTGAGGAAGTCATACAAGTCCCAACCCTCAACTTTTAAACATTAAGGTTTCAATCGAGTTCCAAATCACTGTGGCAAAAATCACAACAGTCAAGTTGAGTCAAGACATTAGGGTGACACCTTGTAAGGGCCTCTGAGCTGTAGAGCAACGCCTGCAGGGATGTGGCCAGAGCGGCAATTGCTGCAATCTCATCCCTGGCAGCCGATGCAGACTCCATGGTCATTGTGTTGCTCTTTAGCTTCTGGAGGTAACACGGAACCAGGGCCTCCAGTACCATTAACATTTGGAGACTGACCAAAGGTGACACATGTCAGTCAGAGAACAACTGATATAAACAACTGTGATGTTCAACAGGGCACAATTATTTACCTTCTGAAGGATTCAGGCGCATAGGCTACCACGGTGACGCACAGCTTGATAGCTTCACTAATAGAAAAGGCCAAGTCCTCATTGCCATAGCAGAAATCTGCGACAAAATATACACTGGTTTACAATATTGGCGATAGCCTATACCTATCAATTTGCACTCTGTTCAAATGATAATATCATCAACATAAAGTTTTAGAACTAGCATCCTGATCTATCCATCCACCCATCCATCCAATAGTGTCAGAGTTTACCCAGAGAGCGCAATGGTTTCTCAGCCTTGACCAACTCTAATGCATCCAGGGCATCCTGAGTCTCGCCTTCCAGAGACACCAAAAGGTCGAACAGACATTGAGCTGACACTCCCTTGGAAAGGCCACTACTGGTGCTCGTCTGGAGTCAGGAAAGTTTTCATAAGATATGCAGTACAGTAATCCCTCGTTTATTTCTTACAAACAACTGACAGTTTTTAGAAATACTTTACAGAACGTTTTGTCGACATTGTGGGTTTTCTTAGGAGAAAATTTGTCGAGCTGTACAGCAATTAGTTGACAGTCCCTTAGCCAATCAGGGCGCAGAACACAATGCATTGCTTGAATTTAAAAAAAAAATGGCACCCCCCCAAAAGAAATCAGTGAAAGATGAACCGAGTTATAGCGAGGGATTACTGTATTTACAAGTGTGCTGAAACATTTGCAGTTGGAAACCTGCAGGCAGTGCTCTTACTGTGAATTCAAGCAGTGGCGCCACACTGGCAAACAACTGGAGGATGAAGGGCTTGCGGTGGATGATGTAGAATTGACGGCAGCAGAACTCGATTCCCTGCCTTAATAAAGGGTTGCCCTCATAGTCTGCATAAACCTGCCCAATGAAGAGCAATTTCAATTCATTTCAAGGTTTTATTGCAATTTAGTAAAATCATGAAGGGCAAGCCCTCACTTTCAATGTCGAGATTACATAGTATAGAAATGGAATCAAAGAAAAAGCAAACGTGATTAAAAGGAGTTACATTCAAAAACAACACAGTTCCTGGCCCGAGGTAATAATGCAATGTTTCGCTTTTGTGTGTGTATCTATGAGTTTTAAAAGTATATTTTGGTCTTACCAGATTGCCAGATATTTCTATTCTGTGCAGTATTGTTCTTAGATTTCAGTTCCAGGGGCAATCACTCATTACACTTGCATACCTGCAGCATGGTTGGCAGGATCCACTGATAGCCGCTGAGCGAGAACAGGTGATTGAAGTGCACCGCGGTGTTGATGGCGGTGGCCGTGTGCTGCCTGAGGAGGGCGCTGTCTTCTGGGTGCAGTAGCAATGCCCCATTAAAAACGCTGAGGAACAGCATCATCTCATCTCCCCATGGATACTCGCTTGGCATTCCCAGAAACATCTCTTCAAGGAGCTTGATCCACAGCACCTTGTGAAGGGTGTCCAATCCGAATAGCTCTTTACCTGATGGACAAATTGGCAGATGTTTGAAACACCTTGCTATACGGTATGTGGACAAAGAAAAAAAAAGACTCAGCTACTTTCAGTTTTTATGTTCTTTCTCTAAGATGCCACAAGAAGGCACCAAAGCTCTGGCTGAATAGGAAAGTAGTAGTTGGTGTCAAGAAGGTATGTTGATGTGATTCATTTAAGTACATGAAGATCTTTGTAGTTTGGGGAGGAACTACAGTATATTAGCCCGGATTAATAGTGGAAGTTATGGAGACTCTTTGCTTTGTTTTTGCTCTGCTCAGAATCCCGGACACCTTGTAAGTTCAAACCATTCGCAAGTGCAGTGTAATGTTCAAGCTGCATGTTACAGTGGCCCCTATAAAATATTATTAAATCTTGGTCAGTCCTCTATTTTCATGTTCTTCTTGGAGAGGAAGGTTTTTTTTTTTGTCGGTTGTTTGAAAATGTGTGAGTACCACTGCTACAGGGAATTAAAATAATGTCACGGCAGCAATTAGACGTACCCTGTGGCTCATTAAACAGAGAGAACTCAGCATCAATGGCGGTCCTCGGAAAGGATGGCAGACGGAGCAGGTCTTCCTGGAGCAGTGAGACATGGGACTGCTTGTGCACAGCGGGCATGTGCTGAGTGAGGGAGATGAGGAAGAGCACACGGCCGACCTCCTCCAGTTTGCGGGAAAACACCTGAAACAAAGTCAATGGAGAACGTAAAGAAGAAGAGGAAACCAGAGGGAACATTCTTCACAATGATGTCAATTCTCAGAAGGCTCACTGAACCTGTTTCTGGATCAGCTCCTGTCCTTTCTCAGGCAGCATGTGGACTAGGTTGAGCTGCGGAGAGACTGACCTCCGAAAGGGGTAAATGTCTCTCACATATGTCTGGAAGAGGTCAAGTTTATATATTAACAAAATGAAATTGATTATAATTCTAAATGATTTGCTTCCAAACAGTTGCCATGGTGTTTCTTTGGTACCTTGGAATAATGGATGAGGTTCCACCGTTTGTCCATTAGGAAGTAATGAGACGATCTGGCCTCTGGAATGTTGAAAAACTCCAAACATTCCTTGTAGGAAAGAGGAGGATGAATGTCTTTCATAAAGTGCGGATTATCTGGCAGCTCGGGTTCGAGTTGGTACCTTCAGCAAAGCTTCAAACTGTGTGTCTTCATGGACTGGCAGCTGTGTTGGGATGTCACACTCGTTCTGTCCATGCACCACCAAGGTCTTGGTTCCTGCACCAAAAAGATGAAGAGGTCATCTCTCTCAAAGCCAGATCCACGCTCTAAGATTGGTGGTTCTCCCCCCAAAATAACTACAGCAAATCTCAAAGCACCATCATCCTGTCCAACATTTAAATACAGAAGAGTAAGTACTCCTAAACGTGCATCAAAAGTGACAGAGGCTTTATCCCCCAAAAACATATTTACCGTGATATCATTGTAGGCCAATGTAACATGATGCACCCTTTCCACATTAACATTGCACTTTAAAGAGAGCAAAAAACTCTATATAAACAATGATTTCATGAAAATATATTTATTACTATCAGTAAAAGTGGACTTAAATAATGTTTTGGGTTACAAGGTTGAATGCAATTGCATTGTATTTAAAAGTTGAATACCACTGAACTGCTTAATTTCAGTGATTCTTCAAGTACAACTAGTGGGGGGGTTGATCACCACGAGCGGTACAAACTTTGTGCTCAAAGTAGGCCTAGATGATGCCTTTAATGGCGCCGCGGCCTTTCCCGCCATCTCACCTGGCATGGACGCCGTGACCAACAGCTTGACCTCACATTGCTCTTTCTTCATGGTCTGCTTCAGGTCTTTGAAGAACAGGCCTTCTACATAGCCCACCACCTCCCACAAGAAGGTGAGCGTCGCTGAGATAGCATCCATCCCCCACTCGCATGGGGTCCGCACAAAATACATGATCAGGCCCACCTGGGAGGAAACGACTCAGCTGGAGACAAGTCCAAGATCAATCAATGCTAATCGTGTTCACACACTCACCAGGTAGTTGAAAAGGATGTGGGAAGTCTGCGCCGGAAGGTCTCCAATATTAAGTAGTAGCTTCCTCAACATGTACATCAAATCATCCTGGCGAAAGGCAAAGTGCGGTCATCCACGACAGCTGTCACACTTGAGGGGATTTGACTGTGAGGCTGCTGCCATACCTGTCGGTTGCTCACAGTGAGTTTCTCGAGGAAATGGCGCAGGACAAGGGCAGGATCCTCAATCAGGCAGTTCCACAAGATTTGCTGGGCCACTGCACTCACTGAGGATACAAAGAAAGATCCATGGATATGCGGATACACTTGCATACTTTCTGTTCGGCACACACGGAATTGCATCTTCGCAGATTTTCTCCCAATGTGTTTTCAGGATTGTTAAAAGAGAAATCTTTTTAGTTTTTTGTGTTTGGTTGTTACGAAAAAGGAGGCTCACCGGCGACGCCGTCCTCTCGAACTTCGCCGTCCTCCATGAGGTGCACGATGGGGAGCACGGCAGCACAGATGCATGCTGGGAAGACTGCTTGTGGTGGCTGCAACATGTGGTGTGTGGGCGTGTGTTCTGTTGTGTTCTCTTCATCTGGGAATGTACAGCAGACAAAGTACACTGATTTTAGACAGTCACAGTTTGGATTCAAGCATGAGAGCATAACATTTGCGATAAACCATTTCATATCGGCAAGAGGCATTGAGGGCGGGATGTCCTCCGTGTACTGCATTTTTGCTTTTCACATTTTGCTGTTACAGTCCACTTGCGTTGCTGATTTTACTCAATCAAACTAATCACACGGACACGTTTAGAATTTTTATCTTTGTCAGGTCGAACAATTAAATACTCTACTATTTGATGACCGAAAGTAAAATTAAATAAGTAATCACCTGTTGCCATTCATAAAACAAAATTAAAGCTTTGTGTTCAAAAGGCCTTGATTTCACACTAAGTAAACCAGTGGGAAACTGAGACTACATATTTACTACCGTCTATACCGTCATTCCAAAACAAACTGCACTTTGAAAGTGTGCCGTACCTTCAGCACTAGCTAATGAGCGAACTGACCACACAGAGCCTCGGCGGAAAGAGTAATTCCTGTGGGAGTTACTGGAGGCGCAGGACGGACTAACAGACAGACGCCGAGACGCCAGGTTCACCACTTCTTCTGCTGGCAGCATCAAAGTCAAACATGGACAGGTGAGGAGTGAGGAAAGAAAAAAACCCGTAATGCATAAATCTTGCAGCGCTGCGAGTGTGTCCACCACATGCCCCACCTTCTTCCTCTTGCTCAGACGGAGGGCTGCACGTGGGTTCATAGCATGCCTCCTGTGCCACAGGGATGGCAGTGATGATGCTGGCCTCACGGCCCAGGCGTCGTTTCTCCTCCTCCTGCTGCAGGTTCTTCAGGATGTGCTCGGCTCGCTGGTGAGAGCGCGACACTGCCCGTGCGGAGAAGGATTTCTGTAGGGGTGGGTGATGATCAGGATTGGGTGAATTGGATTTGCTACAAGCATACCGTATCCCTCCATTGGCTCAATAGCGTTCTGTGGGGATCCCGGGCAGAAATAGAAAACTTGCTGCATATCATGGCATTGGCACACGTGCGCGTACACATACGTGAGGACATACATGGCGAAGTCTGTCTCATCATGACCATGCATACACAGCACAACACACAATGTCTGATGCATGCTGTTGTTTTCCTAAAGACAGTGCTCGGTTCTGATCAAGATGCAACTGCCCCCCTCTTGGAAACCTCTGAAAAAAATGCAGTTGACCCCAATCCACTGGAAAAAAAAAATCTAGAAAATTTATATTTCCTGACATTTATGACTTTGAGGTAAAAAAAGATGCATCAGCACAAAAGATTTGGACAGAAAACTTACTATGGCATGGACTGACTGAATTAATGCGGGAAACTAAAAACAAAGACAGATAAAATGATAGAGGAAGGTCTTCATCACAATCTGTAACACTTAAAATAATCATGCAAAAGTAACTAACAGGAAAAAGAGAAAAGTCGAAGTGACATTTTGTGCAGTGTTTTTTTTAGAATTTAAAGAAAAACAAAATGATGGCCATCATTTACCGTGTTTTTTTTTGTGTTTTTGTGAAGAAACTGTTCTTTATCCTGAATTTTTGTTGACATGCCAACACCCTTAAACCAATTCCAAATGGTTAAGATAAGATAAGATAAGATAAGATAAGATAAGATAAGATATCCTTTATTTGTCCCACACTGGGGAATTTGCAACTCTTATACCATGTTTTGGGGGAATTTGTGACCTATGGTAAAACTTGACAACACAACAAGCATTTTTCACAGTAGCCATTTTTGCAAGTCTGATTCCAGTTGATTGCTTTTAGAACATTTTCATCTTCACCTTGAAATTAGCAAACAAGACAAACATTCATCTCACACCTGAACTATTCGATCCGGCATAGAAAGAATTCCTATCACTCTTCTGATGACAAAACAAAACAAATACAGTATGCAAGCACTTACAGACTGGTCCTCATTGATTGGGTCTTGGACGCTTCCGGTGTTCTGGGGAACCCATGGGGGGTCGAAAATGGGGACACAGGGCATGCCCAGTATTGGAGACGGCAGGGTGAAGTTTATGCTGGGTGGAGGAATCTAAAACAAGTAAATTACGTAAGTGACACACATCCTCACATTCAAAAGTGGCTTGAATTACACACTGGCCTTTTTACAACTGTAACAATAAGGCATACTTTGAAGATCTGCTGGGCTCCTTCCTCCATGCGAGGCCACACCTGGTAACGGAAACGCCAAAGCGTGTAAAACTTGAGAATAGAGTTGATGCGCTGGCAGGCTTCATGGTGCTGGAACTCAGCCATCATCATCTCAGTCACGGCATCGGGGACCTTCACTGCGCACAGGAGGAACATGGCGGCTGGGGGCAAACAAGAGGACCGGAGAAGAATATTATGGCACTGTAGTGAGGTGAAAATCTAGCTGTAGCGTTTTTCCAAAAATGGGAGGACAGTTTCTGTCTTGTGTCAATCATGGTCATCCTGAGGAAAAAAAAAACATTGTTCGTTCTTGATGCATGCAGCTAAAACAGCTGACATTCTCATGTATGTTACTCTTGAGCACATAGTATTAACATTAGCATTGATTTAAAAATCTGTTGCTGCAGTTAGAGTAATACTACAATGAAATTAGTTTTCTATTAATTTTCTTTTACAATTTAATTGTTAAGGGTTAGGTTTATAGGTTTATTCATTATTTAAAACAATTTTAAATGTTCAGTTGTCCTGAGTATACGTCGCAGCGTTGTGCCAAACACAGCAATGTATAAGCTATGACAAATTAAATACCTTACAAAAACTGTACCGTTGGTTCAGCGAGTAGAACAAAATTATAGGATTATTATATATTTTTTTAAACAAGACCTGTTTGTTTTTTTAAAACATAACCAAAAATGTAAATAAATGTTCTATTTGAAGAAAAAAGATGGTGGCTCAACTGTCCTGTAATTCTGGAATGAGCTGCAAGTACAAAGTTTTCACCAGCAGCAGCTGCCATGTGTTCATCCACGCTGAGCAGAAGCTCCCAGGCTGCAGGCTGAATGTCTCCATACATGTCATCAGTCAAGATGGGAGCAGCTTTGATGAGCAGAGACAAAGGAGCCGGCGACAAGCTCATCACCTGCAACAGACACAGGTCCAACATGCATTTTGCTCGCAAACACGCAGAGTAACTACTCAAGGTAAGCACAAACAGTACTAAGCCAAATGACACACCTGGTTTCTGATGTACTTTAACATTCCGGTGTCTTTTTTTCCTTCTGTGTTGCTGTCAGTGGGCCTCCGCTTCATGGACGGGGTCCTCAGACATGATTTGTCAGAACACTGAGGCCAAACAGACTCTCAGAAAGGCAAACAAGAATCACGTCGTGATGGCGGGGTTATGAAATTCACCTCCTTGTTCTTCTGTGCACGAGCGCTGATGATACTGGTGGTGGCAGCGACGCTGTCCTCTCTTAGGCTGTCCACCGTCTCGCCGTAGACAAGCTTGATGGCGCGGACCAGGCGGGCACAGGAGCGGTTGTGGTGCTGGTAGCAGCGCGGGTGGCAGAAGTCAACGTGAGTGCAGATGAAACTCTGCTGGTTGCACAGGAGGATCATGATCTGCGACACAATGAGAGGGAACACTCGTGTTGGCTTGCGGACAAATCTGGAAAGCCAATTCTGTCCCTGTCCAAATACTTCCACAGCGAACGATATTCTTGTAGACATACATGAAGCCAAGACATGTTGCGGTGGTAGTTGTCCTCTGCTCCAGTTGAGCTTTGGCCTTCGGTTCAATGCTCGGTTCACTGGTACTGCAGGGACTACCTTCATGAGGCAAAAAAAGGAAATATACAGTAACTATAGATATATGGCTAGAAAATACGATGTTGTATCCCACCGGGGAATCGATTTACATCCATCGCTACAAACATGTGAGGTGTCTTCTGTGATGGTGGTTGCTGCTATAAATCCCAAGCATACCCCGGAGGGTCCCAATGAATCAGTCATTAGAAAACAGTTTGACGACGCTTGGCATTTGACTTACCGATGTCTGTGACAGTATCTCGGCTGTTTGTTTGTGAAAGTATCCCTTCCTCATTCTCTGACTCTGAATCCTGTCGAGACAGTTTGGTGCTCTTCAGGCTGCCTGCCCTCCGTATGGAAGACAAAGAGCCCCCCTTTTTCACACGGAAACTGCGTGCTCCTTTGATCTGAAGCAGTCGCGAGCCTCCGATACGAATCTTTCGCATGGGCACTGGAGAGATGTCGTGAAAGGCTAATTAAGCAAAAACCCGAGCAACAAAGCCATTCCAACAACGGCTCACCTGTGGCCTCCTGAGCCTTTTTGTCGTCACACATGGTGTCTGACTTCAGAGTGTGGCTGCTACTGTTAAGCGAATCATGCCCGTCTTCGTCGTCGAGGATGCCCGCGAAGCTGATCTTCCTCTCGTAGCGATGTCGGCCTAGCTCAGGATCCAGACGCAGGCGGCAGCTTTCTAAATCCTACAAGCGATGAAAGAAAACACTCACATGTCATCAGGCCTGTCGCTCATTTCTCTCATGCTGAAGCCGGGTTTCCACCAAGCAGTAGAGTTCAATTGAATGAACTAAGTATGGACCCAAGTAATGACAGCCATTTAGATGCAATGGAAGGGCGGCCCGGTGGTCCAGCGGTTAGCGCGTCGACCTCACAGTGCAAAGGTACTGGGTTCAATTCCAGCTCCGGCCTCCTTGTGTGGTGTTTGCATGTTCTTTGGGCAGTAGGAGGGGTACACACTGAACTGGTTGCCAGCCAATCGCAGGGAACACACAGAGGAACAAACCAGTCGGGCTCACAATCACAACGAGGGCAATTTAGAGTGTTTCATTAACCTGCCACGCATGTTTTTGGAATGTTGCGGGGGAAACCACAGTAGACGGTGAAAACCCCCACACACACAGGTAGAACATGCAAACCCCACACGGGAAGGCGGGAGCCGGAATTGAACCCTGCACCTCTACACTCTGAGGCCAACATGCTAACCAGTCGACCACCGTGCCAAAAGTGACACAATAATAAAGTGAAAATGATGACAGAGGAGAGCTAAAATGTTCTTTTTCCATCCCATTTGACTGCTTATTACAAGAAGAAAGATTTCAGGAAATGCACCTTTTGTGCTCAGTCAATGTGATTACCAACTTTTGAGAGCAAAAATGCAAAAGAGCAAAGCTAACTGAATTGAACTGAACTGCTTGGTGAAAGTGGGGAAAAAAAAGATCACATCCATAAAAGTACCACAAGTGGTTCTGTGCGTGGTCGCGGCAAACAAGGAAATGTCTCTCGCAGAAAGGTGGTGATTTCCAGTAACAGCTGGCAAGCAGCCATCTTGAGAGCAAAAGGGCAGCCACATTTGGTTGGATTGACGGTGTCTTGGGGTGAAAGAAAACAATCATGACTAAATGAGAACTAGATGCCAACAACCAGCATCAGAATCTGACTTACTATCATCTAAATAGTCCTCTTCCTCATCCTCTTTCCTCATTCTTCGTTTAGTCTCTTCATCGTAGATGTACCCCAGGATGTTGGCAGGACTCTCACTGTCGCAGTGGCACAGTTCACTCAGCCGCGTGCCAATCGCCTGATTGGAGAAACACACGACGACACACAGTGGCACATGGCATTTTGGGGGTTTGGAAAAATGTCTGCACCCAAAATGTTTGAGAACCCTGAATTTAATACGTCTGACTCACATCTCCCCACTGGCAGAAATGTTTTGCCGCATTCCACTGGAGCTTCTGATTCCTTTTATTGCCCACTATAGGCGATCGCCCCCTGGACAGGCCTCTCTTGGTGATGTTAACATGGTGGCCCTTCATCCACTCTGGCCAATTGCCGCGGTTACAGCGATGGACAAATCGGGCGCATTCAAGAAAGAGGGATGCCCGAGCCACGATGGGCGCTTCCTAGGAACAGCCGAGGACAAGGTCAAGCCAGGGAGATGAATAAAAGGGATGCATGAGGAGACTGATGACAAGTACCAGGTCCAGAGCAGCGGCGAGGATTGAAGCGTCGGGTATGGTGCCTGGCTCGCAGCAGTTGAGCAGAAACTGGAAGCGTTTCATGCCTTGTCGAATTGCACCTAAATTGACCACATTTTTGTTTTTTATGGCCTCCTGACTGGCGGCAAGACGCTCCTGGAAACCATGGAGTCCTTGAAATATGGGAAATGGATTTTCGATAATTGAATGCAATTTTTTTCCATTTAACAGAACACGCTTGATCGCCACTGACAAATGATGTAGAGTTATAAAGTAGCCACTGGCAGTTGTACCGGTAAATTGTCGACATTCATTGTGTGATCAACGCTTGAAATGCTGCAAAAGCATTTTTCTTTCTAACACTTACTGAAATGACAAGTGAAATCACACAAAGAAATGTCATCCTTTGTCATTCGAAACCGCCACCAAATTAACAGCACCGGAAGCATAGAAGGCTCTAAAAGCAACGTGTAAGGACCGCACCACAGAAGAAAGATGCTTGAAAGATATAAAGTCTGTGAGTGTAAAAGGGGGAGCGTTGATGTGTTTTTGATGGAGGGGGACATGCACGCAACACTACACACATTTACAGCAGAAACCTCAATACAGCCCTTTCTAAAAATAAATAAAAAAATAAAATAAAACTAGGAGAAGACTGCAGGAGATATGAGATGAAACGTCAAATAAAGAGGGAGCACAGAGAGCAATGAAGGGGTGCGGGAGGGGGTGTTATGGGAGCAGTGAGCGGCCGAGGGGCTGCTGGGATTTTTGGGCGAGGTCTACCATCTTTCTCTTCTGTGTGGTGAAGCTTGGATGGATTCCTCCTGCCAGACCTCCATTTACCGAGCCGCTTGAAGAAATTCTCTTCCTCATCTCTGCCGTATTCGGGCCCGGTGGCAACCCCCTCTGACAGCTTGACTGCGCTGGTGAACTTCACCTGCTCATGGATGGCCAAACACAACACCAGATAAGAAAAAATAAGACTTTATTGATCCCACACTTGGAAATTTCTTGGATACAGCAGTAAAAGACAGATTCAAGAGATTTCAAAGCATACAAGTTAATAAAATAGACCCCCCCTGACCTTTGAACTTTGCCGTATGAAAGAGAGTCGATCTACTGAGCTGATATCCAACAGATCCTCCACACCATCGGTAAGTCCAGAGAGAGAGGAACGCTTCAGCCAGTTGCCTGGAGACAGCGTGAATAACATATGTTCGCACATACTACAGCGTGAGAGCATCTAAAATGCATGGGTACAAAGCACACATAGTACACAGGTGGTTGCGACACACCAGGGTGCATAAGGTGGACGGCAATCACATTCATTCACAACATGCAAGCACGTTCCAAGTGGAAAGACGAAGATGCCAGAGAAATGAAGTCAACTAGATGAGTCCTTCTGAATTCTGGCATAACGGAAGACATCAACACATTAGGCGTAGAAAAAAAAGTAGTGTGTTTCCGGTAACCCGACCGACCGAGAATTTCTACCTCGAACAAAAACTTTCCGGTCGGCATTTTTTTCAAACCTTCTACATTTTTGTGTAATAATAATAATAGTACTGTAATGCCCTTCAATAACGGGGAGAAGGATGCACGCAGTCGCTGATGCAATTCGTCGCTTTTTAATAAACAAAACAAGCAATAAACACACGCATTCAAAGGAGTTGCTGTTAGCCACAACTCACGCTCATGCGCTCCACACTCAGACTAACTACCGGAGCCAATATTCCCCCAACCTCGCCCCTCCCCTTTCTATGACGTCACACGAATACAAGAAACAGATATTACAGTACATTTCATTTATACGCGCCTTTCAAAACACTCAAGGACGCTTTACAATCAAAACAAGAACAATAAAACCACAGACAAAATTATAAATAATAAAAGGAAAGATGTTTACATCGGTGCAAACTCGCGATATTCACGTTGAGCATGCGCGTCATTTGCCGTCGTGTGTCAACAACATTGAATCATGGCGGCGGCCGCGATCTCCGAAAATAGTTTAGACCGCGTTTTGTGTGTTGCAGTCTAGCATTACTACACCTTGTGACGAATATTGTATTCATAAAGTTACCATACTACAACCAGTAAATTATAGAATAACCAATACTTTTTCATAATATTTTTCACAGCGATTAGCCTACAAATCTAATGACCAATTTGCCATGTAATCGTGCCTCGCGTCGTCCGTCTGTCGCTCTCGTGTTTTGTGCATACGTCACAGGTGAGTTTAGTGATACGCCTTCGGACGATTCATACGAAAAATCAGACTGGCATTGCCATTTCTTAAATGACGTAATTAGTAGACCTTTGTGAGTTTTTTCGCCGCCATCTCAAACTTTCATCCGCGCGATTCCTCAATTTGCGGACTAAAATAGCAACCCGCATACGCACCTATCTGTTGCGCCCCAACACTCAAAACGAAAGTAAATTCGAAGAAACACACCCACACACCACAAACACACAGAGGCACAGTGAAATCGCGTTGATCACACAGTCAAGTCGTGTGCGGTGACTTAAATGGTTAAACTATGTTTCGGTACCGTAAAATGACGCCACGGAAACGACACGCTACCGGTAACTATTGTTACGTGAAATCCTCAGGGTGCCGTAGTTTTTTGTTTGTTTTGTTTGTTTTCCTTCGGCGGCGAGCGGGGGTTTCAATGTCTCCTTGTTTTATGTTTTATGGTTATTTTGTTTACATTTATGATGGGGGCGTGGCAAAAATATTTAAAAAAATAAAAACATTTGTCCGACCGACCGACCCTATGCCGAAATTTCATGTTACCGGAAACACACTACTATTTTTTCTACGCCTTACGCAAGATCTAAGCATACCTCACGAAACCTCAGTTCAGTGAGGATTCCTCACCGAGGAACAAAGCATGAACAATTCTGGCAACACTAACCCCGAAAAGAAATCAATTGAAATGCTCGCTATGGCTTTACTTTATGCCACAGTCCATGTCTGCAGCAACCTCCATCCTTCCATCTTCACATGCCACGAACGACTACAAATCACAAGTTGACCTCAATCTGGGCCTGCATGCCAGGAGGGGCGATGCAACACCATAACAGACAACATGAAGATGATAACATGAAGATGGTTCCACTTCCACATACGTAAGACAGAGAGGGTGAGTGGTAGGCGAGTGGTCCTGCGGCATGCTGAGATGTAAAAAAGGAACATATAAGGTGGCAGGATGCAGTGAAGTACATTGAATGTGGAGAGACATGTGATGTGTGTGATGATTTGTTATTTGTTAAACTGAGAAACAGAGGTGGCAGCAAATTAGGAGATATACACATGAGGACTTGATTTAAGTTAACTTGTGCTTTTCTCATAAAAATCTCTATGTAGGTGCACCTACCTATGGGGAGTTTCAGTTTCTTACGAAGTGAAATACGCCGGGATCTTGATCGGGAGCGACGGTCCGTGGTGGTACCAGAATGGGCGGTGGTGCATTCTGAGGTGTCCTGTTCAGACTGGCTGCTGGTGTCACTGGCAGCACTCTGCGACTTGAACATCTTCCTCCAAAAGTCTTTCCTGCCCAGCAGAGCTCCTGGGATCTGCTCCTCGCTGGAGACAGACACAGAGAGGAGTAGAGGTAAAGTTCAACTTGAAAAATAAATAAAACTCTTCCTCTATTGTTCCATAACAAAGTGATGGCGGCCAGCATGACATGGATGGACACAATGGTGGAGCTGTGATGAGGTCAACACTCACTGTTCGGGTGTCTGGGGGGGTCTGCTGGAGATGTAGCTGCGACACTCATCTGCAGCACTGGACATCTGACCCTTCTCCCCGGACACACCCGCCTCTGACCTGCACGCACACACCCCAACAAACAAACAGCACTCAGGCCACCCATCCATCCGAAAATGCTCCAAATTAGCATATGTGCAGTTGCACTCTCTGCGATGTTAGCATCCAGGGAAAATATTTGCACTCTCGTGGCTGGGTCTTTCCCCCCAGACTACAGACCATACACTTTTGCATTTCTCAAAGAGGTGAGAAGGTGCTCAGATAAGTAAGGAAATTAATGCAAAGAGTCTCTCTGTGTCTTGTCAAGGACAAATACATGAACAAGTACCATTTCGCCCCATGCAAGAGGAACAAATGTAAACAACACAGACAACAAGGCAAGCAGTGATGAGATGGTCAAGAGTGGATGAGAATTCATTTTTTTTTCGTTTTTTTTTAGTACATGCCAGGTATTGGCCCCAATAAAGCATTTTCCCAGTACCTTTTTGGACCTTGCAGTTTGGTCTCATCTTTCTCATCAGGTTTTTTGGTTGCTGTGACCTTCTCGGCACTGTCTAGTAGGGCGCTCAGAGCCACTCGACGAAAAACATTTCCGTGGGCCTCCTTGATGAACTGCACCAGCTGGCGAATGTCGCAGTACAGGCCCTGTGAAGGAGGGTGACAAGCAAGCATCAGAGAGTCACCAGTGGAGGCGGCTCAGTAGGAGGCCTGTACCGCCAAAGTGACTTACACTGGCATTGTTTTTAAGTGTTTACAATGTACATTGGCAAGCCCACCCATTTCCTTCAGTGATTAATCTTTTACTGTTTCAAATGGCTTTCTTTAGTATTTCATATTCTTTGTAAAAGTGAAAGAAAAGTAGCAAAGGCAGCATTTCATTCCTTATTATTGTTGTGTTTTTTTCTGTACATTTGACATGTCGAATCTTGGTTCTTAATTCATTCATTCATTCATTTTCCAAACCGCTTTACCCTCACTAGGGTTGCGGGCGCTGCTGGAGCCTATCCCAGCTGTCTGCGGGCAGTAGGCGGGTGACACCCTGAACCGGTTGCCAGCCAATCACAGGGCACACAGAAACTGTGCTCGCACTCACACCTAGGGACAATTTGGAGTGTTCAATCAGCCTGCCATGCATGTTTTTGGAATGTGAGAGGAAACCGGAGGACCCGGAGAAAAGCCACGCAAGCACGGGGAGAACATGCAAACTCCACACAGGAAGGCCGGAGCTGGAATTAAACCCGGTACCTCTGTCGGTTCTTAATAAATTTGAAAATTGACAGAAAAGACTAAAGTTTTGAGGGAAAAATGCATTTAATCACTTTTGGAGGAAAGCACTGTAAATACCTTCTTGATGCACTGTATGTTTATTTTTTATTTTTTTTACATCTGTTACTAAGCCTTGGTGAAAAAAAAAATTTGACGGTACAGACCTGGTCAATAATTTCTTCATATTTTGATTATACAGAATAGCATGATTGAGTCGGTCTTTCTATATACCAAGTGTTGAATTTAGCTTTGATACAAGGCGTAAAAACAAACAAAACAAAACAAAAAATCAAGGCAGACGCACAATTACAAGCACCCACCAGGTTCTCAGGGCTGTGAAGCTCATGTGTCGTGGAGGCGCAGCGGGTGATCAGCGACTTGAACATGCAACCCACCACCACCGCCTCCATGTTCTGCGCCAGGGACTTGTTATCCCCAGTGGTGAAATTGTTCCCGAATCCCGCCTTGTCTGGAAAAAAACAGGGAGGGGGCAAAGACCACGGATCACACGGGGGTGGTTTAGTGCATGACAAGGAAACAGTTGTCACGTACGACAAGTTAGGGTTAAAGGGGGCAAAGAAAACAGGTCTGTACAGCATATGGGGGGAGAAGCAAACTGAAAAGGGTTCTGGGTAAGGAAAAAAAATACATGCAAGTGACTAAGGCCTGCTTTTGAACCGCATTGAACTAATCATTCTCTTGGCCTAAAGAATACAGATTGGTAAATTTGGAGTTGCAGGCGAGATTTGTCACTTTAGGACAGAGCGTGAGGGGCAGCAATGGAAGCTGTGCCTAAGAAAGGTTCTGCTCAGGTGGGTTTATCACATCTTTAATATCAATGTTCTATTGATTATACATCATGTGTATCTACCGATGTTTCGTTTTTTCGCCCTCCTGGACCTCTCACCTGCACTGCCGTACTCTGCAAGAGAAAAGAGGCGGGGTACAGGTTGTGATTGATATCAGGCCAGCACAGACATGTACGTGGTGTCAGGAAAGGACCTCCTCAGAGAGGTCAACCCAAGAAAAAAAACATCGGCAAAAGTAACATACACATATTTCAACAAAAAAACTTGCAAGGTTTTCATCATCAAAACACTCATCAGTTCGGTCACTTGCCAATATATTGTTTTCAATTTTGTATGATGTCATCAAGCAGAGACAAAAACAACGTCAATGCAAAACTGAATTGGCATGTAGAGCATGGCTCAATGCTCAGCGGTCATGCCGCAGATTGAACAGAGATGTAATGGGCAAAGCTTTGGATTGGCAAGTGTACGAAAATGGATGAGCAAAGAAGGGAGGAAGGAAGGACGGAAGGACGGACTGAAGGAAGGATGCAGCACTTTGGTGAAGGAGGAGGAAGTGAGGGATGGCGGAGAGAAGCGGGACAACTGCGACAGACAGGGACAAGCGGCGTTGGGAGGTAGACCAACAGAGATAGAAACAGCGATAGCACTGGAAGGGAAAACAATTCAGTTTTGTCAACCACACGTTTGAGTCTTAAAGACGACAGTTGGGTCTTCACGGATGCTGTATAATCCAGAGCATACTGTGTGGCAATTGTAGGTGTAAAATCAATAAAATTCTTTTAAAATCCATTTTGATGGTGTTATTTACAGTGGAAGTAACACCGAACAAGTACCAGGGGTGTCAAACATCCGGCCCACGGGCCGGAACCGGCCCCCAAGGAGGTTGGATCAGGCCCGCAGGATCATTTAAAAGTGAAAACATGCATAAAAGATACGGAATGAATATTTTAATAAGGTGCAATTCGTGGAGTATCCGCTAGGGGAGACACTGTTTTGATCAGAGTAGAAGACAACATTGTTTTGATCAGAGAAGAAGACAACAGCAGTCTCAGTCTGTGTACTGAGACAGACCCAACACAGCAGACGCTATCAAGGACATGTGAATACTTTATTCTTTACACATTTAATAGCACTCTCCTTAGTTTGTAAGGTGTAGGCAGGGATTAAATGTGTATTTTATATGCACATGTGTAAATAGTTAAAAAATCTTTCTTTATAAATCTCATTTAATCTTAAATGCATGACTATATTTTTCAATACCAATTACTTGTTCAAGTTTTGTGCCTTTGTACAATCAGTGGGATCAGTTGCAATGCATATATGTGAATGCTAAAAGTAAATTGCACATTTGTCTAAGGAAATCTAAGGTGCTTCATGAAATGTTTTGTAAGATATGTTCATTAAATTTCAACATTTTCCTAATGTTCTTGTGCTTCTTTAGACCAAAACAAAGGAAAGACATATTATTTTGGTTATTTATAGCAGAATACGGTATCACTTTAATGGTCCGGCCCACTTGACATCTACCGAGGCCGTATGTGGCCCACAATGTGCAACGAGTTTGACACCCCTGTTCTAGTCCCATTTGTAAGTCACAATTATGCACAATTTTGGAACTTTAAGGCTGATCTTAAATATATATTTTTAAAACTACACTGAAATAAGGATTAAATTATAATGTGTTACACATAAAAATTGCACCGAAATTTTTTGGAGGCAGTGATTCTTTCGCATACCACTCGAGAGAGCCTACATGCCAAAATTTGAGAATCACTTGATCTATATGACCTGTTTTTAAACTTTTTACTAGTCACCTTGACCTTGACATTTCTTTTGGAACAACCAATAAACTAATTAATAAACAATAAAAAATGACAGACTGACTGACTGAAAGGAAGTCGTCCACCTCAGACACCATCCTGAGTTTATTTGTGGCTACCTCTCACAAAGGCACATACTCACTGTCGGTGATGGGCTCCATGCAGAAGCCCAGCAGAGCATGAAGGAAGTCCACAATGTTATTCAGGGAGTCTTTGTTGACGTAGTCGCGCATTGTCTGGCGAAACTGCAGTTTGTCCAGCTTGTAAAGGTTGGTCAGGCAGTTTTGAGCCTGATAGGACAGAGTTATTTAATATTTATACTAAGAAAAAAAATGCAAGAGCACGACAAGATGCGATGAAGCACCATCACAACACAAAGGCCCTTATAGTAAAAAATAAAAATGTATACATTTTGCTGGATTGTTGGAAAAGTAACCACAGAGAAAACAATTCTGACCTGCATCCTCAGGCGATCTCCTGAGAGGCCGCGGTGTCCCTCGCCACATCCGTAAGCACAACCCAGAGACTTTACGATCTTGATGAGCATGGAAAGGGCCAGCCGATGAGTGCTGAGGCAAGAACTCTCCTCCTGTTTATTGTGAAGTTCAAAAACATTAGCAGCATATATAAACCAGTGTAAAAGAATGTACAGTATAACAATATGCAGCACGCACCATATGGAGCCAAACAAATAGACAAAAACAATAGAGCAAAAACATAGTTTAAAAAAAAATGTACTTGTCCTGCACCTACAACAGTAGTGTAAAACTCACAGAAAAAGAAATAATTTGAACAAATCACAATTATACTGTTGCCGTACCATTGAGATATGCATTATGAAAGGTAAAGGTGGTAGTTTATTTTTATTTGGTTGGTTTGAATGAAAATAATATTTGATTTATAATATTGCAGTTTTATTAAACGCGACCTGACAGACCTAAATGAATGGACATTTGACTCATTAAAAAAAAACAAAAAAAACTATTTGTCCACATGCATGCATGTAAGATTACATGTCTTGCTGGATAATTGCGCTTCGGTATCGGTGAAGCAGTTTGAACTTCTTCCTACTCCTTTACAGACCGGCAGTCAAGTGTATTTCAGTATGGGTCATTTCTATTTTAGATTTTTCATGTCTTAGTTTTTATGTATTGGATGTTCAAAATAAAAAGTTGACTCAACAAACAAAACAGGAGAAGTTGTAACCAAGACTGGTGTCAAACTAACCTTTTTGTCATTGTCCTTGTTATTCTTCACGTCATCCTTGCTCCCTTGCCCACTTCCTCCGCCACTACCTCCTCCTCCTCCGCCTCCACTGCCACCATCTCCACCACCACCACCACCTCCGCCGCCTCCCCCTCCTCCTAGGCTGGGGCCAACTGTGTCCTTGGCTCGCACCTCCTCATTCTCCTTGTTGTCAGGCTTGGACAGCTTTTTGCCCATCCCAGGCACCACACCCAGCTGCAGCAGGCACTCGATGATGTTGAGCGCCACATCGCAGATCCTGGAGCTGATGTCATGGCTGAGGACAGCGTAGAGTACACGCAGCACAGCCTGACACAAAAGAGAAGGAGGAACAGCTCATAAGGGTGTCTTTGGTCTCTCTCTCTCTCAAGAGAGAGAGACTTATGTTGATTGAAATGAAGTAATTTTGAAGTAGTTCAAACCCATGAATTTCAATAAATATTCATTGCCATTAATTCACAGATTCAAAAATGTCCATAAATTTGGCACACTGTTGTCACTCACTGAGAGGTCTAACATTCCATTTTTCAGCACAAAGTTATTGGTGCCCTCAATGTTGTCGCCCTCTTCCTGGCAGGAGTAGTTAATGCAGGAGTCAGTCAGGCTGCGAGGAAGGTTGGCACAGGCAAGTGTCTCCACAGGCATCTCCGGGACAACCACGGGGTTGCAGAGCCTTTTCATGTGCTCAGTGAAAAAGTCGGCATAGCCCACATTAAAGGACGCCACAGTCGTGTTGAAGGCGGCCATGGTGATGGTGGAAATCTGGGATCGAACTGAAGGTACAAGAGGACAGGCGAATCATTCTCAAAACACAGTTTTCCCCATTTGCTCAGCAATGATGCCAGGACACTACAATATCATGGATACCAATAATAAATAATAATTTCTCATTAGAATCCAACAAAAAAAAACATTTAATAGAAAACAAAGATGGCGGTCAAACAAGGTGGTAGCTCATCAACCCAGAAAATCTCAAACATTAAAAAAGCGATAACGCAATCAGTCAATGCATACAAAGGTTATCATCGACAAAATCTCAGATTTCCGATGCTCAGTACAAGGCACACAAGCCTCCTACCCTCTTTGACGGTGTTCTCGCTGTGGCTGTTTGAATGGTCAGGCATGTCTCTGAGAAGCGAGTGGTGGGAATGCGAGTGCTTGGTGCTCAGGCTGTCGGCATCGGCGGCTGTGTCCGTGCTGCCCCGACGCGTAAACTTGCCTGTAACACAGGGAGGAGATTGTTGTATTCATACGTAAAAAACATTCTAGTAAATTCTTGTCAGGAGAGTGAAGATGGCCAGTAATTTTTGTGGACAGGACAATTTAAATCTCTCTGTAGGCGATTGGAGATTGGGATGCTGAGGTTGAGGATTTTGGCTTCTTGGTTCTAGTCTATTGTTGATGGTAAAAGCTCTGCGCAAACCCATGATGGTAGCTTGCCAGCCCCCACGGTCTAGAGTACGCCGATCATCGCCCAGGCCAGAGAAGCTCCCGAAGGAGAATGTGCTGCGGGTGGGCGAGACATCGAGGTGGTCGTCATGGAGGAGGAAGGGGACGCCCATGCGACGCTGGCGCTTCTTCCCAGTGTGATGGAAGGGGATGGAGCCCTTCCTCTCGCGGTCCTCACGCCGGTTCTTAAACTGAAAGAGACGCACTTCCCATTCAGAACCACTGTTGCTTCTATCTTGGTATCGATTAAAAATCAATATGTGTCTCACCTTCTTAAAGATGTTCATGCCAAGATCAGATGATAGGTCAGGCACAGCTTGCCGACGAAGGTTGGTGAGAGAAACCTTGGTGAACGTTTCAGTGCTCAGAGATTTGCCCTCCTCGTTGCATTTAAGACTCATATCCTGCCAAGGTGAAAACACATTTCATAACGTCCTCCAACTGGGTTCAGGCACAACATCCCCATTCTGTCGTCCTTGCATTGGCCCCAGTTTATTTTAGTATTCAGTACAATCATTGTAGAAGTCACTTGCAGAGGCCTCAACGATTGGGTGCTTTGCGGAGCTGGTAACATTTTATTGTCGCGTTCGATCGGTGTGGTCTACTGACTGCTTTTCATTTGCTTTTCCTGACACAAGATTAATAATTAAAAGGTGATAGAAGCATGTAGTTGCACCAAAATTGTGGAGCACACTTCTCAGACTTGACACAGTACTTAAACTGCAATTAAAAACACGTTTTTTTAGGCAGACATTTCATTTGGACTGATTGCATACATGGAGGGGCAAAAAAGGGACGGCTGAAAAATGATTATTTTGTCCGAATTGACTTTTTATAAGTATGTTTAGCTCAGAGTTAAGTAAAATTAACCTTTTTGTTTTATTCCAACTACTAACGATTGACAACAAAAATCCTGATTCCAAATACAAATATTGTTATTTAGAACATTTAGTTCCAGAAAATGGTAAAATATCAGTAAAGGTCCAGTATTTTCTTTCTCGACCCTGAGTGTATATCTATACCTACTGGATGAATTAACTGCATCATGTTTGTGTAATTTATTTGGACTTTGTAAACAAATATATGACTCCACTCCATGAACGGTACAGGACAAATAAAAAGAAATGGGTGTGGCGGATCTGTTCTTGGGTCAGTTACCTGTGTTTTGTGGGTATTGACCAGCGAGGGCGTGGCAGCCACCATGGAGCTGCTTCGCGGGCGCGGCAGAGGAGCGACCAGTGGTTCTGGGACACGTTCGGGCCTCTCCTCGAGAATCTGTCTCAGCCGTTGGAGGTAATACATCAATGCCCAGTGCACCCCCTCCTCTGTCCAGTGGGGTTGCAGAAGGCAGCGCAGAACCGCGACATCAAAGTAGGTGGCATAGCGAGCACGCTGAGACAGGGATGCTGGCACACCGGCAGGGGCTGACGTCCTGAAGATAAAGCAATCGGAAATGAACACTGTAGTTCAGTGGGCCCCTTGGAGCCTTTTCGGGTGCGGGTGAGGTGAGCTACTTGCTACTTTGTCTGCAATGGGTCAATTTACAACATCAACTGATGCCACTTATTAAAGCCCTTATCGGTGCTTTCCAGACACTAAAATATTCTATCAATATGTACTTATATGCATGTAATAAACGAAATCATTTTTGCATGCAAATGTAAAACATCTCCACTCCATATTAATCGCACAAATCAGAACATATCAACAGAGGAGATCATATCCCGTCTCAGGGACCATAGCACTGAGATCACATAAACTCATACCAAATATGAATCACTTAATTCCTCTGTTTTACATTCCTCTCCAAATGTAGGTCAGGCAGGATTAAGTCATCAAAGTTTTCTACATGCAGGAGACAACATCAACGTCAGAAAATGCCAACCAGTCACTAAAAATAACAGCCAGTTTTGAATTTAGACTCAAAGTTCCAAAATTATTTTATGGATGGAAGAGACATTTGACATTTGTCCAACAATTTAAAGAAACACCGTACATGTATGTAATTCTGCCTGCTAAAGAGGAGACCCAAGGGAGAAAACACCAAAGCAAACAACTGAAAAAGGAAACACAAAAGAAGGCAAAGATTTGGTGCTTTAATACAAATAATGTTGATGTCTAAGTTCTATATTAAATGCAGATGCAAATACCTGGGAATAAAAATTGGATTCCCATCAACTCATGAACCCAAATGTGTCAACAGCAGCAAAAATGAGGCAAAACAAATTGTACATTTTCACAGAAATGCCATAGAATGTACACTAAATTGCTTTATGGACAACAGTCCAATCAGATGAAGGTGGTAAATAAAAGCCAGACCGCCTCCAGCATCATTAGTTCAGCCTACGTAAGTGTGATTTCATTATAAATCAAGCGAGATGAAGGTAGGCAGTTGGTCAGCTGCAAGGCGCGAGGAGAAACATATTGATAGCACGAGAGCGATGGCGAGCCATGGAGGACGGCGTTTCATCTTGTCGGCTGCGATGAATGGAGCGGACAGAAACGCTCAATATCTTCAGTTAATCAGTTTGGGAGCGGACAGCAGGTTGCTGCGTCATGTTTCGCCGTCTCGCCTGCTGCCGGGTTGCCATGGATACAGGTTGTCAACACCCACCCAGTGGGCCCACTTGCAACAATCGCAGCCCCTGATTGGGTGCAAGTAAAAGCAGCAAGGCGGCCTGTGGTTGCCATGCAAACTGCCTCCCGCATCAGCAGGCTTTCTGCGGGTGAGATGTGTGGTGCTGCGGGATGACTATGCAGCATTAATCACAGGAGCTGAATGACTAAACCACAGAGGTGTGTCTATTAAAGAAAAAAAAATCTCTCTCTATCTATAAATATATATATTTTAGAATGACAACCAATCAGCCGTGAGCAAGTGTCACAACAACCCACATTCAATAAACAAATTTGGTGCACAGTGGCATCACACGAGTTGTTTGGCTATTCCTTTGCCCATGATATTAAATAAACACAATGTCAGATGTCAGTTGCCAATAGATGGCAAGCAGAAACTGCCTCTCTCCACCAAAGGCACACAGCCTGACGCCAAAGTCTGGCAAGGGAGCCTCCATGTTGCCAGACTTGCTGCGGGCAGTCCAAATCAAGCCAGGCAGGCAACACTGCCAGCACGTTACTTCAGCATAATTACACCGGTTACGCGGGCAAATATTCCCTCAAGCCGAGGCCATGCGACATGAGGAGACAGGGTGGCTCGGAGCGACAACATTACGGAGCTCTCGTGTGGCCCAGTGGGCTGAGCTGGGTGCTTTGCAGACATTTCCGTGGGGCTAAATGATTAGCCACCAGCGGGATGATGGCACCGGCTCGGTGTCGGCGCGGGTCACTGCTGCTCCTGGACGAATTGTTCATCATGACAGCATCCGCATAGGGAAATAATAAGGTTTTTATTGGATGGATGCAATGGTGGAAGCATGGAAAAAAAGCACGGATTGATGGTGGGTAATATGAGACAGACCGAGAGATTACTGCAAGCTCAGACAATTGAACAAAAGAAAAATAAGAACTCAATAATGGACTAGGAGACCAATACTTAATGCTTGTGTCACCATCATTTATACATTGATAAAAAATGATATTAACACTTATAAATCAAGGTCACTTGTAGGTGACCTTGAATTGAAATGTGTGTACTGAGTGAGGTTTGTTGGGCGTAGATGACACATTCTTAATTGTTTATTGAAACGGCACTCACTTTTTCTTGGACGGTCCTTTGACCAGTGGGGGTTGCTGAGAGGGTCCGCCTTTCTCCACAGAATTACCGCGGCGACAGCTGTGCTCTCCTGCGGCTGGGGAGGAGGAAGAATCGGAATGGCCAGCCTCACAAACCACTTGAAAGCCCTGTGGAAGGCACAGGAAGCCCGAGATGGAGAGACAAGCAGTTGTGAATGATGAAAGGACCGAAAGGTTCCTGCTTGGACCCTGGCTAATCACATTAATGTTCGCTGATGCTGGGGGCTAATGAATGTCAGCATACCCACTATGGCTGGGCAATACAGCCCAACTGTCCTTTCCCTATATTTTAGGGCTGAATGGTGACACACATCTAAATGAATGAGGTTGCTTCAATCACCTTTAATTCGAAGATTGTATGGATAATAATTGTGAGGACACTGATCAGGTTCAACGATTGGATACCACAATTATCAGCAATGACGAAACAAACAGATAAAGATCAATATGCAACACTTTACAACTCTGCAAGTAATTTCTACAAAATTCCTTGGAAATAACTCATGACCGGGGTGATATTGTTAGAAAAGGCCCATTGGCACCATGTTGGTGACCCAAGATATACAGTATGTGCTGGTATTTTTCTCAAAGTGGGAAAATGATGAGATTAACATCGAAATGTATCAAAATGCAAGACAACCAATTTTGCTGTTTGATTTTTTTATCATCATCATAATTATTATTATTATTATTACCATTTGTCCTTACGGAAAAGGGCAAGGCAAATAAAATACATATTTTAAAATATGCAGCTGCACATCAAATCTCAATGTAAAGTTGAATAAAATAAAACTCGTCATAATTCGGAAATTGGAAGGTTAGATTTGTACTGGCTCACTCAGGCCAGCATCAGTGAACTTCAGGCAGCCTGCCACAGTCACAATAGCGGCGACGGGCGACCGGGCCATGGTTGATATTGAACCCTGCTATATCACTTTGGAAAACGTGATACGCCATCCAAGCCGAATCCCTATCGCTGGAGAAAGCCGTTGTCTTTTGAAGCCTCTTCCCGGAGCAGAGCCAATCAACACGGAACCAGTGTACGCATTCTGATTCAACAAAAGTGTTGAAAACACTCACCATCGAACCAGGGTTTCCAGACCCACGTGGGCTGCATTGGTTGATGACTGGAGAGTTTCGCTTTGCTGGTGAAGCAAGCAAAGTAAATGAAAAAGAAAAAATATATATCTTTCTTTCATCTCAAGAGCTGAAAGGTGGTTTCTACTTACCTGTTATGATGTTACGGACCGGTTTGATGAGGGCAGTGAAGGCGGGGATATCAGGCTGGCGGTGCTCCCACATTGGCTGCCAAATAATTAGACCGCTAACTAGACGGAAGGTCAAGTCGGACTCCTGCACAAATGTTGCATACTTGGAACCTGTACTTTATTATTTACTAATTTATAGGATTACTTTATGTTATTACTCGCGCAGCATCTATGACATGACAATGTTCTGTTTCACTTGTATCTGGTAGTGCAAAAGAGCCTACTGGGGAAGAATGTATGTTCGGGTGTGAAATGACCTTGATCCGGTGAATGAGTGGTGCGAAGAGGAAGACAAACAGCTCCACGGTGGCCATGCTCTTGTGGAACAACTTGGTGCGAGCGTGCTCATCCTCCTCGAGCTGCGAGCTGCCGTGCTGTGGGCCTGATCCCCCAAAGGCAGAGCTGGAGCAGGAGCCGGGTGCACCTGGAGATGAGCCTTGGTTTCCAACGGGCTGTAGGAATGCACCGCCGCCACTGCCGCCAGCAGACCAAGCGTGACCCAGGCTGGGCTCGTGGTTGCACTCCTGGGCGGCATCCAACAGCATCCAATGCAGCGTATGGAGCAGCTTGGTCTCAGCCACGCCCAATTTGTCCTGATGACCTGCCAGAGGTCAAAAGGCAACAGTTGATGCCACAATTTTACACTGAAGGCAGACATGGGAGACAATATGGGGACAAAATGTATCACTTGCATCTTGTTTGCATCAAATATCCTGGGGTTATTACATAATTTAAAAAAATCTTGCACAATACCCTTTTGTGGTATACACTGCCAATAGCTCATGAAAACCAGATTGATAGTATGCGCATTTTCCTAGGGAACCCCTCAACTAATGGGATTTTTGTACTTTCTGGAATATGCTATAAGATGATGCCAAAGGCCCAGCGAATAAGAAAATAATAATTGATGTCTAGGAAGTAGTGTTGAAGTGAAATATCTTGAATGATATGCTAAAATATTTGTATGTTAGGGAGGAGCTACTGTAAGTTCAGCCTGGATTTAGTAATACGCAATGAGTTAAAAATGCAACGTGTTTTGGAATCATAGTTTGTGGTATATTTATGGTTTTAATTATGAATACAAGAAAGTAGTTCTCAAAGTGTGGTATGATTACCAGTAAAGGTGTGCTGCCTCCATTTAATAAGAAGCTAAATAATAACAGAAAACAAAGTTCACATATTGCAACACTGGCTTAAACATTTAGAAAATCCAGTACAGTACATTTGTTAAACTATTGTTGAATAGTATGTATCTAGTAAGGGCACTTGCATTTCATCGTTTATAAAGGTTTGTTCTTAAGTCTATCCAGCTGACTTCAGGCAGAAGGCGGACTGCACCCTGAAGTCGTCGGCAGTCAGTCGCAGGGCACACATCGAGACAAACGACCATTCAGACCCACATGATGATACGAGTGTAGCCGGTGCTCCCGGAGACAAATTCCTTGTGTGTTCTACATACTTGGCCAATAAAGATGATTCTGATTCTGACGCACACCGCCACTGAGTGTGAACTGATCCCTCGCTGCTCGCACCCAAGTCCGGCAACTGTACCACGACACAATCAGCGACTGGAACGACTATCACGTTTTTTAATTATTCACGCCAGCGCTTGGGAGTTTCATGAAAACGAATGTATCTAAGTTTTTGTTGTTACTGCATTTATTTTATGGACAGATCCGAGATAAAGTAGGGGTATCCTCACCCAGTTTGTTCCTATTGGACAGTAAGATGGAAGTACAGTGGAGAACGTGCGGCAGGGCGGCCTGGACCAACTCCCAGCGGGAGATGCTCTGGATGGCCTCGGACAGGGCCGGTGACAACCCGTGGAGCTTATTCTCCACCAGGACTCGTTCAAAGGACTGGAGAGGCAGCCAGAGAAAAGCAGAGGAGACACATAAGACATGAACCAAAGCCTCTTTCTTTGACTTTGTCTGCCATGGTCTCAAGTGAGGCCAGGCCCATGGGAGAGACAGTGGCAGCTTTGTCGATCCCAGGGGATCTGGCCAGGCATCATTATGGATATGAGTTCTGGCTCCTGGGTAATAGGAGGAAGCAAGCGGGCAAAACTAATTTGCTAAATGCAACATGAAGAGTGCACTTGATTTGCAGGTGAATTAAAGCAAAAACAGATTATGTACTTATTCGTCATTTGGCAATATTACAATGACTTACCACGCAAGATGCTTCATATTGTTTTCCCAACTTCGGACGCAAAAATGCACTGAAAAGAGACGAGAAAGAAAAACGATGATTTTGATTCGCCAATATCGGCGTTGACTTCCAGCTGTGACATCACCGGCACCGTTCTCCATTAAAACATTTCCTCATCTTGATTAAAAACCTCCCGGCCTGCTCTAATTTGACCATTTGATCTAGAACGACGACAAACACCTGTTATGAGTCGGGGCTAACCTGGTCTGCCGCCACAGGAAGGTCTGGATGGGGAACGGGATTCCTTTGCCGCACTCCGGCTCGTTGTCATCCAAGCTTTTCCTCTTCACCATGTTGGCCAGTCTTCGCCGCCTGTCTTGCCTGTTCTCCCGCCTGCGTGCGACCACCGGTTGGCGGCTGCTGGCTCAGGTGAGCGGCGAGCTTTTCTCATGACATGATTGGATTCGTGCTGCGTAAAATGGCTGCAAGTGTCCGTCACCGTGCGGAGAGAGGGAGGGAGGGAGGGAGGGAGGGAGGTGGATGGATGAAGGGAGGGAGATTGTGGAGGAAGGTGAGGAGGGGGGAGGAGGCGAAGAGATTTCAGAACCGCCCATCAACGGCGGCAGCTAAAAGGTCACTGAAGGGCGATACGTGCGTGCATCCGCGCACCCGTGTACGTGCGTTCGTTTATGTGCTTTCGTGTATGTGTGTGCGTGTGCGGCTAGGGAAGATGCTGTGCAGTGCATCTATGTCATCTGACTTCGTATTTGAACTTCCAAGTTTGAACTGTGTTAATCAATCACACGGACAAGTGTCACGAGATTTAGGGGTGTGAAGCTCCCCGCAGGGGCGGAGCTACAGGGTGGCCACCCACCCTTCTCAGTCTGTGTCCACCTCCCTGGGCACCCCCATATCTAGGAGAAAAATTCGATATGTGTGAACATTTCTACATCTCTTGCTACATCTCTGGCTCCCGGCCAGGCAATATAATAAATGTAAGCGTTTTGTAAATTGTATTGCGTTTTCATTCTGACATTTATGAATGAGAAGCATATCACTTTTTGGCAATGGGCATCCAATCAGCTTGTCAGTAGCACCTTGGCTTTTATACGAACACACTCACAGAACATACAGCTAGCTTCTTCCGGTCCAATTCAAAACAGATGACAGTGGTGCTGTCTCTGACCACCTGAAATCTTTCCAAGCTAGGAAGAAACTCAGGTAATTCCTATCGTACAACATGAACAGTGAGCAAGAATACAATTCGGCAACAACGATTACTCAATCTCCATAAAGTGTTGGTAAGGTCCCAAGTTGTAACATGTAAGAAATGCTCTATATACTCTGGTGTACGACAGGCATTTACTACTTACACCACGATTGTACTGTCCGTATATCCCTGGAAGGCAGCATATTGATAGGTGCTGTATGCGGTTCGGAGTTTGAATTTGAAAATCTGAATTTGCATGTCCGTTAAAATTTGTGCGTTTGAATGTGAATGTCTGAAATGGACATCTTTGTGCGGCCTGCGATTGACTAGCGACCACCTCAACATGTGTATGTATAACACCTATCAAGCACAATCAGCTGGGATGGGCTTCAGCTCACCACGATCCCAATGTGGATCATGGGACAGATGATTATTTATTTATTTTTTGTGACTGCTGGATGTTTGAATGAATTTCGAAAGTTCAATCGCTTCTCTTTAGTTATCCGGATGTTGAACTCTTATGGTGGGTGTATCGATGCCTGAGTTTGGATTTAAATTTAGACTTACAATTTTTAGAGGCAACTTTTTGATAGTTACAAAAAATACAGTTAGAAATTCATACTTTCAAATTCAACTCGAAACCCAGACTGGGCAGATATAAAGGTATTTTCCATAATGTTGACCTTGTGTTTGGCTCATTACTACGGCCACAAAAGCATTGTGTCAAACATGCTGCAGGTGTGACGGGAAGGATTGGGCAACATTTGGACTTCCCGAACTTATCCAAGAATTGAGAGCAGCTTCATATGAAGGCTTTAACATCACATTAAGTCCTGGGTTTAAAAGTGAAGTGATACAAACCTTTACTGAGAATACAAAAGAAACGCTGACGTATAACATTCAGGACAAAACGATGTAAATACACCAACAAGCCACAACATTAGAACCACAATAAACGAAATTAATGTTTTCTTTTCCTTCTCATTTTAACAATACTGCACCACAACGGGCTGATATTTAAGTTTAACGATGTGAGCGAAAATGATATACAGCACTCAGTATGATCCAGTCTAAACAACCACCAACATTTATATGTCAACATACTATTAATATTAATATAGACCATAATTATAACTACACTGTAACATATATGTGTCGATGACTGAATTTTCTATACCGGTTAATGTATTCTCATTAGGCTCTCAGTGTTGCTGGAGCCCAATGGCAATGGTAATAACTGTCGTATTGGCCATCATATTGTTCGGGTGTATATGTACATATTACCACATCTCGAACAAATATTGCAGCTACTTCTGCTAAAACATAAGGTAAGCTTGAATTACTTTCAGTCTTCTTTATTTCCTTTGCCACTGTTTTCCATGGAAGCATTTACCCATGAAAACATTGAAAACATGATATTTTAAATACACTTAGACAGGTGCAGATAAACACTGGAGGGGAGGTAACATCAGGGTGGGACATTCACAACAGTGAGTGAAGAACACACTAAAACAGTTTGGAACTTATTACAGGTGCACGTTGAGCGTTCCGTGCACTCTTCATTTCTCTACAATGCACTGGTTCTATCACATACACACTCAAATGGAATGTTTGTATACACAAGCGCACGCTTTCATTTTCCCTTTGTCTTTGTAGCGGAATAAAGGCCCTCAAGTGATAAGGGGCCTTTGAAATCACTGTTCCAAAAAGACCTTTTGAATACTCAACAACGATGCCCATTTAAAAGCAGAGAAATAATAATTCAATTGCAGGAAATAAAATAACTCTATTTGAGAACTGCAGCTGTAGCCACCGTACAAAACTACAGTGAAATATAAAAACACATAAACACACATTTTCCAACAGGTCATTACGTACCATAAAATCACCACAAACCATCTATTTTTTTCTTTCAATGCCACATTCCTTTTAACAGACATGCTCAACTGATTCTCATATTCAAAGCTAGTAGTTCTTTTGTCACAGTTTCAACAGTTTTCTAAGTTACTGCAAATTCAGTTTACTTTAAGAGTTGTCCCCATGCAAGAGCAATGCGGCAATGCTTTGAAAAAAAAAATCACTGTACAATCATAGAGCACACGCCCTCTTCCACACAAGTACACAAAAGTCCAATGAAAGAAGAAAACAGTAATTTGTTGAGCGAACAATAATTGGAAGATTCTCTTTTTAAATCGCTTTGGAAAGTATAACCGCCGAGGTGGAGGGTCTGGAGAGGGCCGTGGGAAAACACTGGATGCTTTTGACTGAATGAAACTGTTAGGGAGGAGGAATGACCCAAAGCGAGCGGCTCATAAGCCCTGCTTGGCCAGTGCTGCGGTGACATCTTGGGCCAATGTGGAGAGCTGTGGCGACTCCAGGAGGTTGATGCTGCCGGCCGATGACAAGTGAGGTGATGTGCCCCCCATCTCCAGCCCGGGGGAGTGGGTGACAACAAT
Source organism: Hippocampus mohnikei (assembly GCA_026261675.1). Classification (NCBI taxonomy): domain Eukaryota; kingdom Metazoa; phylum Chordata; class Actinopteri; order Syngnathiformes; family Syngnathidae; genus Hippocampus; species Hippocampus mohnikei. The sequence continues at coordinate 22,054,764 of JAKGUB010000284.1, forward strand.
TTCTGCACCGTGGTCCACCCGAGCTTTGGCGGACTCACGGAAGCTCAGCTTGTGGCTCTCGATCTGACAAGGAGATTGCAAGCCTTGAGAGAAAAACACGCTCACACCCACACACACACACACAAAGGCCGAGAACAATAGTGGCATTGAACGGTTGAACGGTTAATGATTGCTGACATTGACAAAGGAGTATGGCTCTTTTGATGGTATATTATGTCTTTTTTCCCTATTTTCTCTGTCTGTTCTCTCTCAAACCTTGTTCTGTTTAAATGCATTTTCCAATAAGTATCCGTCAGTGAAAATAACATATGTGCCAGGCGGAACCCTAGTCTCTCCAAAATCACTTCAGGAAGTCGAAACCCCCCGTCTGGCTTGAGTTACCAACACAGCATCGCTCAAGTTGGTATTATACAGTAGCTTTAATTGCTATCCTATACGGCTGGGCATCATCAACACCACCCCAAAAATCACGTTCGACCATAAATTGAGGCGACCCTCCAACAACACAACGACGCTTCAATATTTAACAAAAGCAAGCAAATGTGGTTACGTAATCTTCCCAAATTCATTTTCAAAGGTCTGAGAGCCATGATGATAAGTAATGCAATGAAAATGAAATCAAAATGATGAGTTGACTAAGCAGTATAATTGGTAGATAATCTGCACAAAAACGTACCTTCCTGGCTGACCACTTCTTTCTGCACCCAAACGTTACACTATTGATTTTGGACAAAATATGCCACCTCAACTTTATCTAACCTAACTAGTCATACAACACTTCTCATAGAGATGAAATGTCCAAGAGAGTTCACTTCACAGATTTGTTCTCAAGCTGTTTTTAACACTTTAAATTGGTTAATAATGAGTAAAAATAACATGACAGATGAGCGTACTTGGACATGCATTTCAAGTTAAAATATAAAGGAAAAAAGAAAAAAAAGTGGCAAGGGTAATTTTTACATACACAGGTACATGGGTGTCCAACTAAAAGCAACATTTTACCATCACATTTCCTCCTCCTGGCATGTGGCTGGCATTGCCCAGCGAGCCGACCTTGGATTGAGCTTTGTCTTTAAAGTCCAGCTTCACATTCTCAATCCGAACATTGCCTCCGCCTGGGAAATGACAGAGTGAGGAGGGCAATTACAAAGTCATTCTTATCATATAGTCTGTTTTGATCACGTGCCTACCTGGCCTGTGGCGGATGTTGGACATGGAGCCACACTTGGAAGTGATGTGGCTCAAGTCGATTTTGTTAGTTTGGATTTGGACCTGTAGGAAACAGTGGTATGTCTGTGTCATTCTGTGTTTACAGCGAGGGAAAGAGCTGCAGTATGATACTGGGATGATCTCTGAATAAGGACGGGGTGGCACGACATGAAGGCGGATAAATTCGGATTAATTTCTACTCAGCTGAGACAAGAGGTGGCGATGCCAGCACATGAAAGCACAAATATCAAAATGAATGCAGAACATGGAAGTGGTGGAGCTTTGTTTAAACTTCATGAAATTATAGGCTATGTACATTTCGTACTGGGTGGGAGCACATTGGAACCGATTGAACGGTAATGCAAAAAAGACAACATCTGGATACAAATGATTTGCGTGAAACGAGGATGTTAAACACCATCCATCCATCCATTTTCGACACCGCTTATCCTAAAGAGGTCACAGGAGGGTGCTGGAGCCTATCCCAGCTGACCTTGAGCGAGTACACCCTGAACTGGTCGCCAGTCACTCACAGGGCACATACAGAGACGCACATCCATTCACACCCACATGCACATTGTCACTGAACTGAACCCACGTTGCCCGCACACAAGTCAGGCGAGTGTGCCACTACACCATCAGCGGCATGTTAAATGCCTACAATTTCAAAACAACTTCATAAGTAGACATTGACATTTATTTTGACAATAACTTTTTATCTTTGTTGTTGAGTCAACTCACATTTCCTCCGCCTGGTGCATGCTGGATTTTGTTCAGGGAGCCACACTTAGCCTGGACGTGGCTATAGTCCAGCTTAACACTTGGAATCATGACCTGGGAATGACAAGGTACTTTTTTTTTTTTTAAACAGACAACTGGCAGAGAGAAGGGCCACCCAAGTGGTATGGTTTGGGCTTCCAGAGAAGCCCCTCCTCCACTAGAAATTATTTCAGTCAAAATCTCCCAATTTTAAATCCTCAACGCCATAGGTGTCAAACTCAGGTCCTGGAGGGCCAATGCCCTGCATGTTTTCCAAGTCTCCCTGTTGCAACACACCTGATTCAAATGATCAGATCATCAGCCAGCTCTGCGGAAGCCTGACATTGAACCTGTTCATTTGAATCAGGTGTGTTGCAACAGGGAGAGTTAGAAAACATGCAGGGCATTGGCCCTCCAGGACCTGAGTTTGACACCTATGCTCAACGCCATTTCTGTCATCACAGTGTTGAGCTTTGCATCTTATTTAAACGACACTTGTTTCAATAAAACATTTTAAAAATGCGACCTGCCCCACGTGCAACCCACAGAGAAGTAACAGGGCAAAGGAGTGACCCAAAATAAAAGGAGAGAAGGAAGAGACCAGGAAGAAGAGATAGAGCCGTACATACATTGCCTCCTTTGGGCGTGTGCTTCAGATTATCCTTGGAGCCGCACTTTGACTGAACATGACTGAAATCCAGCTTCTCGTTTAAAATTTGCACCTAGATCAAAAAGAAATAATAGAAAAAAAAACCTGTGTGCCTCAATGTCAAATGTGCAATGACTTAATGTGTGTGACATTTATTTTTAGAATGTATTTAGCGTTACTAAGTTTTTTTTCTTCAGACTTTATCAATAACATACACGATATAAATGTATTAATTGTCAGAGGAAGATGGAAGAAAGAAGCATTCAAATCCCATAAAAACGTGCAGGCATGCAAAACAAATTTTTGTCACATGCCATATTTTAGGTTTCCCTCAGAGGGTCCTGATGACCATAAAAAGAAAATACAGGTATACAGTCACCTCATCCTATTATTACATACTATTATCATGATTGATTGATGTACTGTATTTTTAACAATTTTTATTTGAAATCAGAAGTCTTGGAAAATTGTGGCATGCAAATGGTAGAGCCTCGAGTTACGAAGTGAATTGTTTGTTGACCCCTTTTGTAACACGAAAGGTTCCTAAATTGAGATAATGTTTCCCATTGAAATGAATAGAAATGCAATGAATTTGTTCCACCATCACCTTTTTTTAACCAGTTTGTGGTTACAAATAAATATAACGCAACATAGATGTGAGTGAAAACACACTATTGTAAAGAGCTAAAACACCGGTAATTACCGGTACTAATTTCAACCATGGATAGGGGGGGTTGGGGGACGACTGGACCTCCTTTGAAAAATAGTTTTCTTCCTTTATAACTTGGAGAAATTCAGATTCAAGTTTATTATTATTATTATTATTGTTATGATACATCCATCCATTTTCCGATCTGCTTTTCCTCACAAGGGTGTTGGGGGGGGGTGCTGGAGCCTATCCCAGCCGTCTTCGGGCAACAGGCAGGGGACACCCTGAACCGGTTGCCAGCCAATCGCAGGGCACACACAGACGAGCAACCATCCACGCTCCCACTCACACCTAGGGACAATTTGGAGTGTTCAATCAGCCTGCCATGCATGTTTTTGGAATGTGGGAGGAAACCGGAGTGCCCGGAGAAAACCCACGCAGGCCCGGGGAGAACATGCAAACTCCACACAGGGAGGCCGGAGCTGGAATTGAACCCGGTACCTCTGCACTGTGAGGTCGACGCATTAACCACATCATTATTATTATTATTATTACTATTACTGTATATCTCTTTTCTACTTGAATGGTTGATTTTGCCTTGCAGATCCAGGGAAATATGTATTTGCAAAAGTTTAACATGTCGACATAGCACCTACTTTCACATACGAGGAGCAGCTCCAACAGATTAATGGCATTTCCATTCATTTTAATGGGAAAATATAATTTGAGAGACAAGTGCAGGCCAAATTTGACCCCAGTGCCTTGAGTTTGACATCTGTGCCAGCCACTCAGAATGGACATTTTATTTTAGTATTCTGTGAACTCATTTTAAAACTGTCTCAGTCACGCAGCGATTCCCTTTGATTACTTTCATTCAATTCAAGAATGTGGAGACAAGAAGAAGTGAAAGTTAGAAGGAAGCTCAGAGGAGGGACAAGAGCAGTCAATGTGGGATTCACAAAGAGTCCTAAAGAGGAAGTCGATGTCAACCCAAAATTGTCTGTACAATATTCAATTCGATGCAGCGTGAGTAGTCTAAACACGGCATTCCGATTACCAGTAATGTGGCATTTGTGGAATATGAGTTATGCAGCGAAACCACCCGTTTATGGCCACCTCAGGTGGTGGCCATTTTGCCACTTGGTGTCAACTGAAAATGGCTTAATAGTTGCTCATGGCTCAGGTAACGACCAATCATGACTCGGCTTCAGAAAACAGGTGAGCCGTGATTGGTCATTACCTAAGGCCTGAACAACTATGATGTCATTTTCAGTTGACAGAAAGTGTCAAAATGTCCGCCCCCCGAGATGGATAAAAGCAGGTGGATTATACTGCTTAATTCAGATTCCACAAACACAATATTAATCAGAATGCTGTGTTTAGAGTAGCACATACAACTTATTACTAAAGAAAATGTTGGAGTTGACCTCCACTACACACATTTGATTTCAACAAATTTGCTAAGGATCAGCCAGAATAGAAGAAACCTCATGAATGTACTATAAATATGATAACAGCACTATTACCTGTCCACCTTTGGGTTGGTGTTTAAGATTGGCGGTGGATCCAATCTTGGACTTGACATTCTTGAGGTCAGGAAGCGGTTGGTTGAGAACCTTCAACTGCCGCTGGGCTGAAGATGGCGACTTGGGCGGGGTGCGGATTATCGCAACCTTCTTCTCTTGGAGAACGCTGAAGGACTTGGGCGTGTGGCTGCCGGGTGTGCGCGAGCCAGGCGTGCGGGAGTAACTGGGCGGCGTGCCGGGCGTAACCGCAGAGGATCCAGGGGTAGATGTGCCGCTGCGGGCTGACCAGGAACGTGCAGAATCTGTGCCTGTAACGGAAGAAATGAGGATTGCCCTTAGAGAGCAGAAGGCAAAAGATAGTGAATGTGTGTGAGGATGGTGATTGTCCGAACACAGGGATTGGATTGAAAATGTGATTCTGAACACGCGGGTTACTGACATCATAGAAGTCTCTAAATAGATAATATCTTATAGAAAACACAACAATAAATACATTGAAGTTATGATAGACCTGACAATCTAACAGTCAACATAAAAGCATTGCGTGTGACAATGGATGTTGCAGAGCAGGTTGTGATGATGCTGAAAGGAGCACTACCTGCCATACTAGGGCCCCTCCCAGACCTGCAGTCAGCCTTGGCATCGGTGTTGATGGCTAATGGAAAAGATGGAGGTGTGTATACGATGTGATGGGTAAACATGGTGAGTGATCACTTAAGAGGAGTGTTTCCCAACCTATATTGAAGCGAGGCACATCATGTTACATTAGAAACAGCCCAGCCTGACAAAAAAATGTCACGGACAGTTCTGTTTTGGTAAAGAAATACTAAGGATCTCGTCTCAAGTAAACTGACAAACTGACTTACCTGGGGAAATATGGGTCTGATTAGGTGAAATACAAAGAGCTATTATTCTGTTGAATGAATGGCAATACATGCATATGCGGGTTAATTGTAATTTTCGCCATCTTGTGGAAGAGCACATACACTGCTGGTATGGACAGAGGAATATATTATTTGTATTGAAATCAATGATTATTCATGGCCGCAGCAAGGTGTCGACTGGTTAGGAAGTCAGCCTCACAGTACACAGGTGTGGAGTTCGATTCCGGTTCCGGCCTTCCTGTGTGGAGTTTGCATGTTCTCCCTGTACCTGCATGGGTTTTCTCCATGAATGCCAGTTTCCTCGACATTCCAAAAACATGCATTGCAGGTTGATTGGGCACTCCAAATTGTCCCTCGGTGCGAATGTGGGCACAAATGGTTGTTCGTCTATGTGTGCCCTGCGACTGGCTGGCAACCGGTTGAGGGTGTACCCCGCCGACTTCCTGAAGACAGTGTTGATAGGCTCCAGCACGCCAAAATGGATGGATGGAAGGATGATTTATGGAAAAATTGGATAATGTTCTGCAGAGCACTTTATGAAGTCTCACAACACAATAATGTAATTGCTCTGACTTTGACTGCTTGGAGACATTAAACGCCAAGTAAAATCGGATGAATGTGTGCAGTTCACTGATTCCCAACAACTTTGCATTGAGAAATCAGCAAGTCTGATATGGGGAAAATGATCAAAATTGGCCTGAAAGTAAATACCGGGAACTTAAGACTACTGTGCGTCTTCCCTTAATTCCATTGAGTACATCAGCTTTGTGTTACACTAAAAAGGCTCACAAATTTTGAGTGAATTGAGACAAAATCATAATCATTAAAGGATAAATACTTTTTTGTAGTGTGCCATAAGATTTTTCTCATGAAAAATGATGCGTCTTGGCTCAATATAAAGGTAGCTACTGGCGTAGCTTACAAATTGGCCTGTTGGGGGTGCTGTTGTCCTCTTGTTCAGCTGCAGGAAGGTGGCGGGTCAGTGACTTGGACGGCCTCGGCAGAGATGACCTCTTCTCTGGACTGCGGTATGCTCTCTCCTGAATGGAAAAAAGCCCACAAAGAGTATTTCGTACTCTGCATATTGGTCGGGTCATACACATTTTTTTCACCTTCTCTACCTGTGTGTTTTTCTGAGGTGGAGGGCGGGAGCATGCTGAGGCTGGCCGAGCCTCACTGAGCACCGCCTCCACCTGGGGGCTCCGTTTCAGGCTACATGCAGAGCCAGGGCGTGGGGGTTGCTCATCAGAACCCTGGCTCTGCACTGCCATTTTTGACAGAACAGGCCGTGTGGGGCTCTGGGTGGCAGGGTGGCGGCCACCACAAGATGGAGCAAAGCATGCCGGACAGATGGTGATGTGGCAGACGGACAGATGGAGAAATTATGACATGACATTAGATGCAGATGACATGAAATGTGTCTATTTATACTTTCTATATCATAATTAAAAAAAAAAATTACTGCAAGTATATACAACTCCTAACTCTTTACTGTAAATATTTTGCACATCGATCTTTGAGACCACAATGTGAATACGACCTCTTATTTTATTTCATTACTACATTGGGGATTTTCTTTTTTTTATTATATATTATTTGGACTTCTGTATGCTTGACCTTTGTTGTTTTATTCGAGACTATGAGAACAGTGTATTTTTCTTATGGATTAATAAAGTATCTATCTATCTATCTATCTATCTATCTATCTATCTATCTATCTATCTATCTATCTGTCTGTCTGTCTGTCTGTCTGTCTGTCTGTCTGTCTGTCTGTCTGTCTGTCTGTCTGTCTGTCTGTCTGTCTGTCTGTCTGCCTGCCTGCCTGCCTGCCTGTCTGTCTGTCTGTCTGTCTGTCTGTCTGTCTGTCTGTCTGTCTGTCTGTCTGTCTGTATCTCAGTGATTTAAAAAAGTACTTTGGGTCCCACCACTTCAATGTGGCAAATCTAAAATCGTATTTTCTAGGGCTCGATGATATGGATTTTTTAATGCCAATTTTTGGAAGAAAAAAAACATTGATTACTGATGAATCAACCGATGAATTTTAACATTCATAATGCTTAAAAAAACAACAAAAATTCCCCCCAATGTATTTCAATGTGCATCACTTGTATGTGAATTTTCACTATTCGTGGGCCGTTCTGGTGCCTATTCCTCACAAACAGTGACGGCCAACTGTAAATATATTGTTTAAAAAAAAGCTGTACTTTTGGGTTCCTAGAATAAATTGTGTGCCACAAAGCATTTAATTACTGATGTTATCAAGACATTGTTTCTCAGATGTGTGTTTGTGTTACCAGTTGAATATGTGTCATATTTAACACATTTATGTTTCATTAATGTTGCACTATTTATTTATTCATTCATTCATCTTCCGAACCGCTTGATCCTCACTAGGGTCGCGGGGGGTGCTGGAGCCTATCCCAGCTGTCTCCGGGCAGTAGGCGGGGGACACCCAGAATCGGTTGCCAGCCAATCGCAGGGCACACAGAGACGAACAACCATCCACGCCCACACTCATACCTAGGGACAATTTAGAGTGCTCAATCAGCCTACCATGCATGTCTTCGGAATGTGGGAGGAAACCGGAGCACCTGGAGAAAACCCACCCAAGCCCGGGGAGAACATGCAAACTCCACACAGGGAGGCCGGAGCTGGAATCGAACCCGGTACCTCTGCACTGTGAAGTCGACGTGCTAACCACTGGAATACCGGGCCGCCCCACTATTTATTTATTTGAACCAAATTGTGACTTTAGGCCGTGTGTAAAATGGTGACATCCAAGTCGATTCTTTGCACAACCTGCATTGCTCACCTAAGCATTGCTTGTAAAAATAACTAACTATAAATCAATAGGATTTGCTTTATTTTGACGGGTTGATAGACCTTATCAACAAATGTAATTATCTATATATTTAAGGATACAAGGTTATGGTATAGATTTATGTGAAATAAATAATGAGACCAGTGCTATTTGTGTAAACTGATGTAAAAGGTTAGAGTACATAAAGGTAAAAACAATTGGCAAACAAATTGGCCGTTTGGCCGATTATCATGGCTGATGTTTGAAGAGCCGGACAATTTCATCGTCTGGCCATACAATTTTTCAAGGCCCAGATATGGGCCCTAAGAATTATGATCATTTTTATTTCCCTGAATGTGTACAAGACAAGACAAACACAGTATAAAGACGCTCGGCATGAAAATGGACATTTTCATGTGCTGCACACATAGGTCTGAGTCTGATTACTATACTTACACATTTTCGCTGTTGAGACAAATGTAAGGACAAAGGCTGGCATGCAAGACACAACGAGAGACATAAATGCACCCATGCAGAAGTAAAAAAGAAAAAAAGGGTGTTTTCATGCAATACATATACTGTAAATACATATACTATAAAGGCCAGTGGGTTACTTACAGTGGGTCTCTCCCTGGACTGGTGGACACTTAAAGGCTGACAGCTTTCTACACCTGTGAAGAAAAAAAAAGTGATGCATTAATAAACGATGTCAAACAGCAAACAGAGTCGCTTGGGAATGCAGGGTTTCAAATATCTTATTGACTGGCCCCTTTTCAACTTAAAGACTAAATGCATCGTGATGCAACGGCAGGAATCCACGGTCAACGTCCAGGTCAGTCCCTTTTCACATAACATAACAAGCAAACCAGCGCGAAACACAACAGTACTTTGTGCCAGCAAAACAAACCATTGCAATACACAAAGACAACACACAGGGACAACACACAGTAGCGTAAATATGAAGCAGAACAGGAGAGGGTTTGGAAGTAAAAAAAAAAAAAGACGAAAGGCCTCTCACGAAGTTGAGCAGCACATGATGTTTGCCAGCCACACTGCAACTGCTTCAAGTCTTAAAAATAAAACGTAAGCCACCAATAGAGAGAGAGCAGTCGTCAATATCCCCATGAGGTAAATTGTGTTAGCACACATCGTTTAGGCTTCATGGTCGTAGCACCATGTCATCACCGAAGCCCATTTAAAACAAATCCACTGCCATTTACAGTTGTTGCACTCTCTCTATCCATGGTGCGAAATCCTGGCGATAAGTGTTCACCTGCGGCTTTGCGTCTAGCAGAACTCTGAAGCAGAATTGGCCGAGGGTGTCTGGCCACAGCTTTGGCTACACTTTTTCGACTCTGGAAGGCTGAGACCTTATTCTGGTCCGCCCTCCGCACGCCTACTAGCAGAAGAGGAGAGACAAGATTAACCACATGGTCAAACTCAGATTATAATGTGGTTGCCGCTGTGTCATGGATACAGATACAGGGCATTCACACAAATGTGGGGGTGGGGGTGGGGGGGTAACCTTTTTCTTCTTCATCTCCTCTTTTAGACGAAAGCTGGGACCTTTGCGTGACACTTTACTTCCTCTGCCAGGGACCTGTTTTGAGGTTGTGTCCACCCCGAGTATGGTGAGGGTGGCTCTGATTTGCTTTGTCATGATAGTTTTGTCATCATCTGCAGTGGAGAGGCATCAAAATAGGAACCAATTCTCCATTCTGCTAGCTTTGCAGACAATATGCAAACAAATACAGCGGAACCTCTCAAGCCAACTTCAGAATTCAACCAACATCTTGGGGGGCTTTTTAACCAAATGTCGCACAATAATTGATAGTTTGAACTGACGTCAAGCATGACTTCAGCATATTTGCATTCACACTTTCATGGTTAGGGTACTTCAATGCTTCATTTACGGTGGTGCGTGGCAGGTGATTACCATATCTGCTTCTGAAGTTGGGGGTTCGAATCCGGGTTCCAATTTTCCAGTGTGGATTTTGCACATTCTCCCTGTGCTTACATTGCCACAATGCAAAACATGCTTCTTAGATCGAGTTGACGACCCTCATTGTCCATAGGATTGAATTGGAATGTGAACCGAAAAGACCGATTCTCATATTAAAACACCTTGGCATTAGATCTTCAAATGTATTCGTTATTCCAAGTGTCTTACTTCATGTTGTACTATCAAAAATGGTTGTTTTTACAATTGTATGCTCATATTGTGTAACTGCAATCTGCAAAGGCCTGTATAGGGTGACGAGTACAGTATGATGGCAACAGTTTGACTCTGTAACACCAACATTTTCTGTAGTTTACAGTAGTAGTTTAGTTAAGTGTGCAAGGGGGGTCGTCCAGTGGGTGTTTTGACCTTAGAGGTTCCACTGTACACCATAAAATATGAATTCTGGGTACCTTTTGAATCAATCCAGCTACTGTCTGTGTCACAGATGGAGATGTCCACTGGAGCTCCATCATTAAGAGCTTGAGTGGTGTCTTCGACCTTCTGACCTATCTCCATAGAGGACTTGTCATCCTGCACACAATTTCCCTTCTCCTCTTTGATTTCAGTTGGATGATCTGAACTAACCATCTTCTCTTCATTACTCAACTGCTGCTGCGGCAGTTGGTCATCGTCAGAGAATGCAAAGGGACTGTGAAAATCTCTCTTTGGTTGCCCAACACTACTGTTTCCCTGGACCACCTGACCCACTTTCAGCAGTTTGGGCTCATCCCGATCCACTTTGGGGAGCACAGGCCCATCAGCATCATATATGATCTCTTCTACTACCTCGACGTCATCCTCTTCTTGCACTTGTGCCTGAGGTATAATTATGACTAGAGAGGGAAATTGTGGCTTTGGTGAGACTTTCTGTAAGTAGAGTGTACTTATTCCATTAGAGGGCTTTAGGGCCTTGGGGATATCTTCCTTTTCTCTTGTTTCTGACCTTGCAGGTGTCCTGGGATCCCTGAGCAACTTCTTGCAGTCTTTTTCATGTTCAGGTTTCTCTATCTGCCCCCTGTTCATCACACCACGCTTGCTTTTTGCAACAGTCTCAGCTGAGATATCCCTTGCCTTCTCTTCGGAAAGCTGTGCTTCTTGGGATGCATCGTCGAGGCTTTGGGGTGAGGTGAGAGTAAGGGGGACCTCACTTTCAGCTTCTGTCGATGTAAATGTGAAGGAACTGCCTGGTGGGACAGGAGAGGCTTCTCTTGAAGGGTCTTTTTCAATGTCTACTTCAGGAATTGTGTGTATTTTTATGTCACCAGGTAGACTGCTCCCCACACGAAACTCGGTTGGTCTGTCTTTTGGACTAGTCATAGGGATTCTGAGGCGATCCGGTTTTGTTGCGCTCGTCACAGCCTTTTCCAGTATCTTTGACCGTAAAGGTGATTTTTGCAATAAACCAAGATTAGACACGTTATTATCTTGTAATTTTTGATCATCTTCAACTTCGGCAGCTCCAAGGTTGTCTACTTGAAAATCCATCATAGGGAGACAATGGTAAGAAATGTCCTCAGGACTTGGCTTGTCAGCCGGAGAAGGCATTGGTCCAGAGTATTCTTTGAATACACAGCTGCCCAGGTCCTCCGGGTGTTTTTCTTCACTCACCAGTATTAAAGTCTGCTCCCCAAGGGTGAGCTTGGCTAAAGATTTCCCCACCAGAGAAGCCACATTTTGGGGTGTGGACTTTGGTCTAGTGTCAACAGTCTCCGTATTCTGCAGGGTGGGATAAGGAAGGGTGCTTGCGAGGTTCAACGTTTCACAGTCGGTTCTTGATTGCTCATCAGGTAATGTTGTGATGACGTCAGATGAAGGCATCACCAAGGAGCTTCTCTCCACACGTTTGTCAAAGCTTCCTGTGACTGGACACTTCTGTCCCTTCACTTCATCTTCACTTTGTTCCGTTTCTGATGTGAGAAATTCAAAGTAGCTTTTCGAGGCCAAGCCTACAAACGTATCCGCCGTTGCCTCGGCACCATATTCTGGAATTGACTTGATCACTAAGACAGTTTTCTCTTTGTTTTCCTTTGCTGCCTCCTTTTCTGCATGCCGGCAGGAGTCCATTCTGCTCTTTTCTTCGAGTTGGGCTGCAAGTTTGGAGGACACTGTGCATCTTTGTGTAGTCATGTTAACTAAAAGCAGCATCCACAAAAGCTGGATCACCACAGCCAAGCCAAGGCCTTGTGCACACAGAAGCAGTAGCTCTCCAAACACAAGCTGCATTGCAACGGGAAGGCCACAGCAGCTACGCTTTTGTGCACAACTGAAATGAAGGCATGAGGTGCATGATGTTAGATGACAAAAAGTAAGGGAGCACGGCTAGGATTGAATTCCTGTTGTAATACATGTGGGATGACCAAAACGTTGAACATTTAATTGATATTAATGTTTCCCTGGCTATATTAAAATTAGTATTCTTTATTTTTCTTATTATTCATAATATGTGTTTTGACAGAGGCCAATTGCTTGTTTTTGTGCTCTGGATTAGCTATATGCTAACCTCAGCATATTTACGCAGGTATTGTACCAGTGTTCACTAATGTGCATTGTCCCTTTCGAATAAATAATAAAAATACAAAATAAATGAAAATCGATGGTTCTTTTAGGTTCATGTTTGTGCAGCAAACATTTATCACATCACATTTAGCATTAGCTGGATGTAACAACAAAACCACTGGTCACCAGATTGACTAACGACTTTTGTTTTCGTTAGCCAGAGGAACCACGCCGTCGCTCAGAGGATCCCTACCTTTGCTCAAAGCATCCCCATTTAGTTGCACGGTGAACAAAAGCAAGCAACAAAAAAGTTAGTTGATGTTTTCGACTGGTCTGAACCAAGCATAAAAGTACAAAATCTCTTAAATAAACATAAAGTATAATTACAATAAACTGCCCAGAGACACTCGTCTCCGAATAAGTGCCTCGGATAACCGATGGATAATTAACATACAATGGTTCACAAACAGAATGCGCCTTTTACCCGGTGCATCTTATGTAGGATTTTCTTTTTCTTAACAGATAATACATACTTTACATACTGTAGCTTAGCGAGTAGCGACCCTGTAGTAGTGTTCCATAAACTGCCGTTCGAGAAGATTTTCGATGAAGATATCTGAATGTAATTGCATGAGCGGGTGTCTGAAAGTGAATGGACAAATGAGTTTGGGAGTGGGGCCTGTGCAACCAAGGTTGACAGGTAGAGTGATTGTGTTTGAAGAGTTGATGACTAAAATTAAATATCACTGACGTCATCAACTAGTCAAAGTTGGCTGGACTATCATTCCCCAAGTGGTGACTGCAAAGAAAAAAAAAATATCAAAAGTCATTTGACCCCTAGTAGATGCGGTTATTAGACTGTATCAATAGGAAGATGCAATTACTCATTGCTTTAAGATGCAATGAAGACAATGATACATTTCAACCACACAAGTCAGAGTTCCTTGGACTGCACAACAATATTCCGCACAAACGCACGTGTACAGTGTGGCAAATGCTAATTGCATTTGCAATGTAGCTGGCAACACATAAAGTACAGCCATTGTCAACCAACAGATGGTTGGTACTAAAGTCCAACAACAGTCTATGTAAAAACAAAGGAAACTGCTGAAAAGCACAAAACAATGAAGATGGACAAGCTTTTGGATTGAAGCTCAACAAAGCTGCAGGAAGCAAGAAATTATGCGCAAGAAAATATTCTGAATGTGCTTTCTTAATCACGCACATGCACTCGCACTCACACACTCGTACAGAAGGAGTCCTTTGCACTTTTGCACCCTGACAAACCTTTTGAAGGGCTATGATCCCTGTGATGACTTCCTCCATTGAGCGCCTCAGGTGTTTGAGCTTGCTCGCGGCCCAAAACCTGCGCTTCTGCTACCAAATCTTTCTGCTCTAAGAGTAGGATGCCCGCTTGCTCACATGTCACTTCCTCCTGGCAAACGGCAACTTCCTCCTCCTCATCCTCATCCTGCTGTTGCAGGGCACTGGCAGGTTCTACTTTATCTTCTCAAACAAGGGGTTTGGGGCGCGTGGGTGAGACATGGAGGAAACTGGGGTTACATGAGTTAACAAGAGTATGATGTGATGCAATCAGTCGATACTGAAAATGACGTGTGTAGAATGTGTTCTATCTAATCAAATCTATTTTTATTGTATGTAGAAACCAAAAAACGAGACGCAGACAGTTTTGCAGCACGGTTTGTGAACGGCTCATATGTCTGCCTCGCAGTTCGAAGGTGCAGGGCTTTAATCTATTCTCTGACTGTCTCCTCTGTAGGGTTTGCATATTATACCCGTGCTTGCCTGTTTTTTTTTCCAAGTACTTCGACTTTCTCCCACATTAAAAAAATAATGTTAATCTCAATAGACTTCAGTGTGACTGTGAGTGTAAATGGTTCTTTGTTTATACTGTGTGTGTCCTGCAATTAAGGCCTCTCGTCCAAAGTCAGCTCAAATCACACTTTGTCTGACTACTAATTATTATTATAATTCCTTATTTTTATTATAGTACAACAGCAAACTATTTTTTTCCATAATATGTACCCTTTAACTATGATTTTAAAAAGTTGTGATGCTAATATAGTGAGCTGTATAGTGTTGTTCCTACAAAATGTGTGTAAATTCCTGTGCCCATGAATTTCTGAGCATTTGGATTTACATCTTCGTCTGCAGTTTTATATGATGCATTGAGATATTCAATTCCAATGTGTTGTGTGTCATAGTTGAGTTTACAAGCACAAACTCTCAGGATCGCAGATTCGGCTGATTGCATGACACCATGCAACATGGAAATGGTTGGGAAAGTGTATTACTTGCTCCTGGAGACACCGTGAAGGTCACAGAAGGAAAGCTGTGTACTAATGGACCAAAGTGTAAACATCTCAGGTTTGACATGGAGCAGACGACAAAGCACGTCGCTCAAAGATAAGAGGGGAAGAGGGGTAGTGGCTGACATGATCTGTGTTCTTATGCTTCCGTTTACCCTCACCAGCATTGGCGCAACCATGCGGATGGTCAGAGTAGCCTACAAGTGTGCACTGGGTGTACCTTGCGCCGCTGGCCCCATCTGCTCAGCGGATGGAGAGGGAGGAGGGGAGGGAGGCAAATTGGCTGAATCATCCACTGTGGAGGGAGAGAGAGACACACACACTGACAAGACATGGGCGGGAGGAAGTCATTGATAAGGCTGTTTGGAGGTGCGCATCCTAACATTCCCTCGGTTTCCACGAGTGGGTGACATGAGACACTTAACATCAGTGATTGCGCGACACAACCAAGCACATATAGCCACAGACACAGCTCCAACGCAAGGTGGCAAACACACCACCTTCATACCTGCTGTATTGGGTTGCGCAGCTGCCCCGCCGTGGAATCCGTTCTCCTCGTAGCTGTAGGCTGAGTAGCCATTCTCGCCGTTTTCTTGTCCGTTGGAGGCCCAGCGCTCCTCTGGCTGCCGACTGTCTGCCATGCCTGCCTGCCTGCTGGGTCACTGGGGAGGGGATGGTTCACCTGCAAAGGGGGAAACAGACCAATTGAGGCTTGTAAAAATTAGTTCACCTCAAATAATTGTGCAGGATAGATGAACAATACTAAATTCGGCAAGAGCGTTATAGTATATGATAAGACATTCCAACTGTTGCCATGGAAGAAATGGGTTCCACCATCATATCGCTAATATGACCTGATCTCACGCTCAACTAAGCTTAACACATGATTCAGCAGACAGACAGGCAGACAGGTAGGTGTCCTCCTTTGGTTTCTGCACGCGCATGTCCCTCACTTAACCCTCCCCCATTGCTGTGCTCACCCTTACCTTCCTGCCCCGCCATGTCCTTAATCCAACCTCACCTCCCTCCCCCTCAGCTCCGCCCTGATCTGGGTCACTTGTTATGTCTCCACAAAGTGCTGCCGACATTGGAATGTCACCATCTATTTAGCGGGGAATCTCTGGCAGTGTATCTCAGTAGGCCAACCTTGCTTTAATCCTGTGAGTGTGTGTGTGTGTGTGTGTGTGTGTGTGTGTGTGTGTGTGTGTGTGTGTGTGTGTGTGTGTGTGTGTGTGTGTGTGTGTGTGTGTGTGTGTGTGTGTGTGAGAAGCAGCTTGCTCTGGGATTTCTGGAGAGTATCCTTCACTTATTTCGTTAGACATTTGATGATCATTTCAAAAGTTATTTGTGCAGCTTTTGAGTAACCTCGATTGTAGATCGACTTTAGATATGTCAGGCCAACTTATAGCAGTGCTTCATGCTGCAGCTTCATGGGACCATTGATGTCTTATTTGCAGTTCTGCATTTAATATCATCATACACTCACAACCATCGCCACTTACACAATTTGATTGATTCTTTGTTCAAATCAGATATTTGACATATATTTTGGAAGATTGATGTTGCGATCGCTTTTGAATTTATGTGCCATTCTTGTTTAGAAATCTTTATCCAAACAGGCAAATTAGAGATGAATTGGATTTGTGTGGTGGCGGGTGGATTCTGCCTGCCTGCTCCTTCTGGCCACTTAGCTCCACCCACAATGATGTCAGTGTTCCCATGGTAATGGAGGCCAAAAGGGAGGGAGAGGCTGTTGTGGTCAGCAAGGGGGGTTGATGCTGGCAAGCCACAGTGATCTTTCGCCATATTATGGATCCTGAAATAGGTCACTGGATGCGCCGGGCCTCTTTGCTGACAATCTATTTAAATCCATCAATAAAAACACTGATTGCTGGTTGGATCTTCATGTTGGTGGTGATGAATTTATTTATGGTTGTCACATGTATCATTGTTTATGTTTTAATTCTTGTGTGGTGGTGTGTTAAGGCAATACCGTCATTATTCTTCCATTCCATTTTGACCAGCTCTTGCTGCATTGTTTGTTTTAAAACTCTGAATCATCATCTGATGTCTCCTAACAAAAGTATCTCCAGCCGTCAAGATCTTTGGGACCGAGTGTTTGCAATGCACACTGCAGCCCTTTATGTCTGCAGGCATTTAATTGATGGCCCCAAAATGCATGTGCAAAGCCAAACCCACAGGGACTGTCAGGCTGGGAGCAAACACATTGGTTGTTTCTTAACTATAGATAAAAAGAGAAGACCTTTCAGAGGCATGTCTGTGCTCAGACACTCGCACGTGCACGTAATTTCCTGCTGTGCACCTTAAACAAAAGCCTAAAGTTATTAGACTACAGGAAAGGACCACTTTCTGCTAGTCATAAATATCTTCTTATTCTGCAAGCATGAGCCCCCAGCTTCCCGTCTCCATGAATGGCAGGACTAATTTGGCAGCCACTTAAATGAGTCATGGGAAAAGCAAGTGAGAAATGTCATGAGTCCAAGTAGTGCAATATACACCATCTGGCAGCAGGCCATATTTTTTTCCCCGCCCCATACAGACTATGGTCCTGACCAAAATAACTTCAACTACAGGACAAAGTGCCAGGAGAGCTTGTGCGAGACTTGCAGACTCCTGTGGGTACTAATAGGAGGTTGCCATCCTAATGACTAACAGATGCATTTCCTTGACAACACATGTGACAAGGAGGAGGGAATCCCTTTGTGACATGTAAAAAAATAAATAAATAAACGTATACTGTACTATTGTTTGCTATTTGTGGAGGATTGGGAACAAGCGAAAAGCGGCAAGTCAGTGACAGACCCTCACAAAGCTTTACACTTAATTGTAAATGCTTATAGATGCAACAAGAAGGCATCATAGGTCTACTTTTGTCTAAATCAGGCTCACCTCGCAGTTGCTAGGCACCAAGATATGTGATAACACATGTCTCAAAAGCAAGCCCCCCCAAAAAAAGAAAAGAAATCCACCAGCTCAACTTGCAATTACAATGAGATACACAAGTAGCCACATTTTATTAAAAGCTGTTGAAGTGACATGTGAGCTTACCAGACTCAAAGAGCTGCTGACACTGACGTTGCTGAAGCGTCTGCTTGGTTGTGCTCTAGACAGCATAAACATGAAATGCATGTTAGGAAAACTGCAGAAATCGCCACAAGATCTCATCAGCAGCACAACAGGTACAGTACATTTGGTGGTTGATTCTGTACTCTGACTTCACGAACATACAAAAATGTTTCCAATTAAAAAAGTGTTGCCAAGTAGACCATGTTATGTACTGACTCATGCTAAATGTACCAGCATCCACAAAACTAATTTAGCCTGTTTAAACAATTAGCACATTCTAGACATTATTTAAATAGAAGGTTGAGCTTCATTCTCACTTGCCCATTTCTCAATGTCGATGGACCGACTATTTAACTGTGTAGAGATCATTGTTGTTTATGACAGCAAATTTGGCATCTGTGGCACTTCCATGAAAGTTTGTCTATTGTCTGGCAACTTTTTTAGAACTCTTGTAAATGGATAGCAAAAATGTATCAAGTGGCTAATATTAACTGATTACGACTATACAGAGAAACCAATGTGAGTCAATCACGTTGTCTTTTGGTTTTGGGCCCAACTTATCTTCAGATCTACATTTCCAAGCAAATACTGATCACATGATCCACCTGCCATCCATCCATCCATCCATCCATCCATCCATCCATCCATCCATCCATCCATCCATCCATCCATCCATCCATCCATCCACCCACCTATCCATTTCCTAATTTGCTTATTCTCAAAAGGGTCGCGGACATGCTGGAGTCTATGTCAGCTGTTATCGGGCAGTAGGTGAGGTACACCCTGAACTGGTTGCCAACCAATCGCAGGGCACACAGAGGCAAACAACCTTCCGCGCTCACAATCACACCCAGGGACAATTTGGACTGTTCCATTAACCTGCTGTGCATGTTTTTTAGAATGTGGGAGGAAACCGGAGTACCCGGAGAAAACCCACACAGGCACAGGGTGAAGATACAAACTCCACAAAGGAAGGCCGGAGCCGGAATCAAAACCTCTGCAATGTGAGGCAGACATGCTAACCAGTCGATCACCGTGCCGTCTCATAAATCAAAAACTAGCTAAAGAATATTTTCACAGTCACAACTGTCCTCTGAGAGAATCCAAAAATACGTGGCCCGCGAAAAAAATGACTTTGACAACCCTGAGGTCAGAATGATGGCAATTGACAGGAAAAGGACAGCTTGTCAAGTTTACTTTCAAGGATTATGGATCACATTATGGCAGCGATACATTCCTGGGGTACTTTTACTAAAGAGATTTTGGTAAAAAAAAAAAAAAAAAAAAGACCAACTGTTTACCCAGTGATTACAGGCATCACCACTCAGCTTGCCAGCTGTGCAGTTATTTTGATGATTTGTAAAATTGTGGCTGTGTGAGAAGTGATGATTTAAAGCGTAAGACACATTTGCATGTGTCTCCTCTTTTGGGACAGCTAGGATTCCTGCTGCGGTTAACAGTGTTAATAAAGAACAGTGACCCCGAAGAGTAAATAGTTTGGCAAATATTTGGATGTTTCATGGTTCTTTGGCAAAATAGAAAAGCAAGTGTTATATCATCCAAATTTACTGAAACAGAAACATGATACTCTAATGCAAAGTAATAAACTTTTTCTGGAACATTTGTGAGCAAAGTCGTCCGCCGCATGTTTGTTTCCGATTCTGATAATGGCTTATCACCTCCTCATTAACTCCATAGCACGTTTGAAAGTGCATGACGACAAGATTAAACAAACACAAACTTCCTCCCAAGTCCCTGGGAAGGAAGAACGCTGATTTTTTCTCCCCATCTTGACACCAGTCTTGACCTCCTGGAGCATATAGCACACAAGGATTTGGGGGGCAAGCAAAGGTTGGGGTGGGGGAGAGGGCTGGATTTTCGGGAACTGGCTTAATCCTCAGATTTGACTTGATCATTGGAGACACAGGAAATGAATCCGAGCAGCTTGATAAACCTCGCCTGCCAACGGGCAGAATCTGTGTTTGTTTTGTGGTGAAGCTTTAGATTTGAGCCAAATCCTAAATTAAAATTGAACATATTGTATGTGAGATGATGAACAAATAAAAAATACTTATCTTCTATTTTTTCTTTATGAAAAACAGCACAATAGAGGTGGAAAACGTACTCACATTGCACTCAAGGAGGAATACGGATATTTCTGTAAAAACGCAAGCAAAAGTAGAAGTACGGAAGTACAACTCCTTTACTAAAGTTCCAAAAAAGTACAGCCAATAAAATGTATCTTAGTAGAATGGTAAAAATATACATATACTGCACACATACAATATAGATTTTTTTGACAATAACGATATAATAAAATCAAATCTCTACACACAAAATAATAAAATATTGCGATAAAGTAAGGAGTAGAAAGTATCTATTTTCAAATGTGGGTAGTAAAAGAAAACAGTCATTGGTAAAATAAACACTCATGTAAATTACAGATACCTAAAAAAAAAAAAAGAAAATCCTAAAGGGGAAGTCGACCCCAAAATTGTCTTCATAGTAATATGTTCTCTGCACCTCCGCTAGTTTAAATACAACATTTTGATTCCTATTGCATTTGTGGAGCAAAATCCAGCCATTTTTAGCCATCTCAGCGGGCGGCCATTTTGCCCCTTTCTGTCGATTGAAAATGACATCATAGTTGTTCAGGGCCCAGGTAACAACCAATCATGTCTCAGCTTCAGAGAATCAGTGAGCAATGATCGGTCGTTACCTGAGCCCTGAGGAACTGTGATGAAAGTTCAATTGACAGAAAGTGGCAAATGGCTGCAAAATGGGCCCACTGTGATGGCTGAAACCGGGTAGATTTTGCTGCTTAACTCCTATTCCACAAACACAATATTATTCAAATTGCTGTGTCTAGACTTGTAGGGCTGCCAAGAACTTATTATTGTCAAGAATATTTTGAGGTTGACTTCCCCTCTAAGTAAAGCAATTCATATCTACTTTGTTACTTTCCCTCTCTGATGGCCCCCTGCGTGTACCATCACCCGTCGTGAGACGTTTCACAGACAAAACAAGCCTCCATCCTCGTCTCCTTCACTTCAAGCACATCTGTGCGCTCCTTGCCTCACTTTGGCCTGCACTCTGACAACCATGAAGGATCACACTGCAAACAAACTGCAAACGGTCACTGCCCACACCTTTGCACAGCAGCGTAACGTTAAACATTAATGATGCTATTCACATGGTAGACGGTAGTTCCGCTTTCCTCACTTTGAATTGTGGGTTGGTGTGCTGTGTGAATATTAGACCTTTAATCTTGGGTAGCAGTGAAAGGCAGAGGTGAAGAATTCAAGTCACATGACAGAATATAATAGCTTTAGGATTTGGGACTTGCTTGGATAAAACCCCGACTTGACTTTGACTTGGTTTTCCTTTTTTGAATTTCATGACTTCACTCATTTTGTTTTTGAAAGTAAAGTAATTGATAGTGCAGCAAACTTGACAACCCGGCAGTAGGCTATACAGGTATTTTACTGAGTACAGGGACTATTTCATGAAGCAAGTATAATGGAGGGAGCTCTGAAGGTGACAACAGACAGATTTAAGGATTACATGGAAATAAAATAAACATTCAAGGTTCACAACTCAAAAATAAGAGACACAATAACTATAACATCTAATGTCATCCATCATTCTCATACCCACAAAGGCAGGCAGGCTAAGCTACATCGTAGCTCACCTGCTGGGCAAACATTAACTCGGCTTCATTTCTGTTATACGTTCAATAAATAAGACAATAAAGCAATAGCCAGTACGGAGACTGATTTGGGCCCGTTAAAAACCCCAACAACAACATCACAAAAACAAAGAAAAAGTGATTGTGAATGTGTTAGTACGACTGACTAAGACAGGTGCAAAGTGGACTGAGCAAGATTGTATGACTTACTTCAGACAAGTCATGACTTGACTCGACTTACTTCTGACCTGAACATATCACTATTACTCCCACTTCTCTGGAGATTATGTTTCACAGTCTCATGCTGGCAACACCTGCATTAAACTTTCCAATTCAAATATGATACTGACTGACAGGGAAAAGCAGCAATGTTGACTCGAAAACAACATCCCTCCCCTGAGCGAGTTTCACTCCGTGACAGCCACGCAAGATCGCGGTTACTCCTACTGGGAGCCTAGCAGCGATCTGCTGCGACCCGCCAACAGCCCACATGCCATCAACGACCTCTCGCCACATCACCGTCACCATTCTAAATGTTACCTGCAGCGAAGGAAGACTATAGAATCAGTGACACTGTTGATGTGTGTATTATACGCCTCATAGTTCCTTTGAAGGTTGAAACTTGAAATAAATTATTGACAAAGAAAGGGAGATATAAAAGTACTCATAACATACTGTGCACAAGGCTAGGGTTCTCACACTGTTTCACACCAAAGTCATCCAAGCACGTTATATTATTTGACTTTTGAGGTCTCACTCCAGTGCTAAAAAGATAATGTCCAAAAAATGGTGTCCATGCAGTGTGAGTCACAATGCTGAAAAGGTCACTAGCTGGAACATTTGCAATTTGTATGTCAGCAAAATACCAAATCGGTTTCAATCATTTCAAAGAGGAGTTGATACAACAGAAATGAAGGTGTGAAAATAATCAGTGCAGTCACTTTTCCCCTTTTAACCTGTATTTTTGCATCAGATATTATAAGGGAATGAGTCCTTATTTTTGTCTTCAAGGGTGTGGGGAGAGGAAAAGATGAAAACAAAAGATGAGTTTGAAACGTGCAAAGCAAACACAAATGGCTGCACAACCGGTGTCGGGGGATGGGAGCTACAGTATGTCAAAAGCAGTGTGTTTGTGGCCCACATGAATTCAGCCCCAAGACAAAAGCTATCCAAGAATTTCCATGAGCAGATTTTATCCTCTGCATATAAGATTCGGTTTTGAGGTTTGACACTAAACATGTAATATGACTTGGAACATTTACCA
Organism: Hippocampus mohnikei; assembly: GCA_026261675.1. NCBI lineage: Eukaryota > Metazoa > Chordata > Actinopteri > Syngnathiformes > Syngnathidae > Hippocampus > Hippocampus mohnikei. Next base: position 22,078,107 of record JAKGUB010000284.1, read on the forward strand.
GTGACAGTGAGTCCTTCATGTCAGTGTAGGAATGCTGAATAATTGCTCTGTCCTGAAGCTCATTTGCAGTCACGGCCGAATGTGACGCTGGCGGTGAGACAAAGGCGGGGAGGGAAGAAGTGAGGTGAGGGAAGAGGGCGCCCTAGAAAATATGGAGGGAGGCCTTCTTCCATGGTCATTATCGGCAAAGGAAATCAAATATAGTCATTGTCTTTAGCTGTCTTTGAAGCCTCTCTGAAAAGAAAAAGCCAACATTTGGATTGAAAATAATCAAAATAATTAAAAAACAACATCAAACAGATCGTCTCTTCACAGTGTTACCAGCGCCATGAAATGAGATCAAAGGTGAAAATGAGTGAAACATGAAAGTCTCGCCAGTCAATATGCTCTATGTCCATGTTTGACAAGCCTTTATGAACCAAGGAACATAAAATCCCATTGCACACCACAAAACAACAAATGTCACAACAAGTACCGCTAATGTTTCATATATAATGAGCTTTTCTCAATTTACTCACAGACTGATTTCATGTGACATTTAGTCGAAATTTAGTCGAAAACAAAGCTATTATTGACGATGACGATGACGCAAGCAGTCAGTAAACTTCGGAGAATCTCGGGTGACATGCTGAAGGAGAGCAGGGAGGAAGGCTCCTGGGAGATGCCAATACTCCCGTGCCGTCATCACCAGTGAGCTTCTCCTGTGGGCTATGCTGACAAGTCACATGAAGTCTCTTGGAAAGTCACTTTCTGTTTGGAAGTAATGACACTGACCTGTATCACATTGGTGAAGCCAAATAAAACATATGAGCAGAGAACATGAGCCTGCGAGTACTGTTGTTTGCTTGTTGTATACCTGCTGCTTTGTGCTTGGGGAAAATACCAGTTAATGACGGTAACATTCATGCTAGCTTCCATTAGCGCATCTATGGTGTTTCACATTTTATGTTCGTATTAAGCTTGCAGACTTTGGTTCAATTTATATTTTGTGGTTAAATATTTAGGTATTTTACTAGACGTTGGTGAATTTTCTTTTGTTTGATGTGTCAGTTTGAAATAAACAGCTTCAAGGAAACCTACAATGGCTCTTCATTGGAGAATTGTACAAATGGGAGTTTTCTCGTTATACAAGAGTCCAATTTTTTGACGGAAAGAGAAAAGGAGAAGAACTAAGGTCAAGTGTAGTTGAATGAGGAGGGGTAACACTACTATAAAATGTCACTTGATAGCGTGGGTTTTGTCTTGAGTCTTAAGTCTTGAAAACATTGGGTCACTGAACACTGAATGTTGATCCAGACATACAAAGCAGTAAGGCAGCAAGTGTCATTGTGTCCAGCATGTTATCGAGGTTATTTTTACTTATCTTTCACAAAAATGAAGAAAAAAAGAAAACCTATGTCACCACGCACCATTACATGATTACTCCAACGTTTAATTGAAGTTTTCACGTTCACACTTGTGAGACTGGTGACTGGAATGAATAGAATGTATACACTCATTTCTCATGGGGAATAAAAGGGTTTCAAAAGCTGAACAATTTGGAGGACAACCAGCATCATAGAACACATTTTTGTTCAACTGTGGAAGTTCTGTATGCCTTAATTGCTACTATTCTGAATTCCTGATTATATTTGGACATGTTAATGCCATCGCCCAGACTTTGACCTCGCAATCAGCTGTTTTGGCAACGTGTGGCAACAGAGAGGCAGCTAAGACAAGAACCATCTTGTAGGTTATTCATGCCTGTCTTGTTTTACTCACAGAAATGGCAAATAACAAAATAAAATCATAAAATATAATCAAAGGCACGAAGGCTACATGTTAAAAGGTTGCCAGGTACTCTTCTGGCCCAGTACACAATTTAATTTTCAATTCAGTGTATACATAATTAGCTTGAAGACCACAGTACAGTAGGTTTTTTTCCCTTTTTTCTTCTTTGTCAGATCAGGTATTGTTTCAAAGCCATTGCAAAGGGGCGTTGTGAAGGGCCACCAAAAATCGCAAATGAAATTATAATGGATAATATTACGTTATCTCCTTGCTGGGTAGGGCCAGGCTTTTACTTTTGCTGCCAGAGAATGGTGGTCTAAAATGTTATTTTTAAATACTGAATTTGTCAAAATGCTTGGGGCCCACAGAAAATCATCGACATCCATTGTCAGAGGCCAAAAGTCTGAGCAGCTAACTTAAGTAAAGCGCACATATGAAGTCCTAGGCCACATATTATACATAGACCAACACTTATCAATGCTGTCATCTATGAATCAGAGTGTTTAAAAAATAAAAAATAAAAAAAAAGAACGCTTCACCAGCATTAAGAAATACATGCCCGCTGACAGTACAGTGCATTACTGTGCAAAAGTCTTAGCATTGTACTTTCTAGTCCATGGAGGATGGAGAACTGACAGGGGTGTCATCATGATTCTGGGGGCTGGATGAGTCTAATGATACCATATTGACATTGACTTACAATGTTTGAAAAAACCCCCCCAACACATTGTGCATATACATACAGTGCATATAAGTATACAAAATTTAAAAAAAAACACACACACACACACACACACACACACACACACACACACACACACACACACACACACACACACACACACACCTCTTGGCTCTCCTTTGGGACCTCCGTGTGAACAAATAATACAGTAATTCAAACACATTCCCACCAAAAACTGGCTCTTGTGTTGCTTGACCAGCAAGGAGAAGGTTCTTCATGAGCCTTGGTCTCTCTTTGACATCTGCTATGAATTAGCACCCACACAGGAAGCTTGGAGATCTGGGCACCAGCCATTAGACGCTGGCGTCCGCTGGCATGATGACCGGTGGCCACCAAGCCTCGTACTGACACTATGGAAGCAAATGTATGCCTTTATGGATTGCAGACTTTGTATTGATTATGCAAAGGTCACAGAGATGCCAGCATATTTTGTGACTCCTCAGCACATGTTATAAGGCTTAAATAACTATGACATCTCCTAAAAGGCATGCTTCTCTGATGAGACTGCTGACTGCATAGAATGTTTTCTGTGTACGTACTCAATCATCCAGGTCATGGTAATATTACAGTGTTGCTTCAAATTGTATGTTCAATTTATAAATGATTTCTCAAGGGGGCAGATTGACTCTGGAATGGATTATCTCTTTGTTTTGTATCAAACTTGAGGTTCGACTTTTTAAGTCCCACTATTATAATGTCACCGGTAAATCATTATTATATTATGCTTGACTTAAGGATGGACATTAAAATTCAGAGCCAAAATCAATTGTGTTTCAGAAGTGTGAGAAAGCAGTACTATATTTTATAGTATATAACCTTTATATTCCCGGGACGCAGTATTTTAATGGAATCAAGACCAAATGCATTTCATCTTATCATTATGCACAGGAAGCACCTCCAGTAAAGTGCAATTAGCTTAAGTGATGCTGCAGTAGAAAAGCTGGTGGAGCCAAACAAGGGACGTCGGGTTTTTTTCCTGGGACTTTCTCACCAGTTTCCATTAAGCGGGCGGTGTCTTGGATGAAGTTATTGAAAGTATGCTGCAGAGTGGCTACTTCCTTTAATGACCTGAGCTTTTTCAAAGCGACAATGATTTCCTGTACTTGGATGTGGCTCTGGAGTGAGATCATGCTTCATTAGATTGTTTCATGCATGGAGTTTTGTTTTGATGTACGATGAATTCAATGAAGCTATCAGATTTTATTCTATATCTTCTCTAATAACATTCTAGTTGATTTTGGTTGAGAGGCGGGGTACACCTTGGACTGGTCACCAACCAATCGCCGGGCACACAGAGGCAAACAACCATTCACACTCACGTCTACGCCTACGGGTGATTTAGAGTCTTCAATGAAGCGTAACGTGCGTGCTTTTAGAATTTGGGAGGGAAAAGGGATAACCGTAGGAAATGGACGCAAGCACGAGGGGAACATGCAAACGGCAGACAGGAAGGCCGGAGCCCGAATTTGAACCCGACACCTCTGAACTGTGAAGAGGATGTGCAAATCACTTGTCAATGGTGCTGCCTCAATAAATATCTTTTGCACATAAAAATTCCACCTTAATACGTTTACAAACAGGGTTCTTAAATATTACATGTAAAAGTTAAGTACAACTGAACTATGTTGAAGCACAGTGATTTACCTTATGTATGAAATGCTCTGTATCGGGGTGTCAAACTCATTTTTTGTTGCGGGCCACATTATAGTTCCCGGTTCTCTTGGAGGGCTGTTATGACTGTGAAACCACATAAGGAAGTCGAGAATAATGGTTTATTCAGCTATAGTTTAAGTTACTATAATGAGGGTTTTGGTAACAAGAAAACTTACAATAGGTCTCTTATATATTACATACGAGAATTTGAAATTTTGGTTAAAATTTTAGCAAGCATCATAGAAGTCAACATGTTTGATTTGCTTTGCGGGCCACATCAAATGATGTGGCGGGCCAGATCTGACCCCCGGGCCTTAAATTTGACACTGGTGCCCTATATAAATAAAGCCGCCTTGCCTTGCTTGTGAATTTGTGGCCCGCATACACTGCACTACTGGTACCCATACCACACTTTGTCACTGTTTTAACAGAATACAAACCAAGATGAAAAAAAAAAAAAAAAAGAAAACCAAACATAGCTTTCGCGGCAACTTATCTTATACTGCACCAAACATCACAGCCGATTTAACTGCAGGGTACACTTAAAAGGCGGCACTTTCAGCACTGCCCAAATGTCATGTCATTGAGCACCTGCATATCCCACACACAGTAGAAGCCTTGCCACTCATACAAGTGGGCGCAGGTACATTTGAGAAGTTGTGTGTAAATCACGCACGCTTCTATTGATCAGCACTCAGGAAGAATAAGCGGGAAGGAAGAACACCAGAGGGCGCGGGAGGTAGTTTGTATTTGCGCAAAGGTAATTCTCAGGCTGCCAGGCCCTCAAGGGACCTTGAGGCGTCATGCAGCCTTCCCTTGGGGTAGAAAGCAGATGGCAGGGGATTAACATGCAAAGCCAGTAGGGGGTCTCTCTCCTCCAACCTCAAGCCAGGACACTCCGGAGGGACTGAAATCAATAATTGGCATCCAACAGCGTCTCGACGGAAAAAGCGTGAAAAGCTGGTGGCTTTGACTTTGCAAGAGACACAGGCTCTCTGTTGTGTAGTGAAACACAAACAGGCCCGCATACGGTAGAGGCTGATAACTATCACGCTCCCGTAGACATGACAACGAAAAAGATAACATCAGGCTTTTGAAGCGCACGTCTATTATGCCTTCATTTCCTAATACAGACAATCAAGTCCAATTATACTTCTGTTTTCTGTGGTAACACAGGTTAACAGTACATATTTGGAATGATGTGTGCTGTACGCTCTAAGAGGTCAGGAAATCTCCCAGAAAATCAAGTCATAACAACCATACAGTGAAAGGTTCTGGATTTGGGACTTCTACATTTACTTTTGAACTCGTCACTGAGTTGGGAGAGGGGGGGGGGGATGCCGTCCGTCCTCGGAGGTCTTTCACATCTGCCGATGTTGCAAAACAATGCCAATGGCGGCCTCTCACAGCAGGATTTATGAGGAGATTTAATGAGCCAAGCAAAGAAGTCCGACCAGACATCCACAAAACCCCCACCTTACTGTCCTGTGGGATCAGTTCGACAAAATTAAAAAAAATATATACAAAAACTAAATATTTAAATAAGAGAGTGCACACTTGTTGGCTTGAGAACAGACAATTATCACCCACCATAGTAAACGCCAGTGACTGTATGTAGTGTGTTCAGGTCAAAGGTTCAGTGCCACTTGGGGCATTCCCAAGTGGAATAAAAAAATGTTTGGGGGGTTTTCCACTGCTCAGTGGTGAGCAGGTGAGGAGCACACAGGCTCAAGGAACACTAGTGTTTCACAAGGGTCATTCCATTCAGGGGCTGGTTTCCATGGCAGGGGTTGCCTTGGAGCGGGGGGCCCTTCATGCACTCAGAGGGCAGCAGTAAACAACACAGACAGTCCAGACAGACGGGGGTGCGAAGCAAATTCACAAATGCAAACTCTTCTTGATTATTAACTGCACAGCAAAACGTTTTGGGTTCTTAGAGATGTTTTGATTTTCCACACACACCAACGGCAGATGGAGTTCACATATAGGAAGGTAAGACCACCGTTAAAGATGATAAAACTGCAGGGTGGGTGCTGGTGGTTGGGGGGTACTCGCACACACTCAGCTGCTGTGTTCACACTGCACCATCATCGCATTCAGCGCATCTGGTCCTCGGTGTCACGCTGGCTTAACAGAGCTACTGTATGCAAGGTGCCTATGAATTTGGGGGTTTACACTCAGCCTCGTTAGCTTGGATATTGCCCACCATGCAGAGAAAAACACAACGCGTCAATCTTTGGGATACTTAAAATACATCAGGCCCTGAAAGTGCATTTTCTCCTCTGAGACCGGCCTCAATCATATTACATTCCAATGAATCTCCTTAATGGAAGGCGTGGAAAACACACTCTCATTCAGATGAACAACATAAAAGCTTTGATGAACCAGATACAGAGTTGAACTTCAACAACTGAGCTCATTCATTCCTCCGAGCAGAGCAGCCTGTGCGATACGCAAGGGGACAAGGAGCAAACAGTCGTGCAGTTTAGTCACCACATCTGGAAGACATAATGGCCCAGTGTTGTGTTGCGGCGACACAAAACGCCGAGCTAGTTGGGAGAGGGGGGGGGGGGGGATGCCGTCCGTCCTCGGAGGTCTTTCACATCTGCCGATGTTGCAAAACAATGCCAATGGCGGCCTCTCACAGCAGGATTTATGAGGAGATTTAATGAGCCAAGCAAAGAAGTCCGACCAGACATCCAAAAGGTCTCTGGGTCAGTTAGCGATCGACTCGGACTGATATCTTCTCAGAATAAAACATTAAAAATCAGACTTTTACAAAGCGCCTTGAAGTAGGGAATGGACAAAAAGTTCTGCAAACATGAGTGACATGACAGCGCCAAATTCACGCAGCTGGGCAGATATAGCATCGGGCGGAAGCCATAACATTACCCCGAAGACGTCCACGGCACAGTTGCCAACATTCTTCTGTAGCAATTGGGGGTGTGAAACATCTAAGAAAAACAATTTAAGATTGATTGCATGTCATGAGCCTGTATTGCAAGCGCACGCACGCACACACACGCACGCACGCACGCACGCACACACACACACACACACACATTCCAGAAGTGCTTCAATAAAGTTATTGTGACCTTATTTTTTTTTTTATGATAGAAAACCCTAGATTTTGAGAGCTTCCCAACAGAAGGTATTCAATAAGCGGATATTCCAGTCAGTCGAGCATGGATGTTTGTCTTGTTGGAAATAAAAGTCACCCCTAATTGGTCACCCAGAATCTCCCCAGCACAGATTCTTAGATGCCACCATCTGAGGAAGAATGCCCCGGATGAGTGTCCTCTCTGTTGAGGGGCATCGTCCGTAAGGAATGGAAAGTGACACTGGCTGTCAGGCCGCGTTTGAGTGGCTGCCCGCGAGCCGGCCCGTGACGTGCTATTACACGGGTGTCAGGGGGCCCAGAACCATGGGAGGAAGAGTCCAAGATTCCTGTTGCAAATGGACTGCTGATGAAGAGTCTGATAGAGAACAATGACCTTCAACACATTTAAGCCAAGATGGCCATTCACACAGCTGTTGGAAGCACAGCTGTACTACACATGAGACAACTGCAATCTCAATTGGAAGACAACTTTGGAGAATTTTTTGTCAGCCAAGAACAATCATTTTTTCTGTCTACATTTAACACTAGTGGTCGGATATAAATTCACAAAACAATCCATTTGGTTGTTGAAACGTGGAAGAGAGTTCCAAGCTGAGAATTTGAGATCACCATATGCCTGTCAGCAGGTTGCATTCCTGTGACGTATGTGAAGGGGATTAGGGCCTTCTCGCAACCTTAATCATGGAAAGAATCACCCTGCCAGCTCCTATTAGACACCTGTAGAGTGAAAAGGATGAAATAGACACCAGTGGGAACCATTCCTGAGCCCCAAAACACCCTTAATCGGCATGCAAAACGACAAGGCGCCTGAGAAGATCCACCCCCAAAAAAACCCAAGAGTGGTGATTTCTCCCTCTGCAAATCAGCAGAACAAAATCAAACTGTCAATCTGTGAAAGATCCCTTGCATCTGCTGTAAATGACACTCAGCTGCCAAGAAGTCTCTCCTGCAGAGTACGAAGACTGCGGATTCTAATACATGATGTCACAAGGCCAAGCCCAAAATGCATTTTAAATCTTACATTTTTTGTTCTGTTGTTGTCTTTGAAAAAACAACAACAAAAACAGCGTGTGACTGAGGCCATTCTCCTTAACTTGCCAGTGTTTAGACTGAATCTGTTGTTGAAGGGGGGCGGGGGGTCCTTATGGGGGAAATTGGTGAAACAGCTCAAAGTCAGCAAACATGCAGGAAAGCCCTCATCTTTAAATGGATGTAATACTGGGAGGAATTCATGCTTCTGGGCTTTTCCTTGCCTGATGTACACAACTAAACAACACACCCAATCGCATGAACCTTTGCTCTCTTCTGTTGACCCTGAAAAGCCAGCTGCGCTACAAGTACAACATCCGGTGCATGGGAATGGGTTCTTTCACTGCATTCCAGGAATGTGAACATACATACCTTGAGGCCGACATAAATCCATCTTCATAATGGAATGCTTTTCTATTTAAACATGCATATCTGCTCACTGGACGTAGTGAGGAAGGAAAGACAAGTTCATTGACATTTCTAATTAGCTTGCAATTGAAAAAAAAACAACATCCACGACAGCCTCGTGATGAGTTTCACGCATAATTAACCCAAACGTCAATCATTGTGTTGGGGGAAATATTTTCACCAAGGTAATATTTAGGTGAGGAAGGTACGGATGGCCGCAAGGACAATCAGATGAGACAGGCCGGTGAGGCTGAACGATCCCAATCCACCCACAAATCATGAACCATTAAGAAAGAAATTGTAGACTAAGTTGAAATAATGTGCACATTCACATATTCAGCCCACAGCCCAGCTCCCTCGGCAGTGTGCATGTCTAGGAGACAGGTACGCCGGTTTCAGCACCTCGCAGGCGTGGACCAGAACAAAAGGCGCCGGCCGGCTGCGGGCTTTCGCGACTGCGCAAAAAAGCGCACGAACACGCAGAAAGCAAGACGCCCATCCACGAGAAAAATCAACAGCAAATAAGCCCTGGAAGAAATGCCATGCTTGATCAATTGCGTGGAGCGTATTGTGGCAACTTCCAAAGTACCCTGCTCCTTAACACATTGTTGCACATGTCGAGACGAGCACACACGATTGGTGGACAGCGACGCCACCGACATTCTTTTGATTCATTTTCCTCTTCTTCGTGACAATTCACGAAACTTTTATAATTTTCTATAGCTGCGACAAAATAACCGATACGCACTCCTACGAGCTGACGCAATTTACACAAAGGTTTCTTACCTGCGGGTTTCGGCAGCAGTGCGGCACAAGGGGCGCGTAGTTACGAGAATCAGGCAGGGGGAGAGCTGCAGCTGACAATGAGCGCCGTTGTTGGGCCCTGTGACCCCTCCCACCGCAAAAGCAGTTACCGTAAGTGCAGCAGCATTGGGGCAAGGCGATCGCACTAAAGGCCCCCAGCGACAGTCGCGCGCCACCGGGGGGCACAACTGGTGATTGAATGTGGCGTTTTAAAATGTGCGAATATGCACAAAGTGTCACGTGAGCATGCACCCAGAGCGAAATGCGCTCGTGGATCAAGTGCTCAGCAGGTGCCAAGTGGTGCTGAAGCATCAGGGTGTGGCTGTTGCTGAGGGAAAACTGACAAAAGGGAAGGCCGAGTGGGAGCAGTGAAGACAGTCAGACGCAAAGCACAGACATCGGATAGGAGGTCAAGATGACAATGTTTTGGATTCAGTAATATAAAAAAAAAAATCAGATCTATTATTGGGACACAGGTGGCGAGCACCTAATTCCTACAGTACACGAAATAGGCTACATTGTTTAAAATAAATAAAGGGTTGGTCTTTTGAGCTTACCCAACATTCTGATGCCACCTAGTGAAGGAATTCTAAGTTGCAGGTCTCCTTGAACCTGCTTGTTGAGTTGATACAATTTAATCATTGGTTTGCGTTTCGGAGCATCACCGTCAGCATAGTGGCCAGCTATGGCAAGCCATTTGAGCATTTATTCCAAATCCCTGATATCAGACATGAGTGTGTTACACTAGTTCGATCTTTTTCAGCACTAGTTCGACACTCAGCCACACTAGTGACGCACTTTGTCGAACTAGTTGCATGGAAATCCTCACTAGCCACTCATTTTTGGCAACTAGTGCCACTTTTGTCCAACTAGTGCTGACAAAATTCCAACTAGTGACACCTGGAAGCACACAAGCAGAGGGAACTTCCCAGCTAGTCAGCCTTTTTATGCCCTAGTGGCCCACTGGACCAAACTAGTGAGGTTCAAAGTCTTACTAGTTTACTAGTAAGATTTAAAAAGTGTTAACATGTTAACTAGTGAAACGTGGATTGTTCTAACATGTTAACAAGTGGCATATGATTTCCTGTACTAGTTCACTAGTGGGAGCTAAAATATCCACTAGTGAACTAGTGGAGGATAAAACATTGACTAGTGCACTAGTTTAAGACCGTTAAAACCTTGATATCTAACTAGTGAGTCCAAAAACGTTACTTGCTCACCAGTGATGCCCCAAATATCCACTTGTTCCACTAGTGCGACATTTTGACTTCACTAGTCGAACTAGTGAAGTCAAAATGTCGCACTAGTGGAACTAGTGGATGTCACCCTACTCACTAGTCAACTAGTTAAATGGTCTTTTGATTGAACTAGTTAACTAGTGACGGCAAAATGTTCACTAGTACAACATGTGAAACACTAATGGCTCACTAGTCACACTAGTTACGCTAAATGCTAATCAGGAGGCAGGACAGTGCCAGAAGTGAACACATCCTATTGGCTCCCTGACAAGTGCTCCACCCAGCAAAAACTTAACCCTGTAAAGCCTGATTCTGAGCTTTCTGAATTATTTACTGCCATTTGCGTAATATCTACAGTATACAGAAGGAATCTATCAATTTTTACCAGTAAATGTATCTGTAGGTGATGTTTATTTATTATGTACACGGAGATGAGGGGTAATGGTACAGCTCTACAGTAGCTTTCCACTTTTATATATGTATGCTATACTAAATAAAATGAATACGGCACCATATAATGCAACAGTTCTGCAACATATTCTCCTAAATGATGATGTGAATTTTCAGGTGTTGCTAAATCAGTTCAGGATGCTATAATTTGTGGTGTAGATGCGAATTTAGGAGAGCAGGACAATATATCGCATTGCAATTGAGCAGCAGCTTGGTTGATGATGTCCCCAAACCGGCTCATCTATTATCTTTGTCGTGCAATACAACGAAAATGAACACAATTGAAAAACATAGGTTTCTTATATTTTAAAATAAAATAATTCACATGTTTACCGTTCTGAGGTTTCTACAATCATAAATGAAGGCATTGTTTACAGCAGGTTGACAGCAGTGTGCTCGAGCAGGTCAGATCGAGTATAATTTTATTGGGGCTTCACTGATTTATTTCATACAATTCATATCCAAAACACAGTTGAAAAATATTTGATTGTTAAAATATTTAAATACAAGAACTATATCAAGAATTTAACAAAACATACACTGTTTTTTTTTATTCGGAGAAAAGTCTCAAAGCATATCACAGATGACAAACGCTGTGCCTCTCCTCCTGTTCTTCAATGAAGCTGATCACCCTCCAGCTCCCGTTAGAATCATCGTGCTGCTGAAGGTGTGCCGGCAGAATGGTTGTGATGCAGAGGTGCTGTGGACTCTCCCAGAAATGAGGACCTAGTTTAGTTTAGTTGTAGATCCAGTAAAACAGTTACACACAGTTACAGTCATATTAATATTTTTTTTAAATGTACTTTATGTAATGCAGGCAAGCGAATAATTCAAACGAACTAAGGCAGCAAACAGTAATAGCAAAATCATGTTCCAAACATTATCTTTAACTCTTTTTTAATGTCAATTAGCTTGTGAGTAATAAGAGAAAATGTGACTGTCAGACAGAGAACTGTCAGAGCAAACGGCAGATTTTAGAAAGTCCTGCCGAAATAAATCTGCCACCGGCTACGACTGTCAGCGTTGAACTGCCGCCATTGCTGTCAAAGTCGGACACATCTCCGAAATCGTTGGAGGAAATTTTTAAGCAGGCTTCATCTTGATAAATCGACCACATATTTGACATTTACACAATAACTTTACCGCGTAAAATAATCGTAAAACAACATTTTGTGTAACAATAAGAGTAATATTTACCCCAAAAGCTTTCAATGCGTCTGAAAGTTTTCTCCTCCGTTTCTGTCGCAGTTTGGCTCGAAATGCATCATGATTGGCTGCCCGAAGTCCACGTGTCTGTCGGACGTGCTCTCATTGGTCTACAATACATTACGAAAGAGAGCACGTCGGAAGAATAAATACTCAAAGGGCTTGCAAGCCCTTTGAGTATTTATTCCATAATGCCCACTAGTTAACCAGTAAGATCATTTTGAAGCTTACTAGTGAACATGTAAGCCACAAAACGCCAACTAGTTCACTAGTAAGATCATTTTGAAGCTTACTAGTGAACATGTAAGCCACAAAACGCCAACTAGTTCACTAGTAAGATCATTTTGAAGCTTACTAGTGAACATGTAAGCCACAAAACGCCAACTAGTTCACTAGTAAGATCATTTTGAAGCTTACTAGTGAACATGTAAGCCACAAAACGCCAACTAGTTCACTAGTAAGATCATTTTGAAGCTTACTAGTGAACATGTAAGCCACAAAACGCCAACTAGTTCACTAGTAAGATCATTTTGAAGCTTACTAGTGAACATGTAAGCCACAAAACGCCAACTAGTTCACTAGTAAGATCATTTTGAAGCTTACTAGTGAACATGTAAGCCACAAAACGCCAACTAGTTCACTAGTAAGATCATTTTGAAGCTTACTAGTGAACATGTAAGCTACAAAACGCCCACTAGTTCACTAGTAAGATCATTTTGAAGCTTACTAGTGAACATGTAAGGCCATAATAAGGATGATTACGAAAACATGCAACGGTATCCTATTGGCTGTCCGTTTCAGAATAGTATACAGTAATCCAACCAGTCAGGGCTCATGATTTTAGAAATTCTGTGCCCACTTAATTTTTTGAACCATGGCGGACAGCGTCCTGAGACGTATTCGGCGAAGGTGCAGGGCAATAGAGAGTGCCTGTCGCCAAGGGTCTGCCGGTGAAAGTGAAGCACGCGTGATAAACATTTCAATTGCTAATTTAAGAAGAGTTAGTGACCAGTTTAGCGCTAATGCTATTCAAAATTTGATTCAAAGTCTAACAGATCTCCGATCCGTCATCATTGCGGGACCCGCTCCTAATGGTGGACGTGTTTGTTCCCATGTGGCACATCGTTTGCACACAGGTAAAATGGCTACGATTTTTTGACATTACTTTTTGTATGTATTTTTCTTCGAACTGCACACGGGTTTTACTGACGACTCGCGGTGACTTACCTTCAATCGCCGTCAAACATCGTTTTATACCAGTAGTTTTCCTGCAGCTCAGTCGACTATTAAGTAACACGATGGCTATACACTTTTAAGCAATAACTAGTGGACTTTTAGTTATTTAATTGTAATTTTGAATTATTTTTTCTTGAGTAAAATGGTTAGATAAAATAGCTGCTTTGGGTTTGAAGCTGCATATACTTTTATGTACATCTGTGTGTGTATATGGCTGTACTGTATACAGTATATAAAAACACGTAGTGATTCATTTGCTTGAATTCCTTAATCCTTTTATTTCCATACTTTAGGTAGACGAGGAGACCAGCACTTGACATTACAAGGGATCAAACTGAACTGCTCCTCACTCAGGGCTTTACAGTGAGAGCCATCGCAGGGATGTTGGGTTGTTCCTCTTCATACCTGCATAAAAAATTGAAGTCTTTTCAGATTTCAGCCAGAAATAGATTTACTCCCATTCATGATGTTGACCTGGAGGAGCATGTCAGAAGATTGCACAGCCAATTTCCCAGATCAGGCTCGAAGTAAGTGTTCGGCAACATACTCTTGTCCCTTCATGTATATGTCATTATATTCAGTGTGAAAGTGTACTTTCTTTATTGTGTTGTTTTATGAACCTGTTGCAGATGATGAGGGCATACCTTCGTGCTGATGGTATTGTAGTACAAAGGAAAAGAGTTCGAGAAATCCTCAACCGTATTGACCCAGCTGCTGCAGCCCAGAGATGGAGCCAGACTGTGGCTAGAAGAACTTACTATGTGCCATTTCCCAATAGTTTATGGCACATAGATGGACATATGCGTCTCATTCTGTAATAAGGGATCATATTATATTTGTACTGTGGGAGCATTAGAAAGCCATATTGTATGGACAGCACAGATTAAACTGAATTTTATCATCTGTATATCCAAGTTACACAAACTCCAAATTGCCTCCATGTAGTCTTAAGTGCACAGCAATATCATCTCTACGGAGATAATATTTTAAACAAGATGTGAAACTTTATTGTTTTCTTTGTATTTAATCCATTATTCTTTTATGTTTGTTTTACAGGTGGGGTTTGTGACACATGCTGGCATTGATGGGAATTCCAGGCTAATAACGTACCTCAACTGCAGCACAGACAACACAGCTTTGACAGTGTTGAAATATTTTGTCCAAGCCACCTGCCTGTATGGGTTACCCTCCAGAGTAAGATCCGACCATGGTGGTGAAAACACTCTGGTTGCTCTTTAATGAACCTACTGCAGGGACAAGAGCACGCAAGGCACATTACAGGCCAGTCAGTGCACAATCAACGATCGAACGCCTTTGGAGAGATGTTTTTCATCAGGTTGTGCACTATTTTTACACGCTGTTCTATTCGTTTGAAGATGAACAAATACTGAACCCGGAGACAACATTCACAAAATGGCACTACAGATCGTATACAAGCCAGAAATGGAAAAACGACTGTGCTTATTCAAATGTGGTTGGAACAACCATAGAATGAGAACAGCAAACAACCGCACTCCAACACAAATTTGGATGGAGGGCATGTTAGCCAACAGTGAGCAGGAAACAACAGCCCTCAACAATGTCTTTGGAGATGATCCTTACAGCCAAGAAAATCTCGAAGCTGGCTTGGCAAGATACGGCATACAGCTCAACCAGTTGCAAGGAAACAGTGAGGGTCTTGAACAACCAGTGACTATATCACAGCAACTTAACCTGAGTCCAGAGCACATGCAATATGTTCAAAATGCAATCAATGAAACAACAGACTTGAGGGAAAAATACCTGGTGTGTGCAAGAACGATTAGAAATATTATTGAAGGGAGATAAACGCACCTTTACACCTTTCCAAAGCCCAAGGAGTCGCCTATTGCCTGGGAGAGCATCTGCTGCAGGTCGTTCTCCTCTGTAACTCCTCTCGGCAGGTACAAACACAACATGCAGGTAGACGCGTAGGGTAAACGTCGCATGCCCTCAGCCTGGTCATAAAAATCGACGCAGATGTTGTCGCGAAACCCAGGACAGGAACTTCATCCGCTCCAGTGATGAAGACGAGAAGGTCTTCAAATCTGATTTCAAACACTTTGTCTGCCATTGGACAAAAAAAGTAAATCAAACATAACATCTTGACAGTATTTCACCATCTCCTCGTGTAACAAATTTAGGGTTATATGAACATAATGTAAGGAGAAAAAAGTTGCATTTCATTAAAGTTTCTAACAACCCTTTCTTGTGTCATTTACATTGTCCTCAAATGGTAAAACATCCGACAATAGCACTTTGATCAGTCCGTAAAAGTAGTGAAAATTTTAAGTGTGCCATTTTGTTTGTGCAAGGTATTTAATAATTTCTGCAACAAAGGCTTGATTAAGTTACCCTCAATCATATTCAAAACCATTTCCCAGCTGTAGATGGTATCCTCCTCTGTCTGCCGATTATTGGTTCCTCTGTCACTGTAATTATAAGTGAGGATGGCTTTGAAGGCTGCCTTTGACAGAGGTTCTTGCATGTTGGTGAACAGGGGCAAGAAAGCGATCCAGTTTTTCTTGACCAGGTCCCACAACTTTCCAAATGCATTAATCCCTCTGTGAACTGATGTATCATCTTGGCTGTTCTATAATGCAACAGTAAGAACATATGCAGAGTATATTAGTCTATAACAGTTTTGAATCCCTGATATTCATTTGGAGTTTTTCATAAAATGCATAATTGGGCCCAAAGTCATATGACTGTAGGGTATGTAGTCATAATTATGTTTTTACAATAGCTTTCCATTTTTAGCAGTCATGACCAGGTCAGAAAGGGAAAACCCCTATACGTACACCTTTTCATGATTTAATGTCATCTGTCTCTTGTTTCATCAATGAGAAACACATTTCCAACTGATATTCGGATGGGACCTCTGTAATTTGTAAGAGCAACATTATTTTTGTCCTGAGAATTAGCAACACTAGTATTGCCGAGTCTGCCAAACCGGAAATGTTGGGAAATTAAGCATTTGTGATAATTTTTACTCTTCTAGATGGTACTCTTGATTTGAAGATATACACTAGTGCATCTTTATAGTCCCGGATTGGTTTATGTGCGCCTAATCGGTGGACGGAACTACCCAATAGGCGCACACAAACCAATCTGGGGCTACATTTAGACCGTGAGTGCCATATAGAGAAGTCAAAAATAAGTACTTCATGAAGCCTATTTGTCCATCACGATTTGTTGTCAATTCAAAACTTGTTGCAATTTTTAAGATTTCAAAATATAAGTTAGTCAAGGCGGAGTCTGATTGAAATCTACATATTTACATCACCTCAGTGACACTATTTCGTAGCAGTTAAAAGTTGAAATGTTTCTTTCCTTTGCATGTTTTTACCTGAGATAGATGTAATGCTTGACAACATACGCATAGATTTTTGGCATGTCTTCAACTTTGGCACTAAATATTCCTGGGATGCCACACTCAGAAATCCAGTCCCCCAAGTCATGTTGTAGTGCTATCAGGTCCTCAATTGTCTTGCACTGTTGAATCTGAGAGACAAGATTGGGAACAATGCAGCCGAGTCTCAGACTGAACTTTCTTTTCATAGAAATAAACAGCAACTGGTAGCAGTTTAACTCTTTACAAATACATCTTTAAATGACAATCATGATGTACCCTTTGATTTTGCTTTGCACATCTGGGTCAGGCAGCACATGCCAGTCAAACTGCTCCAGTGTTGGCTCCTGGCCGCACATCAACTGGAAGAGGCAAGGATCCAGGGCCTTAATGCACGGACCACCATGAGCAATTGACCAAGCGATAAGTTTGCCAGCTTTCAAATATTTCTGCTGGTCTAGAGCCGTTTGGTCATAACCAAGAAAGACCTGGCCAGCCTTTCCTCAAAGATTCCAAGGGAGGTCTGTATCTCTATCATCAGGAGTCTAGGATGAAAATCAAAAGGAAAGGGGTTCTTTCAGCCATCCATTCATCTTATGAATTGCTTTGCAGGCTTGCTGGAGCCCATCCCAGCTGTCTTTGTGCGGTAGGTGATGTACACCCTGAACTGGTCGTCAACCAATCGCAAGCTACACTGAGACGAACAACCATTCAAACCTGCTGACAATTTGGAGCAGTCAACTGGCTGGCAACCGGTTCAGAGTGCTGTGCGCATTCCGCCTGAAGACAGCAGGGATAAGCTCCAGCACCCCTGTGTTGAAAATGGAAAATTAAAACCGCCATTCATACCTGAAAAACTCCCGCTGTGGTCCCCCCATATCATCTGCCTCTTCTCCTACAAACTCTATGTGTGGTGAATGGGTCCAACAGAAAGTCACTCTGGAGATTGCTTTAATGGCACTCTCCAGAAGCTTACTCCTTCTGATACAGACGGTGGATACCGGATTGCCAGAAATGTGATCCTCGTAAAAAGTCCTCAAAATAGTGGCAAGATCCACTTCTTCCTAATGTATATTAAAAGAACAGTACTGTACATTAGAAATGAATGGCAAAACAACGGCAGAGAGAGGCAAAACAATTCTTTCCACTTATGAATATTTAAAATGCAGTGTCAGAAACAACTCCTGAAATTTTTGGCATATGTTATGTTTAAGAGCTCTAACTTACTGATGGAGGACTGTCATTTTCATAAGAACTACCATGAGGTCATCATCTGACCTCTCTTCTTCAGAATCATCAATAAAAAGTCATCCACACGAGTCCTAAAAATCAGATTACCCAAATCATAATTACATACTGGAACCCCAGACTCTCATACCATTTACATCATCGATGTACTGCATTTTGATTTATCTACAGATGTATTGTGATATAATTCATGCATGTGGATCTCCTTAATTTCTTGTTCATTCACATTGGTGTCCGTAGAGTCAAAGTGACAAATCATTTATTTGCTTTCTGTATTTTCCATAGAGTTTTGCTGGAGAAAAGCCTCTTATATTCAAACCTTCATAAAGGACAAAACTGTCTCCAGAGTATTAATAAGAAAGTGCTGTTTAACTATGTGTCAATATACAGGGCACAGCACAAGTGTTGAGGACAGAACAGAAATTGAATAGAATTCCGTGTCACATATGCTACATGTTTCTAAACCTACAAAATACCTGTTCAATGATTCCAAGCATGTCGCTCTGTAAAATACCTTCAAAAGTACAAACGGTGCATGTTATAATGTGATAACATGAACATGTCTGCAGTCATATTTTCAGAACATATAACAGATTATTTATAATCTCCATGTGGGGATATACCTCTGGGGTCCCTGCATTGAGCCACTGTGCAGAATCCAAACTTGACTCTAAGCTCGGCTCCTGTTGGAAAGAGTTAGATGCAGCTGTCTTTTTTGACGTGTACACCAAGAGGGTGCCTTTTAATCTCCAATTGTAACCATTTAGCTCACAATTGCCTCCAGTCTGAATTATTAAATATAAACTACAACATTGTGGACAAATACTTACTTGACAAGAGCCCAAGCCTGTGCTTGCTGAGCTTCCATCATTGTTCATCGATGAAGACAAAGCTATGGCATTGAGGGGCAAAGACTGAGAACTTGCATCAGAATTGTTGTAAGATGTGACAAATGACAAGGGAACTGGTACTGCAGGAGCAGAGGGCATGACCTGAGGGACTGCGGGTGAGGGCAGAGATACGATACCTGATGATGCAGGGGGTTGAGATTGAGCACTGGGTGAGACCTCAGGTCTGGTAGCTGTTGAGGTAGCAGTAGGTTTAGCCATCATTGTTGTGGATGGTGGAGGAGAAAAAGACTGGGGAAGGCTCTCCTGTTCATTTGGCTGGGATGTCTCTGGTACAGCGTGAGTATTTTCAAATTCATCGATCTACGTTGACAAGACAAACTCTTATTAATCAGTCACAGTGCTAATATCCAAAAGGAATGTTTGATCAATACAAAGACTAACCTCTAACGGCAGTGTAATATTGGTCTGGGGAAGAATATATATTCTGCTTCTGCCAACTGCTGTTTTGAGGTCCTTTAAAGTGTTTGCCTGAATTCTAGTCAGACGCCTCGACTTATCAGCTCTTGCGAGATGAAATCCAATCACATTTAGGCTAACTAATGGGAAGCTTTGACAGATGTAATTATTAAACTCTGCGAGACTCCATGAAAGTTGTGCATAACACTTGGGGGAGTTTGTCCCTTGCAGATCATGACTTGGGATCCCTGTAAAATAAATACCCACGCCCCAGAAAAAAAGAAAAATCAAACACATGAGCATCATTTTATGTGTAAATCATTTTTAAAATAAAAGCACAAGGGTATGTACTGTTCCTACGTTTGAGGTCACGTATACCCTTACCCACCGCTTTATCAATGACAATAACATTAAGTTAATTGGAAATACCAACCTTGACATTGCTAGTGTTTTTTTAAAAGAATACAAACAAGCATTGCTTTTCTTTAAAGCATAAGGATTTTCTGAGTTACCCCAAAATTTTGAACAGGAGTGATATGGCTCGCAGCCAGTTCAGGACTACACATCCAATGAAGCAATAACAGTAACACATGGGGGTGGGGGTAAAAATACAATCTCACTGTGAAAATATGTCATTTGTGCATTACCCAAACCAATTCTGGTCAGTTTGCAGCATTCCGAATGAGGTGGGAGTGTAAGATGATCGGAATTCGGCAACAGGAATAGCCTTACTCTCCAGACTCCGTGTATCCCATGAACACGTGCTTGGGTTTCTGTATACAGGAACAGAATATGCAACTGTCAATTGTACCTTCAGCAAATTGGGGTACAGGTATTCTAATCTCAAGATTGCCACAGACGTTCGGGCAAATAATCTTCGATTCCTCTCTCATTATTATATACTTACACTCAGTTACACAGTACCAAATAAAAGGCATATGACCAAAATTATTTAATTTTTATCATATTATTCGTAACATTGATTGACACTCATGCAATAGCAACATTTATAGAGACAATAAAATGTGTCAAAGTTAGCTTACCTGCCGTCGGGCGTGCTCTTCTTCGTCTCCGAAAAGTGCTTCTTGTAGCTCGCAATAGGTTATTTTCGTCCATCTGCACCGCCAATTCTCGTCTTGCAACGTCAAGAGCGTTCCAGACGCGATTAATAACTTCACTGAAATCACTTTCGGTGACAGATTCAGCTGAATTGCCGCTCATATCTGCAGGAGGCCCGCCAAATAACTTCGCTGCGTATGATACGTCTACTTCCAGCCGATTGGGGTGTTCGACTAATCCGAATAGGAGCGGATCCCACAAACGTATACCAAAAGAAATTCTAATGTAAAAATGCTTTAGTTACAAAATAAGGTCACACAACCGATAAAGTACAACATAAAACGCTGGTAACAAAATTACCAGGAGAAGAATGAGGGTAACAAAAAGTTCTTGCAAACGACAAGGAAATTGCAAATGAAAAATCTTGTCACAAAAAGTCAAGAAAAGCCACGCAACAAGAAAAACTAAAACACAACAAAATGCTTAGTGTCTCTTATTTATTACATATGGTAATTGAAAATTTTGGTACATATTTTAGCAAGCAGCCGCCCGGTAGCCCAGTGGTTAGCACGTCGACTTCACAGTGCAGAGGTACCGGTTCAATTCCAGCTCCGCCTCCTGTGTGGAGTTTGCATGTTCTCCCGGCCTGCGTGGGTTTTCTCCGGCACTCCGGTTTCCTCCCACATTCCCCAAAAACATGCATGGCATGCTGATTGAGCACCCTAAATTGTCCGTAGGTGTGAGTGTGGGCATGGATGGTTGTTCGCCTGTGTGTGCTCTGCGATTGGCTGGCAACCAATTCAGGGTGTCCCCGCCTACTGCCCGAAGACGGCTGGGATAGGCTCCAGCACCCCCCCGCGACCCTAGTGAGGATCAAGCTGTTCGGAAAATGGATTTATGGATGGATGGATGGATGGATTTTAGCAAGCATCATGGATGTTGCCATGTTTGATTTGCTTTTGTGGGCCACATAAAATGATGTGGCAGGCCAGATCTGGCCCCTGAGCCTTGACTTTGATACCTGTGCTGTATACAGTAGTATCTACACAGTGTTTATCGATCCAATTTTACGGGTGCAAAATTGGTATACAGTAGTATCACATTGATGAAATTAGTGAAATATTATGAATGTATTTTTAATGTAATATTTAATGACTTTATAATTAATACACGGGTGGCCCAGTAGTCCAGTGGTTAGCGTGTCGACCTCCGTGCAATTCCAGCTCTGGCCTTCCTGTGTGGAGTTTTCATGTTCTCTCCAGGCCTGTATGGGTTTTCTCTGGGTACTCCGGTTTCCTCCCACATTCCAAGAACATGCATGGCAGGCTGATTGAACACTCTAAATCATAGGTGTCAAACTCAGGTCCTGGAGGGCCAATGCCCTGCATGTTTTCAAGTCTCCCTGTTGCAACACACCTGATTCAAATGATCAGATCATCAGCAAGCTCTGCGGAAGCCTGACATTGAACCTGTTCATTTGAATCAGGTGTGTTGCAACAGGGAGAGTTGGAAAACATGCAGGGCATTGGCCCTCCAGGACCTGAGTTTGACACCTATGCTCTAAATTGTCCCTGGGTGTGAGTGTGAGCGCAGATGGTTTTTCGTCTCTCTGTGCCCTGCAATTGGCTGGCAACCAGTTCAGGGTGTCCCCCGCCTTCTGCCCGAAGACGGCTGGGATAGGCTGCAGCACACCCCGCGACACTTGTGTGGATAAAGCGGATCAGAAACTGGATGGATGGATAGTTAATACATTGTGTGTGTGTTTTCTACTTTTTGCAACTCTGCACCTATTTTTGCACTCCACTGCAAAAAAAAAAAAAAAAAAAAAAAAAAAAAAAAAATATATATATATATATATATATATATACACACGGTATATACAGGTAGATAGATAGATAGACAGAGAGAGAGAGAGAGAGAGAGAGAGAGAGAGAGAGAGAGAGAGAGAGAGAGAGAGAGAGAGAGAGAGATTAATCAAAAGTATGAATTGTTTTTATAAAATCACTACTCTACTTTCTTCTTAAGGTATTACGAGCCGGGCGCGTAAGGGTTAAAGCTTTAAGACTGAATATTCATTGTCTGAGTACCGACCAATCAAAATTCTTGTCCCGCCTGCTTCATTTGCATGCAGCCCACTTGTGAACATGTCGGTGTTCGAGTCGCAAGTGAGACATGAATGATCGAATGTTACAGTTGACATGCTCACTTGTAAGGGCCAAATGTCCACTGGGTACACTAGTTAAGGTGTTCTGGCCTTAGCAGTGAACTTGTCAGTTTAAAATGTGATCACTAGCTCACTAGTAAGGCATATTATGTCCACTAGTTACACTAGTTGGATCTTCCAAACCTTACTAGCTGACTAGTAAGGTTCAAAATGTTCACTAGTTAACTTGTAAATGCTACAATTTCCACTAGTTGCACTAGTTGGTCTCATTTCGACCTCACTTGTGAACTAGTGAAACACATGTTTTCTTTCTAGTAAACTAGTTGAGTGCAGAGTGAGCCACTAGTTCACTAGAGACGCTCATGTTTATTCAACTAGTTAACTAGTGGGAGGCATTTTGTCTCACTAGTCAGACCAAGAAATGAACTTGTGCAAGATTTGACTGAACACGTTTGACATTTTTCCTACATGTTGGGCTTTTCTTTTCACTTGTTGGTGTTAATCAGCACAAGTGAGCGATCAGGCACAACGAGTGCAGCAAATATCTAACATGTAGGGATTTTTGTTGCACTAGCTCATGTTTTTGGCATACTAGCTGGCATGTACATCATACTAGCTAAATAAAATTGCTTACTAGTTGACATGTGTGCACAACTAGTGAACTTGTAAAGTTTTGTAACTGTCAAACATGCAAACTAGCCAAATGGGATTATTTCACTAGTAAACTAGATGTGTGCACATGTCACCTAGTTCCCAGTTTTGTCAAACATGTTCAGTCAAAGTCTATACAAGTTCAGCATTGAGCCTGACAAGTGAGACAAAATACGTTCCACTAGTTAACTAGTGAAATGAAAATCTGTGTCACTAGCTCACTAGTGTGTCACTCTGAACCCAAATAGTTTACTAGTGAGGAAACATGTGTATCACTAGTTAACATGTAAAGTGAAAATGAGCCCAACTAGTGCAACTAGTGGATATCTCTACATTGACTAGTGAACATGTTCACATTTTGAAACCATCTAGTTAACATGTAAGGTCAAATCGATTGCAACTTGTTTACTAGTTTGGATTTCTGGATTCACTCGTCGACATGTAACCAATAATGAGAATCCTCTAGTGAACTAGCTGCAAATCCTCAGGACAACTTGTAAACTAGTGTAAAACATGCAAATAAAGTGGGTGTGATTATGACAAAATCTGAATCCCGATTGGTGTATTTTAACTGCAGATCCAATAGGAATCCTGCAGCCACATTTCTGCCCCACCTCCTCATTATTTTTGTGCAACTAGCTTACTAGTGAGCAGGTTGGCATCCACTAGTTCTACTAGTGAACATTTTAGACTCACTAGTTGCACTAGTGCGACATTAAATGTCGCACTAGTGCAACTAGTGTATGTTTGGGGCATCACCAGTGAACAAGTAACATTTTGACACTCACTAGTTCGATATCAAGGCGTCAAGGGGCTTTAACTAGTAAACTAGCTACTGTTTTATCCGCCACTAGTAAACTAGTGAGTATTTCAGCTCGCACTTGTTTACTAGTGCAGGAAATCACGGGTGACAAGTTCACATGTTGGAATAATCCATGATTGACAAGTTAACATGTTGCTGAAAATGAATGACTAGTTGAAGTTTGTATGCAACTAGTTCGACAAAGTGTGTCACTAGTGTGGCTGAGTATCGAACTAGTGCTGAAAAAGATCGAACTAGTGTAACACACTCATGTCTGATATCAGGGATTTGGAATAAATGCTCAAATGGCTTGCCATAGCCAGCATGTTGGCTTCTCAGTTTTGATTTTCGGGTTTGACTCGGGGCTTGTATAAGATAAGAGGAGCACAGTGGAAAGCAATCGCTGACTCAATTGAGCTGAACATTACCAGAGACAGAGTGGGCCCTTTAAGTTGCCAAAGCAGAAATTTACTGGCATGTTGGAAATGTTTAACCCGAGGGATGTTCTTTTAAACCACAAATATTTCACCTTGATTATTTTGCCTCAAATTTAAGTTGTCATGACTATCAGAGCTTGGACTTAGTCCAAAGGTAACAATAGGGAAACGTGTTTTTGTTTTAAGGGGCACACTGAAGGAGTGATGAAGACATTCACCGACAAATCCACTATTCATCAAATTAAACACAATGAAATTTTACGACCTGGTTGACTTCAAAATCGCCCAATTGATGTATAAAGCACATAACAATTTCCTTTGTCTAAATATCCAGAAGCTTTTTGAAATTAGAGAAAGCAGTTATAATCTAAGGGGTACTAATCAATACAAAAAATCCAGAACAAGAACAAACATTAAGCAAAGGTGTGTAACAGTAACAGGTGTCAACCTGTGGAATAAGCTTGAAACGGACCTGAAAATGAGTAAATCGCTGGAGGAGTTCAAAAATAAATTCAAAAGATTAGTACAAAAAAACTATTAGAATCACAATTAAGAAGAAACATTTGATACATTTATAAAATTAGTATTACAGATCTTTGTTCTTGTTTTGGATTTTGATCAATTTATCATTTGTACTCAAGAAATGCAGTAATTACAATCAATATGAGAAATTGAAACAAAAAGGTCAAAGAATAATTATAAATACACAAACCGAAAGGTGTATAAATAGAAAAGTAAAGTACCACAATGGTAAAAGTATTTGATGATATGTAGACTTCTCTTCTTCTTCTTTGTTTTGAAAATGATCAATTTATATTCTATACAATAAGGGGTAGGACTAGATAAGTTGTTTACTTCTTCCTACTCCTTTGAGCATACAACTGTGATTATGAGTGTTTTTTTTTGTTTCTTTTACATACTTTTAAATTTTCCTTTCATAAATGTTGCCTACATTTTGGCAATCTGTTACTGTGTGTAATATATATGCTCAATAAACAATAAAACAAACAAACAAACAAAAAACAAACATTCGAATGTTGAGGTTTCGAATCCAGGCTCCAACTTCCTGTGTCATGTTTACATGTTGCTTGATGTGTTTTGATATTTGCTTGGGCAGTTTGGGAAGGCTGATTCCAAAATATAGGCCAGGCTCATCAAGAAGCAGGGGGGGGGGGAAGATCCGCCTTCGTAGCATTTGATTGTTGTTACGTTTTACGATTAACAAAAGTTGATAGTATCTCACGCGCCCATTTTTCAATTTCAATGTAATCCAAAGACCTGCAAATTGAACAGCATTTATTGATAAGTCTTTAATTGATTTTTTTTCTATGAATCATTTTTTCTTACTGTGTGACTGCTTACTACACATTAAAGAGTACTGTACTTGTAATGAACCAATTATTATTAAAAAAAAATTAGATTTACAGCACTTCCGTTATGTTTTATTAAAAGAAATGGAAGACGTTCATTCAATATGAACATTATTATCACTGTCTTCACAGCAAATGTAGTTAAATCCATTGTCTAAAGAAACAATAGTAATGGATAGAATCACTGGTCCAACCAATAAGTTGATAAAATGACCCTGCATTACAACAGTGTAAAAACTTTTAACACAATTGGCACTTTTCTTCTGCTTTCTAAAATTCTGTCTTAGTTGGTCAATTCTCAGTTTTCTATTTATTCTATTCCATTTGTGTGTTTACACAAAAAACAAAAATAAACCCACCAACACCACCTT
This sequence comes from Hippocampus mohnikei, assembly GCA_026261675.1. NCBI lineage: Eukaryota > Metazoa > Chordata > Actinopteri > Syngnathiformes > Syngnathidae > Hippocampus > Hippocampus mohnikei. The sequence continues at coordinate 22,104,543 of JAKGUB010000284.1, forward strand.
GAGTCCTTAACAAGGTGAGAAGGTGTCTCATTTCTGGCTGACGATGCCTCGCGCGATGAGCTCTTTCATGATCTCATTGGTTCCTCCATAGATGGGCTGGACACGAGAGTCCACAAATGCCCTGTAATGACAGAGATGCAATTCAAAAACCTTGGAGGGCCAGGTCTGTCCAAAGTCCAGCCCATTTGTTCTGTGACCATGCTCGAAACTATAAACACTCGTAGGCCATCTCAAAACACCATTCCCCATTGAAATGAAGAGAAAATAAGGTCGCACTGTATATGTAAAAATGGTCCTTGCATCCTTCCATTTTTCTGTTTGGACAGCCCTGCTGGCGGGGCTCAATGCAGTTTGTGAACAGAGGTGTTGTGAGGCCTGCTGAGTGCTTACTTGGCAATGGGGTACTCCCACATGTAGCCCCAGCCACCATGGAGCTGCAGGCACTGCGTGGCCACCTTGTTCTGCAGGTCAGACGCCCTGGAGAAAGGCAAAGTTAGAGCACACAACAGTGGCACATCCACTCACTCAAGCAGACATGAACTCTTACCAGTACTTGGCCATGGAAGCAGTGGCAGGGTCAAGGCGTTTCTCGACATGGAGCTGCAGGCAGCTATCAAGGAAGGTGCGGCCCACGCAGATTTCTGTCTTTAGCTCCGCCAATTTGTGCTGCACGGTCTGTAAGGGATGTTAAACGAAGTCCCTGAAGGCGACACAGTCTCACAAAATTACAAAAAGCCACCGTACTCACCTGGAGGTGAGCGATTGTCTTTCCAAATGCTTTCCTCTGCAACACGTAGTTCCTGGTTTCTTCAAACATAAACTCGCAGCTTGCGACGGCCATGTCGGCGATCACCAGACGCTCCTGAACACAGATCACAACATTACAATTTAGATTAAGCCAACATGCAAAAACAGCGTGCAGACTCTAGCGGACACTTGCCTGCGGCAGCTCATTCATCAAGTAGTAGAAACCTTTGTTGAGTTCGCCTAATAGGCTCTCCGCTGGGAGCCGTACATCCTCAAAGAAAAGTTCAGCGGTGTCCTTGAGAAGAAGATGATGACAGGTAATACAAGCGCTGGCATGTCAGAGGGGAAAGACAATCTTCATCAAATGTGCGGTCTTAAGTACCTGTGCCTTCAGGCCAATCTTTTCCAACTTACGTCCTTTGTGGAAGCCACTCATGCCATCCTCTATCAGAAAGAGACTGATGCCGTGGGCTGCTGTCTTTGCCTCACGGTCGGTCACGGCCACCACCACCACCAGGTCGGCCATCCAGCCGTTGGTGATGAACACCTGCACAGGTTGACCAGGTCACTCTGAGATGCAATACATCAAGCACATAGTCTCCCCAAGCAGTACGGTTTCATTGTAATGGGTCCTAAATCCAATCCAATCTATCCATTCTCAAAACTGCCATCATCCATCCAAATTCCACAGTCTAATTGACCATGGCAATGAACAAGAAACTAGCAAAATTTACTGGAAATGTTATTGTCCACTATATCTGAAGTGAACTGAACTGGATCCCAGTACAAAAAAAAAAACATGTTACCTGTCTTTTGCCTTCCTTGGAGGCATTATTACCTTGTTGCCATTCAGGATCCAATCGTTGCCATCACGCTTGGCGTATGTCCGCACACCTTGAAGATCACTGAAAAGGTCATGAAACCCATGACTCGGGGCACTGAGCAAGCCACATTGTATTGTTCAAACCAGAGAAAGTGTGTTATGTGTACCACGAATGATATGCTAGCTTCCTCAAGTGGTAAGCAGAAGAATTACTAAATTAAATGTTAAGACTGGAATACAGCTGAACCACTAGTTACGAATGATCTTCTTTACCTAAAATTTGAGTTATGTACACAGTTTTTATGTACTATTTTCAATATCAGAGCGGTCTCGGCAAGGACAAGTTATTATGGAAGAAGAAATGTAGAATTAGGAGCTGTCATCCTCTTCTCCTGCCCCTTCTCTGGTAAAGTTAATGAGCATATTTCTTTTTTAAGTATTTTATTTCTTAATACAGACACTCCCCGAGTTACGAACATCCGAGTTACAAACAAACGGTACATACGAACATTTCCACGGGTCTGTCGGAAAAAAAAAAAAGTTAGATTTTGTATTGCGCGCCTTTTTCCAAGTGCCGAACGGGCGGAGGAGGACGGCGGAGGACGGCGGCGGCGACGTTCGGCGGCCGCGGGAGAGGCGTGGGGCGGGCGTGTGACGGTGGAACGGGCGGGAGGCGTCCGGCGCGCCGATCGGCGATCGATCGTCTACTCTCCCCGCTGAAGCCGCTGCTAGTTTAGCGGGCAGCTAACCCTCGAGCCCTGAAGAACGTGACGAAAAGCTCTCTCCCGTTATATGGATGTCAATATAAGCCTTAAACATACATTCCAGACAAAATATAGCACTGAAGTATTTTATTTCTTAATAATGTTATGTGTTTTACTTGTTTCTAAATTGCAATATTTATTTTAAACAACATACTAGTGGGGGAAAAAAAGTAAATATAACTTCATTTTGGGACTGCAACAGATTAATTCCATCTCCATTCATTTCAATTGGCAGTGCCACCTCAATTTATGAATGTTTCAAGTTACAATTGGGCTCAAAGAACCAATTAAGTTTCTAACTGGAGGTTCCATGTGTTATAAACAGTCCTGACCTGCCCGCTCCTGGCTCAGTCATGGCAATGGCGCAGATGCACTTTCCAGCGACCATTTTGGGAATAAAACGTTCAATCTGATCCTTGGTGCCATAGTTGATTATGTAAGGCATGACAATGTCAGAGTGAAGCGCAAAACCAGGTCCTGAACAGTTTGAGTACATTCTGGTGATAGAAAACAAAGAGACGGTACATGAGGAAAATATGTAATTTTCATCTGATATCTTTAATGTTTTGGGTTTTTCCCTCTTACTGTTCCTCCCACGTGATAGCTGCTGAGAGCAGGTCCCCGCCAATGCCGCCGCATTCTTCTGGTGTCATAACTCCCAAAAGGCCTTGCTCCCCGGCCTTTTCCCACACCTTCCTGCTCACCTGACCAGCCTTCTCCCACTCCTTGTGATGTGGCACGACCTCCTCTTGGAAGAAGCGGCGCACGCTATGCCTGAAGAGGTCATGGTCTTCGTTGAAAATACGACGAGTCCCGATGTCCATAAGGGTCTTTGCTTTGGATGTCTCTGGACGAGACGAGGGGACCGGCTGACCAAGTTCATGGGCACCGTTGTGCTGCAATCTGGGTGCAAGAGTCCAGTATTTCAAAATAAAAAACAGTGGAATGCTCCACCGGACATCCTCAAATTGAGGATGATTCTCTATGGACAATACCATAGGCTTCAACAAAACTGAACTGCTTTCTTCTTGCATATATGCATAGACTGTCAACATCTTGTGATGAATATTATATTTGCAGAGGAAAAAGCAGCGTTTTGTAACTGGTTATCATTCACCTATTCAAATCTAACGTAGACATTACAAAATTAAAGAACCATTTCCACTCACACTCACACCAATGGAGTAAAGTAACCCAGAAGGCGTGTCTTTCCAAGAACAACCATTTGCGCTCAGAATGAATCACAACTAGGGACAATTTACACTGTAAATTTTACAGTGTTTCATTAACCTGCCATGCATAGTTTTGGGAAAGGGGGCACACTAGACGGAGAAAACCCACGCATGCACGGGGAGAACATGCAAAATCCACACAGGAAGGTCGGAGCCGGAATCGAATCCTGCACCTCTGCACTGTGAGGCGAACATGCTAACCAGTCTAGCACCGTGCCGCCCCTTTCCACACTAGTATGGGGGTAAATATGCAAACTCCATCCAGGAGGACACATTGTACATTGATAATATTTTTTTAAATACTCCAGAACATATGCATGAAATCTAATTGTTTTCTGATCTTACGAACAAAATGAAATATTCCCATCACTTTTTGTTCTTTTGTCCCCCGCCCGTCCAAAAAGTAAAGTCTTAACTTTGAATAATAAAATTAGTTTTAATCATACGCCGACATGTTGTAAAACAAGCCCTCAAAATATGAATGGTATCATATCAGGTTCTCAGAAGGTCTTGCGTGAAAGTGTGTTAGAGGTCGCTGAGACCTACGTGACAAACATAAAGACACAATCGAAGATAAAGATAAGGAGCAGTGGATACAAAAACAAATGTATGCACTGTACTCGGTAACGGATTTTTCTTGGACACATTTCTCTTGTACTGCATATTAATTAGGCAACATTTACCTTGCTGCAGCCGACGGCAGAATCTGTGCTGACCGAGATATGTGTTTATAGTCACAGCGAAATAGTTTGATTAGATTTCTGACAAACATAATCGAAAAAAACTGTCCAACAGGTTAGACGCTGAAACAAACTCAAGAGACATCTGTTCGTATATGCTGGCAAGACAGATCACTCTGTTTTAATGGTTTCTGTTCTGTTGTTTTTCTTTTTCTTTAATTTTCTTTTCTTTTTTTCAATAGCATTTACATTAATCGCAACCTCAAATAACCGCACGTATAGTGTAGTTTTACTAATTAATACGTTGAGGAAGTTGTGTCATTTAAAACACGACAGAGTGAGACGGCTTTCTAACGCAATTTTCTTCTTCTGATAAGATTACAGAACACATCTTGGGTTAAACTCAACTCCCGAGCCTAGAGCTCAACACCGGCATTGCATCATTGCCAGGCTTTTTGACCATGGCGTCACCATCACTTGCGGGTGGTAAAATTTGCAATTATTAAAAAAAAATAAACAAAAACAAACAACAACAAAACATGCATACATTTTGTGATCGATTCGTTTGCGTTTACCCACCTATAAGAATCACTGGTTGCACCTAACTAATTTATAAATTTAAAATGATTGCACATAAAAGTTACAGAACAATTTTGATTTAAATAAAGTCTACTAATTTTTACTCCATTTTTATATGGATAGATGGATCTCTTTAACTCAGTGATTCTCTCACATACCTACTAGAGGGCGTCAGCGTACCAGTCGTGTGTACGTGTACTGTACCACGCTTTGAGAATCATTTTCACTTATATAGAATTACTGTACGCTCTCCCATGTTCACAGTCTCGAGTTTTGCATGATCTTATTGTCTTTTAGTGCCACATGGGAACATTTAAACTTTTTCTAGGTACGTATTTCTCGACGTCTTCATGAAACCTCATGTTCCCAAAACACATTTCAAACATAGTGACGGTATTTCTTTTTGTTGCAAAAGTCCTCTACTCCCCCGCCTAGATTAAGCGACTTTTAAATACTTGAAAAGCTTCCATTCACTGTGAGTGCCTTTTCAGACACTTTAACTCCATGTTTTAGGTACATTAAAATCATTTTTACTCGCTGCACAGGTGTATATCAATAAATTATATGATGGCAAGCTCAATTTATTTTGGCTGTTGAATTAAAAAAAGTGAAACTCATAGCCAGTGCATAACATTACATTCTAAATATAGAGTACACACATTCACTATACACAGAGGGAAATATTGCCTGATGCAATTTTTAAAAAATAGTTTTGATTACAGATTAATAAATAAAAACACCACATAAACAAATCATCCACTTTCTAAAGTGGTTGTCCTTGTGCTCAAATGGAGCGAATTCCAGCTGCCTTTACGTGAAACGTGGGGTACACTTTGCACTGGTTGCCAGCCAATTACAGACTAAATTGTACCATTTGAAGATTTATAATACATAACAATACAATTTCTTTTCTATACAGAAATAGAATGAGACTTTGCCTTCTGGAATGTATTTTCCAATATTCATCTGCTAAATTTGACTTTTACTTTATTAATTGAACTACTGAAATAAATTCACTCTATACAGTATAGTCTGCTGATGTAATCTAACCGTGTGTTGCAATTTCTCTCTTGCTCTGAAAGTGTGAATGAAAGATCAAAAACAAACTGAGCTGGGATGTACTTTGGAAAAGTTTATTCTGCAGTGAACAGAATGAAAATAAATAACTGTTTTCAGGGAGGTGGGACACTTTGGCGGTCAGTCCACTGCCTTTGTCCAGGACCTTTGGCACTACTGGGCCAGTGATGGCTCGACTGAATGAGGTGGCGGTGGGAAGGGAGGGATCGACCCTCACTTGATGAGCGGTCACCCCTGCTCCCCCGTTTCCTCACCTCATGTGGCGAGTGGAGACACGCCCCCGGTGGGATGTTTAGTGATGTGGTCTACACTGGAAAGGGGATGTCGCGAGAGAGGAGGGTTGAAACGGAAAGGAAAACAAAATAAAACAAGTTGGGTTCGCTTCAACATCCCTTGAACAAAGTCCTTGTCTTTTCTTGTTGGTCTTCCTCACAGTGTCCGATGTCCTGAACACGCTCCTGCTGCGTGCTGCTTACACAGACATGATGTGCTTGACGAAAGCTGCAAAAGGAATAGGGAGAAGAGCGTTAACTCTAGAAAGACAATGAAGATGTATATGCCGTGCTATCCCAGGAAACGTACCCTCATAGTGCACACTGCCGTTCTCATCCTCCTGGCCGGCCATGAGGGCATCAATCTCGCTCTCGTTCAACTTCTCTCCTGTTGGACGACACGGCCATATGTCACAAATGGTTCTGTGCATTTCAGTGCTTTCGTATTGATTTGAGATGGGCCTCACCCAGGGTGGACAGCACAATGCGCAGCTCAGCACCCATGACGGTGCCGTTGCCCTCCTTGTCAAAGACGCGCAGACCCTCAACATAGTCGTCATAGGTACCCTTGGGCAGAGCGTCCACCTGTTTCAGCATGGGCAGGAAGGTGTCAAAGTTGATCCTCTTGTTGGCCATGTCTGCAGGTGATGTGACAAGTGGAGGGGCCTTAAGTACGCACACTCGTTTGTCTGACAAGAAATTTACGAGAGGTTGAGGTCTTACCCTCTGCGGTGGGGTTGCCCAGGATCTTGACGACATCCTTGTTGGTGGGGTTCTGGCCCAGAGCGCGCATAATGTCGGCCACCTGGTTGTAGGCCACCTGGCTGTCACCAATTCTGTCGAAGAGACCAAAGGCCTCTTTGAAGTCTGAGCAGGAGAGAACATGGGGATTTTTTTACACCCACTGGGGTTCCAATTAAAAAGAAAAAACACATTTTACTTGATATCAATGTGTACCACCATGGCAGCTATGTGGCGCCATGCTGGCTCGCAGACTAAGTGGAAGCGGAGGTGATCTATTTTTGTCCATCAGAGCGTCTAGCTGGATGACGCTTTTATGTTATTTTGCCACTAGCGAGTGTTGCAACAGCTGTAGCACACACACCACTGCAACCTTCCTCCGTTGCTCCCCATGAAGGAGGGAGGAGGTGCAAACTGATACCCCCCCTCAACAATTGCCATATAGAGGCATGGCAACACTTGTGGTAAACTTAAAATGCGGACTGAGGAGTTCAGGGTGGCGGCAAATAAATCTAAGACCACAAACGCGGCGATCTTGTTTCCCCTCAACGATCATCGCATTATTGAATGAAACATAGGGCAAGGTTTCAATTGCGGCGAGGATCAAAATTTGGATTTCCTGACTGTAAGGTGACCTTGCTCATCGAGTCAGGATGTGAAACCTTGACTCTGGGTATTAGCAGTGCGGCTCACAGGGAGAGGCCATGTCAGCTCAGAATAGAAATAACTAACATTCCCATGGCAACTGGCGCAGATTACTGTTAATAGGGACCATGACAAATGGCAATTGAACAATCTTCCTCACTTACCCTCAATTTGATCCGCTGTGAACTCGGTCTGTGACGGAAATTCATACAAACACACACAAAAAGATACAGAGATGTGTATCAAACAAATGTAACCATTAGAACAGAAACATCAGATGCTCACTTGATAAATTAAACCGAACATGTCACTCTAAACTATAAAAATTACATTTACTTTTGAGCATTTTCATTTACATGTCGACATCATCACGCAGAGCAACTAAAACATGCCAATTGCAATTTCTTGTCTGTATAATTTCTTTCCCATCCAAATTAATACAAAAGCAACAGTAACTGTATTGGTACAATAGCCACAACCGAAAAGATGCACCACCCAAGTGAGTACACACCATGTTGGAGAGCTGGAGATGCAGGAGAGGAACGAAAAAAAAGAGGCCAAACGTCCTGAGACAGAGTGGTCCTGAGCCTTGGCTCGAGCGCTCTCTTATTTGTTCCAGGCCTGTGATGTCACACATGCTTAATGAGGCGACTCAGATGACACACTGGGACATCTTTAACTTTCTTAGGGCAAACAGAGAGGTGAGCGGCGCGGCCAGGCTGTGGTAGCAGCAGGCCTTTAGAAGGGGGCGGGGCTATTTTTAGGATCAACACATTGAGCCTTAATATTTGAAAGCATTTTAAACTGCGGTTTTAAACTGTAGAATTATTGGATGGCATTTGCTCTTGTCTCATTTCCAAGATGCAATCAGAATTTCATGGTGAAAAATTATCAAACCTGTGCAGCCTAGTGACTCTCTTCAGAGGGCCTCCACACCCAGAGAGATTGTTTACACCTTTTATTAACCTCAGGGAAATGGATCCTCTTCTTGCAGTGAATTACAACCACACTGAAGACTGCAGGGTAACCATTCGTCGAAGTCAAATACTGAATGTCTGACATGTTCAGGAACCTTAAAATGTAGCGAGAATACCCAAGTTGAACGGCTTGCAGAAGTTTCCTTCACCACCGCCAGCGCTCTCCATGGTGCTGAGATGCAGTCCGTGACTGCTGGAATTATCCTCTACTGTGGGTGATGTCTTCAATCTGTCTTAATTGGAGATATTCGGTAAAATCAGATTTAAAAAGTATGCAGTTGCAGTTGAGTTGGAGAACCATTCATACAGACAAGAGTGATGTATTGTAATGATGACAAAGCCTTGCCATCGCACATACAACATACATATGTAATGCCAAGAGAAGTGCATTTGTATGAAAGAGTGAACCCATTTAGGACATGCCCCTGCACAGATGAGCTCTATTTTTAACTATTCCTGTGTGAGGTGTTTGGTTTCTTAGATGGGGGGGAAGCAAACTCTCCTCTTGCTTCTCAGGCATGGCCCCCTCCTACCCGAGCATGCAGACGACCCCCACCCCGACACATGTGACACGGAGAAGGCTCAAGGAATAAAAAAAGAGCGGTGGCATTGTGTCGCAGTGTGGCGTTTGGGTGAGTCTAAAGTGTGAGCCTTATTTGGGAAAGAGAGCTGGGGAGCCATACACGATATTGCATGGGAGAAGCGACATACAAGACAAGACGTGACCTAATCGCTGAGACGTCATCTTGGATGAAAGTGCTTTCACTCCCTGACCTAACTGTTAAAGCAGTCATTATTTTCTAATGTTTGGCAATCCCATTTGAATCAAGCCTAATCAACATTCAATTTAACCATCAAATTAACAAAGCCTGAATAGTGAATAGTAGCGGCCCGGTAGTCCAGTGGTTAGCACGTCGGCTTCACAGTGCAGAGGTACCGGGTTCGATTCCAGCTCCGGCCTCCCTGTGTGGAGTTCGCATGTTCTCCCCGGGCTTGCGTGGGTTTTCTCCGGGCACTCCGGTTTCCTCCCACATTCCAAAGACATGCATGTCAGGCTGATTGAGCACTCTAAATTGTCCCTAGGTGTGAGCGTGGATGGTTGTTCGTCTCTGTGTGCCCTGCGATTGGCTGGCAACCGATTCAGGGTGTCCCCCGCCTACTGCCCGGAGACAGCTGGGATAGGCTCCCCCCCGCGACCCTAGTGAGGATCAAGCGGTTCGGAAGATGAATGAATGAATGAATGAATAGTGTAAATTAATTCTTGCCATGTGCACCATTGCTGCCTCCCTCTGGTGGTTTGCGCCACTGCACAAGAACAACAAGAGTTGCTGTGACAAATCACTTATTTATTACTTAGACAGTGCAAAGGATCCATCTATGAGAGAGCATGATTAACAAATGGACAACAGAGAAATCCTCAGACGACTCAAACAGTTGGCCCCCAAAAATAATACATAACAATCTTTCCATTATGTTCTGTTATGGGGTGTGAAGTGAATTTATTAGTAGAAGGAAAGTGAGCTGGGAAAACACAGAAATCTCACATCCAGTCTTGGTATGTCACCGCAGGATACGCATCTGTTGGCATGAGGTCGAGGGGTGGCTGCTTTGGGAAAAAAAAAAATCACACCTCGAAGGCTGGGAATCGTGCTTGCATTGGCTGCAGGAGGTCGGCCAAAAAGTAAATTGTACCTGCCATGCCTACAGGAAGTGACACAAGCGGGCGAACCAATTAAGCGACTCTTCCTTTTACAGTGGTACCATGAGAAACACGTTTAATTTCTGTTGCGTTTACACCCTTGACTGACAACACTCAGATTTCACATTATCTTTCCCTATTGAGATGAATGGAATTGTCCCTTGGCCTGATTGTGAGTCTGACTGGTAGTTTGTTTATATGTGCCTTGTAATTGGCTGGCAACCAGTTCAGGGTGTACCCCATCTACCGTCCAAAGACAGCTGTAATAGGCTCCAGCACGCCTGAGACCCTCACGAGGATAAGCGGCTCGGATAATGGATTGAACGCATAAACAACATGACACCATGCAATAGAATATTCAGAATGAAACTCTGCATCATGATTACTGTAATTATTAGTGACACCTTCTGGTGTGTGCAACTTGGCCACCGGGAAGAAGTATTACATAGTCATGCAGGCAGAAAAGAATACCAGTTTAAAAAAATAGATATCATGGCCCAGTAAGTTGCTGTCTTCTTTGGCAGAGGATAAAGAATATATACATGTGAGTATTGTCATACTGTCTGCCTAAATATATGTATAGTTCCACTGAAAAACTATGAGGTTGTTTTGTAGAGACAAAATCTGATTGTATTTGTTTTGGTATTCAGTTTGACAATAATAAATGGGAGTTTGTGTTTTAGTATAAACCGTTTCTTGCTGTGTAGTGACTCACCACTATTTTCATAGCACAATATTTTGGCACTCATACCTTCGAAAAGTGAGAAGGGCGTATCCGGTGTTCTGCAGCCATGCGAGCCATAGTTCATGCACCAGTCTGCAAACTGAACAGGAAAAGAAAACATCTCAGTGACAGTTATCCTGCAGAGTATGTTGTGCGCCACGCTGTATATTTCAGGAAGCTACTTAGTCTGGGTCAGGAACACATCATTGACATGTACAAACCATGCAGGCTCTGTAAAGATGCTTAGGGTCCTGTGTTTGACGGTACAGAGCCAGGAAGGTGTAAGCGTTGCCTGCCGCGCCATGACACAGCCCGTAGCCTTTCTTCAACAATCCCCAGCGCCACACAACCTCGCCACACTGCAGAGCATCCTCCAGGTACTGAGAATCACCGAACACCTGGAACGTCCAAATTTAGTCAATCAGTTTGACCACAACATCGAGAGGATTATTCTGGTCTGCTGGTCCCCCTCTTTGGAATCACCTTCCGCTGAACGTTAGGCAAGCACCCTCACTGTCAATCTTTAAAACTCATCTCAAAACTCAATTTTTATTTTTTGGCTTTTGACTTAGCATGAGACTTAATTTTTAGTTTGACTGTTTTTGTGATTTCTACTGTTCTCATTATTAATGTATTGCTTTGTTGTTGTATGAATTATTTATGCTCCATGTAGAGCACTTTGTATACAGCGCTGTTTTTTAAAGTGCTCTATAAATACAGATGTGATATTTTTCATATATATTTTCTTTTCTTTCTGAAGAGCATTCATGTACTTTATGCACCGAAATTCTCTCCCCCAACACGAGTCTTGCATTCCGCATCCCAACTATGCAATTAACTTTTCTGCTTGGCTCTCGACGAAGGCGGACACTTTTTGCTCTGCTCCTGCCCCCCTACCCTCTCCTTGCTTGCCACTTAGTCTATGTGCTGTCTGTGTCTTAACTTTGCCTAGCCTCCTATCGTATTTTCACCCTAAAACAAACCATGAAATTGGTTGGCTGGTCTCTTGATGCAATCGACAAAATTTTTTCGACGAGAAGAGCAGGCAGTGGGGAGCCCGCTTGCCCCTCGGGACGTTTGCTGCCGGGTACACCCTAGATCCCTGGAGGAAGCGGAGAATGGTGTGCCTGTCAATACTGTCCGTCAAGGAGGAGCAAGACATCTACATTATCGGCCTTCTTATAGCAGGTATGCTGCTGTTTGGTGTTAGCAGTTTCCTGCTCTATCGCAAAATTCAACCGACAGGAGCAGCTTTATTGAAGTGAAGAAGCTGCGGTCATTCTCGATGGTCGGCGCGAATGTCCAACACTCAGACTCAAGCGGTGACTGAGCTCAACCGCAATATGGATGCGGTTCTGGAGCGTCTCCGTCCGATCGTTATCATCATGGAGAAGTTGGAATTCGCTCAAAGCTTCAAAAGCTTCAAAAGCTTCAAAATTTGGCTGATCGGCGCCAGTGAAGGGATACAGCCACGGACTCAAGGCCACCTGGAATTGTTGGCGGCCGTCCCAAAACAAAACAACGCTATCTGGACCTTTTCCCTGAAAGTACGCATGGAAGCTAGTGTCCCCACCATCACCCCTCCTTCTCGGCCAAGGACTGATAAGCCAGGACTGTCTCCATGAGCAGACCTTGACGATGCAGCGCGGCCTGCCCTTATCATCAACGCCTTTGTTGTTCCTGTTGTTTTCCCCCCGTGACGTGACCTTGATCTGCGGAGCGCTCGTTTTGGACTGAGCAGCTGGTCAGACGGGCCGCGTCGCGTCCCCCCCGCCTTTCCATCCATCCCCTCATTATATGTTATGTCTTGTGACTTGTTGTAACTGTCATATGCTTGTTAAATGTGCTTGGGTATTTTTTTTCTCCTAGTACTCTAATTATCCTCAGAAGAGTATAGTTCGAGCGTGGTTTTTTTTACCCCTCCCCTCCCCTTGTGGTTTCCTTTCTAACTAAGATCTCGGGGCGCTTTACAGCGAGTACCGACAGGCCCTTTGCACTGTATCCCATGTTCGTCATTGTTTTTTTCATGTTTCTTGTGCGGAGCGTGCCTGTTAAGTGATGTTTCGTTGCACGAAAGTGTAATGACAATAAAGATCCATCCATCCATCCATCCAATTCCACAACATATCAGATCAGCCACAGCTCTTCAGTATTCACCCGCAAAACCTACAGAAACTGTAATTGATGCTAGAAATGCAACTCAGCATTCACCTTATGTGCCTGCAGGAGCATGTAGATGACGCCCGGGGATCCGTGGCACCAGTGCACCAGCAGGTCCCGACCATCTCCCATGCAGGGAGGGTAGTTCCCAGAGGGGAACTTGAGATGACGGACGTAGTCGACGCTGGGTTTGACCACCCTGCGAACGTTCTCCTCACCCGCAACAAAGCCAGACTGCCCAGGTCAGAGAAGGTAAGAGTCAAAACAGGAAGGTTCTTGCTATGCTAACAACAGAATGATGGTTCCTTTACCTGCATGAGGTAATAATAGATGCCAGCCAATCCGTGCGCAGCGCCGACATATTGTTCATTGTACCACTCATACATCAGGGGGCTTTGATTCTGGACATGACATTTCCGACTAAGGTGCTCGCCTGATGCCAGGATGGCCTCACTGATCTGATGGAGAATATGAAACATGGCGGCTAATCAGTGACTATTTGAAGGAGGAGCTCATAACGGTGAATTATGCTAATTTGCCACCTGCTGGATGTGCTGCAATGGAATTCTGTCCGTACCCAGTTGCTGGTTGATGAAGATTAGAGAATAGAGGTAACCCACCCGACCGTAGAGGAGCTCGTCAGGCATCCCGCCAGAGCCTTTTACGACAGTCTGCTGATATTGCAGCAGTCTGCAAGAGGTGAATATGAGAGTGAAACACCTCTAAACAAACCCGTTTGGTAATTTGTGATGGTTTGCATGACTATTCCAAAGTCCAACTGAAATATTGTGGTGTTCATTCAAATGTTGAAATATAATTTGAGACTTGGTTTGATTTGGTTCAGAAATATGGAAGGAGGAGGTCCATCCATCCATCCATTTTCTACCGCTTATCCGGGGTCGGGTCGCGGGGGCAGCAGCTTTAGGAGGGAAGCTCAGACTTCCCTCTCCCCAGCCACTTCTTCGAGCTCTTCCTGGAGGATCCCGAGGCGTTCCCAGGCCAGCTGGGTAACATAGTTCCTCCAGCGTGTCCTGGGTCGTCCCCGGGGTCTCCTGCCAGTGGGACATGCCCGGTACACCTCACCAGGGAGGCGTCCAGGAGGCATCCTAATTAGATGCCCGAGCCACCTCATCTGGCTCCTCTCGATGTGGAGGAGAAGCGGCTCTACTCTGAGCCCCTCCCGGATGACCGAGCTTCTCACCTTATCTCTAAGGGAGAGCCCGGACACCCTGCGGAGAAAACTCATTAGGAGGAGGTAAACATGACAAATATTAATTTGGGAATTTTATTGTGTAAACTTGGCTCATATATGGTACGTTTGGACTTTGACTACCTTTTAGGACATTGCAGTGAAAGAAAGACACATTTTCAGTGAGCCAAATATATGATGTGGTGACTTCTGAGGCAATATGGAAAACATACTTTTCTTCACAAACCGTGAAATAGCAAGCTTGTCTTGAGCTGACTTTTAAACATGTTCTTGCATGCAGAGCAACAAAACCCTCAGGCACTCCCTGCGCTATTGTGTGCTTGATACACGGAGAGGACATAAACTGTTAATCAGGTAAAAGAGTGTCAATTAATTAAAATAAAAGTGATTCGTCTTAATTTGGGTCACTATGATCATGATATGAGGTGTTCCATTTGTTTATATCTTTTCAAACAGCAACACTCACCTTCTGATGCATTCGTCGGCCTCTCCGGGCCTTTGCAGCCGGTGGTACACTGCAGCGGCCACAGCCAACGGCCCTGCGTCACCACAAAGGAAAGTGACGTCATGGCGGCGGGTCAGACACTTCAGACTGCGGCCCACGTGTTCCAGAGCCTTCTGGAGGAATGCTGGTTGGTTGAAGATACGGTGCATGTGCAAGTAGAGCAATGCAATGCCTGAACAAAGAAACAAACACCAAATAGACACAGAGCCTTTGTGAATGCACATTTTGATGTTAAGTACCTGCTTGCTGTTTCGAAGTGGCTATTGCGTCTTATATCTTCACGTACAACTATTTTTGAAAAAATAAAGCAAACGTTTTTGGGGTATATCTGGCATTGCAACCTCAAACAAGTTTTTGTCATCGTTTCTGTCCAGGTCAATTGCTTTTTTTTTTGCCACCTAGAAGTACAGTACACTGGCCCTGAGCACCCGAAGGTCACAACCAATTTATCCATTTCAAAATCACCGTATTGTGTATTATCATATGCATTAATCTGTTGTGTATGACTATTTTAATCTGATTAGGGGCAATTAAATTTCCGATGCTTTCCGACTTTCAGACGTCACTGTACCTGCCCACCCCGTGTAAGTGGTGCAATCTTTTGTTTCGGCAGTCTTAAGCCCGTTCTCCATGACAGCCAAAAGCTCGTCGATCTTGCTGTTCAGTCGCTGCGCAAACGCAGACGTCAGCTGAAAAAGGCATACGTCTGAATAGATTTATTAAAAACACAGACATAAACGCAGTAACATTCCCAAAGTGAGTGGATTACCTTGCCATGGCCGTCAAAAAGCGACTGCGTGAGCTCAGGGCTCCCGTCAAAGTCAGGATAGGGATTCTTCAAGGCTCTCGTGTCCATTTCTTTGACGAGATGCTTAAAAAAAGCAAAACAACTCAAAACTTTTCAGTATGAAGCAGCATCTGTAAAATAATAACAATTAGAAACACACCCACCTACGAGCTAATAGAGCTAAAGCGCTGCCTTAGGCCAACACACGCAATACGTTGACATGCACAATAATTTACAAAATAAATTACCGTAGTCATTCAATATTGTCGTTGAAAGCGACGTGATTGCACAGCAACGGATTTCACTGCGCACCGCGAATGTTTACGTCCAATCTTCCTCATCTCCCCAATCCTGAGAGGATTGGAGCATACGGCAACTATGCTGCCCCCACCGGGTAGAGAAGATGCACTACACGGGAGGTCGTGCTGTTCAAACAAATACACTATTTTAAAACACTGCGAACACAGTAAACGGTAATTAAAAGGTAATTTCTGGTCGTACAGTTGAGCAAAAGAAAGTGCACAAATTAGGAATATTCCGTTGTGTAATTTCAATCAGTGCCAGGCCACTCTTCCAAGGTGCCCTATTGCATAATGCGATTTTGACTAATTGATCAGTGTTTATTTTCCCTTTAAGTGATTATAATGAGAGAAAAAAGTACACAACAAGCGCATTGACTGAATAGGAGACCTTAGTATTTTTTCAGGTGACACTTGGTGCAAAAAATGCAGTTAATTCAATAAGGGGTTGACTGCTGCACTGGCCTTGCCACATTAGGTTTTGTTTTGCCTGCAGCTTGGCCCATGAAGAGCACAGCACGAAAAATAGCAATACATATGATTATCAAGCAGTATTTTAGTGCTTGAGTCAAAGGGTACACTCATTAATTTTTGAGCCGTGTGCAGGAAATTCTCCCTGATGACTTATGCAACCTTGTCTTTCAAAAATGCAAACAAAGCCAGGAGTTTGACCAGCAACAAATTTACGAGAGTCATCATGGTCAGTCCTTTGTTTTTTTTCTGTTTACTTCTGTGTTTTCCTGGTCCCATTTCTCATTTCCATATCAATTGAGTGGACTGCAAGGGGCGGCGGTAGTCATGTGATCTAGTGTATTTAGCCTCTGCTCATCTACCGTGGGACGGTTTTACCTTGCCTTGAGAGATGGGATGGAAATGAGACAGAGACTGTGACAATATTCCGAAATGGACCTTGAGGCTTGATGAGAGTTTTCACTGAAAGATCCATGACTGAGCTGAGTGACTTACTGGGCCAATGGTGAAAACGATCATGAGGGCGAAACATCAAATGCCTATATTGATCAACCGTTGTTACATCGTGACTCTCACTCTACATCGTGCAGTGTTTCTGTGACGAACAATAACATTTTCAAGGTTGTTTAACACCCACCAAATATTATTGTTCTCAATCACCGCTTTTTCCTTGGACGCCAGAGCCTTGATAATAGCATGGGCAGCACAAGCACTTTCAAAGTAGTCTCATCGAACTCCAAATACAACCCTGACCAGTCAACTGCCAAGCTGTAGCCTGCAGCACACCATTTGCAATAAAGAAAAAAGCATAAAACAAAGTTGGTGTCACACTTCCTGCTTCTTGCAGTTTTACAAGGGTGTCCTTTTTCCTTCAAGGACTGCATATTAAAACAAAGGACACAAGGGCCACAGCAATCATATATACTGTGAATGTATGTATGTACCGGTATATCTATCTATATATATATATAGATATATATATATATATATATATATATATATATATATATATTTTATATATATATATACATATATAAATACATACATACACACACAACACACACACACACACACACACACACACACACATACAGGGAGGAAGAGAGAAAGATAGAAAGAGAGAAGAGAGAGAGTGACTCAGCAGCTGTAGATATTGTGTCTTGGCCCCCTTTCATCTGCGTCGCGAATTTATTGAGCTCTAGTAAAAGACAGAATTAAAATGTGATCATCTACAGTATGTACCTCAACCCCTCCCAAGTGGATGATATCCATCTCTGTCTCTAGAAAAAAAAAGCCTGACAGCTGAGATAAAGAACATTCTGGCCCTTGACAAGCTGCCATGGCCCCATCTGTGGCTATGCTAAAAATACATACAACCCCCATACTGTTCAACTGCACTCTTGGGGTTCGAGGCTATAGCAGGAGGAGATATAATAATGAATAATGCATACAATACATTATTCGTTTTTAGTATTATTATTTTCATCTGTGCGTCCTCACCTTTTATCTAATGTTCATGATATAAATCATAAATGCATAGGGGATGCGTGATTGGCATATCCGATTCACAATTCTGTGGTTCAGTTCCAGGCTCTGGCCTTCCTGTGTTGAGTTTGCATGTTCTTCCTGTGCTTGTGTGGGTCTTCAACGGGAATGCAATGCAGGCTTCCCAGGGATATGCAGAGGGTGGAGGCCAATAGGTAATTGACACTGGGCGTCCACAGCACAAAATAGCCCGATTATGCATTTACGGGCATGTGGGATTGAGGGGCATCAACTTGGAAAAACTCCCATCCACTTTCAAATGAGGGTTTCAAAGTATGGTTGGAGCTTCAAAGTAGGGGGTTCGAACTAGTGGTGTGTCAAGGATAGGGCTGGTGGGGGTCCCCCCGACACATTACAAATTTCGGGGGCATTCGCTGTGCTTTGTAAGCTAATGTGGCTTCCTCCCTCATTCCCCAGCGTCACTGAACGCTCTAAATTGTATTTCGGTGTGGATGTGAGTATGAATGCATGTTTGTGTGCTGCGACTGACAAAGATAGCAGGCTCTAGCTCATCCGCAACCCAGTAATATGTAAATTGGTTGCTTTGATGCCAAAACATTACGATCACAAACTCAAACTGCCTTGAATGAACCTCACCGTGGTACCAATGGCTGGATCATTCGGCGGAGCGTTTACAATCTACAGCAACTCCGTCCACTAGATGGCCACATTGGCCTTATTTTTGTAATTTAACCTAATGGCCATCTTTTCTTTGAGCAGGGATACGTAGTGTCCTCTTTCCCCACTATACTTACTAAGCTAACTTCTTTTCTTCTTTTCGATGCTAAAAATCATGTCCACCTTGGCATTTTCCTCCTTTCCCGCAGCCTTTCTGCAGAGTGGCCAAATGCTCCCAACAGTTAGGGCACGTCTTCTTCTCCCGATTGGTTGATTCTGTGCAACAGGGACTGTTTAGCTTCCCTAATTGGAGAGCAAATGCTAAGACGTTCACATAGCCTCGCTGGTTGGACTTCATAAACAGGTACCTCATTAAAAGTAGGCAAAAGTTTGATGAGACCTCACACACATTGCAGAAAGTGTGTGTGTGTGTGTGTGTGTGTGTGTGTGTGTGTGTGTGTGTGTGTGTGTGTGTGTGAGTGTGTGAGTGTGTGAGTGTGTGAGCGTGTGTGTGTGAGTGTGTGAGTGTGTGTGTGTGTGAGTGTTATTGTGCGTGTGTGTGTGCGTGTGAGTGTGTGTGTGCGTGTGTGTGCGTGTGTGCGTGTGTGTGTGCGTGTGTGTGTGTGTGTGTGTGTGTGTGTCCGTCTGTGTATTTGGGGGAAATAATGATTCTCATCTGGGCCACAAACACTCTCAAACATTACCTGCAATATGATGAGAGGAGAGAGAATCCATCCATCCATTTTTTATACTACTGTACTTGTTCTCAATAGGGTTGCGGGTGAGCTGGCATCTATCCCAGTGGATAAGAGGCAGGGTACACCCTGGACTAGTTACCAGGCACTTGCAGGGCCCATACTGTGAAGACAAACACACATTCACATTCACCCCAATAGTAGTGGTGATGATATGATGTCAAGGGTAAACAATGCCATTTTGACAGGATATTTGAAAGAAGATGATATTGGTTCTCATCTCCCACTTCCTCGTTTTCCACATATCAGACCTCACGCTGCATCAGAATCCCCACTCTGCTCCAGGTCAGGGCATCTTAGTTTTCAGTTCTGAATGCGGATATGTGATTCTGCTGATGCTCAGTACAGGTGAAGGACCTATTTTAGTGGAATACTGGGCTGACGACCACTCAAAAATCATGAAAAAAACTTTTTATTTTATCATGTAGGTATTTTTTTCCTTTGGGGGTATCTATACCAAACAATGTACAGTGCTGTTTGAGATACAAGTTTAATTAATTCCATGACCACACTCACAATTCAAAATACTACCGTATCTCGAATCACCTTTTCCCATTGCATTCTTTTATATTACACTTTATAAAAATTATTAAATAGATGCATGAAATAGTGCAGATGTGTCAAACTCAATTATGTCACGGGCCACATTGTAGTTAGCGTTTCTCTTGGAGGGCCGTTATAACTGTGAAACCCTATCAACAAGTCAAAAATAATGGTTTATTCAACTATCGTTTAAGTTACTCTAATAAGGGGTTTGGTAACAAGAAAATACGTACAATATCTCTCTTATTTGATACATACGAGAATTTGATATTTTGGTACAGTTTTTAGCAAGCACCATGAAAGTTGACATTTGATTTGCTTTCGCGAGCCACATAAAACAATGTGACGGGCCAGATCTGGCCCCCGGGCCTTCAGCTTGACACCAATGAAATAGCGCATTGTGAATTCATTGCAACTCCCTCGGATGTGTGTGACTTGGTGACAGGAGGTAGTGTAATTTGATTTTGAAGACAATCATAAAAGACTCCTGTGCTGCCTGGACACCACTCATGTAAGAAGCATATTTCTGAGAAGTGTAACAAAGCTGGAGTGCGCAGAGAAAATACATGCAGGCACAAAGAGACATTTTCTAGCAGAGATTCAAAACTGGACCTCCTGACAGTGAAACAGATGCTGACCACTATTTCGGTGCATTAACATAAAATATTTTCTTTTTCATTGTTCATTTGTTGACTGAGTTTACCCAACATGCACATTTACCCAGAGAAAAGCACAGAGAGAACAAGAAAACTCCACTCAAACTGTGAGGCAGATGTGCTAACCACTAATTCACCATGTTGGTCAAAAGAGAGGATATACAAGGAGAAAATATTCCCATGCCTTTTAAAGAGGCGTGAAATGTGTAAAATAACTTGTGCAAAAACCTTCACGTCACAAGGGAGTTGAAACATCCCCCATCGCTCAAAAGCCGCTTGCACGCACACTCAAACACGCCATTGGTACGCTGAGTCACACGCTAACAAACTTCCCATCTGGAGAGTCTGATGACATGATTGGAAGGCGGCACACGATTCTAATTCGGGCGGCACTGCCTTGAGCCCTTCCCCCGTGGAGTCAGAGATGTAGCCTCACAACAGGGGCGCCCATCCCGACAGTTAGGCGAGATATCACAGAAGAAGAACATCACAGTAACATGAGATGAAAAAGAAGACACTGCTGGAAGAATTTTTACTTTTGGTGTTGTTGCGGTCACAATAAAGATCAAGCCGTGCTTATTCTTGAATCAGGATGCACAACTGTGGGTGGAGTCTCTGACCAGTGATGAAAGATGGGAGGAGGTAAACAAGTAGAATTACATTTTGGTTTTATGGACATATTGTATGATCCTTACTGAGTTACTACATGGTGTTCCAAAAAATGTACTCATTCTTTCTTCCTGCCCATGACATGTATTTTTTGTTTCAGATGCAAATAACTAGTTAATGGAAATTGATCATAAAATGTGACTGTATGAGCAAAGTCAAGTTAAAAGAATCGGAATCCACCAATCAAATATACCATTGCTGGCATTAGAGATGCACATAGAAATGTTCAAGACGTCCACAAGGAACATTCTGGAAGACCCCGGACATCCACAGGCCCCACAAGACAAGAACAATTGATGGAAATTCCACACCTTTATAAATCCATTTGACAATCACGTACATTAGGAATCCCTCAATTGAGTATCCACTGCATGTTGAAGCAGTTATTGGTAAATTATAGACTAAGGGAAGAAGATTGTTTTTTATAATGGCATTGAATTATCTTTGATGTAATATTCATTCATTCATTCATCTTCCGAACCGCTTGATCCTCACTAGGGTGGCGGGGGGCGCTGGAGCCTATCTTAGCTGTCTCCGGGCAGAAGGCGGGGAACACCCTGAATCGGTTGCCAGCCAATCGCAGGGCACACAGAGACGAACAACCAACCACGCTCACACGCACACCTAGGGACAATTTAGAGTGCTCAATCAGCCTGCCATGCATGTCTTTTGGAATGTGGGAGGAAACCGGAGCACCCGGAGAAAACCCACGCAAGCCCGGGGAGAACATGCAAACTCCACACAGGGATGCCGGAGCTGGAATCGAACCTGGTACCTCTGCACTGTGAAGCCGACGTGCTAACCACTGGACTACCGGGCCGCTGATGTAATATTATTTTCTTTAATTTGACTAATTAATCTAGCATCTTAAATGGATCTAAAAATTCTTCACACCCCTGTTCAAATGCCAGGTTTTGTGGTATACTGTATATATAAAAAAACAAACCAAAACAAAACAAAAACCCCCAAAACAAAACAAAACTGAGACCAAGATAAATCATTCCAAAACCTGGCCAAGACACTGGCTACCTTTACCATGCATGCATTTTTGTCACATTTCTTCTTGTTCAGAATTTTGTTTCTTCGAGAGGTGGAAAGATTCTTAAGAATCACAGGACACCGAGTCAGCACGATTTTTCACTTTGCGTTTTGTGTTGTGGTTTTTTGTTGTTGTTAGTATTTCCATGTGCGCATATGATAATGATGAGAAGTTTTCTGTGTGAACCCATTGCTGCTCAAGCCATCAGATGAGCAGAGAATCACAAGTTAAATATAACAGAGTGAAGGTCATTTTTCCAAAAGTTAACTGCCTCATAGTGACAGCACTGTATGGATCTGACGGTTTAGCGCACATGGCATAACTAGGTATAACTATCAACCAGGTTAGCTAAGCAAATGGAGATGCTAACCTGTTCATGATACATAAGTGTGTCTGCCTTGTTGGATGTGGCAGATTCGTCCGTAAATTGTGTAAATAATGTGTCTTTACAAAGCACTTTATATTCAAGCCTAAACATACCATATAGAATCCTATACAGTCCACCAAATATTCCCTGGCTCAACTACTGGCGTGAAGGTTTCCGTAGGGAGTTTTTATTACTCTGTGAGGAGAGTGAGGTATTCTGGGATATCAATGTGGGTCATTGCTTGAACAACTGCCCACGTTCGTGAGTGGCTCTCTCTCATCCAAATAAAGCCATCAGCAAACCGATTTGTGTACAAATGCCGACATCATAATAGACACAATGAAAAGAAATCATATCACAATGCCACGTTGTCCGACTTTGCTTTCTGTGTTTCATCTCTGGACCCTGCATCCATGTTTAAATCTTTTGAATCACAAATGAGAGCTGGCAGTAGTTGTTTGTCATCACGACACGGCAGACTTTTGTGTCACTAGCATTCACTCAGCATCGGGTAAACATCAACTTGCATTCCAAAAGCTTCAAGGGTCAAGACGCTCACAGCCCGACACCAGCTACCAACTGTCATATGTTATATTTGTTCTCTTTACTGCAGGAAATGCTAACAGAGTTAAAGATGTTACACTTTAGCCGAGTGACTTGAAGGCAAGTCAGTCTCTAAAACCACTACCAAAAAAAGTAAGTAGCGCCATCATAACCAAAATTTAAATGTAGGAAGCCGAAGTATTCCTTACAAACGAGGTACAGGCATTATTCTTAAAAAAAAATGTATTCAATATTATACAGAACATCATCGTTGCCATAGCATGTGCAGAAAATATATCAGCCTCACAACCACTGGTTTTATCCAATATTTAACTTATCACTTGGAATATAAAGTCAGTCAACCAAATAATATGACTCTGCAGTGTTCCCGGTAAGTCCGTTAACTGAAGTCACTGAAGAAAATCATTTGAGTCTGCAGTGTTCCCAGTTAGTTCACTAAAGCTGCCTTGTGGAACCAGCAGCAGCCAGCCGGAGAAATCAAAGAATCCATGTTAATGGGGACCTCAGACTCATCATTCCTGATTCATTATGAAGATTCAAAACATGAACACGGGTAGCGTGACCGGCTGTTGCTTCAACATGGTGAACTACGAGATTAGAACAACTGAAACTGGATGTCATTTGGTCTATCGTTTCTGCAGTAAAAGTTTTGCTCTATGTATGTACGGGTGCGTGTGTGGAAGCCCATGCAAGTACATCTGTGTGCACCTAAATTTGGAGTAACCCCTCACACAACTGAAATTATAAATCTAACTCTGCCCAATAGCAGACTACTGTAACTGGCAATGTTTTCTTCAGGGAAATTTCAATCCAAAACTCAAATTACGCGTGTATGCAAGATGCATCAAATGAGGGCTCAATTCAAGTCTTGCAGACATTACAATAAATAAATAAATAAATCTTGAATGTGAGTCATCATCAGTGAATTCTAAAGCTGCCACAATGCTCTTTAGCCCTTGCCGCAGGTCCACTGAAACACATTAAACTCGGGGATTGTATTTTCACCCCTGCCATGTTCAACTAATGGAAGAAGCAGAATAGGAAAAATCCGTCATGGTTTAGCTGCACCAATGATGGCCATGGATTGGCCGAGCCAACACAGGGCCTCTGCTTTGCTCAAAGACTCCTATTGATCTGCGAGAGGCTGGGAATCACAAGAACGTGGAGGGAATCATAACAAAGAAAGGACACTAGCTGACAGTCTAGATCAGCACTTCTCATTTATTTTTGTTACCCAACCAGGAAGCAGAAATTACTTTGTGCCACCCCAACTATAAATCTTATCATTTGGCAATAAAATTGTTCGATGTCTAACTCTGGAGAAGAGCTAATACTCCGCACTCTCTGGCAATGAGTACACCAGTGCCACCTACTGTGGATGTGATATTACACTTTATGCACGTGTGGCATAAACAAAAGAAAAAGTTACTGTACCTGCGTCCTCCCTGGCATCGCACCTACACAAAGGGGGGGGGGGACTCCCCCTTATTTGAGAGTGACTGATCGACATGCAAGTTTAGTTTCGTACATTTGATATACATATTGGTCACATACACATATATTTGCGAGAAATACAAATCTGGCATTAAAGGAAAAAAATCTGATAGGGAATCCACTTATTTGACTTCAGGGATGAGACACAATCTTGACAATGATTGTAATCTGCAGAACTCAAGTCATTTCAAATTACCTCAAGGATGGAAACACCTCTCTTTGTTCCCCCTTTAAGGGAGCTAACGATGTCATTGTGTTGCTGATTGGCTGACAGTATTTTTTATTTCTTTTGTAATCTGATTTTTCTTTAAAAGGAACAATATCATGATTAATTGCATGTTGCGCGGATATGATAATAGAAGATTCTCTCTTCTTCAGATGTGCTGCATCTTTTTTGCTACTGGACCGTTTCCTCTTGATTGCACTTAGTGATGCTGCCGAATGAGAGTCTGGGCGCCCATAGTGGGTCGGTGATTATCTGACCTCACGCTGAGTCCGCTGATGTCGACAGAACTTCCCCCTTCCTGGCCTTGCTGACCCCGAGTTGATCATTCCGTGCCACTTGGGCACAGTGCCGCACTGATCATCCCATACCAAGTCGCTGTCTTGTCAGCATTGGCATCAGGGGGTAAGGACACTGCCAGGAATCTCTCGACCTATTTTTTTGTGCATGCCTCGAAATGTTGAGCGTGGATTCTGCAACTCAGTTTCTGATTTAAAGGAGAGACAGCACCTAAATTGAGAAGATGCACCTCACTTAAGGGATTGAGCGCAGGCTCGGACAGGGTGTGATGGTGATGGGTGAGAGGGGATTGTGTGCTTCAGGTTTTTCACCTTTTCTGTTCTCCTGGTGTTTTGGGCATGGCTAAAACGGTGCCTCGTGACGCACTTTGGCTTGGGTTATAAAAACTTGAGCACCTTCAGTCACGGCAGTGGTTATCTGCCGCAATTGTGACGCCGTCCTTAGCTAGCCAGCTATGTCTATGCTCTGAAAATGCATTTCTCTTAATTTGTCAATCATTAAAGTGCTTCACATGATTAAAATCATCCCCTTTCCCCCCACCCACCACCACCCAGAAAGACACATAGGCAGGCTTCTCATGGAGCCCTCTGCACCAGGAGCTGATAAGAGACCATAGTCGCAAGTTGCCAGCATTGAACCCCCAGAACTGCAGTTTTGTCCTTGTCTATAATTAGTTTCCTGACATCCAGGATGTCTAACATGCAGTTAAAAAGAGCATCCAGTGGGCTTGAGTCATCAGCTGACACAGAGATATAAAGCTGTGTCTCATCAGCGTAACAATGAAAAGTAATTCTGTGCCTCCAATCAAACATGAATCAAAATAGAGAATAAACTTGCCTTTTTTATATATAACTCTCAAAACCTTTAGAGCGGCTTGTCGCAGCGTGGAAAAGCCTCATGACAACCCGGAGGGATATCTTCCAGCCACCGGAGACTGCGAATATCATTTTTACAGTTCATACATGTAGTTATGTGCAGGCCTAAGAAAGAAGCTCTACGAAGTAGCATTCTTTCAGGTCCTTGTAGTCCTATTGGATTGACAGTTGATTGTCGAGTTGGGTGCACCCAACTCGATGGATTCTGGGCTTTCAACAGACATGCTCAGAGGCTTAATTTTTCACCATTTTGAAGGCTCAGGGCTTTTTAGTCATTCAAATTTGGCAGATTTATTAACATTACTCGGTGGTGTGTCAAATTTACAAGACATTTTTACTGTGTTTGGTAATTCTATAAGTAACCACAAAGTTTGGTTTTAAGGCCTCCAAGTCTTTGGTGACCCAACAGTGAATCAGCTGACTGGTTTGTTTTGGCTCATCAGTCAGCGTTAAAGCTTTCCAGTTGTTGCAGACTTAACAGTTATGCTCAGCTCTTAATAATGTCATCTTTTTTCATCCTATCCAAACTTCTGTCTGTGAAATTGCTGTAGAATTATTTTGGCAGGCAGTATTACAGGAGTTATAAAACCTAATGGATCATAGACTGAACTGACAAGAGACAATTGACCTTTGCTTGTTTATGGATGTCATTTGAAATACTGTCATTGAATCTTGGCTGTGGAGTTGGTCGGGTGACGAATGATTGGCGCAAACCTGATTCTTTCCATGTCTACAGTCTGAAAAGGGAGGAGACATCTCCTGCTCTGGCTGCAGCCGAGAAAGCCATCTGCAATGACAATCTGTAAGAAAGCAACCTTTTGGTCTCTATACATCTACCTGTTCATATAGGTCAGTAAATTGTTCACAAAATAGAACTACTTAGCTATGCTATAAGGTATTATATTATTGTATGACTAACTACGAGGGGCAGGACTAGCTGTAATAATTTTTCCATGTATAGCCGAACCATACAGAAAAGTTATTTATCTGAGTTTGAAATGGCACCATTTTGTGTTATGCTCTATGACAGGGGTGTCAAACTCATTTTTGTCGCGGGCCACATTGTAGTCACAGTTTCCCTCAGAGATCCATTATGACTGTGAAACTGTATCAATGTTTAATCACCTCCTCGTATTCCCCTGTTGTTCAAGTTTCTGTAATAATGTAAAAGAAGAACATGCTTGCAATAGCTCAACATGTCTATTTATTACATATGACAACTTCAAATTTTGGCACCGATTTTATCAAACGTCATGGAAGTTTACCTAGTTGATTTGCTTTCGTGGGCCACATAAAATGATGTGAAGGGCCAGATCTGCCCCTGGGCTTTTAGTTTGACACCTGTGCTCTATGACAAGAGTGATAAACAACCGCTAATATTACTGAAGTCAACATTTTATTCGGAGTCTACAAAGAGATGGCTTGGATTACACCATTTAAGATGAGAAGAGGACTTTGAGGACTTGCAACGCTTCTACACCCTTTTAGGCAGGTATGGGGTCTGTCGAACACAGGCGTTGGCTAATGTGCTCGCAGTAACCCACCCATACACATCCTTGAGCACCTTTAGGACAATCACAGCTCGGCTTCTCAATGTTGGATTGCCACCAAGATTTTAATTACAGCACATCGGAGGAGTGACAACTCTGACTTGGAGCCTAGGATCAATCTCGAAGAAAAAAGGCGTGCTCTGTGTCTAGAAAGAATTGATGTCTAATCACCTGCAGCTTTCCCCAACAGTGCTTGGTGAAGAGAGCAATGTTAGCTGTAAGATAGGGCTCTAACTCCTTCACTCATTTCTGGGCAGACTGGAAACATAGTACTGTGACTATAAGCACTGGGCTCATTGGGCCTGATTTACCTTTGATCCCAAAGTGAAGTTGCATATTCACTTCAACAGATTGTGCCTGCTGTTGGT